>CM058045.1:62276722-62893389 GCA_030169165.1 Centaurea solstitialis | reverse complement strand
AAAGATTTCCTCAGGCATCACTATCTCCTCACAATCTTCCTCATCACTATCATTCTCAGACTCTACTATTCCTAGGGCTTCTCTTCTACTCTCATTCTCACACCAAGTCTCTATCACAGTCAGAATGGAACAATCCTCTCTATCATCAGGGTACCTAAGAGAATTAAACACATTAAAAGTCACCTCTTGGTCATGGACTCTCATGGTCAACTCACCCTTCTGGACATCTATCAGGGTTCTGCCTGTAGCTAAAAAGGGTCTACCTAGAAGGAGGGGAACATCATTGTCTGCCTCAAAGTCTAAGATAATAAAGTCAGCTGGAAAGATGAACTTATCAACCTGGACTAGGACATCCTCAATCTTTCCTTCAGGATAGGCAATGGTTTTGTCAGCTAAAGATAGAGTCACAGTGGTAGGTCTAGCTTCACCTATGCCTAAGGATTTGAAAATGGATAAAGGCATCAGGTTTATACTAGCTCCTAGGTCACATAGGGCTTTCCCTACATTCTTTCCTCCTATCAGACAAGGTATAGTGAAACATCCCGGATCTTTCATCTTTGGTGGGATTTTGTTGGTCAACAAGGCACTACATTCCTTAGTCAGAGCTACTGTCTCATACTCAGTCAGCTTTTTCTTTTTGTTTAGGATGTCTTTAAGAAACTTAGCATAACTTGGCATTTGCTCAATAGCCTCAACCAAAGGTATGTTGATATGAAGTTGCTTGAAAACATCCAGAAATTTCTTAAACTGTATTTCTTCTTTTTGATTCCTTAACCTTTGTGGGTAAGGAACATAACGACTGACTGAAGATGGAATAGTAGTCTTCCCAGGAATTGGGTCTGGTAATGGTGGTGGGGTAGGCAGGACATCATACTCTACTACTTGTTGTATCACAGGCTCTGCCTCAGGGACTGTTTCTGAATTGCTTAGTGTACAATGAATCTTAGGACTGTCACCAGATTGTGACACATCACTAACAGTGGTTTTGTCTCTCTTTTGGATTTTCTTTGACTCATTTGGAAATAAAAGTGGAAGATCTGACCTTTCAGGAAGTGGTGCATGAGTCAGAGGTCTCTTGTTGTTTTCTCTAGAAAGCTGTGGAATATCAGAAGAAGTGGATGGTGCAAAATCTTTTTCTTTTTCTACCTTTTTCTTCTCGGGCTCTGTTTTTGTATTTTCTTTTTCTTTATCTTTTTTCTCAGGTGGTGTGTGTGATTTCACCTGATTGTTTTCTATTAAAGTCTTACCATTCCTAAGGGTCACAACTTTGACTTGTTCTTTCCCAGGTCTCTGAGGGGTCTCAGTATCACTGGGTAAAGTCCTATCAGGTCTTTTCTTAATCTCCTGAGCTATCTGGCCAACATGGCTTTCCAGATTTTTGATTGATGCCTGTGTTTGGGCCATAAAGCCTTTCAACATTGCCTCCAAGGTAGGAGGGGCATCATTCTGATTGTTGTTCCTATGGTGAGAAGAAGAAGATTGATGGTTCTGGTTTTGAAAATGAACATGCCTCTTGTTGTTGTTGGTGGTGATTATTCTGACTAGGGTGATTGGTCTGACCATGGGGTTTCTACATTGGTGAGTTAAGTGCCGGACTACGCCATGAAAAATTAGGGTGATCTCTCCACTTAGAATTGTAAGTAGGAGAGAAGGCCCCAGTCTGTGTGTGATTGTTATGGCCAACATAGTTAATACTTTCAGGGTTTTCAGGACAGTCATCAAATAAATGGTTCTCTTGACAATAAGAGCAAGTGACAAAACGGACTTTTTTAGGTGCCCTCTCATTTCCATTAGGGTTGGTCAGATTCTTCATCATCTCAACCATATTGGAAACTTGCTCAGCCAAAGCTGAGTAGGCATCTATATCCTGAACATTAGCAGCATTTCTCCTTGGTGGAACTGCCCGTGGGTCAGCCCAATGCCCATTGTTGTTAGATATCTTTTCTAGGATCTTAAATCCTTCATTGTATGTGATTCCAGTGAAAGCTCCGCCTGCAGTAGCATCTATCATTCCTTTTGCAGTGGGTGTTAACCCATTGTAAAAGGTTTCTAGCTGTATACAGTACGGAATGCCATGATGAGGGCATTTTCTCAAAAGTTCTTTGTATCTTTCCCATGCATCAGGAACTGCCTCGTCCTCCCATTGTTTAAAAGTGGAAATATCAAGCCGGGACTTAGCATTTCTGGTGGGTGGGAAATATTTTTTTAGAAATTTTTCTGCCATTTGGTTCCATGAGGTTATAGAATCTGGTTCGAGTGAATCGTACCAGGCTCTGGCTCTTTCCTTAAGGGAAAATGGAAAAAGAGATAACCTCAAGGCGCTTGGTGAAACTCCCGGTATACGGAAAGAATCTGTTATTTGCATAAAAGATTTTAGATGAGAATGTGGATCTTCAACTGCAGTACCACTGAATTGGCCATTAGTTTGGATCATGGAAAACATCAGGGGTTTTAGCGCAAAATGGGCGGCTTTGATTTTGGGCCTAAGTATTCCTGAATGGAGCTGGCCCAAAACAGGAATAGCATAGTCCATAATCCCGCCATCCTTAGAATTAGCAAGTTGAATGATGTCTTGCTCCTGATAGAGTTCCTCCTCATCACTGTACTCCTCCTCATCATCACTAGGATGTGGGGGTGGGTTTTCTTCTTGTTGGTTTAACATTTGGATGGTTTTCAAAAGATCTTTTTGTACTTTTCTTTGCCAACGGAGAGTTTGTTCAATCTCTGGATCAAGTTCAAAAAATTCCCCGCGTGCTTTTCTTGGCATAAAATAATATTTTTCTTTTGTTTTCTGAAAAAGGTGGTAGAAAAAATCAAAACTTAAAAACTCTACTTAAAACTGAATTGATTCTTAACTTCCTTCCCCGGCAACGGCACCAAAAACTTGTCACTGGCAATTCCTTACCCCTACAATCCCCTATAATGGAATAAGGAGAGAATAAAGGCAAGGGAACTACCAAAGGGAAGGACAACTACGGTGAACTGTGAGATTCAACTTGAAAATAGAACCAGGCGCAAGTATACACCTTGAACTACTGTCGTCCCGTAACAAGTAATAATGGTAAGTAAATACCAGATATCGTTTCCACAGGGAAGGAATAATGCAAGAGTCTTTTCAGCTGTTGGTAAAGCAGTTAAGGGATGATTTCAGATGGCGAATTCGAGGATTTAAACCGATGCTTGTTTTAGCAAATGGTGAGTGATTGTGTTTGTAAAATCTGTTGGAGAAAAAGAACCCAGGGTGCAGGTAGTAAAGAGATACAAAAATAGCTGTTTGTAGTTTAAAGATGCTTTATAAAACTGTGAAACCACTGGCTAGACGGCCGACCACAGTGCACACTGGTCAACATGCAATCAGGTGTGATATTAGTCACTTGCCCTAGCACAACCAGTGTTACCTTCATCGCCAAATAAAAACCATATACAGACTTTACACATTACTACAGTGATTCTCCCGTTACCCTTAACTCTGAAAGTTAATGCATTTTCATAAGCTAGACTAATCCAACTTAATCTTCAATGAAACGTTTCAAATCCCTGTAACAAATAGTTTAGCACTGTAATATTGTTATCACTTCACTGCATTTGTTTTAACGTAAACCTTAACTTTGAAAGTTAATGCATTTTCATAAGCCAGATTGGGCGTCAATCAACCTAACTTAATCTTCAATGAAACACTTCAAACTCCTGCAATAAATAGTTAACACCATAATACAAAATTGCATCTAGAACAATTACAACTGCATTGCACTCAATATTTCCCCACACCCCAAGCTCAAGCTTTTAACTCATAACTTGGAAATGTGAATACTGGAATACTGACTAGTTGGGAATGCTGGCAAGAAAAGTAAATGAGTGGTAATTACTTACACAATACGTTCCCTTCTGAGAGAGAAACAGAGTGTAAGTAATCCCAAAAGCAGTAAAGTAAACAGCAGGAAATTAAAGTACTGGACTGACCAGTAGATTGCAGAAATGTAAACACTGGAGTGACCAATAAAGACTGGATTTCCAGTAAGTTGCAGAAAAGTAACTGACAGGAAATTAAACACTGGATTTATGACCAGTAAAATTGCTGGAAAGTAAATTGCAAGAATATAAAATGGTAATTACTACACAATACGTTCCCTACTAGAGAGAAACAGAGTGTAGTAATTCCAAGAAGTCAGAAAGTCAGCAGCAGTTAGCAATTAGCAGGTAAATAAAATACTGTTTAGTAACTTGGAACAAAAGTCTTGCTTGTAAGGATTTTAGGAGACAAAAGTATTTGAAAGTACAACTAGGGGACAAAAGGTACACAAGGTACTTACACATGTACTTGAAAGTACAAGGGAGGAAACCTAGGTTGTACTTGAAACTTGAGATTTAAGCAACTATTTTCTAACAGCTAAAATGCTAACAGGTATTTTGAAAACACTGATTTTGGTAGTTGAAACACAATACGTTCTTTTCTAAGAAAGAATCAGAGTGTAAAACAACTCCAAGAAAACAAGAAGATTAAAAACCGCAAACTTTGGATTTTGAGAACAAGAACACTTTAAGATCACAAACTGGAACTTTAACAACAAGAACACAACACAAGATGATTTTCCAAAAGATTACTGAATTAAGAACTACTAAAAGTAACAACAACACTAGTTTAAATGCTTAAACCCGTATAGAGATTAAGACACAAACTAGGAAGATCAAAAGCTTACACTACTAAATGTTTTGAAACCGGAACCTTAAGAACAGAAAATTAAATCTAAACAGCAGCTAAGAACTAAAGAGTAGTGACAAGAGAATCCAAATCACTAAAGAGTGAAATAGTTCAAGTGTGCGGAATTAAGGTTACAACTACATGGTATTTATAGCAAACTAAAGGGCTTGGAAGAGGGAGACGGCTGTAAACAGGCTTGATTGTCTGACAAAAGCAACCCATGGGTCAAAATTCGGGTCAGGCCCAAAAGCAACTCCTTGCAGCAAAAGTAATGAGCTGGCCCAGAAACCTTCCTTCAGCATTCCTGCAGCAGTCCGGTGGCATTCCTATAGCACTCCCAAAGGGCTGTCCTGCAACTGCTCCTTTCCAAAGCCTGAAAAACAAGGAAATAACATAAATTAACTACATATTTACACATTTAAGCACATAGGTCATGAGAAATCAAATTATGGTTAAAACAGAAGTAAACTAGACTCAATTGCTAACTTTGGGCAAAATAAAGACACAATTAGACATCAAAAAGACTCAATAAGTGGCAACATTTAGACACTTATCAGTATCTCCCATCCGTAATTTTCCCATAACCCACCATTGACTTAGGTGTCTTGTCGGCAGTTTTCACATATCCCTCAAACCTTTCAATATAGTCGAAAAGGAAGGATCTCTGACCAGTCATGTGTCTATATGCGCCGGAATCGAAGTACCACACATGACTGACCTGCAAGACAGATTAAGCTTGTTTAAGGACCCATTGCCAAATGGGTTCCTGTGGGTTAGAATCAGATAAAATGGTCGGTGTAGTCCCCTTTTCGGATTTCTCCTTAGGCGGAGGGGACTTCACTGACGAAGAGGATTTAGATTTTCCTCTTTTTCTTCCCCTTCTCTTTCGGGATTTGTCATTAGATTGAGGAGCATTGAAAGAGTTAGACATACCATAACGCAGGAAATTATCAAACATAAAGCACATGTCTTTGCGAAAAGTATTAAAAGCATCGTTTAGGTTGCGATTACAATTAACAGACATGTTCGAATTCATTCCTACACTAGGTGGAGTATAGCCTAAACCCGCACGGCTAGGACTATGCTTCTTAGGGAAAGCAGAAAAAGAGTTGTTCCTTCCATGATGATCCTTTCTTGGTGGCTTCACATTCTGTCCACCATCTTTCCTCCTCGCATCTGCATGAAAAGCACGGTGTGAATTAGAGGACGGCTTTGTGGGAATGGAGTTGCCACCTTTTCCAGATGATATTTTAGAAAATTTAGGTTTTTGGAATTGAAAGGTTGGTTGCGTTGTAACCGAGAACTCTCACCCACTTCAAAGGTACTTGAATGAAAGTCAAGACTTTTAATGGGCTTGACTGAGTTACGAGCATCGTTAGACTTTGAATGCCTTTTCTAGAGTCCTTTGGGTGCGTGAGGCTTAACTGACTTACCCTCGTCAGTACCAACACATTTTTCACCCTTAGGGTTACTTTTCTCAGAAATAGGAGCTCGTGACTTAGTAGGCTTCTCAGATTTGACAACAACAGATTTTGGCTTCTTAGGAATAAAGCCTGAAGGATCATCACCTTCATCTAAAAACACCTTCATATCATATTCAATATTTGGATCATGGACAGTCTTGGGTTCAGCTATCCTGTGGTGTGAGTTAGGGGGTTCATCATCATCCGAGACTATGGAGCAATGGTTCTCAAAATCTATGACAGGTTTGGGTTGGGGACTGGCTACTGGATGGTTAAGGATTGGAGCTGTCTTATCATTAACTGAGTCTGAACAGTAAAGGTTTTCAAGATTCATAACTTTCCTTTTCAAAATGGAGTTAGACACAAGTTGGTTGTTTAAAGATCGGCGATACATTATCCTTTCATCATGATCAAGTTCTTTTAAAAGTTCAAAATGGATATCTAGGAGAACGTATCGAGTTTGAAGATCCGCAACCTTGATTTGCAAATCAGTAAAAGCCGTGGTTGCGGTCTCACACTGATAACCCCAATATTATACATGTTTTGGTTGCGCGTAATCGTATGACTTTACCCCATTTCTCACCCGTTTATGATCATTTCATGCACTAAATGAGCTTATTATTGATTGTGAAGGATTTGGAGGCCGTGGAACGGAAAAGTACGAAAAAAGGCGAGAAAACGTGAAAATGCACAAAGTCAACACAGAAGACACTTGGCGATCGCGAAGTTCTCATTCTGGCGCCGCCAAGTTCGACTGAAGTGCAGATTAGGGTTGATTTAAGTACTTGGCGTCGACAAGTTGGCAGCCTGGCGATCGCCAGATGGAGCCTGGTCGTTTTTCTTTAAATATCAGCCTCCTCCTTCAGTTCTAAACATGTTCGAAGTGCGATATACGAGGGAGGAACGAGAGTGAGAGTACGAAAGGTGCCGATACGCTGCGGAAGTTGATCTCCGATCATCTATCGTTGTATTGTCGGTATCATGTCGATGTCCACTTTTGTTTATGTTTTTGTTTTCATTATGAGTGAGTAGTTTATTAGTAGTGCTTGTCATGATAGATGAACCTTTATGGATGATACTTTGCAATTAATGTTTATTGGTTTGTTTTGATTAATTGAATGTCGTTTATGGTTCTTTGCTGATTATTGTTGTTGTGGCAATTTGAAATCACTTGATTGGGTGTATTTGTTAGACCAAAACAGATAGACTCCGAAAGGATAATCAACCTACCTTAGCCTGACTTGGACCATAGAGTTATGTTAAAGGGTTACTTTGACCAATAGTGACCGATAGTAAAAGAGCCATTGCAATACTGATTGGGAAGGGTTTACCGATTCTGGATTGTGGACCAAACGATTTGGGATTGGAATTAGGAGGACCATATCCTAGTTCATAACCATAAATTGCACATGTTAGGGTGTCCCAGACTTAAATTCCTACAATAGTCAAAACAACCAAACCTTCGACCTTTTCATATCATCCATATTGGGGATTCACTTTATCATGATAAGTACTGCTGTTTTTCCTTATTATAATCGTAAAACAATATTTTAATCGCTTTCTTAGTTTTTACTTTGTTAATTGTCTTTTTAAGTATTCAAACCTTTTCATACAAAACCCCCCTTTTTAGATTAATTAAACCGATTTAGACTTTAGTCTACGATAACTTGACCGTTCCCAGTGGTAGATACGATACCTGGACTTTCCTACACTATATTAGTCACGATCAGGTACGCTTGCCTGTATATGTGGTAAGACGGTGGCTAGGCATTAGAGGTTAAAACTTGTTACGCTTTTTATATACGATAATTACCGCATCACACACTCTGAAGAAAGCCTAATTCTCTCGGCATTGGCCTCGAGTAAGTCTTTTTCCAGAGTGCGAACCAAGGTGTCTTTCTCCGAAACAGTTACTTTCAGATTCAAGATCTGATGTTGACATGCATCCAAATCCATGGCTTTTAACCTAAGGGCAAACACCTCCTTTTCTAGCCTGACTAGGTCGGGACTCTTAGTTACGGAAGTATCCTCAGGTGGGATAACTAATGTCTCCTCTGAAAACTCCATTTCCCTAGTATCATAGCTTGAGTTCAGGTCTGTATAGTTGATGGGGGGCATTGCTACTCTAGGGGTTCTAGCCTTAATGCCTTCCCATGTAGGTTCAGAGTTGGTCGGATCACTAGCCGGAACAAAGATTGGTCTATTAGGAGGGGGACTAGTGGGTGGACTACCAGAGGTACTGTTCGACGGACTAGTGGTTCTTGTGATGGTCTCACCGTTTATTACTTCGGTGTATGTGACAGTTTGTCTAACGAATTCCTCGGTCACATGTCCTCCTACTAGGGCAGGTTTGGGCTTGGAGGCTGCCATATCCTCAAAATTGTATAGATGAGAAGGTGCTTTATCTAAAACATGGTTTTCAGATAGACCTAGGCCGGGTTTGGCTTTATAAAAAGGATTCTTTTTGGCATGCTGAGTGAGGATACTTAAAGTCTGTTCAGATTGTCCTCTTTTGAAGTTGTTGTCCTCAAGCTCTTGGATTTTTGAAAACAACCGAGTTCTTTCTTCCGAAAGTAACTAGAATTTAATGTTGAGCTCCCCATGATCACTGTTAAGTTCCTCATGGGCTTTTTGAAGACAACCAAGTTTGTTTGCTAAATTGGACTCTCTAATGCCAGACTCAAGTGTTTCACGATTATAAACTATAGTCAAATCCTCGAGAGAGCTTTTATAAATGGCACTGTCAATTCTAAATTTCGTGACGAGATTCCTCTCCGATCGGAGACATCTCTCTAATTCACAAATTTTAGATTCCAACATTGCCACTGTATCAGTTATATCAGGAATAGTGGATACCTCAGACGGATCAATATCTTGATAAGTGCTAGGACCGACAGCTTCAGATTCCTTGAAGTCAGCCATCAAGCATAGACCCTTCACCAAATGATCATCCTCGTCTGAGCTCTCTTCTTCACATACCCAGTTCTCTTCATCAACCAGCAGAGCGACCCCTTTCTCCTTCTTTCTCATCAATGCGGCCATCTTCTCAAAATACGCGGCATCCTTGTACTTAACGGAACAATCTCTGGCGTAGTGTCCCAACTTACCACACTTGTAGCAAGTGGTAGTGGGACTTGCGGCTTGTTGAGGAGCGGGGTTTTGGGTTATGGGAATCTGGGATTGACTTGACTTTTGGACTCCTTGGTCAGCTTGAACCTGATGATCTTCCCTTGGAACTTGTCTGGAACTGTTTCCCCGGGAATCACCTCCATTGTGGTTTCCTTTCCCGCGATCCATTCTTTCGTCCGCCCTGCTGTCATACCTATCCTGCTCAAACCCGTATCCTGGCCCTTGGTCCATTCTTCCACTCTCATATCTTCCTCCGTACCCGCCTTCATATCCTTGGCGATCGATGTACCCAGACTCAAGAGTGTATTGCCTTAAACTTCTTTGATAGTTGATGTCGGACACCTGACCTCTCCAATCTCCTTGGTACCGTTGTCCTCCTTGATAGTCCAGGTATGTGTTGTCTCTTCTAGATTGATCTCTGAACCAGCCTTGTTCTTCTCTGTACCTGCCATGATCTTCTCGGTATCTCCCTTGATCTTCTCGGTACCTCCCTTGATTGCTGAGATAACTTCCTTGATCGTAAGACTGCATCCTTTCCCCTTGTTGATAGCTACCTCTGCCTTGATTCCCGTACTGAGCTCTATCCGGCTGGTAATGACCTCCCCTTCCTTGCATCATTCTTCCTCCACTTGGAAATCCAGATCCCCGTGATCTATTAAATCCACGATTTGCATTCAACTTTTGCACGTTGTGGGAAATGAGAGCAAGAGACTCATTTACATTGTAGAGTTCCTCATCAGAGATGGTAATGATCACAGGATCATCGGGATGTTGTACGCTCGATCCAAGGTTCGGGTTGAACTCTTGGTAGAAATCCTCTTGATGATATTGGGGAGTGTTGTACTGCGAGGGTTGGATAGGGACAGAATTTGGTCATCCAAAGGGCACTGCTGCTAGAGCCAGAGGATCAACTGCTTTCTTGGCTCTTCCCCCGTGATAAATTCCCCGTGCTGGACCATCATGCTAAAGAGGTCGTGAAGACCCATAGCTCCAAGGTTTCTACTTAGCTGAATGTTGATGGCCATGTTTTGCCATTCTGGTGTGAGGTTCTTCAGAAACTTCACATTGACTTCGTATTTCGTTTTCTCAACCCCGAGTCTTCTCAGATCATTGACGAAGGCATTCAGTCTTTGATAAGAATCTGTGAGGGATTCGTTTTCCCTAGCCTTGAAACCTTCGTAGGCATTTAGAGCGCTTTCTTTCTAACTCTCCAGTGCGGTGTCACCTCCTTGCATTTGTTGCTCAATTTCCAACCAGACGTCTCGGGCGTTGGTCAGACTATCAACTCTCGCGTACATATCGTTTGGAAGCTCCATAATCAGAAGAGTGAGTGCTCGCTTGTCGATCAAGTGACAAGCTCTTTGTTCCGGGTTGTACATATCAATAGGCTTCTCAACGACATAAGCTGGTAGTTCGGGGCAGTTATCGGTTCGGGGGACTGCGGCCACGGTGACCGTTGGTCTGATAGGCCCTTCGCGGATTGATTTCGTCAGATTCTCATCCAACAGATCGAGGAAGTGTATCATTCTGCGTTTCCACTGTTGATACTCGCCCATCACCAGGACGGGAGAGATTCGGATCCGATTCCGATGATCTCTTTCGACATTTCTCACTCACTAAGAGGATCTCCTCATATGACTCACTTGGCGTAAAAGAAAGGTTTTTGAAAAACAGGTATTTAGAGCGCCTCGGGACACAAAAAGCTTCGAGATTTGAAAGATTTTGAAAAGAGGCTAAGTGTCGAATTCGGGGAACAAATTGTCAAGAGTTCCGGCCCGAAGAGGCGAAATCCGATCTGGAAACTGACGTTTTCCGAATCGGATTTGGCTCAAAAAATACTGGATGCGGAAAAGCAAGTTTCCCGATTCGGAAAATGGTATTTTCCGAATCGGAAAATGCTGAGTTCGGAAAAAGCAACTTGGATTCGGAAAATGATATTTCAAGGAGCAAAACCCCGAATCAGAAGTCCGTTTCCCGATTCGGAAAACAATGTTTTTCGTTTCGGAAAAGGGGTATTTTCCGATTCGGAGTAAGTACAATTTCCGATTCGGAAAATTTGAACTGAAATTTCAGTCCTCGTTTTCTGATTCGGAAAACCTGTACAGAAACTCCGAAAAATCACTCAAAATCTCTCAAAAACACTTAAAAAATAAGTGTTAAGACCCCCAATTTGTAGGAAATCAGTTAGAAAACAGTGGGGAATCACTTAACACTTATATACACCCTTTTAAAACCTCTTTTTGGATTAAGAACCCAAAAAGTTTGAAAAAAATAAAACTTGAAAAACCTTTAAAAACCTTTTAAAACACAAAAACTAGCCAAGGAATCAACAAGGATCAGCTCTGATACCAATTGTTGTCCCAATAAACAAGAAATATAGGAGAAATGGATTGAAATCAAGAGAAAGATGATGAACACCAAGCTTTTAATAATCATCAATGGAGGTTTTGATATTTTGCAATAAAAGGCAATAATGATTCAACCACATAAACCCTAATCCATCTCTTACCTTATATAGGTAAGAGGCAAAATGAAATATTGTCAAACAAGGCCCCCGAGGTTCCAAACCTCTAAACAAGGGCATTACACACGAAAACATGTTCAAAATAAACTAACTGTTTAACTAAATGAAAGCGGTAAAGATAGGTTTTCTGACTCTTCACAACAAAGAGGTCCAACATATTATTCATCAATTATTATTATTATATTAGCAATTGATTAAAAAACAAAAAATAGAAATAAATCAGGAGAGAGAAAAGGTAGTATAGAAAAAAGAGAGATGGATAATAAATGATGTCATTTCAAATATCTAGATTGACTTTTTAATCTTTTTTGACTTTTTTAATTAATTACTTATACATAGATTTGAGTGTTATAGCCTTAAGGATGTAGACTATGGTGTAAATGGCAACACCCATATCAAACCCCTTTTAAATTAAACAAGAATATAATAAAAGTTAAAATAGTAATGATAACAATAGTATGATTTAGTCTATACCCTTCTACTTGTTTGTATTTCTTCATGCATAAAAACCTCTCTGTTATCTCCTTATCTTTAACTATCTCCATATTGCGTAGAACTATAACTGGCAAGGCAATTGGTTGACCTTGTAGTGCAGCGGCGCCTTGTAATTTAGGTGAAGAAAAGGTGATGCCCTAACCGAGTTCGAGGCGCCATGTCAACAGTGATGTGACGGATTGGTTATCGCTCGGGGGTTCATAACGCCCTAACCGAGTTCGATCCTTCCCGTGCGCATGTATGGGGACATTTAAGTGGGGCCATGTTTAGCCCCCAAATTTGCCGGGGGATTAGTCGGGCTTTGACCCGGACATGCTTTCAAAATAAAAGGTGGTGCCTTAATAACCTCGTTCGATTAATAAGTGAACCTAAATCATTTTCATAATTCATGAAAGGAGCAAAACCCAATTCATGGTCACATGTTAAGGTGAGAAGCAAGATCTTGTTGAGTTAGCAAAATAGTCATACTCATCAAATGCAAATAAATTAACAAATCCAAAACAAAAAATGTTGAAAGGCATTAGACAAGACTTGTGGTAGTAGTCATACTACGTACCATATCTAATTTCCTTCTAAGTCTAAAAAGGACTTGTGTTGGATGATCTTGCTTTAACAACTCACTTTTGCCAACGCAACTTTTTTATGACAATCTTGGATTAAGAGTACAAGACTTAGCAGCCTCAGGGTTTAAGTTTAAAAATGATTAGATGTCGTGTGTTGTATTTTAGGAATTCAAGATGCACTTCATCTATTGCACCAACTTGAATCCTAGAAGTCTAGAACTAAGTTAACATATTCCATAACAAAGACATTCATGATGCATGCCAAAACCTAATCTCATTTAAACAGTTCATTCCATCAAAGGTTGATGCAAAAATATAATAAGAATAATACCAAGCAACTAAAATAGTTTTTACCTCGAAATTAGCCCCAAATCAAAAGCAAAACCTTAGGCCATCTGCAGCCGTGCAGGTGATACCACCTACACAGGCTGCCACCTCAGCGCCACATCAACTTTATCACTACCTTACCATTACCATACAATTTCATCCACAACCGTACAGGTCATACCACCTGTATGATTTTTTAAATAAAATAATATAAATTTAAATACTATAAATTTAAATACTATAAATTTAAATAATATAAATTTAAATACTATAAATTAAAATTAAAATTACATTAATATTAAAATTTCATTCAAATTAAAAAACTAATTAAAAATAAAAAATATATATATAACTAATTATGAGGCATATAATCCCACAAATGTTGAGATAAATCGGCGCGAAGGTTGGCGTGCCTCTCTCGGTTTTTTACGAAGTTGACGTTGTTTGCTCGTTCTTCTTCCGAGATCGTTGTCTCAACTTCGCTCGGTAAAACTGCCGTAGGATCAAAAGGATAATGTGAAAACCCTTCGTCTTCACGAATCATGTTGTGTAAAGTTATACACGTGTACATGATTTCTTGTAATTTCCTTCGTGACCATACCCGTGCCGGTCTAGCAACGATGTGCCATTTACTTTTAAGCGTGACAAATGTCCGTTCGATGTCTTTTCTAGCCGATTCTTGACGTGTCGTGAACTGCAACCGTGGCACTTCCGTTGGGTACCTAAATGCTTTCACGAAAGTCGTCCACTCGGGATATATCCCGTCGGCAAGATAATACCCGTGATGGTAGTGTGTGCCATTCGCTACAAACGAACTATCGGGCGCTTTATTTTCGAATAAATCGTTGAAAATCGGTGATTGATTCACAACGATTATGTCGTTCGTGGCACCCGGAACCCCGAAAAATGCGTGCCAAATCCATTCATCGTATGATGCGACGGTTCAAGAATTATCGTCGGTCCCTGATGATCACCTCTATGGAATTGACCCCTCCATGCGACGGGACAATTTTGCCATTCCCAATGTATACAATTTGTCGAACCAAGCATGCCGGGTAAGCCGTGTTGTTGTTCGTGCAACGCGTAGATAGCCTGAATATCGCTAGCAGTTGGCTTTCGTAAATATTGTCGCATATAGAGGTTAATCATGTTAGGAATTATGTGTAGAAGTTGACAAACCAGTAATCACACATCCAATGTTACAAGACACTTGAGGGTCACACCTGTGAGGACCTATAAATCGAGTAAGATAAATAAAACTCAGAAATGGAGAGTTTGGATTTATAATAGTCAATTATAAATCAGCTGGGTAATTTCAGTTAGAAATCCCAAAGTTAGAGGGTTGTTAAATTAATTAAGATAATTATATATTTATTAGTAAAATAAATATATAATAGATAATCTGATAATTATCTAGAAAAATCTTTTCTTAAAGAAAAAGAAAAGATTAGATAATTAAGGAAACTGAATCAAATGAGTATTCTACCATCTGATAAGCTATATAAATAAGCCTTAGGGGTTTATGATTTGATACATTAAAAAAAAAACAATTCCCAGAAAAGTTTCCACCAGAAATTCCCTCTCCCTCTCTCTCTCCTCGGCGCTGCCTCTCCTAACCAAACCGGTTCAGTTTTCGGTTATTTCTCCAGGTTTTTGAGTTCTACTAGAGGAACGCTCGTAGGGTTGATCACAGGTGGATTATTACTCAAGCAAACCATGTAAAAGCCTTATCTTTTAAACGATTAAATAATTTAGAACGAAAGATCATGGTTTTAGGGTTTTAACCATAAATTGCTTCCGCACTTGTAGTGTTCGTCGAATCAGTTTGATTCGTGGATCACAGTTAAACCCAACAGTGGTATCAGAGCCACAGGTTTCATTTGTTTTATTTAATATGCTTATTATTAGATCCGTTTAAAATTGTTTCATATAAAGTTTTGATAATCGTTTCAAATGAAAATTCAATTTTATCGTTTTGGGTAAAAAATCTGATTTTTATCAGTTTTTCAAAATCTTTATCAGTTTCGATTATAAGATTTAGTGATTATCGTATTTGATTTAACCCTTGTCAGTTTGAAAAAGGTTTTGATTTCATAAAATCTTTATTAGTAACTATCGTTAAAATTATAATCGTCACAGACCACGAAACCAAAATCGTATGAATAAACCCGGAAAAACCACCACCAGATTGGTGGTAGCTGCGTTCGTCGCACCACCAGTATGGCGGTCGCGGCTGGCCGCCGTGGTTGATCATCGGACCACACCACAACGGCCCCGGTTGCCGTTAGTGAGCCACCAAGCCACGCCACCAGTTAGGTGGTGGTGGCCGGACTGTTTACCGAAAACAAAGCCATCGCCGTGCCACCAAGTCAGTGGTGGCAACGGCGGTTTTGATGGCGGTTGTGAAACGACATAGCTGAGGCTAAACCACCAGCGTGGTGGTGACCGGCGTTTTTGAATAATGGTTGTTCCTTGCAATAGCCGCAACTCACCACACCACCAAAGCCACAACGGCGATGGTGGTAGTGGTCGTTCCACATCAGCAGCCGCACCACCGATCGGCTAAGGCAGCCACGGTGGTGGCGACGGTTCATGTTTTCAATCGCCGCGAAGGCGATGGCGGCAGCGGTCATTTTGCTGCTGCTGTCGTCTGCCGCTGGTGGCGGTGGTGGTGCTTTGGCGCCGTTGCCATCACCGGTGGTGGAGGGCGGTGGTGGTCTGTTCGTTTTCAACGGAGAGGGCGGCGGCGGTGGCGCTTTGGCATTGCCATCGTACGCCGGGTTTTTTGAATAGACACCGATCGGTCATGCCACGGTGGTGGCGGCCGATCACTGCTGCTATCGTGGTGGTGACGGTACTCGATGGCGGCGTTGATGGCTTTCGGAGGTGGCGGTGTCGGTTGTGGAGATCGACGATCGTGGTGTTATTGTTCACGATTGTCGGACTGCGGCGACGATGGTAGTAGATTGCTATTGCCGACGTCGAGGGCCGGTAGTGGGTGTGATTGTTTGATCAAACCTACTCGCGCCGCGAAGCCAGTGGTAACGAGATCTGCTCGCGCCGCGAAACTGGCGTTGACCAGATCTGTTCACGTCGCTAGAACGGCTGTAACCGGAGATTTTTCGCACCGAAAAGTCAATCGATCATCACCAGGTGGTGGTGGTCGACGGTGACTGCATGATCAGCGACGAGCTATCGATCGATCACAAGTCACGTTTTGGGCATTTCGTTTTAATTGGGCCTAATCGTTACCGGGCCCGAAACCCAGAAATCTTGGACCAAGTTTATGGCCCAAGAGGGTTAATAGGTTTTAGACTTTTTACCCACATTAATTTTGTTCAGTTATTTTTGGTTCAAATAATTGTTTTAAAGTTTTATTAAACTTATATTTATCAAACTGATCATTTGATCCGTTTGATCAAATAAAGCCTCGTGTCGTGTTTGACTAGTTGGTCAAACCGTGACACAGTTTACGGGTTAATATTTTTTTTCCAGACCAGTTTGTTCGGAGGACCCGGTTTGATATGTTTTTTTTTTGATAAAAGACGAATATTTCGTAATCTTCGCATTATAAAATAATCTTATAAGAAAATTCTTTTTTGAAATATTTATTGGTTTATAAAACAGTTAGTTTATTTAAACCAGTTTTTACGATTAACGGCATGAGATAATTTTAACGGATCTAAGCTTCTTTTATCACTTTATTATATTGCTAAAATATATAAATGCGTGGTTGCTTGAAAATTTCATATGGGCTTGCCAACTTAGACCCTTTTGGAATTTTTATGGGGAGGCCTGCGTGCCACTTACAACCCCTATTGTAATAATGACCTTAGGATAGAATTTTATTATTTTTCTTTTGGAGTTCCATCAAAGATGCCGAGGCCAATGGAAGCTACGCAAGAAAACACATTTTTTTCTTTTCTAGAGTCCTAACAAAGGTGTCGCAGCCAGTGGGAGCTACGCGAGATGTTAGAAATCTTTTAGAAAAATAGGTCATTATTGGTCCTTAGGAATAAAGGTTGGCAAACCCATAATTAGTTACTTTTAAACTATGTAGTTGTAGATTTTAACTGCGTGGTTGTTATTTGCGTATTTATAATTTTGAACTACGTGGTTATTTTATTCGTGATAGTTAGTTAATCAAGATGTTATAAGATAAAGGAAAGTTTTAAAACTAGATTAAAATCACGATGTAAAGTAGGTTTTAAAATTAAAGTCACCAGTTTTTTTTAAAACTTTTTAAATGGTAGACTTTATTTAAAAATAAAACATGGAAAATTGTAAATAGATTGTTTAAAGGCAAGATTGACAAAACAGTTAGTTTTGGTCAACCAGGATGTCATCAAAATAGCTAGTTTTGATTAGCAAGTATGCTTTTAAAACAATAAGTTTTAATTAGCAAAAGTCTTTTAAAACAGTTAGTTTTTAAACAGCGTATGTTTGAAACAGTCAGTTTAAACATCAGTTTTCTGTTTAAAACAATCAGTTTTTCATAAATTACAATTTTCTGAATAAACTGGATATTGAAAAGTTTTCAAAATTAAAACCCCCATAAATCATAGATCAGTTACGTGCGACCCATCTAGGGACACCTCAGGCGTAAGGTACGCGGGTGTTCTAAGAAGAACACACCTTAAGCATTTGCGTTCAAACCCCAAGCCAGAGGGGATACTACGACTCTGCGCATTATTTCTGGGTGGTACCGGCCAGAGTAAAGTGTCCAATTCCCAAAATGGTGAGATCTATTTTGGTTCTGTTAAGTTTACCGGGTGGTACCGGACCAAAATGCACTTAGAGGGACTGAAACATGTACGAGTAATTACCGTTGTCCCGTAAAGATCTAGGAGTCATGTCAGTTAGATGTGATTGGTGAAAGTCCTTACCTACCGAAATAATACGATCTGGTTGAGCAAGAACATTACACACATCAGGGCGTATGAAATGAAGGATCCTAGTCCAATAATTTCATTTATGGGTTTATTGATTTTATTGGAAATTAGTCTATTCACAAGTTGTTAAAACCAATTTTATTTTATGTGTAGATGGCTAACACTGTTACCAACACAAACAATCTTTCTCTCCGATCCATCCTAGAAAAGGATAAACTCACCGGTCCGAATTTTCTAGACTGGGAGCGCAATTTTATGATTGTGCTCGGGCATGAAAGAAAGTGGTACGTCCTTGAAGAACCTTTGCCAGAGGCCCCTCCAGCAAATGCATCAGCTGCTACTAGGAATGCTCATAAGAAGCATTCAGATGACTTGCTAGATGTCGGTTGTCTAATGCTTGCAACCATGAGCCCAGATCTTCTAACAGGGCTCATGAACACTAGTGCCTATGACATGATCCGCCAGTTGAGGGACATGTTCCAAATGCAAGCTCGCACAGAGCGTTATGATGCCACGAAGGCATTTAATGAGTGCAAGATGATCAGAGGGACCTCAGTGAGTGACCATGTGATGAAGACGAAACGACACATGGATCATCTGGAAAGGCTAGGGCACCCAGTTCCATTGCAGCTAGCAACGGATACTATACTCAACTTACTGTCAGAAGACTACAAGCCTTTTGTGGTCAACTACAACATGAATAACATGGAGAAGTCAATAGCCAAATTGCACTCCATGCTCAAGACTGCTGAGTTGAATATGGGAGCCAAAAGCAAGACCAAGGACGTACTAATGGTGAGGGACGGAGGAGTAAAGAAGAAATATGGGCATAAAGGCACCAACAAAGGGAAGGGTCCAGCACCGGCCATCCAGAGTGCACCCAAGGTTCGTGAGAACGTCAGAGGCAAGGGCAAGGGCAAGAAAGTTAAGCCTAACAAAGCAAGGACCGAAAATCGTTGCTTTACATGCAATGAGATTGGTCATTGGAGGCAAAACTGCCCAAAGCGTCATGAAGCAGGTAAGTAAACCTCAGAAATTTATGATTGCTTAGTTTGTCACTTTTTACTTGTTTGATGTACGAGTATACTGATACCTAGTGCAAATGAATATTGCAGGTGGTCAGAAGTGAGTGCCCAGGAATTGTAGAGGATCAGAAGCACAAATCTCTTTAGGATAATTATCAAGACATCTATTTTTAAATTTATTTTAAAACAGTTATGTACTCTTTATGGTTACATTTATGATTACATTTTATTTTGGGAATATTTTTTAATGTTTTAAAGTTTTTGAAATTTTAAAATTTATTGTCTTGAAATATCTATTGTGCTTATTATGAATGAAGTCAAGTTTTGACTTGATTCAAGTTTAGATCCTAGATATTGATATTCACACTAACAAAGTCTTATATATGAAAACTATCAAAAACACACAATGTACTAAATGCTCAAGGAATGTGTTTTTGGAATAATACAAATTATGAGTAATAGATTATATAAAGTAACATGTAATCAAAGATTAAATTACTCATGTATTTTATGGAATTTAGGATATTATCTCAGTCGTTGTTGATAATATCAGTATTTGTGAAGCTCGAAAGTTCCAAGTTTTGGAATTAGGATTTGAGCAAGGTCCAGTTTTATAAATAATGAAATTCTAAAGTGACCATTACTTAAAATAGAATTGACTATGTTTTGACTAAGTCAATAGTAAATTTTTAGTAAAAGTCAGTTTTTATATAGGTTAGTGGGAGCCCAGTTTATTCTCTATCCAGTTTGAGATATAGAATAGAAAATGTGATTATTGATTCAGTATATCTAGGAATTATAATCCAGATAGAATATAAATTCACCAGATATAGAATCTGCTCCTTTAGTCCAAAAGGTGGATCAACAATTAAAAACTTTGAAATTAGATAAAGCCATGATTGGCTTTAAAAGAGAATCAATAATCAAGTGTGTTGAAATAACTTAGTAATAAGGTACCAAGTTATCTTTTAACTATAAAGTATTATAAAAGGCCAAATTAAAATTCCTGCAATTTGCCAGCTAGGTAAATGGAAATTTTATCCGATTTCAGGTAGAAATCGTTCATCTACACAGCAGCTAAGAAAAGTTGCAGTATAGCTTTTACATACTCAGGGTGACTCGGAGTTTGTCGAGATCTCCAAGTACAGGGAATATGGTAAAAGAAAGTCTAAATTTGTTTTATAGTGTTAGCAAAACAAAAATTAGCCGTAACAAGTATAAAATATCAGTGGGTATTAGACTTGTAACGTTTTTGGTTATCACTTTGATTAAGACGGTAAACATTAATCAAAGGGTTTTTAAATTGAAGTTAGGTGATACTTCATTTAAGATCAGTATTTAACAAACATTGAATAGACACAGGAAAAGCAATTAAAAGAAATGCCATTAATTTTGTTATTATTACAGAGTGTAATATGGACTATACAAAATTAGTTTCTTTATTACCTTTACTTTGCATGTTTTATCATCCAGGAATAAAACTAGTTTTATAAGTTTTATTCAAAATTGTTTGTGACAATTTATTGTGGTGGGAACCCAATAGGGTATTAAAGTCATTGTGAACTTCTGGGTAGTTATGATCAGTGGTTGAATAACAGCTACAAGTGTTGTAGACCAGAAGTTGCACGGATATTTGATAGAGTAGCAAATATCGGACGTGATCCGCAGTTGAGAATTACTTATTGGATTTTGTCATAAGTAAATCTCACAGTGGTTGTCCCGATTACCTGAGGTATCTATTTTGATGTCATAAGGACTGCTGGATACTTAGTGCATTCAACCGCTACGCCGTAACAGGGTGGCTATAAAGGGCGTAACTAGATTCAGCGGAAGCCGTGGTGTTAAATGCAGATATGCAAGATGGGATTTGCACCTCTTCTCTGAAGAGAGATATTTCTGGGCCCCTTGACTGACTGAATAGACTGATGAAGTGCATGGCCATGCCCAAACGAACTAATTGGTTCTTTGTCGTTTACCTATCAGTAGAGGTCGGATAGTCAAGAAACAGAATCTTGAGTATTAAGAGTTGACATAATCCAGGCTCATACTCATAGATGAAATATCGTGTTGCAAAGAGAAAAGCCAAGATATACCCAATTTTATGAACAGTTGTTTCATAAATGTTATTTCCTTACGGAAATGTTTAAAATCACCTATCTGGGTATAAGAGTTCTTGTAACCTGGTTAGCCTAAGCGCCTATCTAGGGGCCTCCTTAGGTCCGTGTGAACAAGGCGGTATTGCCAACTTGCACAAGTGGGAGTCTGTTAGGAATTATGTGTAGAAGTTGACAAACCAGTAATCACACATCCAATGTTACAAGACACTTGAGGGTTACACCTGTGAGGACCTATAAATCGAGTAAGATAAATAAAACTTAGAAATGGAGAGTTTGGATTTATAATAGTCAATTATAAATCAGCTGGGTAATTTCAGTTAGAAATCCCAAAGTTAGAGGGTTGTTAAATTAATTAAGATAATTATATATTTATTAGTAAAATAAATATATAATAGATAATCTGATAATTATCTAGAAAAATCTTTTCTTAAAGAAAAAGAAAAGATTAGATAATTAAGGAAACTTAATCAGATGAGGATTCTACCATCTGATAAGCTATATAAATAAGCCTTAGGGGTTTATGATTTGATACATTAAAAAAAAACAATTCCCAGAAAAGTTTCCACCAGAAATTCCCTCTCCCTCTCTCTCTCCTCGGCGCTGCCTCTCCTAACCAAGCCGGTTCGGTTTTCGGTTATTTCTCCGGGTTTTTGAGTTCTACTAGAGGAACGCTCGTAGGGTTGATCACAAGTGGATTATTACTCAAGCAATCCAGGTAAAAGCCTTATCTTTTAAACGATTAAATAATTTAGAACGAAAGGTCGTGGTTGTAACAACCCAAAACATCTTTCACCAAATTTAACGGAAAATTAACGGAATAAAATAAAAGTAACCAATGCAGCGGAAATTTGTCCAAAAAGATAACTTTCAATCAAAAAGTGGTAACAACCATATAACATATCTTTAACCAAAATTTCATGAAAATGAGGTCCAACCAATAAAATGTAACTATCTCATAAAAACCATACTTTAATAATTTAAACAACTGTTTCTCAAACCACCAAACGGAACTGAGCCTCTCGGGAGATCGAAACTTCAAGCCAAGTTCTTCCCTTTAACCTTCCCGGAGGAACCTGCAACTAAAAGGGAAATCCACAAACGGGTAAGCTTGAAAGCTTAGTGAGCACAAACCACAAACACATGAACAATATATCACAAACCACCACGCATATGAGAACTAGACATGCTATCACCAATGTCCTTACGGTACACGCCGGTAAGAACCACACACATACTGATATCAGTTTAACACAAAGACAATACCCACGGTGGCCACAACCACTACAATGGATACGCCATCACACAACATGCTAGTCTCATAACCACATACGCATTACATGCAATTTGTACATAAAGCCACGTATAAGGGTTAATGTACTCACCTTGGATAATGTCACCATAAATCAAGTGCTAAACACACCACACAATGCTAGCAATGCACATTCTTTTGTCATTCATACGTATTCAACATTTAAGCACCTATACAACACATGTATATATATAGCATATCAACGCAACAACACGATACAAAATGAGTTCCTTAACCGAACCCGAACACCATAAGTTTAGACACATCTAAACTATCCCATTTTCTACCAAATTCTCCCAAAAATCCTTTATTTCAACCCATAACTAGAAATAATCATCTTAGGATTTATAATCAAAATCCTATATTTTACGGTCTCATTGGATAGGTAATTCAGTTACGAATCCAACGGTTCTTTCGGAAGCAAAATCGGAGCTATCACGAAGAAGTTATGGCCAAAACAATTTTCAACAAACATACAGGGACTTGTGCGACCTACTTGCGTGACCTGAGGTCGCGGGGACAGGTCGCCCAACTCCCTGGTTCATCTTCTTCACGATTTTTCCTCCGAAAAACACACCCAAAACTCACCGAACGATCATAATACTCAACAATGGTGTTAATGAACACCCCCATACCATTATAACACAATTTAGATCATTCTAAACTCGACACTAACATCAAACGACCCAATTCGATCGCCAAATGGTCGAATTCCCAAACCAACAAAACCCTAACCATCAACCACTCAAACGGTCGATCAACTAGCGAAATACACCAATAAACACTTACCTTGGGTTAGGAATGCGACAACAATCGAACCCCGATGATCAAATGCACTTCTCACGGTCAAAATCATCACCAATTTCACCAAATGACACAAAGCTCTCAAACCCTTCTCAATTTTCTGCACAAAAACGACTAACACAAGAGAAAGGGTTTGGAGCTTTTATCTATATTGCATAAAAGTCATTCACGACCCTTCAAATTCGCAATGTACACTTCCACCCCTGCACCTCGAAATAACACGATTAACCCAAAGCTTAACAAAAGATAACGAACACCGGTTAAATACTAACTTTGGGAAATGGGGCGTTACAACTCTCCCCCACTTAACAAGATTTTGTCCCCGAAATCGCTTACGCTAAAATAGCTCCGAGATAAGCGTCCTCATCTCATCTTTCGACTCCCACGCACACTTTGACCCCCTTGCGATATTCCAAATGGGCTTTCACTAGTCCAATCTTTTTGTTCTGCAGGGTCTTAGTCTCCCTTTCCACACGACATTCGGTCTTTCTACATTCTCATCCACCAGAACGCTGTTTGTCGGAATGTGAACCGACTCGTCAGCTAAACATTTCCTCAGCTGAGACACGTGAAGGTGTTATGTACTTGACTGAGTTCTGAAGGTAACTCAATCCTATACGCCACCTTGCCTACACACACTATCACCTTAAATGGTCTGATATAACTAGGGCCGAGCTCGCCCTCTTTCTGAATCAGAGTACTCCTTTCCACGGTGATACTTTCAACAACACATCAACACCCACATTGAACTCTAAACCCGACCTTTGCTTGTCGGTACAGCTTTTTTGACGTCTCTGGGCGGTCCATAACCGCTCTCGAATCATCTCTATGCTTTCCTTCGTCTTCCACACAATCTTTGTGCTACCCAACTCCCGTTGGCCCACCTCACCCCACAATTAGGAGTGCTACATCTCTGCCCGTACAACATCATACAGGCATGATGAATAATGATGCACGAAACCCGGCCAACGGTAGATAGGTATCCCAACTGTCGCCAACACCCAACACGTACACCCTTAATATAATCTCGAGAGTCCATCTAGGTGAGGATGAAATGCGGTACAGAACTGCAGTCTAGTGTCCATCTCTCATGAAATTTTCCCCAAAACCGCGATATAAACCGCTCTTCTCGATCAGAAATCACCGTTACTAGCACCCAAATCTTGCCACCATTTCTTTAACATAACGAGCCACATCTCGCTTCATTCCCGGCTACCAATAATCAGTCTTTAAGTCCCGATACATTTTGATAGCTCCCGGGTGTATAGAGAACTTAAACTTATGAGTTTCGTCGCAACGGCCCCAAACACGATCCGAGCGAGTCAAAAGTCCTTGACCTTCAGACCCTCAGATGGGCCGGTTGACCATTGGTTCCCTATTTCTCTTAATTCACTTCCTTCACAACATCAACCTGAGAGCTCTTAATCAGCTCCAACACCGCAGTCGTCACTGTTAATCTCATTAACAATACTCGCATCACCACACTACGTTAGTCAAACACCTAAATCAAAACAACACCTAGAACACAAAAACATTTGCACATATTGACACTTTAAACTTCCCGAACCGAAACACAAGTCTTAGCCATAGCTAGACTACTCCAAATGCCCCCAAATTATACCAAACATTATCTTAGAACATCCCCAAGATAAGCCCCAAGCCAAATCCCGAAAACGACCGCACAAGAAAAATTTGAAAATCAAAACAGAAGGTTACGCGACTGTCTTCCCGCGACTGGAGGTCGCGGGGTTGGTCGCGTAACTTTCCAGATATGATGAACTACGCGATTTGGCTACGAAAAACACCCCGACAACTTCACAATCTTTCTCATAAGCCTTTCCAAAGACATCGCAAATCCCGAGAAGTCTTGGATGTACCATCTGTAATCTGGCTAATCCAATAAAACTCCGAATCTCGGTAGAAGTCTATGGAACCTCCCACTTTGCTATTGCTTCCACTCTCACCGAATCTACGACGATGCCCTCCCGGTTAACAAAGTTTCCTAAGAATTGGACCATCTTGTAACCTAGAGTCACACTTGGAGAACTTGGAATACAGTCTCTCCTTTCGTAACGTCTCCAACACTTCAACCAAAAGCTTCACATGCTCCCCTTTGCTCTTGGAGTAGATCAGTATGTCGTATGTGAAAACGATTACCGATCTATCCAGCATAAGTGTAGAGACACGATTCGTGAGGTCCATAAACATCTCCAGCGCATTCGTAATCCGAACGTCATCACTACGAACTCGAAACATCCGCACCTTGATTTGGACGCAGTCTTCTGCATGTCCTCGCTTGTCACCTTCACCTGATGGTACCCTAAACGAAGATCTATCTTCAAGGACTACGCGGTTCCTAGAAGTTGATCAAACAGATCATCGATCCTCGGCAGCGGGTATCGATTCTTCACCGTAAACTTATTGAGCTCACGGTATTCAATGTACATCCGCATCAGACCATCTTCCTTTCTCACAAAAAGGATAGGGGCTCCCCCAAGGTGAACCACTTGGACGGATGAACCCCTTCCCTTACAACTCCCCCACTTCGCTTGATAGCTCCTACAATTCTGGAGGTGCCGAGCGAAAGGGAACTTTGCCTACTGGCGTCGCTCCCGGAATCAAATCTAACTCTAACTCCACTTGCACACAGAGACATCCGAAAATTTTCTCATCACAGAACATCACCCAGCTATCACTCACAACGCCGACAGCTGACTCCTCAATAGTGCACGTATCCTTTTGCTTTCGCCATCGAACACAGCTTCGGATGTCTCCTCGATCCGTTTCCCAATGAGTAGAACTCCCCCACTTGGAGTTCGGATCTCCACCCGTTGACTTTCACATTCAAAATGAGCCTTATAACAATCGAACCAGTTCATACCTGTTAGGATTGTGTGCGAGACATTAACAATGTTAACCATGTACAATGTTATAAGACACTAGTAGGTCACACCGCTGCACACCTAATTGAGAACTTTTGTGTGTGTAAGAGATAATTGAGAAGAGAGAAATAAATAATTATATAAGTTAATAATTATGTGTTAGAATAATTCATCAGTAAATTAATTAATTAAGTAATTAATTAATTAAGGAATTAATTAATAGAGATAATTATAAAAGGAATTGTAATCAGGTACAAACACTGCCTTATTTATATCTATAAATAAAGGCTTAAAGTGTTTTTTATCAGACAAATTTTTCCCACAACAAAAATTACTCTCTCTCTCTCTCATAAAGCCGCCGGCCTCCCCTCTCTCTCACACAATGATCGGAATTTTTCCGATCAATCACGGTGGTCTAGCAACCCTCTCGCGTGGTGTCAGTAGCGGTGTACCCCCTGCTCGCTTTCCGGAGTTTATTCACATAAAGGTAAACTATCAAACTCTCTTGATTGTATCTGTTAGGTTTATGTTGGATCCGGCTTTTGGGAATCGTTTTTGTTATTCGCTGCGCACCATTAGTGCCTACGGTTCCCAACAGTGGTATCAGAGCCACTTCTTAAACCTACAGATCAGGTTCGTTTGATTGATAGGTTTGTTAAAAATTTGATTTTTATATGTTTCTATGTTTGTAAAAATTGAATTTTTTCCAAAAACCTAACGAATCGGAAACTGGCGGTGGAACGGCGGCAGTTAGCCAACCGAACCACCAGGCCAACCACCGCAAAACCACCGACGGCTCACCACAGCTAGTGGTGGCCGCCGGCTGCCGCACCCGATGCCCACCGAACCACCGATTGGTGGTAGCGGCGGCTGGTATCAACGAGAACCACCACACAGCCGTGTGGTGGCAGTGGCGCTACGGCGAAAAACCAACCACCGCACCACCGTTTGTGGTGGCGGTGGTAATTGGTTCGACCACCAAGGCCGATCACGGCGTAGGTGGTGGTGATGATGATTGCGATCGGAAGCCGCACCACACCGGTGTGGTGGCGGCGACTGATTGATGTTCAAACCGCCGATCGGCGGCGGTGGCTATCGCCACTGTCGTCGACGGTGGTGGTGGTTTTGTTTTAACTCGCCGGAAAACGACGGCGGTGGTGGCGATAGCTACTGCCGTCGTCGACTGTTTTGTTGGATCACCGAAGCGGCGATGGTGGCTTATTGGTTGCCGTCGTCGTGGCAATGGTGGTGGCGTCAAGCCGCTGCCATCGTTCGATGGTGTTAAGCGGCGGCAGCGGTGGCATAAGCTGCTGTTGTCGTCGTCGGCGATTAATTAGAAGGTGGCGGTGGTCGATAACCACCGCAATGGGGTATCGGCCACTGCCCGAAGTAATGGCGGCAATGGCGCTGGCGGCAGGATGCTGCTACCGCTGTCGTTTTCTCTCACCTGATGGCGACGATGGCCGCCGCTGCCATCGTTAGTGGCGGTGGTGGCGTCTAGTTGCTCGGCCACCGCACCGTGACTCCAAGCGGTGGAGGTGACTGTCTGTTTTTCGAGTCGCCGGAAGCCGGCGATGGTGGTGGCAATTGCTGCCACTATCGTCGGAATTCCAACCGATGGTAACGACGGTGAACGGTGGTGGAGACACGGTTGTTGGTAGTGGCCGTATGCTGCTATCATCAATCGTGTGGTTTCACGATCAATTGTTATCAGTTTGATGACGATACAGTCGTGAGGTTTTCCGTTTAGGCTTCGAATTTTAAGAATTAGATAGGTGTAAACCCTAGAGATTAATTTTTATTAAATTAATTGTTTTAGTAAAAATCTTTTGAGATTTTGTTGTGGATGTCATAGTCAAACCCTTTTGACCCGTATTTGTGTTTTCTATATGTTAATTTTATTCATTGGTTACAGGAGGCCTGCGTGCCATTTACAACCCGGTTATATGTAATATTAAAATGATAAAATAACCCAAGAAGAGTCAAATACATGAAGACGGAGCACGGAGACAAACATGGAGCTTGGAGCCAGTGGGAGCACCGAGAAGATCAAGTTTTATGTTGTCACCTAGGGATAAGACTGTCGTTTTTGTGTTGGCTCACAAAATGACATAGTTTAAGGGTTTTTGACTATGACATGTTTTAAATGTGTGATTGTTTATATTTAATAGTTATATGAATTGCGTGGTTGTTTAGTTGCGTAACTTCCTTTTAAATTAAATATAAACGTTTTTAAAAATTAAATGTTTTAAAAAGAAAAATTGGATACAAATACAGTTTGTGTTTGGATCCAAGCTTTTGAAAACTGGCAAATTTAACCCTTATCAAAATCATAGATTAGTAAGTGCAACCCACTTTAGGGGCACCTCCGGTGTAAGGTACATAGGGCGTTCTAAGTGAACACACTATGAACGCCCGTGTTCAAACCGAAACTGGAGGGTGATAAAACTCTGCGAATTATCTCCGGGTGGTACCGGCCAGGATTTGTCCAGGTCTCGGGTGGTGCAGTCTATTTTGGTAATTATTTATTCACCGGGTGGTACCGGGCCAAAATGCACTAGAGGGACTAAATATGCACGGATCAAATATCCGATGTCCCGACGATCTAGAAATCGTGTTTTCGAATTAAAATGCGATTGGTATAGTTTTTACCTACCATAGATCACATGAGTCGGTTTGACATGATCACATGCTTCCCGACACATGTGAGATATGGATTCTAGTCTAATAAATTTATTTCGAGGGTAATAATTTATTAGAAGTTTTTATAATTATAAACTAAGCTTGGAATTTTATTCTTTATTATAGATGTCTTTTTCTGTAATCCCGTTTTATACCCTGAGGAATCACTGAGACTCATCAATGGAAAATGGAAACTTACAGGACAAAATTTTCCAGTTTGGAAAATGCACCTTGATAATATCTTGCGTGCACAGGGTAAGTTTTACGTTTTAGAAAAACCTTTATTACGACCTAAGAGTAATTCTCCTGAAGAGGAATTTACTGAGTACTTTAAGTACATGGCGGATGAATCGGATGTCATGTCAATTCTGATTTTCTCTATATCGTCCGAGTTCACGGATAGATTAAGAGATAAATCCTACCACGAGGTCGTGAAAGATATAGAAAGCCAGTTGGGATTCTATAAACATACGGGTAAGCTTCTGATCATGAAAGAGATACTTTCATTAAAGCTGAAAAAGGACCAGTCAGTTAAAGACCATCTTATGGAAATGAGGAGGCTCTTTAAATGCTTGACACGTTTGGGGTACAAGATGACTCAGGAAGAGTTAGTGTATCTCATGTGGTACTCACTCCCAAAGGAGATATGTGACACAGCTAGTGCCTACATGAAAGAACCAAAGACTGACGTGGCAGCACTGCATAAGAACATTCTGGCCAGTCTAGAGCCGAAGCCAGCACCTGCTGATCTCATGGATACTGATTGGATTGATGAGCTGGGGGATCTGAGTTGCCCAGAATGTGATAGCAAGGATATTTGCGAGCACTCGATGAATATCGACCAGATAGAGATCGGTTTACCCGATGCTCCAGGTATCTTTATGATAGATTGCTTAATCACTTCTTATGAATCATGGGTAATTGATACAGGCAGTGGTAACCACATTTGTAATCATTTACAGGGATTCACTAGAAGAAAGACTTTGAGGAAGGACCATTCGAACCTACGACTTGGCGAAGGCACTCCGCTGATAGCTGAAGCTGTAGGATCTTATAGTCTTAGTTTACCCTCGGGTCTAGTTTTGGAACTGGATAATTGTTATTATATTCCAAACATGATTAAGAATGTTTTGTCTTTTGATTTGTTAGTAGACCAAGGTTTTTATTACAAATATGATTATAAAATGATTTCTGTCTTTAAAAATAATATTTTCTATTTTAAAGCAACACCTGTGAATGGTCTATATACAGTAAATCTACAAGACAATAATAGTGAAATCTATCATATAAGTAAACGATCCAAAGACATTGAGGATCAGACTTACCTCTGGCATTGTCGTTTGGGCCACATAAACAAGAAACACGTTTAATTACTCCTAAAAGGAGGTTTTCTTGGCACTTTTGATTATAAACCTTTTGATAATTGCGAGTCTTGTTTATCTGGTAAAATGACAAAGCAACCTTTCAACAAAGAAAATGAAAGGGCTACTGACTTGTTAGCAATAATTCACACAGATGTGTGTGGACCATTTAGTCATGTGGCAAGAGGAGGATACCGGTACTTCATTACCTTTACTGACGATTTCAGTAGGTATGGTTATGTCTACCTTATGAGACATAAATCTGAAAGCTTTGAAAGATTCGGAGAATTTCAGAACGAAGTACAGAATCAACTTGGCAGAAAGATCAAGTTTTTACGGTCGGATCGCGGAGGCGAATATCTTAGTGATGAGTTTGACAATCATCTGATGGAGTGTGGGATTGTATCCCAACTCACACCTCCGTATACACCTCAGATGAATGGTGTGTCAGAAAGGAGAAATCGTACTTTACTTGATATGGTACGATCGATGATGTGTCACTCTACGCTACCAATATCATTCTGGGGACATGCGCTCGAAACAGCAGCACATATACTGAACAGAGCGCCAACAAAGTCAGTAGAAAAGACACCATACGAGCTATGGAAGGGTAAGAAACCCAATATATCTTTTCTAAGGATTTGGGGTTGTGAGGTTTACGTCAAACGACCTACCTCAGAAAAACTCAAACCCAAATCCGACAAGTGTTTCTTCGTTGGATATCCCAGGACCACCGTGGGATATTACTTCTACAACCCTGAAGAGAACAAAGTTTTTGTTGCTCGAAATGGAAAATTTCTGGAAGAAAAGTTTCTCAGTTCCGGGAACACCAGAAAGGATGTAGATCTACAGGTAGTAGACGAAGAAAACACTACACCAATTGTTGAGCCAAAAATTCAACATGAAAATGTTGAACCTCAATCAGAACCGATTGAGGAAGTGCAAACACAGGACCTTCGCAGATCCAGTAGGATAAGACAAGAACCAGATAGGTATCTTGGGTTTCTAGTCTCTCAAGACAGCGGAGACTTGAATGAACCAACATCCTATGGAGAAGCTGTGTCAGGCAATGACTCTGAACAATGGCAGGAAGCCATGAAGGCTGAGATGCAATCCATGTACGACAACCAAGTTTGGGAGTTGACTGATTTGCCACAACACTGTAGAGTTGTTGGATGCAAATGGGTTTTCAAGAAGAAAACCGACATGGATGGGAATGTACACACTTTCAAGGCCAGATTGGTCGCAAAAGGGTTCACGCAAACTCATGGTATCGACTATGATGAAACCTGTTCGCCAGTGGCCATGCTAAAATCAATTAGGATTCTGATGGCCATTTCAGCGTATTTTAATTACGAGATCTGGCAAATGGACATCAAGACAGCCTTTCTGAACGGAAAGTTAACAGAAGACGTCTATATGGAAAAACCAGAGGGGTTTGAAGATCCTAAGAATCCTAATAAGGTGTGTAAATTGCTAAAATCCATTTATGGATTAAAGCAAGCATCTCGAAGCTGGAACTTACACTTTGATGAGCGAATCAAAGAATTTGGTTTCGCCAAAAGTGAGTTCGAGCCGTGTGTTTACACTAAGTTCAGTGGGAGCATAGTAACCTTCTTGGTCTTGTATGTAGATGACATTCTACTCATAGGAAACGATGTACCAACTTTATAGAGTGTAAAGAGTTGGTTAAGCAAATGTTTCCAGATGAAAGACCTTGGAGAAGCCGCTTACATACTTGGCATAAAGATCTACAGAAACAGATCTAAGCGGCTTATCGGACTTAGTCAAAGTACGTACATTGATAAAATCCTGAAGAAATTTAGGATGGATGAATCCAAGAAAGGATTTATCCCGATGCAACATGGCATAATGTTAATTAAAACACAATGTCCTGTTTCTAGTCAAGATCAGGACAAAATGAGATCGGTTCCATATGCTTCAGCAATTGGATCGATTATGTATGCCATGTTATGTACCAGGCCCGATGTTGCTTACTCAGTAAGTGTTACGAGCAGATATCAACAGAATCCAAGAGAACCTCACTGGGTGGCTGTCAAGAACATTCTCAAGTACCTGAGAAGAACAAAAGATATGTTCTTGGTCTTTGGAGGTTCTGAGGATGAAATTAGTGTCAACGGCTATTCTGACGCTAGTTTCCAGACCGACAGAGATGATTTTAGATCACAGTCAGGGTACGTTTTTACCCTAAACGGAGGCGCGATCTCATGGAAGAGCTCGAAGCAGGACACGATTGCAGACTCAACTACAGAAGCGGAGTACATTGCAGCATCTGATGGTGCAAAAGAAGCTGTCTGGCTAAGGAATTTTCTGTCGGATCTCAGAGTGGTTGCCAGTGTCTCTAGACTGATCGATATATTCTGTGATAACTCGGGAGCCGTAGCGCAAGCAAAGGAACCTAGAGAGCATCACAAGTCAAGACACATGCTTAGAAAATATCACCTTATCCGAGAGATCATTGGAAGAGGAGATGTGAGAATATGCAAGATTCCAACAGAAGAAAATGTCGCAGATCGACAAAGCCACTAGCAAGGGTGAAGCATGAGGCACATGCAAATTCCATAGGGATGCAGTACCTGGACGCCAGTAGCTAGTTTTAGTTTATTAATTATTACTATAGTTTAACTTAGAACAATTCAAATCATGTGAAGTTCTTGATGTAATAGAAATAAATGGAGGTTTTAATTCATGATTGTTCTAAATTAACTATTTTTCGCATATTTAACATATCCATGATTTTACAAAGTTTTGTATAAAATCTAAATTTCCGTAGCCACTTATTGAAATGGGAATTTCAATAGGGAGTTTAACGCTATTATAAATACTTGATGATTTATTCGAAGTAGAGAATAAAAGCACAAGTGATGTGACCAAGTATTTATAGATACTCATCAGAGTGCTTGGGTATTGGAAGTGACCAGTATCAAGTCTGCTTCATGGAGCACCAGTCATAAGCATCGACTTGATAGGTTTTCCTTAGACCTAAGATATTTGGTTTGGGAAAACGAGGACTACTGTACTCTTAGTGCATTCTAACGCTGCACCGTAACAGGGTGGCCATACGGGACGTAACTAGATACAGCGGAAGCCGTGGATCCAAATGCAAGTAGTCAAGAAGGAATTTGCACCTCTTTACTAAAAGAGAGATATTTCCGGGCCCCTTGACGGTTAAGATTGGCAGAAAACGCGTGGCCACGCTCGGATAGAATAACAGTCGTTATTTAGTAATATCCGTTACTGCAGGCAATCTGAATCAGAGTCAAGAAATACTTGTTTTTGAGAAATGAATCCTCCACTCCATGTCTCAAAATCATTTTAGAAATATCGTGTGCAAAAGGAATGAACCTGTGTACAAATTCAAGCGTGAATTGTATCTCTGGATATAAGAGATCTTATAACCTGGTAAACCTAAGTGTCTGGCTAGGGACCTCCTTAGGCAAATGGTAACAGTATAGTTACATGTCTAGCACAAGTGGGAGTCTGTTAGGATTGTGTGCGAGACATAAACAATGTTAACCATGTCCAATGTTATAAGACACTAGTTGTAACACCCCATTATTTAAATGTTGATATTTTATTATTATTTTTCTTTGTCAGATAAAGATGCTAGTATTTAATTAAGGATTTATCTTATTCTTTTTTTTTTATTATTTAGTATTATCTTTTATATATATATATATAAATAATACTTTTTGGGAGTAGATAACTGTTAAGTTGGGGTTTTGGAGTTGGATAAGTTTGACTAGTCCTTTTGTTATATCTATATACTCCCGTATACATTCTTTTTAGGATGTATTTTGTTTCCAGCCTTCTTGGAGAGTTAGGTGAGTTCGAGAGAGAGTTAACCGGGAGAGAGAGAGTGATCGGCTAGAGAGAGAGGGAGGGTTCGGTCGCCGGAATCGGGTCGTCATCCGCACGGTAAGCCGCTAAACCCTTGTACTGTTCACAATCTAGAATTCGGGGGATCGTTTTTCTTTTTTGGTTTTGTGGGTTATATATGGTGGCTGTTGTGGTGGCGCGCGGCGGTCGTCGGTTTTGGCCGGCAACGGCAGCCATGATGGTTGTTGTCTGCGCTGCAGCGGCATGGGTGGCTGAAGTGTGTCACCGGGCAACAACCGGCTGTGGTGAGGCTGTCCTCCAGCGCCGGCGATTGCCGGCTAGGTGTTGGCGGCTCATTTGACTCTTATGCTATCATTTAATTAATTACGCTGAAAACTTTATTAGTTAATACTTTTGATCATTTTGTTCGGATGTTGGGATGATGGTTTGGTATTTAAAAATGATTTATTTATTAGTTTATTTATTTTAATCAAATTAGTTTAAAAAAAATCCTGTTTTCGGAAACTGGTGTTACAACTTGGTATCAGAGCGTGGTTTAAGAGAATCAGCGCGCACGTTTGTGAGCGTGCGTGTGGTTGGACTTAAACCAAGCGGTTTTGGGAAATAATGAGTCAAAGGTCGGAATCGTCAGCAGAGCTTCAGGCTGGAGGTGAGCTATATATATAGTTATTGAATGTTATTGCATGCTAATTTTTGGTTGTCGATAAGTACGATATTTATACGATTTTATGTGATTAAATGTTATTTGATTATCTGCTCAGTCGAGTCAATGGGGCTGTTGAGGATGGTATCAGGACTTAGCCTGTACGGTGGTATGTCAGGAAAGGGTCATGAGGCATGTTCTTGTTTGATTGTTGCCGAGTGATCCCGACCCGGCTATCATATGGAACGGTTATAGTGGCGCGGGCCCAAATAATAGCACCACTATAAACGTTTGTATGGGTTTGGAATTGATTTAGTCTTGGGAGCCACATTAACTAGACGATAGTAGGAAATCTTTGGTATGTGTTGAATGAAATTACATGCTTTTGTATGCATCCTGAGGATAGAAATGCAAACTAGTCTATAGGTGGTATGCACACTAAAGGCTAGAGATAGGTATTTGCATGAGCCTGGGCAGAATTGGGAAGGTAGTTAGATATTAGTTGAGGGTATACAAACTGCCTTTTTCTTTAAGACCTGTTGCTAAACTAGTTTAAAACGCTCAGCATGGTGACCACTAGAAGGAATCAGGGTAGCGGGGGGTCTGAGACTCCAGATCTTAGGGACCTTATCGGCTCGGAGGTCAACGAGGTGCTACACCAGCTCCTTCCTGGGTTGTTCGCTCAGATAAAGGACGAGTTATTACAGGCCTTCGACGAGAGGATCGACGTAGCTTTTACTGCTCGTGGATCGGGGACGGGGAGCACCAGCTAGAGTCAGGGACGGACGAGTACATTCATGGACTTCATGGCGTGTCAGCCGCCACATTTTGAGGGTCGGAAGGACCCCATTGCCTGTTTCCAATGGGTCACCGCCGTTGAGGGTGCCTTCCGTACTAGCGGCTGCCCGGAGGGAATGAAGGTGTTTAATGCTGTGAACCTGCTACGCAACGCGGCTAAAGACTGGTGGGGGCTGATTCTCAAAAGCCGAAATGAGGAGCAGATCAACGCGATGACTTGGGACGAATTCAAGGTGCTACTTGATGAGCAGTTCGCTCCTCTCATCGAGAAGGAGAGGATCACGGCAGAGTTCCTGAACCTGAAGCAGACGACAGAATCGGTTAACGAGATCACCGACCAGTTCCTGGAGAAGTCACTGTTCTGCCCTGATTATGTAAGCACGGATGCGATGAAGATGTTTCGCTATCGGGGAGTGCTAAAGACGGAGATCCGAGAGTTCGTGGCCACAGCAAGGTGTAAGACCTTCAACGACATGGTGGAGATAGCGCGGACTCCGGAGCTGTTTCTCGAGGAGCAGCAGCAGGGGAAGAGGAAGGCGGAACAAGAGCCCGTGCCCGGGAAGAAACTCAAGGGTCAGAGAAGCGACGGTAGTAAGGGATATCCAGGATGCTCTAAGTGCGGGAATAACCACTTAGGGGAGTGTCGGTTGCCAGAGCCCATGTGTTTCAAGTGCGGGAAACCTGGTCATCGAAGTCGGGAGTGCAGGGTCGAACCGAGGACCTGTTTTCATTGCGTCCAGCCGGGACATATCAAACCCAACTGCCCTCAGTTGGTTGGAGCAGCAGCATCAGCGACACCAGCACCCACTCCATTGATGATCACCGACGGTTCGACAGGCAAGGAGAGCGGGTCCACTACTGGCGGCCGTGGTCGAGTGTTTCAGGTGACGGCCGGGGAGGCGGAGGCGGATCCCGATATGGTTGCAGGTACGCCTTAGTTATGTTGTAGCCTTGACATTATGAATGTTGTGATCTAGTAGCATAGTTGTGTGTATGAGCTTATCTGGTAGTTGAAATTTTGAACTGCTTAACTTAGGCATTTTCTTTGTAAATGAGAAACCCGCGTTGGTTCTATTCGATACGGGAGCCACTTGGTCTTTTGTATCGAATGCGTTCTGTAAGGGCTTGCAGTTAGAGCGAGATAGGTTAGTCAGTCCTTTAGCGATAGACATAGCGGTCGAGGAAGTACGGGTTGCGAGGATGTTTCGTAACTGAGGTATTGTAGGCTGTGCGGAACAACTGGTCCCCATCCAGAATCCGAGTGGGGAGAGCTCATCGTGTACGTCGAAGGGCGACGGAGACAACTAGGTGAGATAGTGCATGTGCCTTAGATGATATTCAGGTGGGCGAGCGCCTGAATTACATCGATAGGCCGGTTGTGGTGCTAGAGCGGAAGGTGAAAAGCGGAGAATCAAGAAGATAGGGATCGTGAAAGTGCAGTGGCAGCATCGAAAGGGTTCTGAGTGGACTTGGCACCCGAAAGCGGATATGCGGGAGAGGTATCCGGAAACTCTTCTCGGACTGATTTCGGGGACGAAATCCTAGTAAGTGGGGGAGAGTTGTAACACCCCATTATTTAAATGTTGATATTTTATTATTATTTTTCTTTGTCAGATAAAGATGCAAGTATTTAATTAAGGATTTATCTTATTCTTTTTTTTATTATTTAGTATTATCCTTTTATATATATATATATATATATATATATATAAATAATACTTTTTGGGAGTAGATAACTGTTAAGTTGGGGTTTTGGAGTTGGATAAGTTTGACTAGTCCTTTTGTTATATCTATATACTCCCGTATACATTCTTTTTAGGATGTATTTTGTTTCCAGCCTTCTTGGAGAGTTAGGTGAGTTCGAGAGAGAGTTAACCGGGAGAGAGAGAGTGATCGGCTAGAGAGAGAGGGAGGGTTCGGTCGCCGGAATCGGGTCGTCATCCGCACGGTAAGCCGCTAAACCCTTGTACTGTTCACAATCTAGAATTCAGGGGATCGTTTTTCTTTTCGGTTTTGTGGGTTATATATGGTGGCTGTTGTGGTGGCGTGCGGTCGTCGGTTTTGGCCGGCGACGGTAGCCCATGATGGTTGTTGTCTGCGCTGCAGCGGCATGGGTGGCTGAAGTGTGTCACCGGGCAACAACCGGCTGTGGTGAGGCTGTCCTCCAGCGCCGGCGATTGCCGGCTAGGTGTTGGCGGCTCATTTGACTCTTATGCTATCATTTAATTAATTACGCTGAAAACTTTATTAGTTAATACTTTTGATCATTTTGTTCGGATGTTGGGATGATGGGTTGGTATTTAAAAATGATTTATTTATTAGTTTATTTATTTTAATCAAATTAGTTTTAAAAAAAATCTTGTTTTCGGAAACTGGTGTTACCCTAGTAGGTCACACCGCTGCACACCTAATTGAGAACTTTTGTGTGAAGAGATAATTGAGAAGAGAGAAATAAATAATTATATAATTTAATAATTATTTGTTAGATTAATTAATCAGTAAATTAATTAATTAAGTAATTAATTAATTAAGGAATTAATTAATAGAGATAACTATAAAAGGAATTGTAATCAGGTACAAACACTGCCTTATTTATATCTATACATAAATGCTTAAAGTGTTTTTTATCAGACAGATTTTTCCCACACCAAAAATTAATCTCTCTCTCTCTCTCTCTCTCTCTCTCTCTCTCTCTCTCTCATAAAGCCGCCGGCCTCCCCTCTCTCACACAACGATCGGAATTATTCCGATCAATCACGGTGGTCTAGCAACCCTCTCGCGTGGTGTCAGTAGCGGTGTACCCCCTGCTCGCTTTCCGGAGTTTATTCACATAAAGGTAAACTATCAAACTCTCTTGATTGTATCTGTTAGGTTTAAGTTGGATCCGAGTTTTGGGAATCGTTTTTGTTATCCGCTGCGCACCATTAGTGCCTACGGTTCCCAACAATACCGACCACCACACTAATTTCGCCAAATGGAATAGGGATGAGGTCCATACGAAACTTCATCCCTTCCAATCTTATACACTTCTTTCTTACACATCAATAACCAACGGTACCCTCGTCCGCCATTCTACTTCTAACGGACTCTCCACCGTACCCTCACAAAACTCCCGAAGCTCGACTTCAGGATCGTCACAACAATACATCTTTAACTGCTCATTCGCCACATAAGCGAACAAACGAGCGACCGTTCCCACAACAAGTCAGTGATTTTATCCACCGGCTTCGTCGTCTAAGCCAACAATAAAACTCGATCAAAAATCGCCCCACCTCAAATCGCGACACTAACTGCTCCCAGAACAGCTTCTGGTTTTGCTCCCAAATCATGGCATTGACTTGCTTCTCCATCCGAGATTGAACTCTCAGATTCCACCAATCATTGCCGTCTCCCCTTGCGGTTTCGTCACGAAATGAATCTTCCATTCCTCTGAACAGAAGCTGGTGCAGAATGCACCCTCTACCACAACTATCCAGCAAGTGCTGGTCACTAAGGACCGTCTACCCCTCAAATTGCAACGGCTGACAAGCCGAGAAGTCTCTGTAACTTGCCACCCTCGACTATCCGCCTTGCGTCCCTCTCGAACAGCTGGGCCTGTTGGCTACGGCTGCCTCCACTCGATTGTGGATCTCGATTACCAACTCTTACTTCACTTGGGTGATAACACTCGAAAACACTTCATGCAAAACCTTGCCGACCCAGAATACTGTCTATATAGGCCAATACTATCTTGTAGTGAGCCTATACCACCCTCTAGTCCTTATCGGTAACTCAAGATTCCTCATGGTTCCGTCGAAATCAAATCTGTGCCGGTGATTCTAAACAACTCACATGTGAGAATCGTGTTTCGAACTTCAGTAACAACCAAACAAAGACATGCCAGAGAGTTCTCCACGAGATTCTCACCCATCGATACAAACTTGGTCCTAACTTCACCATTGGTACCCCAATTTACAGATGTGCCCACTAAATTCACTGACTGCAGATATTTAATTCAATTATGTAGTCATAACACTTCCCAACATAACTAGGACACCCTTGTCCATAACCCATACTACCCCAGATAACATTATGCTTTTATGATGACCACTTCATTCTCGTCCTGACTAAAATGTCCGGGTCAACAACCCTCACTACACCTTACCCTTCCTAACATGCTATTGAGTGGTCTATTCATCCTTTTCGAGGACACACACATACGTCCTATCACTTGATTTATAGCATGCCCTTACATAAGCCATCACGCAATCATCCCAACTAAGGTTTATACAACCTATCATAGCATGCTACTTGCCCTTCCCAACCTAGTCGTTTCATAGATACCCTTTATAACTTCGCCAAGTCCAACATGTACAATATAATTGTGATGATATGGGCCCTTATATCATCATAATTATACCCTATATATCTAGGCTTAACGTTGTCACCAAGGTTTCTAATCCCCAATTTCGGTTAACACCACATAGGCATTCACATTCACAAGGCAACATCCTATCTAGCGCAATAAGAGTTACCCCTACACACTTTTAGCCACTAAAGTGCTCGTACATACGTAACAACATCGAACATCTAGCATAGTATCACATCACGCATTAAATGAACACGTTAATATACATCACATAAGGAATTACATGCATAAGTAGCTCCCTAGCTAAAATAGCAATAGGGTTACTCTACAGTACACAAGCCACTACAGTGCTCAAACACGCAGCATACACTATACCACTAATATAATATTCAAAACATTTAGCATGTGCACACCATAATCATACTAGTACATTCGTCACATACACAATCTCATGACATGATAACACAAACAATATATATCATGTCAATCAAATTTCAATAACAATAAATGTGATATAAACACTTGTGCTCACCCCGTCTTGATGCTCCGATCCTTGGCTCAGTTCACACTCCCTTTTCATAAAAATCAAAGTTTTTTTTAAAGGTTACTTGCTTTGAAAACACAAGCTCTTAGGTTTAAGTCCAAGCACTCACCTCTCATGAATGCCCGAATCCCTTAAACCAAGGCTCTGATACCAATCATAACAGCCCAGGCGACCGTGGTTCGATATTGTTCGCTTTGGAGACACAGAGCCCTAACCCGTCACCCCTACTCCCTCACGGTTTTGCTTTGGAATTGCCCAGTCCAGGTCACAACCCAAAACGCGTCTCACCAGGTGAGGTATCAACACATCTTATACGGAGTGATTCGTTCCCCTCACCAGCCGATGAGGGACAAGCTGTTACAGCCCAGGCGACCGTGGTTCGATATTGTCCGCTTTGGAGACACAGGCCCCTAACCGGTCACCCCTACTCCCTCACGGTTTTGCTTTGGAGTTGCCCAGTCCAGGTCACAACCCAAAACGCGTCTCACCAGGTGAGGTATCAACACATCTTATAAGGAGTGATTCGTTCCCCTTACCAGCCGATGTGGGACGAGCTGTTACACTCTCCCCCCCTTACGAACACAAAGCCCTCGTTGTGCACATCGGCCCGGTCCTAGCTCTGATACCAATTGTAACAATCCAAAACATCTTTCACCAAATTTAACGGAAAATTAACGGAATAAAATAAAAGTAACCAATGCAGCGGAAATTTGTCCAAAAAGATAACTTTCAATCAAAAAGTGGTAACAACCATATAACATATCTTTAACCAAAATTTCATCAAAATGAGGTCCAACCAATAAAATGTAACTATCTCATAAAAACCATACTTTAATAATTTAAACAAGTGTTTCTCAAACCACCAAACGGAACTGAGCCTCTCGGGAGATCGGAACTTCAAGCCAAGCTCTTCCCTTTAACCTTCCCGGAGGAACCTGCAACTAAAAGGGAAATCCACAAACGGGTAAGCTTGAAAGCTTAGTGAGCACAAACCAAAAACACATGAACAATATATCACAAACCACCACGCATATGAGAACTAGACATGCTATCACCAATGTCCTTACGGTACACGCCAGTAAGAACCACACACATACTGATATCAGTTTAACACAAAGACAATACCCACGGTGGCCACCACCACTACAATGGATACGCCATCACACAACATGCTAGTCTCATAACCACATACGCATTACATGCAATTTTTACATAAAGCCACGTATAAGGGTTAATGTACTCACCTTGGATTATGTCACCATAAATCAAGTGCCAAACACACCACACAATGCTAGCAATGCACATTCTTTCGTCATTCATACGTATTCAACATTTAAGCACCTATACAACACATGTATATATATAGCATATCAACACAACAACACGATACAAAATGAGTTCCTTAACCGAACCCGGACACCATAAGTTTAGACACATCTAAACTATCCCATTTTCTACCAAATTCTCCCGGAAATCCTTTATTTCAACCCATAACTAGAAATAATTATCTTAGGATTTATAATCAAAATCCTATATTTTACGGTCTCATTGGATAGGTAATTCAATTACGAATCCAACGGTTCTTTCGGAAGCAAAATCGGAGCTATCACGAAGAAGTTATGACCAAAACAATTTTCAACAAACATACAGGGACTTGTGCGACCTACTTGCGCGACCTGAGGTCGCGGGGACAGGTCGCCCAACTCCCTGGTTCGTCTTCTTCACGATTTTTCCTCTGAAAAACACACTCAAAACTCACCGAACGATCATAATACTCAACAATGGTGTTAATGAACACCCCCATACCATTATAACACAATTTAGATCATTCTAAACTCGACACTAACATCAAACGACCCAATTCGATCGCCAAATGGTCGAATTCCCAAACCAACAAAACCCTAACCATCAACCACTCAAACGGTCGATCAACTAGCGAAATACACCAATAAACACTTACCTTGGGTTAGGAATGCGACAACAATCGAACCCCGATGATCAAATGCACTTCTCACGGTCGAAATCATCACCAATTTCACCAAATGACACAAAAGCTCTCAAACCCTTCTCAATTTTCTACACAAAAACGACTAACACAAGAGAAAGGGTTTGGGGCTTTTGTCTATATTGCATAAAAGTCATTCACGACCCTTCAAATTCGCAATGTACACTTCCACCCCTGCACCTCGAAATAAAACGATTAACCCAAAGCTTAACAAAAGATAACGAACACCGGTTAAATACTAACTTTGGGAAATGGGGCGTTACAGTGGTTTTAGGGTTTTAACCATAAATCGCTTCCGCACTTGTTGTGTTCGTCGAATCAGTTTGATTCGTGGATCACAGTTAAACCCAACAAATAATACCTTGACAAAAAAATTTTAGGCATTCCCTTGAGGTCGTTTCGCCCATCCTTAGGTACTCGTCCATAGAATCTGAAGCAGTCCCGTACGCCAATTGTCGGATAGCGAACGTACACTTTTGAAGCAGAGAAAACCCCTTCACGCATCTTGCATCCCACTGCTGCTTGAAATAATCAAACTCTATTTCAAGATCGGAAACTATCCTGACGAATAGTCGTCGACTCATACGAAACCGCCGTTTAAAGTCTTCGTCGTTGTACACCGGGTTATCAGGAAAGTAGTCGGCGACAAGTTTATCGTGTCCCTCTTCCCAACCTCTATCTTTATTCGGCCCTCTCGGTCTAGGGTTCGATGGGTCCGCCTCTCCGTTTTCGATATATTGAATAATCAATTCCGTCGCTTGAATGGTGTTCGTAATCATTTGATCCACGATGAGATCAAATTCTTCGTCGTCGTCGAAAGGACATTATTTGGAAGAAGAGGAGAAGTTTAGGAGAAGTTTAAGAGAATTTAGAGGTGAATAGGAGAAGTTTAGAGGTGAAAGAATGAGAAAAATAGGTTGGGGTTTGGAAGTATATATAGATAAATAGAAAAATAAAAATAAATATATATATAACCGTTATACAACGGTAACAAAGAAAAAAAAAATTTGTGTTTAAAACCAGCTGCAAGCGGACACCGATGGGTGTGCTTGCAGCCCCCATACCAATTTTAATTTTCAAAAATAACTCCTAAAAAATATATATAAGAGAACAAGAAATGAAGAAAGAAAATTCAAAACTATTTCTCGGCTCATTTCTTAAAATACTTCAATTGGTACACGTAGGAAATACGCAAATACGTTAACATTCGTAACACTAATAATTAACAAGTTAAAGAATTCATCATTCTTTGGCTTAATTGAAGAAATTGAATTCCTACCAACTAAACGCATGATTATATTCCATTCCAATTCAATTCCTCGATCCAAAGTCAAATTATTCCATCAACTTCGGTTATGCGAAGCAAGCAACCCCTAAGTTCTTGTTTTAGAGTTAAAGCAGTCACCAATTCTTGTTAAGAGTTGCAACCGAATGAACCATCAAGATTTTAGCTTGAATATTTTTCTAGAGCTTGCGTAATCACAATTCCCCCTTGCCCAACTAAAAAAATGATCATGAAAACTCCAAGAGATTCTGAGGGGTTGCTTGGTTGGTTTTTCACTAAAGTCTTGTATAGATAAAGTTGTGTCTGTTGATTAATCTGTCTATACTGATTGTGAATGTTTTATTTGGGAGTGGTTTTTCATAATGCAAGGGACATGTTACAAGAAAAAAAAATCTCTTTCTGCATAAACCTCCACTTGGAAGCTTACTGAATAAGTCACTCTCTATATTATTAAGCCACTACCAACCAAGTACGTATAGTTGGGCGAATAAGTTGCAAGTCATATATATATGTAAGCTCATTAAGCTATTAACAAGCAATACCTTAGTCTTACGCAAGATACACACCTAGGGTGGACGTTATTAGTAGCTTACTACCAACAACTTAATTCAACCAAGATCTAAACCGAACAAATCCAGTGTATCCCGTCTGAAGGCGACACCAAGGAGGGGGGGGGGGGTCAATGGAGTAGAGCAGTTGTTTCATGAAAACCTCCAAACCAACCGAAACATGAACAAAAATCATTACACATTTAGCTGTTGTTGAAATTGCTTACACATTCAAGCATAATATAAAGCAAGATACGAAAAGGAAGGAAGAAACAACATAAATAGATAAGATATAGCGATTTATAAACTTGTTAATTTCACAAGGATACTCGTGAATCTCATCCATTTCAACCTTGGAATTCATGAAGCAACAATAGAGAGGATTTCTCCATAAAATTTGGTACGATAAAAACAAGTGTTTAATCAATCTTGCTCCCATATCATATGTTTGCATATTTCCAATAATTACGGTTACTTTGTATTCATCTTCTTGATGTGATAGAAATAAATAAAAAAAGTTAGAGATCTAAAAAAATTTCGATTGAAATATTCTCTAAAAAGATATTTTTTTCCTTTTTAACTGTAGTATTCAAATCTTTTTAATTACATGCATACCGACTGAAAATGTCTTGTTTTAGTTTCGTTTTTATAAGAATCGATAATTTTAGTTATTTATTTTTTCATTAGATTGACACATATATAATATAGATTATGATATGAATTGGTTTGGTTATAAGAAAAAAAAGTAATTAACAGTTGCCACATCAACTTTCCACTATCTTACCAAAATGTTACTAATCATTACCAATTCAACCGCAGTCATACCAATCTAAATAATTAATAAAAAAAGAAAAAAAAAGAAGAAGAGAGAGATAGAGGAAAAGGAGAGAGGGTGGGGTGGGGTGGGGTGGGGTAGTCTAACAAGTCGGCAAGCCCATGCTGTTTTCACTTCTTGCCAATCAACCACACCGGTGTTGCCGGCCTTGCCGATCGGCAAAGGAGCCTTGTCGATGCCTTGCCGAGGCCCATTGCGGATGATCTAATAAATCTTGCCAGTAAAAATCTCTTTATCAAGGTAAGAGGGTTCGACTATCAACTAAGGGTTTATGACTTATTAGGGTAACTAACTACTTTGTTTTTCACATTTACCATTCTACTTATTTTTGTACTCAATATACCAACTATTTTAATCAAAATCCTAATTTCCATATACAATAAGGGGGAATTTGGTTCACAGAATGATTTCTGGAGGAATGAATTCTGTCAAAGGAATTGAAATCCGGAAGGAATTGGAATGAAATGTTATCAGATTTGACCATCTGTTTGGTTGACAAGAAATATGGAGAATCTGTTAAAGGATTTGAAATCTGTCTATCTACTTAACAAAACTTAGCTTTAGATTTGAAATGAAATGAAAACAAATGACCAAAATACTCTTTTGTGTTTTTAAAAGTACTAATAAAATACCATTTAATAATGTTGAATGGTACTGGTGGCTGGTGGTGGTGACATGAGGTGGTGGTTGCCGGTGGTGGTGGTGGCAGGAGGAGGTGGTGGTGGTCGCAAATGGTGATTGCCGGTGGTAGTGGTGGCGTTCGTGGCGGGAGGTGGTGGTTGACGGTGGCGGTGGTGGTGGTGGTTGTTATCGGTGGCGTGGGTGGCGGGAGGTGGCGGTGGCCAGAGGTGGTAGTGGTTGCCGAAGCTGGTGGTGACCGGAGGTAGTAGTGGTTGATGGTGGTTGGATGAGAGCATTTTTGTCACTAACAAAAGATTGGAAAGAATGGAATTCAATTCCATATCATTTGAGAAAGAATGAGCAAATCCACAAGTGAAGGAATTCATGGAATTGAACTTTATTCCTTAGGCAACTAAACAGTATGAAGGAATTTGGTGAATGATATTGGCGATTCCAATTCCATTAGATTCAACAGACTTTAGCGAACCAAACGCGCCCTAAGTCTATTCAATCTACAAATGCTTAAAAGAATCGTGCCCCATATTGAAAACAATCGGTATATGTGAGGCATGATCAGCCGTAATCATCAAAAAGAAGAAAAAAAAGCCCAAACGATTAAATAATAACCAATCAAAAAATAAAAAAAGAACGTTTGAAGTTATCTATGCACATACTTTCGCATAAGCTATTGGATACTTATAAGAATCAGAACCAGAACATCACTCTTTTAAGATATTAAAACCAGAGTAAAAACGGTACCAAAAATGAGTTATTATACATCATCTATCTAATACAATTTATATTTCACTTCTACGAAATTAAAATGAATCAAACAAAAGTCTAAATAACAATACTCACATAAATAAAAATATATAAATCAACTAAAATTACACGTATGTATGATATATCATATAATCAAGCTTCAAGCATGAGGTTAGTTCCTAAAACATAACCAAAATTCCACCGGCCGGCCTTAAACCCAAACCTTTCTTGCGACCGCGAAGAAAGTGTCAAGTTCGGGTGGCCGAAAATATCCGTTCTTCGGCTTCTTCCCTTCTCCTCCGCTTGCCGCCGATTTCTTTCTAGGCGCCGGTGGACACGTGACGGCTGCTGGAATCCGACTCTCCAGCTGCTTTGGCGTCGTGCATTCTTCTTCCATTAAATTAAGTTCTGAAAATTCTTTAGGAAATTAAATTGGTTGGATCTGGAGATGGTGATTTAAGAGGAAGGGATGGATGTGGGAAAAGATGGTGAAGGATGGTTTGTATTTTGTAATCAAGTTTGTATGGTTGACTGTTATATGAAATCAATGTGACAGTTAATGATGATGTGTCACCCACCTGTTACGGAAGAAAATTACTCGGCTTGGTTGCTGACTTGACGAAAGTCAAACCCGGCTCCACGCACATTCCGCGTTTTTGCTTTTTTATTTTTTTATTTTCTGGCTCTTTTTATGTTTTTTGCTTTTCTTTTTTATGGTAGAACTTACATGTTACAACATACAAGTCGTGAAATTGGAGTTTTTACTTTCTAATACTGAAATATTTTATAAATCTTTAAATCATGTAGATTTGAACTAATTGCGATGTTGATTTTTATTTGTTTGGATTTATTTTAATACTTAAAGTCAAAGAAATAATCGATATTTTAATCACGTATCAGCAAAGTTACTCATAAATAGATAAGGGACATAAGAGAAATAGTATTTTGAATATGTATTTTGATTGAGCGTTTGGTGCTAGTAAGAAATTAAGATTCGTAACATGAAAAAGGTGAAAAATAATTATTAAGAGTTGGTTGTATTGTACATGAATATAAGATATATTAAGATATAATATATTTAAATAGATCAAATTAATTCTATTTTAAAATGTAATTTTAAAGAAAGCATAAAATTAAAAGATATTAAAGATTCATATTGTTTTTTCACCTTCTTTTTCTACTTTGTCACGTAAGCATCATTTCCCTCTTTTTTAACTTTGTTTTAAGGATCAATCCACATGCTTTCCAATCACATACCTTGCAAAAATATAATATAGTTATCTGTTCTTTTATAAGTTGTCATTAAACTTTATCTTATCATGCTCTTTCTAGTTGTACGTTGATGAGGTAATTGAACTATTGAAGGGTAATTGAACTATTGAAGGGTGCGCAAGCATACAATTAATGTAGGATATCAATAAAATCGATAAGCAAAACAATCATCTTCTTTTCTCCTTCTAGAATTTTCTCCTATTTTCTTATATTGTTCTTCTATCATATGCATTAGGTCACTTGTAATCACTTGAAAGTCATTGACCTCAACAAATCATAGAGGTTGTTTGGTTTGCTAAATTCAAAAGAATTTAATAAAATTATTACAATTTCCTTTGATCAAATTCTTTAGTGATATTTGGTTCATAGAATGAACCTGATGAGTAGTAATGGAATCCTTTGAATTCAACAATTTACGAAAGTCATCATTTCATTAGCTTAAGAGAAAGAATTGAAATCCTACCAACCAAACGCATTGTCATATTCTCTCAAGTTAAATTCTAATTCCTTTAAAGTCAAATTTCTTCAATTGATTTCAATTCCTTTAAAGTCAAATTTATTCGATGGATTCCGATTCCTTTAAAGTCAAATTTTTTGATAAATTCTGTTAAATACTTGTATAGTATAGGGACACTTCTGTAACTTTTCTGTTTATATATTGTTGTCAATACACGGCTCCCCAGTTAAGGGGTTTTCCACAATTCTCACATGGTATCAAGCCACCCAAGAAAACCCTAATTTCCCTTTCTTTTTTCCAGCCGCTGGAAAACCCAAATCTTTTTTTCCAATCGCCGGAAAAACCCTTCCCCCACCGGTCATCCATTACCGAAAACTCCCACTCTCTCATAGCCGCTTGCGCCGTCGCCGTTGATGCGGTAATTATCGTATATAAAAAGCGTAACAAGTTTTAACCTCTAATGCCTAGCCACCGTCTTACCACATATACAGGCAAGCGTACCTGATCGTGAGTAATATAGTGTAGGAAAGTCCAGGTATCGTATCTACCACTGGGAACGGTCAAGTTATCGTAGACTAAAGTCTGAATCGGTTTAATTAATCTAAAAGGGGGGTTTTGTATGAAAAAGGTTTGAATACTTAAAAAGACAATTAATTAAGTAAAAACTAAGAAAGCAATTGAAATAATGATTTAAGTTTATAATAAGGGAAAAACAGCAGTACTTATCATGATAAAGTGAATCCCCAATATGGATGACATGAATAAATCGAAGGTTTGGTTGTTTTGACTATTGTAGGAATTTAAGTCTGGGACACCCTAACATGTGCAATTTATGGTTATGAACTAGGATACGGTCCTCCTAATTCCAATCCTAAATCGTTTGGTCCACAATCTAGAATCGGTAAACCCTTCCCAATCAATATCGCAATGGCTCTTTTACTATCGGTCACTATTGGTTAAAGTAACCCCTTAACATAACTCTATGGTCCAAGTCAGGCTAAGGTAGGTTGATTATCCTTTCGGAGTCTATTTGCTTTGGTCTAACAAATACACCCAACCAAGTGATTTCAAATCGCCACAACAACAATAATCAGAAACGAACCATAACAGACATTCAATTAATCAAAACAAACCAATAAACATTAATTGCAAAGTATCATCCATAAAGGTTCATCTATCATGACAATCACTACTAATAAACTACTCACTCGTAATGAAAACAAAAACATAAACAAAAGTAGACATCGACATGATACCGACAGTACAACGATAGATGATCAGAGATCGACTTCCGCAGCGTATCGGCACCTTTCGTACTTTCACTCTCGTTCCTCTGTACTTCCCTCGTGTATCGGACATGTTTAGAACTGAAGGAGGAGGCTGATATTTAAAGGAAAACGTCCAGGCTCCATCTGGCGATCGCCAGGCTGCCATCTTGGCGACGCCAAACACTTAAATCAACCCTAATCTTCAATTCAGTCGCACTTGGCGGCGCCAAATTGAGGACTTCGCGATCGCCAAGTGTCTTCTGTGTTGACTTTGTGCATTTTTCACGTTTTCTCGCCTTTTTCCGTACTTTTCTGTTCCACGGCCTCCAAATCCTTCACAAACAATAATAAGCTCTTTTAGTGCATGAAATGATCATAAACGGGTGAGAAATGGGGTAAAATCATACGATTACACGCAACCAAAACATGTATAATTTTGGTGTTATCAAAATCCCCACACTTAAGCTTTGATTGTCCTCAATCAAAAGACTGAAAAATAAGAAAGATAACTCCAAAATTATCTCCACCCAAGATCATCAAAGAGAACAAAGTATACTCACGTAATCAAACACACAAACAAGACTCATCAAGCAATCGGATACCAAGGCCAACCTTTTACCCTCACATAATATGAATAACAATATAAGGTGTATCTCTCGGGGGTAAAAGTGTGTATGTAAGTGATCACACCAATACTCGACTAATTCCCGCATGCATAAGCTTGTCACCAAATCTAATTTCCACTACTGAGAAGTTGTCAACCGTCAAGAGGACTTTAGGGTTGTAATGTTAGGCTAAGGGTTAAGGGTAGGATAAAGGATATATAAGTGACTAAGGGTTTTGCAACAAAAACTTGAAAACTCAATTAGTAATGATCCAAACAGTGAAACAATCTGACTTTCGCACAATGAGACTTTTGGGATGAGTATTCTCTCTTTCTTAGAATTGGCCTAAGCCTATGGCTTATTTGGTGTACAAATTCTTTCTTCATTATTTTCAGCTCTCATTCTTTTCTTTTTGTATTCTCGACTCTTTTTGATATTTCTTTTCTTCTCTGAATCTCAAATTTTCTTTTTCTCTTTCTTCTCTTTTTTTTTCAGAGCAGCAACTATGTTGCTTTTGGGCTCTTTTTAAATCTCAATCCCATAAAAACTGTCAGATACGAAAAACTGGATCAAAACTTTTCAAGATTCAAATTTAAGTCACGGCCAAAAGATAGGTAAACAATTAGGCTCAAGGATAAAGTGTATAGTAGGTAAAGAAATGAAAAGGCTAAGGCTCAAAATGGTTTCAAGGGATAAAGTGTCAAAAGGTGAACACTTTTTAAATAAAGGCTAGGCAAATCAAATAACCTTATGATGAGGTCATCTGACGAAGGCTAAAAGGGTTAGAAACGAATGCCTATATCAGTGCAATGGTGATAAATACTTCTCTTATGTGGTCTCGACAAGCATTCAAATGACAAGTTCTACCTTGGGTTAAAGTCGGTATTCCTCACGAAATAAATAGATATAACAGTTAAGGCTCAATCTCTCAACGGAATTGGGTGAGGCACTCATGGTAATCAGTTTTCCAAGGCATCCTTTTACTCAACTAATCCTATTCAGTGTCCTCCTATGCAAGCAACTCAGTCTCAATAACAATCTCAGATTTCGAAAAAAAATGGGGTCAAATCTTAAAGCTTTCAAAAGTTTGAAAAACGACAATCCATAAGCAAAAAGTGAACCCATTTAAACAGATAAGTCTACATAACCCCCTCCCCACACTTAAAATTTGCAGTGTCCTCAATGCAACAATTAACACAATTATGGAGTAATTGGGAAAAAGAGAAACTTCCCGGGTTATGTGACGAAATATGTTCTGATCTGAGAGTGGTGCATAAAATTCGTGCTCGATCATAAATCGCCAAATCTACCAACAAAAAGAAAAAGAAAAAGTAAAAACGAACAAAAGAAAATAAACCAAACCAAATTACTTAAAATCCTAACAATCCAAACAGAAAAATAAAATTGTTCAACCACAACCACACAGTTAAAAAAATAAAATTGTTTAGGACAACCAAATCGAATAATGGAGATAAAAGATAGGGATCAATAAGGGCCACGAGGTTGGTTTTGCCAATCCTAGTAAGTCGGGTAACCGGGCGGAGCATCCTCGGAGTATGGCCAATATGGAGATGGAGCAAAAGCAGTACTCGGTTGAATACCGAAGTGGGAGGCCATCTGGTTCATCACTCCACTTTGCCAGTTGGCTTGGTGAAGAGCCTCCACAGTGTTGTACTCCATATGTTGTTGATGCCGGCCATAAGAAAGTGACATCTCCGAGAGTTGGTTACTCAAGTCTTGCTAACCCGAATATGCCGTCCAATCCGCCGGTTGTTGACCCACATTCGCCCCACTCGTTCCACTTGTTCCGCCAATCTCGTGCGTGCTCCTCGGTGCTTGACTCGGTTGACTTCTCGGTTGACTCCTATAAGCTTGAGGATCACGGATCCATGCATTGTAGTCTCTTCCGATCGCATGCTCAACTCTCGCCACGCCCCATACCTCGGAGTTGGTCCATGTCGATCAACCCCATATCCCCGAGGTTCGTCATCGAAGCAATCGCGGCGTCGGTTAGGATACCGAAATGCTTGGCCAAGAGCGTCATGTACTGGCCACCAACGATGCGACTACCCTCGCGATAACCGCTCGCCTTAGCGAGTTGAGCGGCGATGAGATACGGAGCATTCGGATATTTATCATCCGTAGAGAGTTGCTCAAGAAGCCATAAATCCTGCACGGCCACTTTCTCCTCACTCGAAGATCGAGCGTTCACCGCTTGAATGAGCATGCGGTGTAGAAGTCTATCCGTCGAAGCAAGAAAACCTTTCACCTTGAGGTTGCCATGATAATCACCATCACCCAAAATCGACCATGCCAAACGCGGATCAAAATCATCAGGTCTCTTTGCGGTCGCCCACATGTACTCCTCGAATCCAGGAGCATCAACATCCAATTGGGTATATATCCCCAAGGCAAGAGCAAATTCAACCAAAGAAAGAGATCTCCAAACGCCACCAAGTCGGAAAGTCATACACGATTGGTGAAATTCCGAAAGAGCCTTGATCGCATCGAAACGAAACGTGGCCACAAACTCCACGATAATCTCTCGGTAGAGGGTCTCGGCAATATCGAAAACTCGCTCCCATGCATGGCAAATGTAGTACTCGTTGCCATCCTCATCGTATGCGTGCTTCTCAAGAATCGCTTTGATGTCGTTCTCGACACCCATCAATCGAAGAAGATCCCAATCGACTCTTTTCGGCATGAGAATTTGGCGGGGGAGAAGTCGGTTAACGATGTCCCGAAACTCCTCCTTCTTTCGAGCATTCAAAGTCGGGTCGTTCGTAAACGAGGTGAAAACATGACTTCCATCCGGTGCACGGAAGTTAGCTACGGCGGTCGTAGATGAGCGGGTTCTTTGTCTCTACAAAAACCGAAATACCATTGTCTTAGAAAAGTTTCAATCCATAAACGCAAGACAAGGTTTATTTACATTCGAAATTCCAACGAGACAAAACCTATACTACTAACAAGTTCAAGCATCACATATATATGCATGACAAAACAAGAACAATGGGGATGTGGAACATCCCCACACTTGAACTTTTAGTTCAATCACAATTACAAACCAATCTAGCTAGCAAGAAAGAATGGGGGATTTTGGTTTTCTCAAAATCCCCACACTTATCATTTAACCCCAATCACTAGATACAACAATCAAATAGCATGCTAGAAACAAGATTTCAATCACAATGTAGGGCATGCATTCATCTATAAGCTCTAAACAATCAATGGTGTATCAAGAAAATTATCAATTCCATTCAAGCAAACAAGCACCATTGATACCCAAAACAAGATCTCCAATTACCAAATCGAGCAATCCTTACGAAATCAAAGTTAGGAAACATACCTTGTTCATGATGGAAGATGAAATTGAAGCTCAAGAAGGTCGAATTTCGCAAGAACGTGAGAGGGTTTGGCGGCGCCTAAGAGGAATTAGGTTTGTGTGTTTGTGAAAAGTGAGAAAAAGAAGGTTTAAAAACCCTTTGTCCCGACTTCGCGTCGCGAAACCCTGGGTTTCGCGTCGCCAAACAGGTTAATTTCAGAAAACCCTGATTTTTAAAAGTTTCGCGTCGCCAAACGGCCCTCTTCACGTTGCCAAGTTCGAAAATTTTTACCTGATCCGTGGCTTACCCACTTGGCGTCGCCAGAATTGGAATCTGGCGATCGCCAAATGCCTACTGTTTCCAACATTTGACAATTCGCATCGCATTCCGATTTCGCTCGAATCTGGTTTCTATCTCCTCCGTATGGTTACCTAAGCAATATCAAATGAAAACATTAATAAAAACACACACGAAAATCATCAAAAACGAAAGAAAATCAAAAAGCTCGAGTTGCCTCCCGAGAAGCGCTTCATTTTTGGACGGGTCTAGAGCTCGACCCCACTTTCGGCTCATTTCTTGGCACGTCGGGATGACGAGCCCTTCTTCCTTCTGTGATCTTTCTTGGAGGACCCCGGTTCCTTTGTTGATTGCCCCTTTTTGTGCATCGGGTTTGAATAGTCCTCTGTTTTCTTTCCAAACTCATGCGGGAGTGGCGGACGGTTCGTGCTTTTGGTGTAGGCCAGAGAAGGATCATCGTAAGGTTCGTCAAGGTGTCTAACCGGCTCTCCGTTAGGGTCAAAGTAAATCCGATTGTCTCCATAGCCTAGGCTCGTGACTTGATTGCGCATATCGGTATTTACTTGAGCGGTGTGCAAGAAAGATCTCCCGAGGATTATCGGGATCTTCGTGTTTTGTGGAAGGTTAGCTATGACGAAGTCCGTATAGTACACAAATTTTCCAATACGAATTGGGACTCCTTCCTCTATTCCTAACGGTGTTGTCATGTAACCGTTCACTCCCCGGTATTGATAGTTCGTTGGCACGATCCTCTTGACTCCCATTTTCATGCGATAACCAACAGGCATCATATTAAGAGCGGCACCTGAATCAACCAAAGCAAGACCACTAAATTTATGACAAGAAATAGGTAAGTTGTAACTCCCTGGATCATGCTTGATTGGTGCGATGTAGATGAGATCATCTTCCGGTGCTTTCTCCTTTTCTTTTTCCTTTTCTTTGCCTTTATCTTCTTTCTTCGGGATCACGAACTCCGCGTATCCGCCTTGCTTTCCATCTTCCTCCTCTTCATCATCACTTGAAGCTTCGGGAACCTTGAGTCGTAGGTGTTCGAAAGACACGGTGAACCCCTCCGAATCGTAATCGGTGGCATAATCGGGCTCACTTTCACTCTCGGTTTCCACGTACTTCTTGGTGTAGATGTCCGTCCACTTCTTTTTTGACGGCTCTCCGGTTATCATGAGCATTGGCTTCACATTTTCCACTTTCGGGTTGACTTGTGTTTGCGTTTGCAATTCTCCTTGCGTTCTTTCATTCAGTATTTGCGAAAGACGTCCAACCTGCAATTCCAAATTCTGGATGGTACTTTGGTGATTACGTAGGTATGAACCCACTTCATCGTTTAGCTTCTTTTGCGCATCCATGAATTGGATAATCCGATCTTCGATAGAGATACGTGGCTCTCCATCCGATCTTTGGTTCTGTTGAGTTGGTGCAAAGAAACCGGGAGGTCTAGGGATGAAATTACGGTTGTTGTTCCACCTCCCTTGGTAATCGCCTCGGTTGATATAGTTCACCTCCTCGGGTGTCATCATCGGTTTGTTCGGGCAATCTTTCGTCAAATGCGGTCCATTGCACTCCTCGCATCCAACCTGCAAAGCATGAACAGATTTAATAAGTTCTTCGATTTTGCGTTCAAACTTTACCTGTTGGTTTTTCATAGCGGCTAAATTATCGGATGGGTCAAAGTCGGTAGCGATCTTTCCGGCCATCCTCGGGATTTGCAATCGCTTGTCCGTCCTCCAATCTATATTATGTATAAGCATGTCCTCGAGGAGCTTGTAACCTTCCGTGGGCGTTTTGTACATGAAGACACCACCTGCAGATGAATCCAAAAGTAGCTCGTGAGGAATAAGCAAGTCCACTATAGAAAGTTTGAACCTGTTCACTTTTATTCAACTCATGACTCGGGCACGAGTTTAGGAGGTGCTTAAAACGTTCCCATGCTTCGGATATGGTTTCCCCGTCTTGTTGTTGGAAGGATCGGATCTCGGCTCTCAATTTGTCGATCTTGGATGGTGGAAAGAATCGGGAAAGGAACTTTGAACGAAGTCCTTCCCATGTAGTGATTGAGCTCGGCTCTAAAGATCGCAACCAAGCCCTAGCTTCTCCGGTAAGCGTTAGAGGGAAGACCCGAAGACGAATCGCATCATCCCGGTCTGCCTCTGTTTTGAACAGATCACAAATGTCCACGAAGTTCTCCATGTGAACGATAGGATTGCTATCGTTTTTCCCGTCGAAGGTAAGGTCCTTGATCATGTATAGGAGCTTCCCCGGGATTTCTTTGTTCAGGTTAGGCTTCGTGATCGGATTGGTGGGTACAGTTGGAGCGGCTCTCCTGGCGGTCCACATCGGTGCCTCATCTCCCATCTCAAAAATCAAAGTTCTCGGGCGAACTTTGTTTGCTTTTGACTTCTTTTTGTTTCTTTTTCTGAATTCTCTCTCCGGCTCCTCAAATGGCTCTAACAAGTCTGCCGTGACTGAAATCACAACAAACGGTTACGGGCAACTTGCGGGAAACAAAGAGACAAGATAAAATAAAGATAAAACTAATTAATTAAACTAGAAAACGAAAAACTTGCAAGGGAAAGAATCCCTCACAAGGATCGATTAACCAAACTAATTAGACTAAAATCTAACAACTACCGTTCCCCGGCAGCGGCGCCAAAAACTTGATGCGGTAATTATCGTATATAAAAAGCGTAACAAGTTTTAACCTCTAATGCCTAGCCACCGTCTTACCACATATACAGGCAAGCGTACCTGATCGTGAGTAATATAGTGTAGGAAAGTCCAGGCATCGTATCTACCACTGGGAAGGGTCAAGTTATCGTAGACTAAAGTCTGAATCGGTTTAATTAATCTAAAAGGGGGGTTTTGTATGAAAAAGCTTTGAATACTTAAAAAGACAATTAATTAAGTAAAAACTAAGAAAGCAATTGAAATAATGATTTAAGTTTATAATAAGGGAAAAACAGCAGTACTTATCATGATAAAGTGAATCCCCAATATGGATGACATGAATAAATCGAAGGTTTGGTTGTTTTGACTATTGTAGGAATTTAAGTCTGGGACACCCTAACATGTGCAATTTATGGTTATGAACTAGGATACGGTCCTCCTAATTCCAATCCTAAATCGTTTAGTCCACAATCTAGAATCGGTAAACCCTTCCCAATCGATATCGCAATGGCTCTTTTACTATCGGTCACTATTGGTCAAAGTAACCCCTTAACATAACTCTATGGTCCAAGTCAGGCTAAGGTAGGTTGATTATCCTTTCGGAGTCTATTTGCTTTGGTCTAACAAATACACCCAACCAAGTGATTTCAAATCGCCACAACAACAATAATCAGAAACGAACCATAACAGACATTCAATTAATCAAAACAAACCAATAAACATTAATTGCAAAGTATCATCCATAAAGGTTCATCTATCATGACAAGCACTACTAATAAACTACTCACTCATAATGAAAACAAAAACATAAACAAAAGTAGACATCGACATGATACCGACAGTACAACGATAGATGATCAGAGATCGACTTCCGCAGCGTATCGGCACCTTTCGTACTCTCACTCTCGTTCCTCTGTACTTCCCTCGTGTATCGGACATGTTTAGAACTGAAGGAGGAGGCTGATATTTAAAGGAAAACGTCCAGGCTCCATCTGGCGATCGCCAGGCTGCCATCTTGGCGACGCCAAACACTTAAATCAACCCTAATCTTCAATTCAGTCGCACTTGGCGGCGCCAAATTGAGGACTTCGCGATCGCCAACTGTCTTCTGTGTTGAGTTTGTGCATTTTTCACGTTTTCTCGCCTTTTTCCGTACTTTTCTGTTCCACGGCCTCCAAATCCTTCACAAATAATAATAAGCTCTTTTAGTGCATGAAATGATCATAAACGGGTGAGAAATGGGGTAAAGTCATACGATTACGTGCAACCAAAACATGTATAATTTTGGTGTTATCAGCCGTTCACGGTAGTCCAAACTTCCAATCGTTGCAAACTACCATTAAACCGCCGCTGTTCGTCGTTGTTCTTGCTGCCAACCACTGCAAAACGCCGTCTAATCGCGTGAACGATGTTCTAGCCATGTTCGTCGCTTCCCTGTCTAGTCGGAAACTTAAGCGCCATCGTCTGTTGGAAACCCTAGCAAATCGTTGTTGCGCCCTTCAGCCGTACCGTGCAACCTGCTACTGCAGTTCGATCTCCCCTGAGCCACCGTTGTGCCCAACTGCACCACCGTCGCAACCTAACCTGCTCTCCACCACTCGCTCCGCGACCAATCTCTTCGCGCCGCAAGTCGTGAACCACCATCTCCGCTGCCCTGCTCACTTCTGGTTCGCGAAGCCACCTGTTCATGTCAGGAGCCTGCTGCAGACCTCTTTCCTCGTGCCACGAACATAAAACTCGCGCCGCGAGCCTCTGCTATAGCCACTGTCCCGATCCTCCTTGCTGCTGCCAATCAGCGCCGCGCTACTGTGTCCTACCGTCGCCACCATCCCTCAAGAGTGGTGTTTGCTAGGTATATTACTTTCCATCTACCCACGGTTAAGCTTTTCGCCTATTCCATTTCTTTCTCTTATTAGTTGCCCTTTTTTCGTTTTCCATTTTTTTTGCGCTGTCTTCTTTGTTGTCCTCCCCTACCCTCACTACCCCTACCGCAAGCCAACTTGTTTTTGCACTCACCAATGTGTACTCTCAATTTTGTTTCAAACTATCCACTGAGGGGTCTAAATACAAGCTTTGGCGTCGTATTTTTCTTGACATGTGTAAAAGTGTTAAAGTTCATGGTCACATGACTGGCAAATCCAAACCAGCTGGTGATGATGATCAGGACTGGGAGGCCATTGACTCCCGCATTAAATCCTGGTTTTACTCGACTTATGATGCTAATATTTTGCAAATAATATCCAGTGATAACTGTACAGCCAAAAATCTATGGGATAAACTTGACGAGTTTTTTCTAAATAATAAAATGTCTCGCATGCTTCAGCTTCAAGAGCAATTTCGTAACGCAAAAAAGGCACCTCCTCAATTACTATTTTCTGTCATAACCTTAAAATTTTGGCAGATGCTCTGGCTGATTGTGACTCTAATTGATGACATTGAACTTGTCATGCAAATCCTGCGTCAGTTACCACCATCTTTGTTGGGGATTAACGGGTACATCAAAGATACGCAGCGGAATAAAACAAACTAATCCCCAATCGTAGATCCATTCAAAATTGTTCAGATACAATTAAAGGGGGTTTCCGAAAAAATACCTCGAAATAGTTTATGCAAGTAAAAACTCCGGAAAGCTGGTGAGGGATACACCACTACTGCACCACCAGGAGATTGGCTGCTAGACCGCCGTGGGTTACCTCACAAAATCGATGGAGAGAGAGAGAAGTGAAAGGGTTCAGGTTTTTCTCTTGGGTTTCTTTTTGGTCAAGATTGATCGAATAAATAAACTAACAAGGGTTTACCATATTTATATCCATAAATATGGTAATACCCAAATAAGAAAGCCCGTTCAATTTAAAAGCCCATTAAAGCTTTTTAATCAAACTAAAACTCTTTATTTAATTAATAAACTATTAATTAAATATCTTAAACCCTTTAATTAATTAATTAACTATTAATTAACAATATACCTACTGATATTTTATATAATAGTAAACAACTATTTATTATTTAATTCTTACTCAATAATTAATTTATACTAATTAATTATTCCATCGAAACTGGTAAGTCCACTTGATCTCAAATTGGGTGTGTAGCAGTGTGACCCACTAGTGTCTTATAACATTGGACATGGTAAACCTTGTTACTGTCTTGCACACAATCCTAACAGACTCCCACTTGTGCCAGACAAGTAACTGTACTGTCACCATTTGCCTAAGGAGGTCCCTAGTCAGACACATAGGTTAACCAGGTTATAAGATCTCTTATGTCCAGAGATACAATTCACGCTTTGAATTTGTACAAAGGTTCATTCCTTTTACACGCGATATTTCTAAAATGAATTTGAGACATGGAGTGGAGCATTCATTTCTCAAAAACAAGTATTTCTTGACTATGATTTCGATTGCCTGTAGTAACGGATATTACTAAATAACAACTGTTATTCTATCCGAGCGTGGCCACGCGTTTTCTGCCAATCTTAATCGTCAAGGGGCCCGGAAATATCTCTCTTTTTAGAGGTGCAAAATCCTTTTTGACTACTTGCATTTGGATCCACGGCTTCCGCTGTATCTAGTCACGTCCCGTATAGCCACCCTGTTACGGTGCAACGTTAGAATGCGCTAAGAGTACAGTAGTCCTCGTGTTCCCAAACCAAATATCTCAGGTCTAAGGACAACCTATCATCAAGCCGATGCTCATGACTGGGGCTCCATGAAGCAGACTTGAAACTGGTCACTTCCAATACTCAAACACTCTGATGAGTATCTATAAATACTTGGTCACATCACTTGTGCTTTTATTCTTTACTTTGAATAAATCATCAAGTATTTATAATAGCGTTAAACTTCCTATTGAAATTCCCATTTCAATAAGTGGCTACGGAAATTTAGATTTCATACAAAACTTTGTAAAATCATGGATATGTTAAATATGCGAAAAATAGTTAATTTAAAACAATCATGAATTAAAACCTCCATTTATTTCCATCACACTGTGAAATAAAACTTTACATGATTGAATTGTTCAAAATTAAACTATAGTAATAATTAATAAACTAAAACTAGCTACTGGCGTCCAGGTACTGCGTTCCAATGGAATTTGCATGTGCCTCATGCTTCACCCTTGCTAGTGGCTTTGTCAGCGGATCTGCGACATTTTCTTCTGTTGGAATCTTGCATATCTTTACATCTCCTCTTCCAATAATCTCTCGGATGAGGTGATATTTTCTGAGCACATGTCTTGACTTGTGATGCTCCCTGGGTTCCTTTGCTTGTGCTATGGCTCCTGAGTTGTCACAGAATATATCGATCGATCTAGAGATGCTGGCAACGACTCTTAGATCCGATAGAAAATTCCTTAGCCAGACAGCTTCCTTTGCTGCATCAGATGCTGCAATGTACTCTGCTTCTGTAGTTGAATCTGCAATCGTGTCCTTCTTCGAGCTCTTCCACGAGATCGCGCCTCCGTTTAGGGTGAAAATGTACCCCGACTGTGATCTAAAATCATCTCTGTCGGTCTGGAAACTAGCATCAGAATATCCGGTGATGCTGATTTCATCCTCAGACCCTCCAAAGACCAAGAACATATCTTTCGTCCTTCTCAGGTACTTGAGAATGTTCTTGACAGCTACCCAATGAGGTTCTCCTGGATTCTGTTGATATCTGCTCGTAACACTTACTAAGTAAGCAACATCGGGCCTGGTACATAACATGGCATACATAATCGATCCAATTGCGGAAGCATATGGAACCGATTTCATTTTGTCCTGATCTTGACTAGAAACAGGACATTGTGTTTTACTTAACACTATGCCATGTTGCAATGGAATAAATCCTTTCTTGGATTCATCCATCTTGAATTTCTTCAGGATTTTGTCGATATATGTACTTTGACTAAGTCCGATAAGTCGTTTGGATCTATTTCTATAGATCTTTATACCAAGTATATAAGCGGCTTCTCCAAGGTCTTTCATTTGGAAACATTTACTCAACCAATTCTTTACACTCTGTAAAGTTGGTACATCGTTTCCTATGAGTAGAATATCGTCTACGTATAAGACCAAGAAGGTTACTATGCTCCCACTGAACTTAGTGTAAACACACGGCTCGAACTCACTTTTAGCGAAACCAAATTCTTTGATTCGCTCATCAAAGTGTAAGTTCCAGCTTCGAGATGCTTGCTTTAATCCATAAATGGATTTTAGCAACTTGCACACTTTATTAGGATTCTTAGGGTCTTCAAACCCCTCTGGTTGTTCCATATAGACGTCTTCTGTTAACTTTCCGTTCAGAAAGGCTGTCTTGACGTCCATATGCCAGATCTCGTAATTAAAATACGTTGAAATGGCCATCAGGATCCTAATTGATTTCAACATGGCTACTGGCGAGAAGGTTTCATCATAGTCGATACCATGAGTTTGCGTGAATCCTTTTGCGACCAGTCTAGCCTTGAAAGTGTGTACATTTTCGTCCATGTCTGTTTTCTTCTTGAAAACCCATTTACGTCCAACAGCTCTACAGTGCTGGGGTAAATCAGTCAACTCCCATACTTGGTTGTCGTACATGGACTGCATCTCGGCCTCCATGGCTTCTTGCCATTGTTCAGACTCATTGCCTGCTACAGCTTCTCCATAGGATGTTGGTTTATTCAAGTCTCCGCTGTCTTGAGAGACTAGAAACCCAAGATACCTATTTGGTTCTTGTCTTACCCTACTGGATCTGCAAAGGACCTGTGTTTGCAATTCCTCAATCGGTTCTGATTGAGGTTCAACATTTTCATGTTGAATTTCTGGCTCAACAATTGGTGTAGTGTTTTCTTCGTCTACTACCTGTAGATCTACATCCTTTCTGGTGTTCCCAAAACCGAGAAACTTTTCTTCCAGAAATTTTCCATTTCGAGCAACAAAAACTTTGTTCTCTTCAGGGTTGTAGAAGTAATATCCCACGGTGGGCTTGAGTTTTTCTGAGGTAGGTCGTTTGACGTAAACCTCACAACCCCAAATCCTTAGAAAAGATATATTGGGTTTCTTACCCTTCCATAGCTCGTATGGTGTCTTTTCTACTGACTTTGTTGGCGCTCTGTTCAGTATATGTGCTGCTGTTTCGAGCGCATGTCCCCATAATGACATTGGTAGCGTAGAGCGACACATCATCGATCGTACCATGTCAAGTAAAGTACGATTCCTCCTTTCTGACACACCATTCATCTGAGGTGTATACGGAGGTGTGAGTTGGGATACAATCCCACACTCCATCAGATGATTGTCAAACTCATCACTAAGATATTCGCCTTCGCGATCTGACCGTAAAAACTTGATCTTTCTGCCAAGTTGATTCTGTACTTCATTTTGAAATTCTCTGAATCTTTCAAAGCTTTCAGATTTATGTCTCATAAGGTAGACATAACCATACCTACTGAAATCGTCAGTAAAGGTAATGAAGTACCGGTATCCTCCTCTTGCCACATGACTAAATGGTCCACACACATCTGTGTGAATTATTTCTAACAAGTCAGTAGCCCTTTCATTTTCTTTGTTGAAAGGTTGCTTTGTCATTTTGCCAGATAAACAAGACTCGCAATTATCAAAAGGTTTATAATCAAAAGTGCCGAGAAAACCTCCTTTTAGGAGTAGTTCAACGCGTTTCTTGTTTATGTGGCCCAAACGACAATGCCAGAGGTAAGTCGGATCCTCAATGTCTTTGGATCGTTTACTTATATGATAAATTTCACTATTATTGTCTTGTAGATTTACTGTATAGACCATTCACAGGTGTTGCTTTAAAATAGAAAATATTATTTTTAAAGACAGAAATCATTTTATAATCATATTTGTAATAAAAACCTTGGTCTACCAACAAATCAAAAGACAAAACATTCTTAATCATGTTTGGAATATAATAACAATTATCCAGTTCCAAAACTAGACCCGAGGGTAAACTAAGACTATAAGATCCTATAGCTTCAGCTATCAGCGGAGTGCTTTCGCCAACTCGTAGGTTCAAACGGTACTTCCTCAAAGTCTTTCTTCTAGTGAATCCCTGTAAATGATTACAAATGTGGTTACCACTGCCTGTATCAATTACCCATGATTCATAAGAAGTGATTAAGCAATCTATCATAAAGATACCTGGAGCATCGGGTAAACCGATCTCTATCTGGTCGATATTCATCGAGTGCTCGCAAATATCCTTGCTACCACATTCTGGGCAACTTAGATCCCCCAGCTCATCAATCCAATCAGTATCCATGAGATCAGCAGGTGCTGGCTTCGGCTCTAGACTGGCCAGAATGTTCTCATGTAGTGCTGCCACGTCAGTCTTTGGTTCTTTCATGTAGGCACTAGCTGTGTCACATATCTCCTTCTGGAGCGAGTACCACATGAGATACACTAACTCTTCCTGAGTCATCTTGTACCCCAAACGTGTCAAGCATTTAAAGAGCCTCCTCATTTTCTTAAGATGGTCTTTAACTGACTGTTCCTTTTTCAGCTTTAGTGAAAGTATCTCTCTCATGATCAGAAGCTTACCTGTATGTCTATAGAAACCTAACTGGCTTTCTATATCTTTCACGACCTCGTGGCAGGATTTGTCTCTCAATCTATCCGCAAACTCGAACGATATAGAGAAAATCAGAATTGACATGACATCCAATTCATCCGCCAGATACTTAAAATACTGAGTAAATTCCTCTTCAGGAGAATTACTCTTAGGTCATGATACAGGTTTTTCTAAAACGTAAAACTTACCCTGTGCACGCAAGATATTATGAAGGTGCATTTTCCAAACTGGAAAATTATGTCCTGTAAGTTTCCATTTTCCATTGATGAGTCGTAGTGATTCCTCAGGGGTATAAAACAGGATTACAGAAAAAGACATCTACAATAAAGAATAAAATCCCAAGCTTAGTTTATAATTATAAAATCTTCTAATAAATTATTACCCTCAAAATAAATTTATTAGACTAGAATCCATATTTCACATGTGTCGGGAAGCATGTGATCATGTCAAACCGACTCACGTGATCTATGGTAGGTAAAAACTATACCAATCGCATTTTAATTCGAAAACACGATTTCTAGATCGTCGGGACATCGGATATTTAATCCGTGAATATTTAGTCCCTCTAGTGCATTTTGGCCTGGTACCACCCAATGAATAAATAATTACCAAAATACACTGCACCACCCGGGACCTGGACAAACTCTGGCCGGTACCGCCCGGATATAATTCGCAGAGTTTTATCACCCTCGGTTTGAACGCGGGCGTTCATAGCGTGTTCACTTACAACGCCCTACGTACCTTACACCGGAGGTGACCCTAAAGTGGGTTGCACTTACTAATCTATGATTTTGATAAGGGTTAAAATTGCCAGTTTTTCAAAAAAACTTGGATCCAAACACAAACTTTGTATTTGTATCCATTTTTTTTAAAACATTTAATTTTTAAAACTTGTTTATATTTAATTTTAGTTACGCAATAAAAACAACCACGCAATTAAATATAAACTATAATGTCATAGCCATAACCCTTAAAACTATTGTTGTTTTGTGAGCCAACACAGAACAACGGTCTGAATCCTAAGTGACAAAAGTCTTCAACTTATGGCACTCCCACTGGCTCCAAGATCCATGGTTGTCGTCTTGCCTTCATCTTCAGTAATTTTAATATCTAACTATTTTTACAAACGGGACATAAAAAAAATGGCACGCTGTTTATGTAAAAAATTACACAACTCGATGTCGTAAGAAACTTGTGTGAGGCTTAACCGTCGAGAGAAAGAAATTGCAATCGATGATAAGTACGAGAAAAGTAAAATAAGACAAACAATTTGATGACGCAGGAAAAACCTCACGACGGAGGAAAAAACCTGCGGTCGACCTAAAGGATAAGTCGACAGAGCACTATAATCACCAATCAGGGGTGATATCCTTCAAGTATACAGCTTTGGTCGTACGATTACAACTGAAACAAATATGAAATCGAATGTAAATTACAGATGATTCTCAAGAATAATCGCTATGGAATTTGTGAGCTTCGGATAGACTTCGTGTCCTCGAATGTTTACTTGATCCTTCTTTTATAGTGTCTTTGAAGTAACCGTCCAACGGGATTATGGTTCATTAATGTCCAAATCGTAACTGTCCATCGGTACTCTTGACTATTAATGCTTGATTTATAACGATCGAACGGTACTGCTGAGAGTTAATGTCCAGATTGTAACCGCTGCTAGAATCTTGCTTGTAACGGTCGATCTTGATGTTGTCGAACGATATATAACTTACGACTTGTTCGTTGTAGTGATGAACTCCAACAAGCATGGCATAGTACTCAATCTCGGACTTCCTCAAAGGTGGGCAATTGTTAGAAATGATAATCAGCTTGCCTGCATCAAAGACATAAGCTTCGTGTGTTTATTCGTTAGTACTGTCGTATGACATTGTAATTATCGTTCGACTTATTCGATGTATATGTTCGATGCTTAGTGATTTTTGTTCGATAGTTCTTTTAGGTTTTATCTCAGGACCTTATCTTAATACAGGACTACTGTCCTAACGTTTGTCTTACGATTATAGTCGGTTGTCGTGCGATTGTGGATTTTTACCCTAACAATTTGCCCCCAAGATTTAGAAAATAATTCTAATTTTATCTAAATCTTCAATTTACTGGACAAAGAGTAAAAATACGTTAATTAACGGTCGAATTATCGTTAGAAATATAGCCGTTATATAGCCGTTTGTTTCTGGACGCGTGTCTTTCAACGGCTAATTTGCGACGCGTGGCATGATTATCTCCAATGACTCACGAATGATTTAGTTGCTATAAATAGGGTTTTTGTTAATAAGAAAAGATTTTACAAATCTTCTTAATTTTCGAACTGATTTTGCGAGATCGTAATCCGACCCTATTTTCGGCAAATATTTCGTGCGACTAGGCTTTATAAGGTACCTCCTTCTTCCCTGTTTCATGCGTTTGAAGTCAATAGCGAAGAAAAGTAATAGAGGTTTAGATAATCTTAGGTTTACACGTTTGAGAAACAGTTTAAACCGTTTAGAATTTACTATGTCGTCGGAGGTTAGGAGTTCGATTACTGAGAGTCTAGAGGTAGTAGAGTTGAGGGAGTTAGCAGGACTTCCTGAGAATGCCCTGGTGAGGGTGGCTGGAGAAATCCGTCCGACGGATGCTCCGACGGGCTTTTTTGCTCTGTTTGAGTATCCGTTCAAGGTCGGATTTCGATGGCCCTACTCTCCTTTGGCTAGAGCCTTCATGACTCGTTTCGATTTATCTCTGGGACAATTGATGCCTCAGTTCTGGCGTGTCGTTCACGTAATCGAACGAGTGACCAAAAACTGGGATCGTCCTCCGTTCTCAGTCGATGATCTCCTTTCGGCGTACAACGTGATCCGCTCTCCCTACAATCGTTTTGGGTTATTTCCAAGGGGGAGAAGCGATGCCATGTTGGTTCACGGTACCCAAGTGAACGATCGTGGATGGAAGGCGAGATACGTCTTTGTCCAAACATCCTCGGTCGTGGACGAGGAGTCGTGGGTTGTTCCTGAATGGAACAAAGGCGGTAATAGAACTTTTCTTGCTTTCTTTAATTTATTTAAATTGCTTTCTTTAATTAATCCTTTGTTTCTCTTTTTGCAGCGATCGACTTCTCATTCGAGGAGACTACTGAAGCGATCGAACGCTTCCTGAGTTATAGTGTGACAGACCGTAGGTATCGAACGTCGAAAGGAGGTGACGAGAGCGACGTCGAACCTGAGGTGCAAGTGATCGAAGAGAAGGATATGGAAGGTAATCATTTTGTGTTGATAACTCTTTTTATTAGTAGTCGTACGTTTTTAATTCTTTCTTCTCTTCGTAGGTTCAGCTTCTAAGAGGGCGTCGACGATGGAGGCGGCTGCTCGTGCTGCCAAGAGGAAAGCTGCGGCCCAAGAGGGTTTAGTGGCTAAACGTACGAGGTCGTCATACGTTTCTCTAGATTCTCCACCTAAGGATGCCGCACGCAAGGCTGAAGGTGGAATAGAGGCGATTCCTCTTAGCTTCGCTCCTCCCGGGAAGGAGAAGGGTGTCTCGAGTCACCTGCATCAAAGGTTGACAAAGGTAAGGAGAAGGAGGGGTCTGGTCTTATGACTATGACCATTCAGATGCCCTCTGACTTCATGGTGGACGACGTCATCAGGACGAAGTCCACCTTCCCTGTCCTAGAGCAGTTTCACGTCCCTTCTCAAAAGGCGCGTATGGAGGAGGCCGACATCGAAGACCTGGACGCCTCCATCGCGGGCATTTCTTTTCTGGTAAGTTTTTCTTCATCGTACGTCTTTGGTTTTTTTGGTTTATCTTTATGATTTTCTTTCTTCTTTATTTGCAGGCTCTCCAAACAAGTCTTAGCCTTCATACTCGAATGGCTAAGATTAAGGAGGAGATGGCGTTGAGTCAGAACGACGCCAAGGTGGCTAGGAAGGAGGCCGACAAAGCCAAGAAGAAGCTGGCCCAACTGGCCGATGAGGTTAACACCAAGTCGGTTCAGATTGGAGACCTTGAATCGAAGCTAGAGATCAGCGATCGTTTTCAGGTCGAGCAGCGGGAAAGGCTGAAGCTGGCTTTGGATCGTACGACGGAGCTAGAGAAGGAGCTGCTATCCGTTCGTCGGGAGAAGGCTGAGAGGGAAGAGGCCTTGTCGTCCAGGATTCAAGAACTTGAGGACGACGCTGCCTTGGTCCGAGTGGTCGCACGTACTGCGGTCATGCGACGTGTAGCTGCTGGCACCATCACCTCTCAGATGGCGAGCGAAGAGGTGGCCTCTTTTGTGCAAGTGATGGGTTCTGAAGATCTGCTCGACGAAGAGGATCTAAAGGACTTGGACGAAGAAGCGGCAAAAGAGAAAAAACTTGCTGAGGTCAAGGATGTAGGTATCGAGGAGGAGGTTCCTGAAACCTCTGGATCCGTTCCTGTGCATCCTCAAGAAACCGAAGAGGCTCCTGTCGCGAATCCATCTTCCACCGGTGTTCCTTTAGAATAGTTTTTGTTTTGTAATCGTACAATTTTTAATTTTCCTTGTATTCTGCCTTTTTTAGGCAAAAATATTGATGAAAGAACTTTTTGTTTGAATATCATGCGTTTCAGCTTTTTATTGTCGCGTCGTTATAACTTGTGTCGTGCGTTTTAGCTTGTATCTTGCGTTTTAGCTTGTATCATGCATTTTAGCCTTTGTTTTTGCATGCATGTGTTTTAAAGTCCTTAGACTTAATTTAGAAACGTTTCTTTTGTACTCATAAGAGTATTCGTGCGACTGGCGATTTGACTTGCGCTCTTGCGAGATAATCGTGCGTCTGAGGCAATTTAATCGTGCGATATTTGCAATAATCGTGCGATACTTGCGACAATCGTGCGATACATGCGATAGTCGTGCGATACCTGCGAACAAACATAGTTGCTAGGGGGTGGCCGTTGGTTTGACCAACGGCGCTCCGACGCTCAAGTCAGTAATCAGTCCAAGAAAATAAATCGTATGTAAATAGGTTTAGAAATAGTACCTTTTAAGATGATGGGCGTTCCAGCTTCGTGGGATTTCCATACCTTCCATTGTCGTAAGTTTGTATGCTCCATTTCCAATGACTTTGGAAATTATGTACGGTCCTTCCCATTTGATGGAAAGTTTTCCGGCGTTTGGCTCTGTGTGTTTTGAAACACATGTCGTAAGACATAATCTCCAACTTGAAAATTTTTGGCCTTTACCTTTTTGTTGAAGTATCTTTCGACAATTCCTTTTTGTGCAACCATCATTCGTAGTGCTTTCTCTCGGAGTTCTTCTAAAGCATCCAAGTCGTAAGATAAATTTATTGCATTTTGATCATACGTACGACTTCTGGCAATTGGTACTTGGGCTTCTATTGGTAGGACTGCTTCGCATCCATATACCAGAGAATATGGAGTTTGTCCAGTTGATGCTCTTGGTGTCGTACGATTCGCCCATAAGACAGATGGCAATTCTTCCACCCATTTTTCTTTTGCTCCTTTCAACCTTTTTCGGATTGAATTGATGATGACTTTGTTGCTTGATTCTGCTAATCCATTAGATTGTGGATATCTTGGAGTAGAAGTGATTAACTTGATTCCTCGTTTTTCACAGAACGTACGAGTCTTATCACTTATAAATTGTGAGCCGTTGTCGCACATAATTTCAGCTGGTACTCCGAATCTATAAATGATGTTCTTCTGAATGAAAGATATGACTTCTTTATCTCGGACTTGTGAGAAAGCACCAGCTTCTATCCACTTTGAGAAGTAATCGGTGAGCACAAGTAGATAAACTTTTTGTCCAGGAGATGGGGGTAGTTTTCCCACAATATCCATTCCCCATCGCATGAAGGGCCATGGAACTAGAACAGAATGCAAAGGTTCAGATGGTCGATGGATCATACCCGAATGTTTTTGGCATGCATCGCACCGTTGGACGTACGTTATTGCATCCTCTCGTAAAGTAGGCCAATAGTAGCCTTGTCGTGAGATTCAATTAGCAAGACTTCTGCCCCCTGCGTGATTCCCACATTCTTCGTCGTGCATTTCTTGGAGAATTTGATTGATTTGTACCTTACTTGTGACACATCGTAGGAGAAGTCCAGTCGTGGATCTTCGATAAAGTTGGTCTTCCAGAATTGTATATCTTGAAGCTTTGGACCTTGTCTTTCGAGCTTCCATTTTATCTTCAGGAAGTTGATCGTGCTTGAGGTAGTTCCATATGTCGAGCGACCAATTGTAAATTTCTTCGTTCATCTGTACTTCATCGTTTGCCGCAATTGTTGGTGTCGTAAGATGAAGTATTGGGATATTTTCCATGAACGGATCGTGAAATGTAGATCCCAAATTAGCCAGTGCGTCAGCTTGCATATTTAGATCTCTTGGTATTTGCTCGATCAGGAATTGTTCAAATCGTGTGATTCGATCTTTAACGGCTTTGAGGTAACTCATCATTTTTGAATCTTTTGCTTGAAAATCTCCATTTACTTGGTTTACCACCAATAAAGAATCGTTTCGAACGTGTAATTGTTTTGCCCCCAGTCTAAGAGCAATATCCAATCCTGCGATCAAAGCTTCATACTCTGCTTCGTTGTTTGTGGCCTTGAATTCACATCGTATGGAGTATACTATATTTCCCCCTTGTGATGATTTTAAGACAATACCTAATCCACATCCTCGTACGTTCGAAGAACCATCAACGTAGAGTATCCAAGGTTTGTTGTCTGAAATCGTCACAATTTCGTCGCACGTCGTGGGTTCCAGTCCTGGAGAGAATTCTGCCACAAAATCTGCCAATACTTGCGATTTGATTGCCGTCTTGGGTTTGAACTCAATGTCGAACCCACTGAGATAGATCCGTCTTGAGTGGATAATTGGTCACAACAACGATATGATGCGACTCGAAGTAATGCCTTAGCTTTTTTGCTGCTGTCATAAGACCTAGTAGCAATTTCTCCATTGATGTGTACTTGGTTTCTGCGTCGAGGAAAGATTTGCTTACATAATAAATTGGTCGTTGTTGTTGATCTTCCTCTCGTACGAGTACTGCACTTGTCGCATTTTTGCTTACTGCCAAATACAACTGTAGACTTTCACCTTCGACTGGTTTTGTCAGCAGAGGAGGTGATGCCATGTATTGCTTCAATTCCTGCAAAGCTTTCTCATGTTCGTCCGTCCACAAGAAGCCTTGATTCTTTCGTAGGACATTATAGAACAAATGGCATTTGTCCGATGATCGTGAGATAAATCGGGTTAAAGCTGCCACTCGTCCTGTTAACTTCTGGACTTCTTTGATATTTCTTGGAGATTGTATCTCGGTGATAGCTTTAACTTGTTCCGGACTTGCTTCGATTCCACGTTGTGTTACCAAGTATCCCAAGAATTTTCCTGCTCGTACTCCAAAGGAACATTTTGTTGGATTGAGCTTCATCTGGTACTGTCGTAGGATGTCGAACGATTGCTTTAAATGCGTAACATGATCAATCGAACGTTCTGACTTCACGAGCATGTCATCGATATAGACTTCCATCGTTCGACCAAGATGTTCCTTGAACATCATGTTGACCAATCTTTGATACGTCGAACCTGCATTCTTGAGACCAAATGGCATAACTTTGTAACAGTATATGCCTTTGTCTGTCATGAATGCGGTTTTTTCTTGGTCTTCCGTGTGCATCAATATTTGGTTGTATCCTGAATATGCGTCCATGAATGTCAATAATTCATGTCCTGCTGTCGCGTCGACCATGGCGTCGATATGAGGTAAAGGGAAATGATCTTTTGGACAAGCTTTGTTTAGATCCGTGAAATCGATGCAGACTCGCCATTTTCCGTTCTTCTTTTGTACGACGACTACATTAGCCAACCATTCTGGATATTTGACTTCTCGGATCTTCCCTGTCTTCAGCAGATTGTCGACTTCATCATTGATTACTTTATTTCGTTCGGGTGCAAACTTACGACGTTTTTGCTTAATTGGTTTGAAAGTAGGATCCACGTTCAACTTATGTGATATAATGTTTGGATCTATTCCAACCATATCTTAGTGCGACCATGCAAAACAGTCTGAATGTTCCTGCAAAAAAGATATAATCGTATTTTTTATGTCAGGGGGGAGCGAGGCTCCTACGAAAACCTTTCGATCAGGATGTTCAGGATCGAATACGACTTCTTCTAGTCGAAGATCATCGTTCGATTTCTTCCATCCTGGCTCTGTAATTGCTAGATGTCCTGCGACTTTCTCTTCGTCGTAATCTTGTAGCATTCTCGTGCGACCTTGTTTTCACTAGCAATTTCTTGAATTCCCCATGGAGAAGGAAACTTGATCTTCTGATGGTATGTCGAAGGGATTGCTTTCATCTCGTGGATCCATGGTCTTCCAAGAATAACATTGTAGGCCGACTGGTAGTCCACAACGTTAAATTTCGTTTGTTTGTTGATGCCTTTGGCGAAGACAGGCAAGATGATTTCTCCGAGAGTGTTCATCGGGTCTCCATTGAATCCAATCAGAGTAGTACTTCGTCGTACGAACTCTGATCGTTCGATTCCCATGACTTTTAGAGTATCTGCAAAAATAACGTTAGCCGAACTACCTTCATCAATCAATATTCTCTTAGTCGAACAGTTTCCGATTGTTAACTGTATGACTAGAGCATCATGATGTCTATGATGAACCCCCTGTGTATCCTCTTAATCGAACGTAATTGTCATTGCATCGAGCTTTCTTTCCGTCTTTGATTTGACTTCTCCGGGGATAGGATGTTCGTCTGGACCATCTCGTGCATGTCGCTTGGCAGCTGAATACGTAAGTCCGCACACTTCTGATCCTCCAGTGATGCAGTTTACGACTTTTGTATGAACCGGTGACGCTGGTCGTCCTTGTTCTTCTGGGATGACGCCTTTCAGATGTTCTTTTGATTTCAAATATGAAATCTCCTTTTTGAGACTGATACATTCATCCGTCATATGCCCGTGGTCTTCATGGAAGTCGCACCATTTATTTTGATCCTTGTCCTTGCTTGGTTTGTCAGATTTCTTTGGCCATCGTACGTTTGCATCAATCTTTCGTAGCGAATCTACCAACTCTTTCGGTGTACCTGCAAAATTGTAAGTAGATAATTCTGGATATCGTATTTTAACAGTACCTTTGTTTGATCGAGCTTTTGATTCATGTCGAGGATTTCCAATCTTGTTTACTCTTTTGTGCTTAAAATCATGTTTTTGAGCACCAAGAGGTTTCTTTTCAGCAGAGTGCTTTCGTCGAAAAAGAGCATCGTCTTCTATTCTCATGAAAGCTAATGTTCTGGCTCGTACGTCGTCGAAGTTTTCTGGAGGGTACTTAGTCAATTCTAAATACAGTCCAGAGGAATCTTCTAGCCCACGTTTGTACGCCTCGATTGCGGTCTTCACATCGCAATTCTTTATTTCAATCATTGCCGCATTGAACCTGTTGAAGTAGTCGCGGATCGTTTCTCCAGATTTCTGTATGATGTAGTATAGGTCGCTTGTCTGCTTCTCCATCTTACGACTGCTAGCAAACTGTCGAGTGAATTGGTTTACCAATTCTGCAAAGGACCCAATGCTTTTTGGCTTTAAGTTGATAAGCCATTGTAATGCTGCTCCTGTTAGAGTTGATCCAAAACTCTTGCACATGCAAACTTCTTGATATTGCGCCGGTATAGGAACTGTCCACATAAGTTGTTTATACTGTGCTATATGTTCGACTGGATCTGTAATTCCAGAATATTTTGTTGCGAAAGCTGGAATGGTATATTTCTTGGGTACGTCGACAAGAGCTAATTCATCGACGAACGGCGAGGCCTGAAATCCAGTTTTAGGTTCAACTTCGACAGGTATTGCTGCTCCGGGTAGCTTTGTGAGTAACGCGAACAGCTTTTGATTCTGTTCTTCTAGGGATTTCAAGCGTACGCTTAAAGGATCTTCAATGGCTATTGGAATTGTTGGGATAAAACCAGAAGAGATTCCGGTACTGGGTGGTATTGTCGTATGAATGGTAGAACTAGCAGCTGTGGGTATATGACCAGGAATAGGAATCTGTTGGGATACGTTGTTAAAAGGTTCGAACGTGAACATGGGTGTTCCTTGAGGCATAGGAGGTGGACCCCGAGGCATAGGTGGCGGGCCATGAGGTATTGGTGGTGGAACTTGTGGTAAAGACGGTCGTACGTTGTTGTACTGTTGGTTTACAGTCGATAGTGGTACCGAGGCATTGAACTGTGGTCGAAGTGGTGGTCTTAGATGCTGAGGTGGATAAGGAGGAGGAATAGACATCGATGGTCCTTGTGAAGCACGAAGACGCTGGAGTTCATCATTAGCTTGTTGCAATTGTTGTTGTAAAGATGCTATGAGTCCGTTATCCATTATCCTGCACAAATATCTCAAAGAGAACTCAAAGAAAAGGTTAGTACTAAGGCGCTTTTCACCGAATGAAATTTTTTTCAAAACGGAGCCCCACGGTGGGCGCCAAACTGTTTATGTAAAAAATTACACAACTCGATGTCGTAAGAAACTTGTGTGAGGCTTAACCGTCGAGAGAAAGAAATTGCAATCGATGATAAGTACGAGAAAAGTAAAATAAGACAAACAATTTGATGACGCAGGAAAAACCTCACGATGGAGGAAAAAACCTGCGGTCGACCTAAAAGATAAGTCGACAGAGCACTATAATCACCAATCAGGGGTGATATCCTTCAAGTATACAGCTTTGGTCGTACGATTACAACTGAAACAAATATGAAATCGAATGTAAATTACAGATGATTCTCAAGAATAATCGCTATGGAATTTGTGAGCTTCGGATAGACTTCGTGTCCTCGAATGTTGACTTGATCCTTCTTTTATAGTGTCTTTGAAGTAACCGTCCAACGGGATTATGGTTCATTAATGTCCAAATCGTAACTGTCCATCGGTACTCTTGACTATTAATGCTTGATTTATAACGATCGAACGGTACTGCTGAGAGTTAATGTCCAGATTGTAACCGCTGCTAGAATCTTGCTTGTAACGGTCGATCTTGATGTTGTCGAACGATATATAACTTACGACTTGTTCGTTGTAGTGATGAACTCCAACAATCATGGCATAGTACTCAATCTCGGACTTTCTCAAAGGTGGGCAATTGTTAGAAATGATAATCAGCTTGCCTGCATCAAAGACATAAGCTTCGTGTGTTTATTCGTTAGTACTGTCGTATGACATTGTAATTATCGTTCGACTTATTCGATGTATATGTTCGATGCTTAGTGATTTTTGTTCGATAGTTCTTTTAGGTTTTATCTCAGGACCTTATCTTAATACATGACTACTGTCCTAACGTTTGTCTTACGATTATAGTCGGTTGTCGTGCGATTGTGGATTTTTACCCTAACACACGTAGGCCTCCCGGGAAAATTTAACTATAAATAAAATTACAAGAGGGTTGCAAGTGGCATGCAGGCCTCCCTTACTACAATATAATAAAATAAAACACAAGGGTCAAGGGGTTCGGCTATGACGAACAAACATATTTAATAATTAAACTAAATTATTAAAACTGACTGATTTGATAAAAACTGGATTTCGACAATTATTATTAAAATTAAACTGAATTTTATAAATAAAACAATAATTATAATAAGATAAATGTGTTTAACAAAAATAATAATTATCCGGGATTAATTAATCCTTTATCGTCAATGTTTATCGTTATCTAAACCTATCATTACACAACTGATAACGATTGTTAGTTTCGCGAAAAACATTACGGTAACCGGTGGTTCGTTAGTAACAAACGGTTATCACAAACCATCGCGTCACCCACATCGCCTTTTTCGGTGATGACAACAACACCGAAGCATCTCCGCCATCACCGGCGGCACACGACGACGACGGCAACGGCAAAGCCGCCACCATCAATCGCCGCTGCCGGCGATTCCGATTAACAATATCGCCACCACCGATCCGCCTAATCGAGGTCGTCGATCGGCGGTGTACAGCCATCGCAAACAACAAATACCACCGCCACCATCTGGCTTTCGCCGGCGATTGAGAACAGCGGAATCCACCACCGCCGCCGCCATCGCCGACCGGCGACAACAGCAACGGTGGCCGACGCCACCATCAACGGTGGCGTTTGATTACCTGTGCGGCTACGGTCGCTACCACCACACATACCACCATCGCCGATCAACGGCTTTGGTGGTTGATTCGATTTCATGGCTGTCGAACGCCGCCACCATTGACCGGCAACAGCAGCGGCGAAAAACGTCACCACCATCACCGGCCACCACAGGCGGCAGTAGCAATCGGCCGCCGCCACCGTGGTTTGGTCAATCAACAATCAACACCACCGTCGCCTTGCGGCTTCGGTGGCTGTTCCGTCGCGCACGGCCACCGTCGCTCGGTGGTCGGTTGCGATGCGGCTCCGATCAAGTTTCGTCCGGCGATCAGCCGGTGGTTTGGTCGGCTAACTGCCACCGTTCCGCCGCTGATTGCCGCGAACTCTCGGGTTTACGATAAAAATCCAATTTTTAAACAACGAACGAATAAATATTAGATTCTTAAAAAACGAAATCCCTTTTTATCAAAACCATAAACTGATCTGAAATATTATGAAAGTGGCTCTGATACCACTGTTGGGGATTAATGGGTACATCAAAGATACGCAGCGGAATGAAACAAACTAATCCCCAATCGTAGATCCATTCAAAATAGTTCAGATACAATTAAAGGGGGTTTCCGAAAAAATACCTCGAAATAGTTTATGCAAGTAAAAACTCCGGAAAGCTGGTGAGGGATACACCACTACTGCACCACCAGGAGATTGGCTGCTAGACCGTCGTGGGTTACCTCACAAAATCGATGGAGAGAGAGAGGTGAAAGGGTTCAGGTTTTTCTCTGGGGTTTCTTTTTGGTCAAGATTGATCGAATAAATAAACTAACCAGGGTTTACCATATTTATATCCATAAATATGGTAATACCCAAATAAGAAAGCCCGTTCAATTTAAAAGCCCATTAAAGCTTTTTAATCAAACTAAAACTCTTTATTTAATTAATAAATTATTAATTAAATATCTTAAACCCTTTAATTAATTAATTAACAATATACCTACTGATATTTTATATAACTAAATAATAAACAACTATTTATTATTTAATTCTTACTCAATAATTAATTTATACTAATTAATTATTCCATCGAAACTGGTAAGTCCACTTGATCTCAAATTGGGTGTGTAGCAGTGTGACCCACTAGTGTCTTATAACATTGGACACGGTAAATCTTGTTACTGTCTTACACACAATCCTAACAATCTTATCATAGCATAGTCGATGTAATCACAACCACCAACCCCTTCCCTTCCTTTCTAGAAGCGAAAAACATGCTTTTTCTTCATGAGTCACGTGAAAAGTCCATTGAACCTCATACAGATACCCCACTCACTTCTTCCTCTGCCCTGTACGCTTCAGCCCACTCTACCCAAAATGGAAAGTCGAAAAATAAACCTAATATGGGAAGAAATAATGGGCGTTTTGCTTCCGGGGGGGTATTACTAATGTATCTGCGAGCTCTTACTCTTTTGCAGGTAATTCGGGCTATCCGGGACACACACATGCTTTCTTTGGGAGCTCGCCTACACCTTGCCATATTCCGACTGCTCAGCCACCACCGCAGCCTTCCTTCAGCGGTTTTGCTTCTCAGTATGGACAGACACAGTTCCCTAACCTTTCTTCTGTGTTTCAGGCTACGTCAACTCAAGTGCCGCAAGACAACAACTTCTATATGGATTCTGGTGCAACCAGGCACATGACATTCAATCAAGGTATAATGCACTCTCCAACAACTTGTAATTCTAATTTCATACAGGTTGGTAATGGTGCTGTAGTTCCTGCTAGATACATTGGCCAATGTAGCTTTCCCTTTTCCTCTTGGCCTCTTCAGCTAAAAAATGTTCTTGTGTCTGATAAAATCATCAAAAATCTTATTTCTGTTCATCGTTACTATTGATAATTCTGTCTCTGTTGAGTTTGATCCGTTTGGTTTTACTGTCAAGGATTTTAAAACCAGTAGTTTTCTTCAGCGTTGTGACAGTGACCATCACGATCTCTATGTTGTTCTTCCCTCCTCTCCTCAGTCTGCACTTGCATCGGCAAATGTTGTCGTCTCCTTTGACACCTGGCATCGGAGACTTGGTCATCCAGGTGATGCTGTATTTCAGTTTCTTATGTCTCGTAAGTTCATCTCTTTTTCTAGTAAGACATCTTCCTTATGCCATGCTTGTCAGTTAGGAAAACATTGTCGGTTACCTTTCTCTGTGTCTTCCACTAAAACCTCTCGTGTGTTTAAGCTCATACACTCTGATCTATGGACTTCTCCTGTCACTAGCTTAAGTGGTTTCAAATATTATGTTCTCTTTTTAGATGATTTCTCTCACTTATTATTGGTGTTTCCTTTACGTGCTAAATCAGAGGTGTTTTCGATTTTCAAAACGTTTCGTGCTTATGTGCTCAATCAGTTTAAAACGGATATACAGCTTTTCCAATGTGATAATGGCCGTGAATTTAACAATCAACTATTCTTGGATTTCTTTAAAACTCATGGCATTAAAATTCGTTTTTCCTGTCCTTACACTTCCCCCCAAAACACGAAGGCTGAGCGCACGATTCGTACCATCAACAACACCATTCGCACGTCTTTGATACAAGCCTCCCTTCCACCTACCTTTTGAGGTTTTGTTTAGCTTCTTCCCTACCTACTCCCATCTACGTGTTTTTGGGTGTTTGTGCTATCCTAATACCTCATCCACTAGTCTCCACAAGCTTGCTCCTCGATCCTCAGCCTGTGTCTACCTTGGTCCAAGCACAGATCATCGTGGGTATCGCTGTTTAGATCTCATCACACAAAAGGTCATCATCTCTCGTCATGTCATCTTTGATGAAACCCATTTTCTGTTTCCTGACTTCCATCCTCGTCCCTCCTCGGAGGACTATGACGCATTTGATATTGACGAGTCCCTCCCTTCCCTCTCTCCTATAGTCGACACTTCCTCCCCTTCGCCGGATGCTGGTCCTTCTACATCTGTTTCCTCTTCTCAGCCTCCATCCGCTGAGCCTTCTGCATTTGTTTCCTCTATTCAACCTCCATCAGCTGAGACTTCTACCACCTATTCTACTCCTTCTGCTCTGGCTGCCACCTCCGGTCATCCGATGACCACTCGTTCTCGTACGGGCTCTCTCAAGCCTAAACAGATCTTCAATCTTTCTGTCACTAGTGACATCTCTCCCATTCCTCGGTCTACTGCTTAGGCTATGTGTGACCCTCATTGGTGGGTCGCCATGGATGCTGAAATGGTCGCTCTTCTCTCTAACTACACGTGGGATCTTGTTCCTAAACCTTCTACTGCTAACATAGTTGGCATTCGTTGGCTTTTTCGCCACAAGTTTGCCAGCAATGGACATCTTGAGCGTTACAAGGGACGTCTAGTTGCTTAGGGTTTTTCCCAACAACCCGGACTGGACTTTGATGACACTTTCAGTCCAGTTGTCAAACCTGCCACTATTCGCACGGTTCTTAGCCTCTCCATCTCTCGCAGCTGGCCTATTCATCAGCTTGATGTTAAGAATGTCTTTCTTCATGGTGATCTCATTGAGACTGTTTACATGCGTCAACCTCCTGGCTACGTTAATAGTGCTTTTCCTGATCATGTATGTCGCCTGCGCAAGGCTCTCTATGGTCTTAAGCAGGCACCCCGTGGGTGGTATCAGCGATTTGCTATCTACCTCTCCTCTTTAGGCTTCCTTAGCAGTAAGACTGACACCTCTTTATTCATGTATCATCGCAGATCTGATACTATCTACCTTCTTTTTTATGTCGATGACATTATTCTTACTGCCTCTTCTCCTGCTCTCATTTCCATGGTTATCTCTCAATTATCTTCTAAGTTTCCCATGCCTGATTTGGGTCTGTTATCCTTCTTCTTAGGCATCGCTGCGTCTCGTAGCACGTCCGGACTCTGAAAGGATTATGTGCAAGACAGTAACAGGTTTACCGTGTCCAATGTTATAAGGCACTAGTGGGTCACACTGCTACACACCCGAATAGAGATCAATTGGATTTACCAGTTGTGTGGAATTAATTAATTGGTATAATTAATTAATTAAGAGAGAAAAATAAATAATAGATAAATCTATTTATTATAGTAAATTAATATATGGAAAGGTTTAATTAAAGCCTATCGGGCTTAATAATTAAGCGGGCTTTTCTATTGGGTAGTTACCATATTTACTAATATAAATATATGGTAAACCTAATAGGTTTTCTCATTGCAATCTCATTAGTAACTTAGAGAAAAAGAAAAGCCAAACCCTTTCTCTCTCTCTCTCTCTCCAAAATCGTCCCACACACACACTCAACCAGTTTTCGGTTTTCGAGTTTTTGGGTAATCCTAACGCGGTCTAGCAGCGGTTCTCGTGGTGGTGCAGTAGCGGTGCATTCCCCGTTAGCTTTCCGGAAACCGTTTTTGAATCCTATAAAGTATTATTCTAAACCCTCTTGTGTTTGTATCTAAACTTGTTTGGGTTGGATCTTCTGGTTTGGGAATTCAGTTTTATTCCGCTGTGCATATATGTTTTGTCTGCAATTCCCAACAGTGGTATCAGAGCCACTTCCTAAACGTTTAGATCAGGATTGTTTATTTGTGATAAACTGTTTATCGTTGTTTAAGATCATGTTTTGTTAAAAATTCGATTTTTATCTGTTTGTGTTAAAATTGGATTTTTATCGTTTATCACACGAACCGTGTTAATCAACGGTGGAACGACGGCAATTAGCCGAATCGAACCACCGGATCGATTAAGGGCTGTGGTGGTGGCGACGGTGGCTTAGCGCCGCTGTCCGCCGGCGGTTGCACCGCAAAACCACCGAGACCGCCGGCTGCCTCGCTGGGCGGCGGCGGTGGCCGTGTCTTTCGATCGCACAAGGCGATGGTGGTGGCGTTAAATCCGCTGCTGTCGCCGACGTGATCAGGCCGCTGGTCAACAGCCCCTAGTGGCGGATCGATGGCGGTGGCGTGGTTGTTGTCCCGCCAAGCCGCCGGCTGCCTTACGGCTACGCCAGGGCGGCGGCGGTGATCGGTTACGCAAATCGCCAAACCACCAAGAATGGTGGTGGTGGCGCTGCTGTTCCTTAGCGACGGCGGCGTAGTGGTGGCGACGGCTTTGGCCGTTTGTCGCCGGTTGGGCCACGAACCACCAACCCAACCGCCGGCTGCCTTGCGGCCTCGCCGGGCGGTGGCGGTGGATGTTTTGTTTCCCGCGATCACAAGCCGCACCACCGAGTGGTGGTGGCGGCATATGTTGTTGTTGATACCGCCGGTCACGGCGGCGATGGCGGCTACGGCTGCTGTTGTCGTCGATTGGCCTAACGGTGGCGGCGGTGGTGACTTTGGTTGCCGCTGCTGTCACCGGTGGTGTTTTCGGGTAGATCGCCGACGATCGATGGCAACGGTAGCTCCGACTTCGTTGTCATCGATTACCGGTAGTAACGATAAGCGACCGTTCGTTGCTATTGTTACTATCGATGGAGGAAACGGATAAGTTTTTCGTGTGGATAAGGTTGTTTTAACCAGATAGGCTAAAACCCCGGATAAGATTAATTTTACGCTTTTAAAATTAATTTTAGATAATTATAAAACCAGTTGTGTTTTATGTTTTTTTGTTTATCGTAACTGCTTTGGTTTATTTTATTTAAACTGTTAGTTGCGAGTGTCATAGCCAAGCCCCAGACCTATGGTTGTGTTTTATTTTATTTTATTTTCTGTTTTGGTAAGGGAGGCCTGCGTGCCATTTGCAACCCTTTTTATTGTAATTTTATTTTTTGAAATTTTAAATTACACCGAAGACGGAGAGGACCATAGAGACGGACTTTGGAGACACAACCAAGGATGTCGGAGCCAGTGGGAGCTTTCTACCTTCATGCCTTGTGCGTTGCTTGTCACTTAGGTTAAAGACCGTCAGTTTAGTGTTGGCTCACTTAACTGACAATAGTTTAGGGGCAAAAGCTATGACACAATGTTTTACGTTTTTATATAATTGCGTGGTTTGTTCTAATTGCGTGGTTGTGATAAAACGTAGTTCTAGAAATCTAATGAGATGTTTTATAAAAACCTAGAGGTTCGATTACAGAGTTTTTTTCGAATTAGTTTTAAAATTAAGGTTTTTGAAAACTGGCTAAAAACCCCTTAGGTTTAAAAATCTTAGATCACGTGAGTGCGACCCACTTTGAGAACCTTTTGGCGTAAGGTACGCGGGTGTTGGAAGTGAGCAAGCCTTGGACATCCGCGTTCAAACCCCAAGTTGAAAGGGGTGTGACAAGTACACCCAGTCTCAAGTGGTGCGATCTATTTTGGTTTTTGTAACAATTTACCGTGTTGTATCGGGCCAAAGCGCACTAGAGGGACTAAATATGCACGAATGTAATATTCGATGTCCCGACGTTTTAGAAGTCGTATTTTCGTTTAAAATGCGATTGGTATAAGTGGTTACCTACCAGAAATAGCATGGGTCGGTTTGTGTGATCAAGCCGCTTACCGACACATGTGAAATATGGGTTCAAGTCTAATAAACTTATTTTTCTAAGGGTAATAAATTTATTAGAAGCTTTATAATCAATAAACTAAATCGGAATTTATTCTTTATGTAGATGTCTTATACTACCGTTCCGTTTTATTCACCTGAGGAATCACTTCGCCTAATTATGGGCAAGTGGAAGCTTACGGGCCAAAACTATCCAGTTTGGAAGTTGCATTTTGATAATGTCTTGCGCGGCCAGGATAAGCTTTATGTGATCAATAAACCACTGTCACGACCTAAGAGCAATGCCCCTAAAGAGAAATTTGCTGAGCACTTTAGATTTATGGCTGATGAATCTGACGTGATGTATATTCTGTCTTTCTCTGCTTCGACCGAGTTCACGGTCGATCTCAGAGTTAAGTTCTGCCATGAGGTCGTGAAGGGTATAGAAAACCAGATTGGCTTCTATAAGAATTGTGGTAAATATTTGATCATGAAAGAAATCTTTTCACTGAAGCTGAAAAGAGGCCAATCAGTTAAAGATCATCTCCTGGAGATAAGGAGACTCTTTAAGTGTTTGTCGCGACTTGGATACAAGATGACTCAGGAGGAGCTTGTGTATCTGATGTGGTTCTCACTCCCGAAGGAGATCCGTGTCACAGCTAGTGGATACATGGGAGAACCCAGAATGGACGTGGCAAAGGTTCATGAGGATATTTTGGACAGTCTGGAGCCAAAGGAAGCAAGTGCTGATCTCATGGACACTGCTGATTGGATTGATGAGCTGGGAGATCTAAGTTGCCCAAAATGTGGTAGCCAAGATATCTGTGTCCACTCATTCAATGTTGACCAGATGGACATCAGTCTATCCGATGCGCCAGGTATCTTTATGATAGATTGTTTGATCACTTCTTATGAATCATGGGTACTTGATACAGGAAGTGGTAACCACATTTGTAATCATTTACAGGGATTCAAAAGAAGGGAGACCTTGAGGAAGGATCGTTCGAACCTACGAGTCGGTGAAGGCACGATGCTTGTAGCTGAAGCCGTAGGATCTTACAGTCTTAGTTTGCCCTCGGGTCTAGTTTTGGAACTCGATACTTGTTATTATGTTCCTAAGATGATCAAAAATATTCTTTCTTTTGATTTGTTGGTAGACCAAGGTTTTTATTATAAATATGATTATAAAATGATTTCTTGCTTTAAAATGACATGTTTTATTTCAAAGCAACTCCTTCGAATGGTCTATACATATTAAATCTCCAAGAAAGTAATAACGAAATCTATCATATAAGTAAAAGATCCAAAGACATCGAGGATCAAACTTACCTCTGGCATTGTCGGCTTGGACATATAAACAAGAAACGCGTAGAACTACTCCAGAAAGGAGGACTTCTAGGGACTTTCGATTTCAAGCCCTTTAGTAATTGCGAATCTTGTTTGTCGGGCAAGATGACAAAGCATCCTTTCAACAAAGACAATGAAAGGGCCAATGACTTGTTTGAGATCATACACACTGATGTGTGTGGACCTTTCAGTCATGAGGCAAGAGGAGGATACCGGTACTTCATTACCTTTACTGACGATTTTAGTAGGTATGGGTATGTCTATCTGATATGACATAAGTCTGAAGCTTTCGAGAAATTCAAAGAGTTTCAGAGTGAAGTACAGAATCAACTTGACAGGAAGATCAAGTTCTTGAGGTCAGACCGTGGTGGAGAATATCTTAGCCTGGAATTTGACAGTCATTTGAGAGAGCGTGGGATTGTTTCACAACTCACCCCTCCGTATGCACCACAGATGAATGGTGTGTCAGAAAGGAGGAATCGTACCCTTCTTGACATGGTACGATCAATGATGTGTCGTTCCACGTTACCAGTATCATTCTGGGGACACGCGCTCGAAACAGCAGCAAACATACTGAACAAAGTGCCAACTAAATCGGTAGAAAAGACTCCATATGAACTATGGACAGGCAAGAAGCCTAAGTTGTCTTTTCTGAAGATTTGGAGTTGCGAGGTATACGTTAAGCGTACAACCTCGGAGAAACTCAAACCCAAATCAGATAAGTGTTTCTTCGTAGGCTATCCCAAGAACTCACTGGGGTACTACTTCTATAATCCTAGCGAGAACAAAGTATTTGTGGCCCGCAATGGAGAATTTCTGGAGGAGAAGTTTCTCAATCAAGAGAATACCAGAAATGATATAGACCTACAGATAGTAGAGGAAGAGACACCTGTACCGATTGTTGAGCCAGTCACTCAACAAGATAATGTTGAGACTCAACTGGAAACAATTGAGGAGGTGCAAACACAGGACCTTCGCAGATCCACTAGGATAAGGCAAGAACCAGATAGGTATCTTGGATTTCTAGTCTCCCAGGACGGTGGAGACCTAAATGAGCCTACATCCTATGGAGAAGCTGTATCAGGCAATGACTCTGAACAATGGCAAGAAGCAATGAAGGCAGAGATGCAGTCCATGTACGACAACCAAGTTTGGGAGTTGACAGATTTACCCCAACACTGTAGGGCTGTTGGGCGTAAATGGGTTTTCAAGAAGAAAACAGACATGGACGGAAATGTGCACACTTTTAAGGCTAGACTGGTCGCAAAAGGTTTCACGCAAAGTCATGGTATCGACTATGATGAAACTTTCTCGCCAGTAGCTATGTTAAAGTCCATTAGGATTCTGATGGCCATCTCAGCGTATTTCAACTATGAGATTTGGCAGATGGATGTTAAGACGGCCTTCCTGAATGGGAAGTTAACAGAGGATGTCTACATGCAACAACCGGAAGGTTTTGTAGATCCAAAGAATCCTAATAAAGTGTGCAAGTTGCTAAAATCCATATATGGATTAAAACAAGCATCCAGGAGCTGGAACTTACATTTCGATGAGCGAATCAAAGAATTTGGATTTGCCAAAAGTGAGTTTGAGCCATGTGTTTACACAAAGTTCAGTGGGAGCATAGTAACCTTCTTGGTCTTATATGTAGATGATATTCTACTCATTGGAAATGACATACCAACTTTACAGAGTGTTAAAGCTTGGTTGAGCAAATGTTTCCAAATGAAAGACCTTGGAGAAGCCGCATATATACTTGGTATAAAGATCTACAGAAATAGATCTAGGCGGCTTATCGGACTTAGTCAGGGTACATACATTGATAAAGTCCTGAAACGATTCAGGATGGATGAATCCAAGAAAGGATTTATCCCGATGCAACATGGTATAGTGCTAAGTAAAGCACAGTGTCCCGAATCTAGTCAGGATAAGGACAAGATGAAATCGATACCATATGCTTCGGCAATTATCGATCATGTATGCCATGTTATGTACCAGGCCCGATGTTGCTTACTCAGTAAGTGTTACGAGCAGATACCAGCAAAACCCAGGTGAAGCCCATTGGGTGGCTGTCAAGAACATTCGAAATACCTGAGGCGTACTAAGGAAATGTTCTTGGTCTTTGGAGGTTCTGAGGATGAGATTAGTGTCACTGGTTATTCAGACGCTAGTTTCCAGACCGACAAGGATGATTACAGATCACAGTCAGGGTACGTTTTTACCCTAAACGGAGGTGCGATCTCGTGGAAGAGCTCGAAGCAAGACACGATAGCAGACTCTACCACCGAAGCCGAGTACATTGCAGCTTCAGACGCAGCAAAGGAAGCGGTCTGGCTCAGGAACTTTATCACAGATCTAAGAGTTGTAGCCAGTATCTCTAGACCAGTGGATATCTATTGTGATAACTCTGGGGTTGTGGCGCAGGCTAAGGAGCCTAGAGAGCATCACAAATCGAGACATGTACTACGGAAGTTTCACCTCATCCGAGAGATCATCGGAAGAGGAGACGTAAGAATATGCAAGATTCCGACGGACGAGAATGTAGCAGACCCACTGACAAAGCCGCTAGCTAGAGTAAAGCATGAGACACATGCTAATTCCATTGGGATGCAGTACCTGGATACTAGTAGCTAGTTTTAGTTTTTGATTATTACCGTGGATTAATTTTGAGACTTTCAATCGTGTAAGTTTTATTATTTTCACTGTGTGATGGAAATAAGGAGGATTTTATTCATGATTGTCTCAAATTAACCAGTTTTAGCATATTTAATTATCCCTGATTTTATATACAAGTCTTGTAAGTAAAATCTAAAAGTTCCGTAGCTACTTGTTAAGGTGGGAACCTTAGCAGGATTGTAACGCTATTATGGGTGTTTGGTGATTTATTCAACGTAACGAATAAAAACACAAGTGATGTGGCCAAACATTCATAGATACTCATCAGAGTGTTTGAGTATTGGAAGTGACCAGTTTCAAGTCTGCTCCATGGAGCCTATGTCATGAGCATTGACTTGATGATAGGTTGTCCTTAGACCTAAGATATTTGGTCTGGAAACATGAGGACTGTTGTACTCTTAGCACGTTCTAACGCTACGCCGTAACAGGGTGGCCATACGGGGCGTGACTAGATGCAGCGGAAGCCATATGACCAGATGCAGATAGTCAAGAAGGGATTTACACCTCTGTAAAAGGAGAGATATTTCCGGGCCCCTTGACGGTTGAGATTGGCAGAAATGCGTGGCCACGCTCGGATAGAATAACAGTTGTTATTTGGAAAGTTCCTTTACTGCAGGCAATCGAGATCAGAGTCAAGAAAACTTGAGTTTAAGATTGAAGTCCTCCGCTCCATGTCTAAAACTCACTTTAGAGATATCGCGTGTAAAAGGAATGAACCTGTGTACAATTCTAGCGAGAATTGTTTCTCTGGATATAAGAGATCTTATAACCTGGTTAACCTAAGTGTCTGGCTAGGGACCTCCTTAGGCTAATGGTAACAGTAGAGTTACTTGTCTGGCACAAGTGGGAGTCTGAAAGGATTATGTGCAAGACAGTAACAGGTTTACCGTGTCCAATGTTATAAGGCACTAGTGGGTCACACTGCTACACACCCGAATAGAGATCAATTGGATTTACCAGTTGTGTGGAATTAATTAATTGGTATAATTAATTAATTAAGAGAGAAAAATAAATAATAGATAAATCTATTTATTATAGTAAATTAATATATGGAAAGGTTTAATTAAAGCCTATCGGGCTTAATAATTAAACGGGCTTTTCTATTGGGTAGTTACCATATTTACTAATATAAATATATGGTAAACCTAATAGGTTTTCTCATTGCAATCTCATTAGTAACTTAGAGAAAAAGAAAAGCCAAACCCTTTCTCTCTCTCTCTCCAAAATCGTCCCACACACACACACTCAACCAGTTTTCGGTTTTCGAGTTTTTGGGTAATCCTAAGGCGGTCTAGCAGCGGTTCTCGTGGTGGTGCAGTAGCGGTGTATTCCCCGTTAGCTTTCCGGAAACAGTTTTTGAATCCTATAAGGTATTATTCTAAACCCTCTTGTGTTTGTATCTAAACTTGTTTGGGTTGGATCTTCTGGTTTGGGAATTCAATTTTATTCCGCTGTGCATATCTGTTTTGTCTGCAATTTCCAACAGACTCTTTCTCTCTCAATCTGCCTTTGCTCAGGAGATTCTAGCACAAGCTGATATGGTCTCGTGTAATCTTTGCAACACTCCGGCTGACACCAAAACAAAGCTTGCTATTGATGGTGAGCCTGTTTCTGATCCCACCTTATATCGAAGCCTTGCTGGTGTCTTGCAGTTTTTAACCTTTACTCGTCCTGGTATTTCCTATGTCGTACAACAGGTCTGTCTCTTTATGCATGACCCGCGTCTTTCGCATCTCAATGTACTTAAACGCATCTTACGGTATTTAAAAGGTACATTGTCTCATGGTTTTCATATCAAACCGTCAGCCGTCGATCGCTTGGTTGCTTATTCGGGTGCCGACTGGGCCGGGTGTCCTAATACTCGTCGGTCCACCTCAGGGTTTTGTGTCTATCTGGGTGACAATCTCGTATCTTGGTCCTCCAAACGGCAACATGTTGTTTCCCGCTCAAGTGCTAAGGCCGAGTACCGGGGGATAGCCAATGTAGTTGTTGAAGCTGCTTGGTTACGAAATCTCTTGCTCAAGTTGTCTTGTCCTCTCTCTCGTGCCACTGTTGTCTTTTGTGATAATGTCAGTGCCATGTTTCTAGCATCTAACCCTGTTCAGCACCAAAGAACCAAGCATGTGGAAATTGACTTACGTTTTGTTAGGGAGCGTGTTGCGATTGGTCATGTGCGTGTTTTGCATGTTCCATCCGCTTATCAGTATGCAAATATTTTTACAAATGGTCTACCCTCTAGTTTGTTTCTTGATTTTAGAGATAGTTTGAACATTCGTGTTCCCCCTGATCAAACTACGGGGGTGTGTTAAATACTTGTATAGTATAGTGACCCTTCTGTAACTTTTCTGTTTATATATTGTTGTCAATACACGGCTCCCCAGTTAAGGGGTTTTTCACAATTCTCACAAATTCCAATTCCATCAACTTCCATTCCGAAAGAATTTGATGGAATTGGAATGTTAAATTCCATTAACCAGATTTATTTTGTTCGTTTGGTTCATTTTTTTTTTTTTTTGGCAGAAGTAATCTCTGTATTCCATCAAATTCCACAAACGAAGGAATTAGATATTCCTTAGCAACTACTAGGTATTTTGATGGAATGAAATTAACCTCATTTTTTCTTCATAATTTCAAATATACTCTTGGTCCAATATAACCTAATAACAAAATAATTATTTTATATTTAATAACTATTTTATTAATTAATTTAATTATTTCATTTAATAATAATTTTATTACAGTATTTCATAATGTTATATATAATTATTTAATAGCTATTTGTAATAAAATGATATTACTTTATTTAATAATTATTTTATAAATTATTTAAAGTATCTAATAATTATTTTAATTTAGTTTAAAAATAAAGTATTTAGTTACTATTTTATTAAAGCATTTTGTGTTTTAAAAAGAAATTATTAAAGTTATCATAAAGGGTATTTTGGTCTTTACTAACATTTTATTTCAAATCTGAAATTACAATTTATGAACCAAACAAACAAGTTTCATTTCGTTTAACATATTTTATTTCATTTAATAGATTCCATACCAATTTTGTCAACCAAACAAGTGATCAAACATTGACAATATTTCATTTCAATTGGCCTAAGTTTTGCAGTTGTCTTCCACTATTTTTGTTTTGTAATTGGTTGATGTTGGGTGTCTTGTAGTGCTCTCCTTGTGTAATGGGTATAATAGAGGTGTCAAATTTAGGGTTTGATACAAGTAGTATACGTCCGTTATAGTTCAACTTAAGTAATAACGATCTAAGATTTCATTTGAATAAATGAAAATGAAAATCTTATGTAAATCGTTGATGAAAAGCAAAAGGGTTAATTACATGGGGTATGTATCGAACTTGTCACGTTTTATCATTGTATGTACTCAACTTATAAACTTATTATTGTATGTATCGAACTTGCTAGACTTGTCATTGTATGTATCCAATTTTATCAAAATCTATCATTGAATGTATTTTACTTGTCACGAGAGTGTATTGAACTTGAGGTTTTGATAAAGTTGGATACATACAATCGCAATTTTAGAAAGTTCGATACATACAACGGTAAGTTTAATAGTTGCGTACATACAATGATAAAACGTGACAAGTTCAGTACATATCCATGTAATTAACCCAAAGCAAAACTAAAAACATATCCAAAAACAAAACAAAAAATTGAAAACAAAAATATAAATATCATTAAGTACCAAAAATGAAAGCATGCTCTAGAGTTGAACTTTCATCAATAACATAAAACAAACGTATAATTAATAGTAGAAACAAAAACATAATAATGCTTACTAAACCAACTATGCTAGCTTAAAGTTCTATCATAGATGTAGTTTTAGATAATATAGAGACACACAACGAAATTATGTCAACACCTTTAAAATGCAGTTTCTTTTTCCATTATGCCATCAATGGGTTCTTAGCAGGTTCGGCTAGGGGTAGACGCTATCGGGTGTGACAAGTGCCACCGTATTTATCCAACGAAAGGTAACAATTTAATTTTGTGGAGGTGCAAACGTATCATTTGGGGGGGGGGGTGCTATCATATTATTTTCGAAACACCCTAAAAACAAAAAACTTCTTTCGAAATCAACCAAAAAATCGAAAATTTCTCTTCAAATCATCTGAAACCCAATAAAATCTACCGATCCAACAAAAATATCAAATAATAAATACTATCGAAATCAACAAAAAATCGCATAAAAATCTCTCGAAATCAACTAAATACATAATTATATGCTGTCATCATTTGAAAAATGTCTTCGCTCTATCCTTGTTTGCAATCATTTTTACTAGGTAAGATTCTTGGTTATTGATCGACATGGTAAATGACATGTTAAGTGTTTATTGGATAATATGGAAGTAGGGAAACTCCTTTGTTGACCTCGAGCCGATATAACCGACTAAACCTCTCCTTAAGTCTACCGAGATTCGCCCACCTATCCTCCTAGAACCTAGTATCCCTTCTGTTCCTACTTGTTTACCGAACGATTCCGAGAACATGATCCCTGTTTGGGTGAAATTTTATCATCGAACGATCGAACGATTAAAATCGTAAGATATCTTTCAAGATGATATTCCTGTATTAAGATAAGGTCCTGAAGTAAGGGTATAACTACCTTCCAACAAAGATAAGTGATCATCGAAGAAGATCGTACAATATCATCGTATGATCGTGCGATTAAACTAACGATATACATGTTCAAAGTTTGCTCTTATTGCAGGAAAGTTTATCCAAGATAACCTCGAAGCACAGCCATCGTCCATTGAACTTAAAAACGACCGTTTGAACCAGATACGTTCATCATTAAAGAGCTCAGACGTTACGATCTAGAATTCAGCTTCAGTTATGACCGTTGCATTTATGGCTCAATAATGAACGAGTAATTACGACATCAACAGCTATAAAAAGAGACCAAAGACAATACATTGGGAACAACTAATTCTGGGAGAGAAATAGCAATACCAATATTATTCTCTGTATTTACGTTCGATAGCATTCATTTTCTTTATTGTAATCGTACGATACAACTGTAACATCGAGGATATCACCCCTTATTGGTGATCTATAGTGCAACGTCGACTATCCTATTTAGTCGGCCGCAGGTTTTTTTCCTCGATTCAGAGGTTTTTCCTGCGTCATCAATCTTCTTGTCAATTTACTTTTATTTATCGCACGTTTTATCGAACGAGAATTCTTTCTTTTGACGATTCTGCCTCACGACATCTTACGATAACGATTTAAGTAAATTTTTACACAAACAGTTTGGCGCCCACCGTGGGGCCCGTTTTGAGAAAATCTTGTTCGATAAGGCGTCAGCTTACTAACCTATTTCTTCGAGCTTCTTTGTGAATTGAGTACAGGAACATGGCAAGCAGTTCTCAAACAACCTTGCAGCAACAATTGGCAGCAGCACAAGAACAAATCCAATGGTTAAATGAACAGAATTTACAAATGAATGGCGAACTGTCCAGGTTGAGAGCATCAAATCCACAAACTTCTCACATCCCAGTTTCCATTCATCAACAAAGGCCATTTTTTCCTCAAAATCCACCCCCTGTTTCTCAACCTCCATTTGTCCAACCACAAATGTCACAATCTTTCATTCCACCTCAAGTATCGCAAGTTAACTTGCCACCACCACCGCAAATATCACAAGTTAGCTTACCACCGCCACCTCCAGTCAACAATTCACGTCCTATTTTCCCTCCGTTACCATCAGGTCCTTACCCAGGAGCAACCACGTTTACTTACAACCAACCTCAAACAGGACCTCGTCCCTTTATACCTATTCCAGAACCTATATCGCACGTTCCCACCGCAGCTACCCCCATAACTCATATTCCGAACTTATCAAACGTTTCAGGAACCTCTAGTAATCCACCACCCAATGATATCGTGGATATTCGGCTAAAAATGCTAGAAGAACAAAATAAAGCAATGCTCGCATTGTTAACCAAACTTCCTGGAGCTGCTGTACCCATCGAAGTTGAACCTAAAACCGGATTCCAAGCCTCACCCTATATCGATGAGATTGTTCTTGTTGATATCCCCAAAAAATATAACATCCCAGCTTTTACACCAAAATACTCTGGAATCTCTGATCCTGTGGAACACATCGCACAATACAAGCAGCTAGTGTGGACAGTTCCTATTCCAACCCAGTTTCAAGAAATATGTATGTGCAAGGGCTTTGGATCAACACTTACCGGAGCTGCGTTGCAGTGGTTAATCAATTTGAAACCTAAGAGCATTGCATCGTGGTCCGAGTTAGTAAACCAGTTTACTCGACAGTTTGCAAGCAGTCGCAAGATGGAGAAACAAACAAGCGATCTCTACTATGTCGTGCAAAAAACAGGTGAAACCATTCGTGAATATTTCAACAGGTTCAACGCAGAGATGATCGAAGTTAAGAACTGCGATGTGCGGACGGCGATCGAAGCATACAAACGTGGATTAGATACATCCTCGGAGTTATACACAGATTTAACGAAGTATCCACCAGAAAACTTCGATGATGTACGAGCTCGTACGTTGGCACACATGAGAATCGAAGATGATGCCCTTTTCCGGCGTAAACATTCGAATGATAAGAAAAATCTTGGAGCGCAGAAACATGATTTCAAGCCTAAACGAGTAAACAAGATTGATAATTCTCGACGCGATCAGAATAAACGTTCAAGCCAAGGTAAAGGTAAAGTAAGATATCCCGATTTGTCAACTTACCATTTTGCAGGTACAGCGAAGGACTTAGTGGATTCTCTTCGGAACTTGGAAGTCAACGTACGATGGCCCAAGAAACCAGAAAGTCCTAGCAAGGATAGAGACCAAACAAAATGGTGTGACTTCCACAGCGACCACGGACACAATACAGATGATTGTATCAGCTTGAAGAAGGAGATCGCATACCTCAAATCGAACGGACATCTCAAAAACCTTCTAGGCGATGATTCAAAAAGACCGACGTCACCCGTTCCAACGAAGGTTGTAAACTGCATTACAGGAGGATCAGAAGTGTGTGGCCTTACCTATTCTGCAGCAAAAAGGCATGCACGAGAAGGACCTGAAGGACATCCCATCCTAAATGAATCCAGAACTGCGGAAGACAAGGAGCTCGATGCTACGAAGATATCGTTCGATATCGAAGATATGTCAGACGCTCACCAGAAACACCATGACGCACTGGTTATTCAGTTGACAATTGGTAACTGTCTAACCAAAAGAGTATTAATCGACGGAGGCAGTTCAGCCAACGTCATATTCGCAGAAACACTCAAGATCATGGGTATCGATCGGTCCAACATCGTACGACGAACAACAACGTTAATTGGATTCAACAGAGATGCCACTAGTACTCTTGGAGAAATCATACTACCAGTCTTCGCTAAAGGCATAAACAAGCAAACGAAGTTCAACGTCATCAATTGTCCTTCCGCTTACAATGCCATACTTGGAAGACCTTGGATTCACGATATGAAGGCTGTACCATCGACGTATCATCAGAAAATCAAGTTCCCATCTCCCTGGGGCGTGCAAGAGATAGTCAGCGAAAAGAAAATCGCAAGGGAATGCTACAAGATTACGATGAAGGCCAAACCGCATGATATCTAGCAATTACAGAGCCAGGATAGAGTACGATCGTACGATGATCTTCAATTAGAAGAAGTCGTGTTGGATCACAAACATCCTGATCGCAAGGTCTTCGTAGGAGCAACTCTAACCCCTGATATAAAAAATAGTATAATTTCTTTTTTGCAGGAACACTCGGATTGTTTTGCGTGGTCACATGAGGATATGGTAGGAATTGATCCTAACATCATATCGCACAAGTTGAACGTGGATCCTACGTTTAAACCCGTTAAGCAAAAAAGACGCAAGTTTGCACCAGAACGCAACAAGGTCATCAATGAGGAGGTAGACAACCTACTCAAAACAGGAAAAATTCGAGAAGTAAAGTATCCAGATTGGCTCGCCAACGTGGTGGTAGTACAAAAGAAAAATGGAAAGTGGCGAGTATGCATCGACTTTACAGACCTAAACAAAGCTTGTCCAAAAGATCCTTTTCCTTTACCACATATTGATGCGATGGTCGATGCAACTGCGGGCACGAGCTACTAACGTTCATGGATGCTTATTCCGGATATAATCAGATCCTAATGCACAAAGACGATCAAAAGAAGACTGCGTTTATGACCGATAAGGGCATATACTGTTACAAAGTAATGCCATTTGGGCTCAAGAATGCTGGATCAACGTACCAAAGGCTTGTAAACAGGATGTTCAAAGATCATCTCGGACGTACGATGGAAGTATACATCGATGATATGCTCGTAAAGTCGGAACGATCACAAGATCATATCCAGCATCTGAAGCAATCGTTCGATATATTACGAGAATACAAGATGAAACTCAACCCAACCAAGTGCTCTTTCGGGGTGCGTGCGGGAAAGTTTCTTGGATACATGGTTACACGACGAGGGATCGAAGCAAGTCCAGAACAGATCAAAGCAATCCTAGAAATTCAATCACCAACGAATATAAAAGAGGTACAAAAACTGACTGGACGAGTTGCAGCCCTGAACAGGTTCATCTCACGATCATCCGATAAGTGTCACTTGTTCTACAACGTGCTTCGAAAAAACAAAGGCTTCGATTGGACAGAAGCACACGAAGAAGCACTACAAAGCTTAAAGAAATATATGTCCAATCCTCCACTACTGACGAAACCAATCGAAGGTGAGAGCTTGCAATTGTACCTCGCTGTAAGTAACAACGCCGTTAGTGCAGTGCTCGTACGAGAAGGTGACCAACATCAGCAACCTATCTATTACATAAGTAAGTCTTTTCTCGATGCTGAAACAAGGTACACATCTATGGAAAAGCTTTTACTTGGCCTCGTAACTGCAGCAAAAAAGTTAAGGCATTATTTCGAATCGCATCATATAATCGTTGTTACTAATTATCCTCTTAAGATCGTACTTCGTAAGCCTGAACTTACAGGACGATTAGCAAAGTGGAGTATTTATCTTAGCAGCTTCGATCTAACGTATCAACCAAGAACAGCGATAAAATCTCAAGCGTTAGCAGATTTCGTAGCTGAATTCAGTCCTGGAATCGAAGAACCATCATACGATGAAATCAGTAATGTGATGATTCATGACAACGAACCATGGACCATGCATGTTGATGGAGCTTCTAACGCACGAGGATCAGGATTGGGAGTAGTCCTGAAATCATCACATGGGGGCAATATGGTGTATTCAGTACGATGTGAGTTCAAAACCACTAACAATGAAGCAGAGTATGAAGCCTTGATTGCCGGATTGGATATGGCATATGACTTGGGGGCACGATGGCTACACGTACGAAGCGATTCACTACTAGTAGTGAACCAAATCAATGGCGAATTTCAAGCAAAAGATTCAAAGATGATATCGTACCTCAAGATCGCAAAAGATAAGATTGCAAGATTCGATAAGTTCTCGATAGAACAAATCCCAAGAGATCTGAATATGCAAGCCGATGCCTTGGCTAACTTGGGATCCGCATTCAATGAACCAGCTTTAGAAAGTGTTCCGATAATACATCTTATGTCGCCAACAATCGAAGAAGCTCATTTGATCGAAGAAAACCACGATTGGTCGAATGATATATGGAACTATCTCAAAAACGACCAGCTCCCTGAAGACAAATTAGAAGCCCGGAAAATCAGATTTAAAAGCTCTCGATACACGATCTTCGATGATCAACTATATCGAAGGTCTACAACGGGTCTAATCTTACGATGCGTGGTGAGTAAGCAACAAATCGATCGAATCCTTCAAGAGATGCATGATGGAGAATGTGGAAACCATTCTGGGGGCAGAAGTCTTGCTAACAGAATCTTGAGACAAGGATATTATTGGCCTACTCTTCGAGAGGACTCGATAAGGTATGTTCAAAGGTGCGATGCTTGTCAAAAACACTCAGGTACGTCACACTTACCTTCTGAACCCCTACACTCTGTCTTAATCCCATGGCCATTCATGCGATGGGGGATGGACATCGTAGGAAAATTACCACCTGCTCCAGGTCAAAAAGTATTTTTACTCGTTCTTACTGATTATTTCTCTAAATGGATTAAAGCCGCAGCCTTCTCACAGGTTAAGGATAAAGAAGTTATCTCCTTTATCCAAACTAACATTATTTACAGGTTTGGAATACCGTCAGAAATAACGTGCGATAATGGGTCCCAATTTACAAGTGAGAGAACTCGAAAGTTCTGTGATGAACGTGGGATAAAACTCATTACATCGACTCCAAGATATCCACAATCCAACGGCTTGGCCGAATCCAGCAACAAGACCATTATTAATTCTATTCGAAAGAGGTTGAAAGCTGCAAAGGGTCGATGGGTCGAAGAGTTACCATCTGTTTTATGGGCAAATCGCACGACACCTAGAACTGCAACTGGGCAAACTCCTTTTTCCTTGGTATATGGATGTGAAGCAGTCCTTCCAATCGAATCACAAGTTCCTGTTGCTCGACATCGTACGATTGAACAAAACTCGATAGACTTGTGTTACGATGTTGATGCTTTGGAAGAACTAAGAGAGAAAGCCTTTCAAAAAATGGCATCGCAAAAAGCTATGGTTGAACGCTACTTCAATAAAAAGGTAAAAGTCAAGGTATTTCAACTTGGAGATTATGTCCTACGACGTGTCTTCCCAAATACGCAAGAATCGAACGCTGGAAAACTTTCCATCAAATGGGAAGGACCTTACATCATTACCAAAATCGTGGGAAAAGGTGCCTATAAGATTTCAACCATTGAAGGTATTGAAATCCCACGTAGTTGGAATGCAACTCATCTGAAAAGGTACTATTTCTAAAAACCCTTTTTATTTTTTACTATTATTTCATCGAACGATTACTGACTTAGGCATCGGAGCGCCGTTGGTCAATCCAACGGCCACCCCTTAGCCAGTTTTACTCGCAGGTAACGCACGATTATCGCAAGACATCGCACGGTTATCGCATGATATCGCACGACTATCGCAGACATCGCACGATCTATGGCAAACATCGCCCGATAAAACAATATGCTCAAAATTGCATAGAACTTAAAAGATGCATCAATTTCAAATCGCAAGAGCGCAAGTCAAAACGCCAGACGCACGATCAACAGAAACGTTTCTAAAAAAAAAAATTTCTAAGTGCCTTAAACTCACATCGCAAGACAAAACGCACGATTAATTAAGGCCTTAAACATTAAATCAGCTAAAAACGCACGATTATCTATTTACTAAAAGTACTTAGAACAAAAATAACAAGTACTGAAACATCGCACGATTGCAAAAAATAGCTGATTTCATTAAAAAAGTACTTAAAAGTACTACGATTACATCAAAAGAAATTTAATTTTCAGGATTGGCTTCTACGCCCATATCCTCTCCTACACTAACTTCTACGATGGGGGGAGGAATGTCTTCAACAGCCTTGTCCACGATGACGGATCCAGAGGCATCTTCGTTCTTATCCTCCTCCTCGATCATCGTGACTTCGACCTCTTTGTTCTTTTCAACACCTTCCTCCTCTTCATCAGCATCCTTGGCGTCGTCAGCATCCAAAAGCTCATCGGATCCCATCGCATCACGGAAGGCTCCCAACTCACCTTTAGCAGCTTCGATGGTGTACGTGCCACCAATGAATTGGCGTATTACGGCTGCACGGGCCACCATCCTAGATAACACTATCTCGTCTTTGAGATCCTGGATCTCAGAAGACGAAGCCTTCTCTCGATCTGCCATCTCCGTGCGCATCGCAGCAAGTTCCTCCTCCAACTTGGCAACACGATTATTCGCCGCTGTCAGCCTCGCACGTTGTTCTGATCGAACGTGCTCAGCCTCATCCAGCTTAGCCACCAAGTCATCCACTTCAACCCGCTTGGCTTCCAGAGCAGCAGCTATCTTCGATGCCTTCTCCTGGGCTTTCTTCGCCTCGTTCACTGCAGCCCTCTCACTGGACATCTTCGCCTTCATGTCCCTCTGAACGGTCTCCAACCTTTGATGAAGACCAAGACACGCCTGGAAGGCCTACGCAAACATAAAAAAGTTAGAACAGCACATTTAATATAATCGAAAGATACAAACATCGAACGATAACTTACCATGAAGGAGTATCCAACAGCACCGGCATCAAGCTCGCCAATCCGACGAGTATCCATGTGAGCCTTCTGCGATGGAAGCAGGTATTGTTCGATGGCAGGGAATAAGTCATCCTGGTTGATGACATCACCGTCGAGGAAATTTGAAGGCAGGGATATGTTGATCGACGTTTCACCCTCCTTCCCTCTTGGAGGCTTGACCGAGGCCCTTTTCTCCTTTGACATCGTAGGAGACATCGCAGGAGGAGGAGCAGTGTGAATCGGGGTCGCATCGACCACATCATCCGCCTGTCGTACGGCTTCCTTTGATGCAGTCGAAGCACCCGAAGAAGACCTTGTCTTCTTAGGTTGTGGCTCCATGCCACTTATTCCTTTCTTCTTCTCCAGAGCCCTCTTGGCCGCCGCCAAGTTAGCCAATTTCTTAGCAGGTTTCTTTTGGCCTGAAATAAAAAACGTACGTTATTAATCGCTCGATAAAATTGAGAAAACGTAAGATAAGAAGAAAAAGTTATCGCACGATTTACCTTCCATATCTTCTTCTTCTTCTCCTTCACTTAACACTTGAACCTCGAGCTCTTCGTCGCTGTCCTCCTTTGGGCTTTTTCCCTTCGATTTGGCGTACGATCTCTCTTGAACACCGTACTCCAAGAAACGGTTGACAGCTTCAGTGGATTCCTCGAAGGTAAATTCGATCTCTGCAAAAATAACACACGATAAGGAAATTATATAATAAAGATTATGCGAAGCAAAAATACATAAAGTGACCTATACCTAGTGGGTTCCATTCTGGAGCTACCCATCCACCATCCTCCAAGACCGATGAGGATCGTACGAACGCATATCGAGCCTTCCACCCTCGATCGAACGCTTGAGTACCATGTACTAACATGGCATCGCCCCTACCCTTGGGATAAATCCCATACCTATCGTAATCAGAGGGTTTAACGGTGTACGCCGACAGAAGATCATCGACGGTGAAAGGGTCTCTACCCCAGTTCTCGGTGACACGTTCGATAACGCTCACGACCCTCCAAAATTGGGGCATGAGCTGTCCAGGAGATAAACTGAATCGTGTCATAAAGGCACGAGACAGAGGGCTGAAAGGCCAAGTAAATCCTATCTTAAAGGGATATTCGAACAACGCAAAGAAACCTGCCGGAGCATCGGCGGGCCTAACCTCACCAGGTGATTTGATCACGGCATCCTTGGGCATCCTAGCAAGTTTCTTAAGGTGAACTAGGTCGATTTCTCCCTGAATTGTGCTCCTAACCTCCATGATTTCCCTAAAGCTAAGCCGATCTAAACTTCTACGCAATCTATCGAAACGCAATAAGTCGAAGTTCCTAGGATTTTTCTCAGCTGTAACTTTCAAACGCATGAACTGAAATTGAAACAAGGGGAAGAAAGATACCTTATAGGCGGTTTGAATTTGGATCTTCTCAAAGATTAAGAGGATTCGGTTGAAGAGAAATTCAAGTTTGAAATTGGAAAAGATTTAGAGATAATTATGGAAGAAATCTTATCTTTATATGAAATTAAACTCCTTCCCAAGAAATTGAGGTCGAATCGAGCATCGACACCTGTCTCTTATAACCGTTGCAATGACAGCTTGCACTTAACCAGGTTATGACGCCGTTAACGTGAAAAACGGTTCAGATTCGATAGATTAATCCTGATAAAATCGATGTACTAACGATTTGATTCTGCAGATATAAGATTCAGAAAATATATAATTTATTTTCTAAATCTTGGGGGCAAACTGTTTGGGTGAAATTTTATCATCGAACGATCGAACGATTAAAATCGTAAGATATCTTTCAAGATGATATTCCTGTATTAAGATAAGGTCCTGAAGTAAGGGTATAACTACCTTCCAACAAAGATAAGTGATCATCGAAGAAGATCGTACAATATCATCGTATGATCGTGCGATTAAACTAACGATATACATGTTCAAAGTTTGCTCTTATTGCAGGAAAGTTTATCCAAGATAACCTCGAAGCACAGCCATCGTCCATTGAACTTAAAAACGACCGTTTGAACCAGATACGTTCATCATTAAAGAGCTCAGACGTTACGATCTAGAATTCAGCTTCAGTTATGACCGTTGCATTTATGGCTCAATAATGAACGAGTAATTACGACATCAACAGCTATAAAAAGAGACCAAAGACAATACATTGGGAACAACTAATTCTGGGAGAGAAATAGCAATACCAATATTATTCTCTGTATTTACGTTCGATAGCATTCATTTTCTTTATTGTAATCGTACGATACAACTGTAACATCGAGGATATCACCCCTTATTGGTGATCTATAGTGCAACGTCGACTATCCTATTTAGTCGGCCGCAGGTTTTTTTCCTCGATTCAGAGGTTTTTCCTGCGTCATCAATCTTCTTGTCAATTTACTTTTATTTATCGCACGTTTTATCGAACGAGAATTCTTTCTTTTGACGATTCTGCCTCACGACATCTTACGATAACGATTTAAGTAAATTTTTACACAAACAATCCCCATGTTGTCTAATTCTTTACCAGCTTTGACAATATATGCCCATACTGATCCTCTTTTCCTACATTTACCTTCCATGAGACCCCCTTCCTTACCACCGTATATGTTAATTGTCACCTCTTTCCTCACCAACTTGGTTTCATTGTGAAACCTCCACTACAATTTTGCAAGCAATCCCCTATTGAGTTCTTTGAGCCCTCTATATTCACCCCCCCTCCTCAAAGGACCCCAAACACTTTAACTTAGTTATTGATAAACCTAGCTAGAAACCAACAACTAAAGATTAAAATTCATTTCTCAAAACTTCATTATGATTCATCCAACATAACCAGACAACATAATACTACAAGGAAATAAATAACAATATATGGTTTCACAATACTCAGACTTCATAAAACCATGCATAGACTTCATATATCATGCATCTTATTCAACTATGTTCAAATACTTGCACTTTATACCTAATATAGGGAGCCAAGTTCAAAACATTTTCTTTATACAATCTATAACCCAAATAGAGTGAACAAAACATACCAAGTTTGAAAGCATTCAAAGACTTCATATAACATACATCTTATTTACAGATGTTCAAATCCATACACTTTATACCCAATATAGAGAGACAAGTTCAAAACAAATTTTGTATACTATCTATAACCTAAATAGAGTGAATAAAGCGTACAAAGTTTGCAACAACTCTTTATATCCAATCTTGGGGAAAACAACCTAAACCTCCCCACTTTCGCCCGTTCCTGATGGGCCAAGGACTCGATCCTACCCTGCTGCCCTCTTGTGTATGCTATCATATATTGTTTACATTCTTTTACCAAGTAATAATTCCTAAGGTAGCACCCAAAACTGTAAAGCGGTTGTTGTATGACATGAGTCTCACTGTTCAATTGTTGCAACTACTTTTGGCACCACAATTTGCTCAAGTATGGCCTCACAGATGGGGTGTGATAGGAGATTCATCCACAAATCAAGAAACCTAATGAATGGTTTTGGAAGCATGGGATCCCAAGTGTTAGTCGATGTTGAAATCACAGGGAATACCGCTTCCCTGTAGAAATATATGTAAATCGAACCTTCATCGAGCAGGTTTTCCATGTCTTCAATAAATGCATGCCATAGTGTGGACTTCCAAGTGGATCCAATCCCTAAAAACTCCGAGTAACAAGCTGCATTAGAGATGGGCAAAAAGCCCGGCTCGGCCCGAGCCCGAAAAAAAGCCCGGCCCCGGCCCGGCCCGACCCGACCAAAGCCCGGCCCTAGCCCGAAGGGCCTAATCTTAGGAAATTTGAAAGCCCGGCCTGGCCCGGCCCGACCAAAGCCCAGCCCGGCCCGGCCCGGTTCAATGGCAATTTCGTAATTATATAGTTTAGTTTTATATAATAAATTACTATAATTATTTGTTTTATATAATTATAATAAATGTATTTTATAGTATATTTGTTTTATATAGTTTAGTTTTATATAATAAATTACTATAATTACTTGTTTTATATAATAAATGTATTTTTTGATTTGTTTTATATAGTTTAGACTTTAGAATTATAAAATAAATCTAGTTTATATTGTATATTATCATTATTATTGAAATTATAAAATAATTTAGTGTTTTTTAAGTTGGAAAAAGCCCTGAAAAAGCCCTGAAAAAGCCCGGTCAAACAAAGGCCCGAAAAAGCCCCGGTCTTTTCAAAGCCCGGTCAAACAAAAGCCCGAAAAGCCCGATATTTTCAAAGCCCGGCCCGGCCCGATTTTTGCCCACCTCTAAGGGGCATTACATGCATGCACATGATGGTACGATATCAGACGTACCGGAAACTTATTTTTTAAGTCCTAAAACATGCTAGTAAAGGAAGTAAGTGTCAAAATACCTTATTGTTGTCTTATCTTACACACTTAAGTAGCCTATGTAGTTGTTTTGTATGATTAAGCCATTATTTCATATAGACAGCTTCTACTTCAAACTTTTCTTTCTTTTCTATCAATTCATCAACATTTTTTCTCGTTGTCTCTAATTACCGATGGATCTTTTCTTTTAATGTCTCCTCCAAGAACTCGTCGACTAATAAAGAGATCAAGATAGCACAATAAATTAACACATGATACAAACAAGTTACAAAATTTAGAAAAGAAATTGGGAAATCATGAACCTTTTTCTTTGTGAGGATCGTTATCCTCTTGAATTTCTGGTTGTATGTTTGATCATCCGTATCTGTTGAATTCTGGTGAATGCAAGGTAATCGATATAAAATAAACAATATTCGAATTGAATACACTGAGGAACTTACAAACTACACTTATAAAAAAACCACTGATTTAACTCTAATGTGACAAACAATACTAGTAAGATGGAAAGCTTACGTGAGAATCAAAACTCAACAACAATAATTTACAGTTAGAAGCATTGTGTTTAAGATGACTATACAAAGTCAATTAAGAATACCACTTGTAAAATCTAATGCATAAAAGAAGAGAATCATTACATCAAATCAACATGAAAAACAATTGGGAAAATTGCATCAAAATGGAACGAACTTTCACCTAATTCCTATTTTGGGGAATCAACTTTAAAAGTTATCATTTTGGGGCTTGAAACAAACTTTTCATTTATTTAAGGGTCTTGTTAACCGGTTTAACAGGTTACCGGTAGCCTGAGGTGATGTGGCAAATTTATTTTAAAAAAATAATAATAATACATCGAAGATAAAGAAAACCACGTCATCATCGTTGAATTAGAAAACAATTTTAAAAAAAGGGACAAGTTCACGAAAGTGTATCCAACTTGTCACCAAAAGTTATTGTATGTACTGTACTTTAATTTTTACTTTTTGACGTATCAAACTTACAAAAAAACTCTATTGTATGTATCATGTTATTTGCTAAGCATGTAACCTGTAATTTCATTATTTTTGAAATATTTTTGTTTAAAAAATATTTAGCTAAGGACGAAAGTGTAATTGAAGTTGTTAGATAATAAATTGTATAAATATGTTTAAACTAGAAGGACCAAATTGTAATTTAATCTATCTATATTAATATTATATTTATAGTAATATACATATCATATATACATATGTCTGGACCATCTCTACGACTTCCATTGCCAGCAATCAGGGCATCTCCGGCGCCGTCTGGAACACCACCATCTCCGGCCATCAAGCCTCCATCACCACCATCACCACCAAGCCGCCATCACCACCATCTCCGCCACCCCTGCAAAACCACCATCTCCGGCAACCCCTGCAAGTCTGCAACACCACCATCTCCGGCCACCAAGCCTCCATCGCCACCAAGCCTCCATCACCACCATCTCCGGCCACCCCGTGCAACACCATCATCTCCAACCCTGTAACCCACCATCTCCGACCTTGCAACACCCCCTGCAATTTGTAGATTTAAGCCGGAAGATGGGCAGAAGATGAGCGAGTTTTTCTGGAAGATGGGTGGAAGATGGGCGACTTTTTCCGACATTTCCTCTGATCCGAGTTTCCGGCAGACGCCGGAAGATGGGCGCCGGTGGATTTTAACGGCAAGGTGGGGGGACCCTTGAAACTCGAAACAATTATATCTAATTACTATTATTTTATTTATAATTATTTTAAATTCAATTAAAGACATGTCAACATCCAGTCAGCATACACATCATCAAAACTGGTCCACGTCAGCATGTAACCTGCTATAACAGGTTGGATACACACAATAGAGTTTTTTTTAAAGTTTGATACGTCAAAAAGTAAAAATTGAAGTACAGTACATACAATAACTTTTTTGTGAAAAGTTGAATACACTCTCGTGAACTTGTCCCTAAAAAACGTTGCCTTCTTCCCTAGAAGACCACCGCAACATCTCCGGCCGCTCATATCGGCGATAATGGGTTGAGAAATTAGGGTTCACCATTGCTGCTTACAGACGCATTTGAACCTAAAGATCGATTTCAGAGAGGGTCTAGAGAGGATTTCGAGGAGTGATGAAGAAATACAACATTAGGGCGGTGGTGGTTTCCGGTGGCCGGCAGCAGAGGCGGCAGTGGTGAGTTGGTTGATTGGAGAGGTGCGTCCGCCATTAATGATTTAGGGGGGTTTTGAAGGTTGGAAATATAGATGGTCATCACCAGGCTTTTTTAATGATATGGGGAGTTTTGATTGAAGATGCTCTGGTCGTCTTCTAGGGAAGAAGACAATGGTTTTTTTATTTTTTTAATTATTTTCTAATTCTAACCATGATGACGTGGTTTTCTTTATCATCAATCTATTATTATTATTTTTAAATAAATTTGCCACATCACCTCAGGCTATAGGTAACCTGTTAAACCGGTTAACAAGACTTTTAAATAAATGAAAAGTTTGTTCTAAGCCAAAGTTGATTCCCCAAAATAGGAATTCGGTGAAAGTTCGTTCCATTTTGATACAATTTTCCCAAAACAATTAATGGAAAACTTCATAAATAAACAAGATAAAGACACATAAAAACTTACAAACTGCATTTATAAAAAAATTCATAAATTTTACTCTACAATGACAAATATAAGAATAAAAAAACAAAGTCTTCTTTGATAATGGATGAAAAAGGGGTTGATGGCTTTGGGTGAAAATGGGGAAGAACGTGGTTTTGAGAAACAAAAAATGGTTGATGTTGAGTATTGATGGAGATGGGTTGTTAGATATTTTGTTAAGTTGTGTCAATTTGTAATTGTTTAGAAGTTAGTTTCCTTTTATGTAATTTGTGGTTGAGGCCCATTTGTTTAGGGCCCATCCATTTTAAAAAGCCTAGTCCATTAGTGTTAGTATAAATAGTTGTATTTCACTTCATTTGTAGTTGACACTTTCCAACTTTTCTAATCATATTAAGAGATATTTTGTGTTCACACTTGGTGTTGATTTGGAACCTACAATTGGTATCAGAGCCTACCACTCTCTTGATCCATTGTATGGTTACCTCACACTGCTACTGCTAGTCACCTGAGTACCTCACTCTCACTTAGGATCTCACCTGAGTACCTCACTCTCACTTAGGATCTCACCTGAGTACCTCACTCTTGCTTAGGAACTCGCTTAGTACCTCATTCTTACTTAGGACCTCACTTAGTACCTCACTTTGGATCATACTAGTGGTTTAAGATCCACAATCAACATCATCATGAACACACGAGACGCGCTCGCTATAGGGTCCGATACCCGACCTCCTGTTCTCTTCCGCGGTGACTTCTCACAATGGAAGTCAAGATTCCTAGACTTCGTTGAGAAACAACCTCTTGGCAAAGACATACTTGATTCCCTCAAAAATGGACCAGTCAAGTTCTACATGACTATCCCTGACGTTCCTGATGGTAACCCACCTGTTGTAGGTGGTGTGGTTGAGAAGGATGCAACCAACCTCACACCTGAGGAAGCAAACCGCTTGAAGGGAGATCAACTCTCCAAGTCATATCTCATCCAAAGTCTTCCAAATGACATCTATGCAAACATCGATTGCAACGACACGGGGAAGGCGATGTGGGATGAAATCGGTAGTTTGATGCATGGCACGGAGAAGGGTATTCAGATGAAGAGATCAAACCTCCTAACAAAGTTTGCCACCTTCAAGGGACGTGAGGGGGAGCTACTTGAAGACACCTACCATAGGTTCTGTACGATGATCAACGAATTGAGGAAGAACAAGCTAAAGAAGTCGCAATTGGAAATCAACATCCAATTCATCAACTCTCTGCGCTCTGAGTGGAGGAGATTCGCCTCGAACATCCAACAAAATCGCAACTTGGAGGACATAGACATCCATGAACTGTATGAGCTGCTTAACCACAACCAGGATGAAGTGTTGGAGACTATGAGCAACATGAAGAAAGTGGATAAGTATGCTGATCCACTTGCATTGGTGGCAGACCGAAGACAGTTCACTTCTGGAAGATCACCCCGCTACGAGGATGAATATGATGTACCGTCTGACAACGGAGAGAAAGGGAGTGACTCTGATGAGGAGATGAATGACATGAAGAAGGCTCTTGCGCTAATCACAAGGACCTTGTCTAAAAGGAACTTGAGGAAACCTATGTCTTCCAACAATCATAGGTACTATAGTGGTAAAAGGTATGAAACTAAACCAAGAGGTGAAGTGAGAAGGTATGAAAGGCCAACTGAATTTGACACTAGGAGGTATGAAGAACCTAGGGAGCGTAGATATGATGAGAGGAGGTACCAAGATCGACGTTATGATGATCAAGAGAGAAGATATGATGACAAGGAGAGAAGGTATGATGATAATGAAAAGAGGTATGACGAACCTAGAAGGTTTGATCAAGAGCCAAGGAGACTTGAACAAGGTAGTAAAGCTGTCTACCACAAGCCGGAAGAGAAAGCAAAGGCAGATGACAAAGGCAAAGAGCCCAAGAAGGATGGGAGTCCAACATGCTTCAAGTGTGGGAAACCTGGGCACTTCGCTAAGAATTGCATCAACCATGTCTCCAAGTACGACTACTACAAGAACAAAATGAACTTGGCGAAAAAGCAAGATGATGGATTAGCACTGCTTGCTGAAGATGAAGCCTGGCTACAAATGTCAAGTGATGATGAGGAAAGAGGTCTTGTCTGCATGCTAGCTCAAGATGACGCGTGGAATGTGGATAGTGATGAAGGAAAAGATCAACTATGCTTGATGGCAGATGTGGATGAAGAGTATTCCAAGGATGATGATCGTGACTACAATGATGTCAACTCAGACCATTCTGATTCATCTTCTGAGGTACTCCCTGACCCATACACTGAACTTGAAAATCAAGTAAAAGGTCTTGCACAAAAGGTTTCTAAGTATGAAAATAAGATAAAACAAGCTAATAAACAAACCACAATTGCTGAATCCAAATTAGCTAGTGAACATGCCTTAGTTGTGAAATTCAACGTAGAATTAGCCTATTCAATAGACAAAGTTAACACGCTCACTCTTGCAAACAAAACTCTTGAAGATAAAGTCACAAGCTTAAATGCTAATATCACTGATTTACAAAAGAGAATACATGAGGCTGAAAGAGTGAGTAGTGAGAATGTGAAGAAGTATGAATTTATTTTTGCTCAAAGAATTAACTTGTTTGCAAAAATCAAAGATATGGGGGACAAATTTTTAAAGAGAGGCCAGACTGATCAAACCATTCACATGAATCAACCCAAAGAGTTCAATTATTACAATCCAAAGGAAGGCATTGGATATAAAAGTCCATGCTACCTTAAGCGTGCCATATCCAAGACCCCTACCTTATATGACCTTAGGTACATGAGTCTTGGATACAAAATCATTTTCATCAAAGAGTCTGATGATCCTGAACAATTGAAGGAAATTGAGAAAAAGCTAGAAAAAACAAACAATCATTTCTCTTCAACTATTCATCTCTCAATGCCAGTTATGCAACGCGTGAGATTCCTTTGTCTAAGGACTACACGCCTAGCTATACTGAGGCTGAGATGAATCAGGAAGTTCCAATCCTTGAAAAAGTTTACAAAGATAACAAAACCTTTTATGAAAAAAGGATTGCTAAACTTGAGGCTGAGCTAGAGGATGAGAGGCGCATGAGCCTTAGGGAAAAGGACCTATTCTTGAGTAAAATCAATGAATTGGAAGAAGCCCTCAAATCCAAAAGCACACCAAAAGCAAGTCAATCCACCTTTGGAACTCGTGATAACTCACGTCATCATAACCATACATGGAATGTGAATGCATTAGATTTCAAACCTTCAAATACCTATACCGAAAACTCTCAATCCATGGTACTAAGGTCTCCAATCTGCACCACCATTTCATACATGGAAGACTTAACTTATATGGCACCTAAATCAACGGTACAAATTTCTGAAATTGTATCGGATGATTGTACCAATAGGGTTGGTAAGAACGGTAGATCATCAGGCCAGTCTAAACCAGGAAACAAGGTTCCTCCTAAACTATCTCGGAAAGACAAAGGGAAGGACACATTGGTCACCCCTGAGTCTGAAGTTGCGAGTTCATCTCGTACCAATGTGAATGTTCCTAAGAAAAACAGACGTTTTCGAAAACGAAAGAATGCTACCAAACCAAAGGAACACTCACACAACTTCACTCGGAAGAAATACCCCTCACATACTCATTCTCCAAATGTCAAAGGTACTAACCGTGGTTTTCAAAATGTGACAGATCAAAATATAAGAAATGGTAGGCGTAAGAACAAGGAGAGTGGATCAAAAGAAGGCAGTCGTCCGAAGCCATTTGCACATAAGCCTAGTTTTATGAAAAACAATTTTTCAAACTTTGTATATCATAGAACTAATAGGCATGTACCACGAACTCTATTTCAATGTTATGAATGTGAACATATTGTTTATGGATGTCATAGCAATTTTCGTTGTCAAAATCAATTTAGATTTGGGTACTGTGCAAATGCTTTCGTGAATGATTACTTTGTTCCTAACTATCATGGATTCTACAATCGGGGTTATCATCATACTCATAACAAGAAACCTAATCCAAAACCCAAACAAAAATCTCCACCTAAGGGCAAACAAGAACCTGTATCCAAACCTGCTAATCCTAATCAGAAAGGACCCATTCCCAAATGGGTACCTAAAAATGTTTCTCCGTGATTTTGCAGGATGGTCATGTGTGGTACATGGATTCAGGGTGTTCCAAGCACATGACCGGAAGGAAGGAACTTCTCGCTAACTTCAAACAAAAATATGGCGGGAACGTTCGGTTTGGGAATAAGCTTTCAGCACCAATAATGGGATATGGTGATATCCTTCATCATAAAATCACCATCAATAAAGTAGCCTATGTGGAAGGCCTGAGTCACAACCTGCTCAGCATTGGAAAGTTCTGTGATAAAAAACTTGAGGTTAACTTTCGGGAAACAAGATGTTGTGTAAGGACATATGATGGACAGGAACTCATTGAGGGTACTCGCAGGTCGAATCTCTACACCGTCAATTTCCGGAAACAACGACCATTCACAGAAGTATGTCTTCTCTCTAAAGCAACTTTCAACCAGAACGTGTTGTGGCACCGGAGACTATCCCACCTGAATTATGCTACAATTAATCAACTAGCTAAGGCAGGATTGGTGACTGGTCTCCCCTCCTTGAGGTTCACCAAAGAACAATTGTGCTCAGCATGTGAGATGGAGAAGATCAAGAAATCTTCGCACAAGCTGAAAGTGGAACACAACACCTCCAAACCACTTCAGCTCCTCCATATGGACTTGTGCGGACCAATGCGTGTACAAAGCATCAACGGGAGGAAGTATGTACTGGTAATTGTGGATGACTTCTCAAGGTATACATGGGTGAACTTTCTTAGAAGTAAGGATGGTGCTTCAGACATCATCATTTCTTTCATTAGAAATGTGCAGGTCAGACTACAACTTCATGTTCAAGTGATTCGCACCGACAACGGCACTGAATTCAAGAATCGCAAGCTTGACTCGTTTCTTGATTCTGTCGGCATCACTCACACCTTTTCGGCTGCCAGAACACCTCAACAAAATGGTGTTGTTGAGAGAAAGAACCGTACCCTAGTGGAAGCTGCCCGCACCATGTTGACATTCTTCAAGCTTCCGCTACACCTCTGGGCTGAAGCCGTTGCGTCTGCCTGTTTCACTCAAAATCGATCTCTTATTACCAAAAGGTTCATGAAGACTTCGTATGAATTGGTGTACAATCGACCTCCCAGCATCAAATTCTTCAGAGTTTTTGGTTGTGAATGCTACGTGAAAAATGATAAAGATAATCTTGACAAGTTCAGTCCGAAGGGTGATAAGGGTGTTTTCATCGGGTATGCAATGGACTCTCCGTCCTACCGCGTGTACAAAAAGAAAACAAGACGTGTGGTTGAGAGCACAAATGTGGATTTTGAAGAAGGCATTGAAGAAGACTCTACACCAACACCAGTTACACCAGGAATCTCTGGTGTTGTGGCCTCTGATCATCTTCATGGCAATCCATGACCTCTTCTTCATCAACAAACAAACCATCTTCTTCTAACTTTAGTTCTTATGATTTGGATGAACTGTTTGAATTCTTTTATAAAGATTTTTCTGCACTTGCTAATGTTGTTCTTCCTATTCCTGCAGCTATTCAAGCAACACCTCCTGTCATTGTCTCGACCACTGACATCTCATCATCCAACCTCCAAGATACTTCATCATCATCATCCTCCGCAACAACATCACCATGTGCTCAAGTAACTCTTGCACCTGCTGAGGGGGAATCTCTCCACGCACTTCAGCAATAGGGTCCAGTGATGACTGCATCAAGTCCACAAAGTGGTGCTTCCTCTACTATGCCTACTACATGTCAATAAGGCACTCCTGCACCACATGTGGCAGGTCCCAGTACAAGCACCGCTCAACCTACTTCACAAGCTGCTGGCCCCTCACATGTCTCTAGAGACACACCAGCAACTCCTGGTCCCATTGTGGTACAATCTCAAGTACCACCTCCCTCTACTACGCTTACAACGACCAGACGTGAACCTGAGTTCTATATTGATCTTCGAATAGAACTTTTACCCCCTCCAACCTTACCTCATACAACCAAGTGGACCCACGCTCATCCACTCCATCAAGTGATAGGCAGCAAGTCTGCACCAGTCAAGACAAGGTCTGCAACTGAAAATGAGTGCCTATTTGCAGCTTTCTTATCAAGACATGAACCCTCGAACGTGACGGAAGCCCTTGATATCTCTGACTGGGTAACCGCCATGCAAGAGAAGTTGAATCAGTTTGAACGCCTGGGTGTCTAGAGACTTGTACCTAGACCAAAGAACAAGACAATCATCGATCTGAAGTGGATCTTCAAGAACAAGAAGGATGAAGATGGGATTGTAACTAGAAACAAAGCTCCTCTAGTAGCCAAGGGATTCAAGCAACAAACGGGAATTGATTATGATGAGACATTCGCACCGGTGGCCAGAATTGAGGCCATTCGGATCTTCTTAGCCTATGCCGCTCACAAGAACTTCACTGTCTACCAGATGGACGTGAAAACTGCCTTTCTCAACGGCGAACTGAAAGAAGAAGTTTATGTCTCTCAACCTGAAAGATTTGTTGATCGTACCAAGCCTACTCATGTCTACATCCTAGACAAGGCTCTCTACGGGTTGAAGCAAGCTCCCCGTGCCTGGTATGATCATCTCTCCAATGCGCTACTAGAGAATGGCTTCTACAAAGGTAAAATCGATTCTACCCTTTTCATCAAGACCGAAGGTAATGATATCTTGTTAGTTCAAATCTATGTTGATGATATCATATTTGGTTCTAATAACTCAGATATGTGCACTTGGTTCAGTGATCTCGTGACCACCAGGTTTGAGATGAGTATGCTCCGGGAGTTGTCCTTCTTTTTGGGACTTTAAGTTCTACAAAAACCTGATGGCATTTTGATTAATCAATCGAAATACATCGGTGATCTTTTAAAACGTTTTCACATGGACACTTCATCCGTTGCTAAAACTCCCATGGCCTCGGGCACTTTGATCGGTGCTGACCCAAAAGGGAAGCCAGTAGATCAAAAGACTTATAGAGCCATCATCAGTTCTTTGTTATATCTGACTGCTAGTAGACCGGATATTATGTTCGCTACTTGTTTTTGTGCTCGTTTTCAGGCAAACCCAAAGGAATCACACATGATGGCAGTCAAACGCATCCTCCGGTACCTGAAAGGCACACCCAACCGTGGGTTATGGTACCCAAAGGAGTCTGGATTTGAGCTCGTCGCGTTTTTGGATGCGGACCATGGAGGTTGTCAATTGGACCAGAAGAGCACATCAGGACACGTCAAGTTCTTGGGTGACAAATTGGTGAGTTGGGGATCCAAGAAACAACACTGTGTCTCTACATCCACAGCTGAGGCGGAATATGTCGCTGCTGCCAGCTGTTGTTCCCAAGTGTTGTGGATGAGGACCCAGTTGAGAGATTGTGGCTACAACTTCAACCATATACCCATCTACTGCGACTCCAAAAGTGCCATAGCCATTACATGTAATCCGGTTCAACACACTCGCACAAAGCACATTGATATAAGGTACCATTTTATCAAGGATCATGTGGAAAGACGTACAATTGAACTTTACTTTGTCAATACCGAGTATCAACTTGCAGATCTATTTACCAAGCCCTTGGATGAGAAACGATTTAATTTCCTAATCTCCAAGCTTGGCATGTATGATCCTCAAGAGTGATCATCTCTCAACAATACAGTCCCTCATAACCATGACACCGTCGTCAAAATTTTATTCTTGAACACAGTGTCATCGTTGTCTTGGACTATAGTGTTGAGTGTTTAGGTAGTTGCTTCATTGTCTCTTTCTTCTTTCCTTATTTTATGAGGTACTAACCATTTTGTGAGTTATATCATCTCAAGAAGGCACGACACCCGCCTATGCATGTGTCAAGGGGGAACGTCACCCACCTATACATGTGTCAAGGGGGAACATTGCCCACCTATGCACGTTCTTGGGGGAAACGGTGTATACACGTGCATGTTTCGAGAGGAAACACCGCCAGGTACGCCGTGTGTCACTCCACACCAAGGTAAGTCCTCTATCCTTATACATATACTTATATATATATCTTTTGTTTGATTTTCTTTTGTTTTAAAAAAAAAGGAGAAAACAAAATCAGCTTTTATATATATAATTTTTTGTATTTTTCCTCTCTATCTCTCCCCTAACTTCTTCTTCTCCAAAACCCTTTCCCCAATTTTTTTTCTCCCTCAAATTTCTTCAAGAAATCAAAGATTACTCACCATCATCTGTTGTTTTCAAGGTAATAAATGCTATCAACATTCATTTTAATGATCTTATTGCATATCTTGTTAAAGATAAGTGTTGTTTTTGAAAAACCCTCTTTTGAGTTTTCAAGGGTTTATCAAAAACCCCAATCTCAAAATTTTTGGATTTTGAGGTTTTGGGTTGAATGTAAGAGTATTATGTCTTCATTAATGTTGTAAATCGCAATCGGAGCTTTCTTTTGATATATATTGTGTGCGATTTAATGATGGTTTGAGTTTTAGATTAATTTCCACCATTGTTGGAGCTCTTGAAGGTCTCATATGTTCTACATGAAGACCTTCACCAAAAACACCTTTTTGATCCTACAAGCTTAACATTATGTGGTGTTTTGGTGTTTGAGTTTTTTTTTAAGGTTTTGAAAGTTTCAAAATGTGGTTCATGAAAATCACCATGAATTTTTCTTTATCTTTATTTTTCAAAGGTTAAGCATGAAAATCACTTTTTGCTTTTGCATCAGTTGAACCACCATGAAAATCACCATCACCAAAATCGTGGGATGCTCTTTACTTAGTCATTTTTTTTTTATTAATCCTCCAATTCTTGTTTTTTATTTTGGGGATTCATACCTGCAGAATTTCTCAAAAATGGTTTTAAATAAATAAATTCATAAAAATAAATAAATAAATCAAGAGTTGGTCTTTAGGCCCTCTTCGTCCTGATTGCCTTCGGCCTTCATCGGCATCAGGCTGTGGTTGGTGTTGTTTTCAGATTTTGGCTCGACCTCAGATCCGGCCTCTGATTTGTTTGTTTTTCCGGACACCCCCGCCGGCTTCCGGCCTTCTCTCGATTTCGGCCATGTATAGTCAAAGCTATTCGGCCCTCTGATAGACTCTTCGTCCCTCAACAAGAGTTGTTCCTGACTTTGCTCCTCGAACTAGTTCGGCCCTGGACCGTTGTTACTGCCGGATTCCGACTGATTTCGGCCTCGCCGTTTGAATTTCAACGTCCGGATGTTGCCTTTAGATCTGTCCGGTCGTTCAACAGCATCCTTCGGCCCTCTGATGACGTGTGTTCGGCCCTCTCAAGAAGTTTATTCGGACCTTGTGGTTCTTTGTCTGCGGTATCGCCGGCTGTTGCAAACTCAAGCTTCGCCGGCGGTAGAACTTTGGCCACAAACTTCTGCCGAAATCCGGCCGTTGAGTTCCAACCTTGGCCTTGGTCCTATCTTCCGGCCTTATCAGCACTCGACGTTTGCTATTTGTTGAATCAGTTTTCCGACTGTTGATTTGTCGTCCGACCATAGAACTCTTCCGACCATGGTGCTTCCGGCCTTCTTGAACTCAAATTCTGACCGTGTGTGGTTGTGTTGTTCGGCCCTTTGGTAAACTTGATCGGCCCTTAGAAAAAAGAAGGGGGGGGGTGTTTGGACTTGTGATGCGTTTCCGGCCGTCATCCGATCGGTTCAGCCGTGTAGTAAGTCTTCCGGTCCTCATCTACTTCTCCGGTCAAGTAGAGTTTGCTTTGTTCATTTTCGTTTTTTTTCGGTCACCGGAAACCTGTTTTCCGGCCACCGGACTTGTGTTTTCCGGCCTTCGTATGAAGGTTCCGGTCTTCAGAAGCAATCCTCCGGCCAAGTGATTGTTTCGGCCCTTGATCAGAGCCGTTCGGACCTCCGACCTCCGGCTGTTTGCGCTTGTCCGACCCTTGTGGCTTTTGGGTTGATCGCCCATAGCTCTGTTGAACCCGATTCGTCGGTTTCCGGCCTTCTGTTTTCCGTTTTTCGGCCGCAGATCCGATCTGAATTGGTTGTTCTTCGCTTTCTGGCGTTGTCCGGCCATAGGTGTTTTCCGGCCGTATGCTCATCTGTTCGGCCATCTAAAACCTGTTCGGCCTTTGAATAGTTTTGTTTCGGCCCTCTTAATTTTCATTCGATTTTTTTTGTTTGTTCGGCCCTCTCGAGAACTTGTTCGGCCTTGTGTTTATCTCTTCCAGCTTTCTTCTGATTACCTCCAACCATGTTTTTTTCTTTCTTTAAATTTTTTTGTGTGTATATTCCCAAGATACACTTTTGGCTGCTTGTGTTTTCTTTTTTTTCTCTTCCAGCTGTGCTCCACCTAGTGAGGTTCTGTTTGTTTTTATTATTATTTTTCTTTTATTTCGTTGCTTTATAATACATAAAAAAAAGAAATAAAATAAAGATTGTCTAAAAACAAAGCAAAGAAAAAGAAGTAGACATATATATATGGATGGATAATACGAACAAAAAAAAAGGCAAGAAGTCAGTATATATTTACGTCTTTATATGAGTTTTTTTTCTATTTTTTTTCTTTTCATTAATTTTTTTTGTTTGTTGTCTTTTCTTGTTTTTTTGTGTATGAATGCTTATTTTCTTGTGTGTTTCTTGGGTGCGTAATATTGGTAATTTTTTCTATGGTTAAATGTTTGAATGGTTGAATGTATGTGACTCAATGTTTGAGAGTATGTGTATGGATAAGTGTGATTGACCCTTGTGTGTGCATAAATGCTTGCGTGTTGTTGAGTACATAAGTGATTACCCTTGTGGGTTATTCGGCTTGTGTGTATTTCAACTTCCTTGAGCTCGGGATACACTCTATCCTTTGAGCTCGGGTATTTGTTCTATGTTAAGACATATGCATGCATATATGGTGTACACTCAACCTTGCATGTTTCCAAAATATCCTTTGCTCCTCAAGTCACATCATGGAATGCACTTCTCTTGGTTGGTACGGCTTTATGGGTTACTCATATCGGGTTCACTTCCCTCACCCAATGTCTTACATTTCATTATACCAACACTTTGGTCTTGGTACATTCAAATGCATCTCAATGCTGTGAGGTACATCATCAATGATTATTCTACATCGATACTAACATTTTATCATTCCACAGGTACCATGGTGAGAACACGTCCTCCACCTCAACTCAAACCGAACCCCTCATCCCTTCCACCCATTCAACCTACATCTAAACCAACCTCTAAACCTACATCCTCAAGACCACCTACACAACCATCACCTACACAACCATCACCTACACAACCATCACCTACACAACCATCATCCATACCACCACCTCAATCATCATCTCGACCAACTAACCAACAACCTCCTAAACCAAAATACAAACCCTCAACCTCAAAGAAATCCCAACCACCAAAACCAATCCCCGTCACTTATGAAACCGTTCCTAATGATATCAAAGCCGCTCTTGACAAAGTCTTTCACCACTCCAAGTATCTACAAGACGTACCCAACAACCACTATCTTGATCTTACCATCCCGATTACTCGTTACCCCATCATCCTTGAGATCCTAAAGAACCATCCCCTTACACCTTTACTTACTCACCACACCAAGGTACCCGAAGTCTACGTTCAACAACTTTATCACTCCATGGAGTTTGTTGAAGGTACCACCACCTCCGACGAGTATATCCTATGCTCAATTGATGATCAGGAGCAGTTTCTCACACCCGATCTCTTTGCGAGCATCTTACATATCCCGGGTGGTGACATGCATAATGATCACTATTCTGACCAAGAGTTACTTACCCGCATCATCAACCTTGGATACACCGCGCCTCTCACAAGACTAAGTGCGGTCAAGCGAAATGAACTTCCGGGCTTATGGTCTACCTTGTTTATCATTCTCAACAAGTGTCTCTCATCTCGCACACGAGGACTTGATAAGGGAAATGCTGAATTCAGACAACTATTTGTTGGATGTGCTCTCGATAATCCAACCACAGATTATAAGTACTTTCTAAGGAAAGAGTTCACTTCTGTCATCAAGGACAAGGTAGTACAGTCTAAAGCCAGAAACTTCCTTCCCTACCCTCGTTTCTTGGGTCTTATTCTAGAGTACTTCATCCAAGACGCGGAAGGTCCATCTCTGTCAGACCTTCCCATGCGCATCGCCACACCGATGTCTCGGTTACTTGATAGCACACCAGATCCTGAGGGTGTAGTTCCGATGGCGCTTCCCTCATCACTTCTTGCTAGAGCTGATCAGAGTTCACCTATTGTGAGAGAGTACTTAGCATCTTTACCTCTACCAGTTCCTCCAGAGCCGGAGGCTGGCACCCCGGAGGTACCCCTTAGTCGAGAGAGTGAGGGTATTGAGCGTGGTCATTCACCTGGGGGTGATGATCAAGGGCTTGAGGCTGAGGTGTCGGGGGGACATGACGAGGGTAGTCTAGATGGTGACTCTGATCGATCCGGAGATGCTACTACACATGTTGATAGATCCACTCTTCTCACTATGTTGGGTCTAGAATCTGATGACTCCGATGATTCCGATGATGACCACCACGTTGATGGTGCGGGAGGTATAAGGATTGAGGGAGACACTCTAGTTGAAGAAAGTGAGCTGAGTGTGGGACGAAAAAGAATTGATGAGCGTGTGACAGGATCAGAGGTTTTAACCGATCCTCCCCTACCCTTAGGAAGGAGCCGGGCACCCACATCTGCTACCCGCACGCATTCGTTAGATGCGGGTATTGAAGCAGACACCTCCCACCCACAGGTGCAATTGCACGCCCCCCTTAGCCACTCACTCACCTCTCAACAGGTGCGTGTTTCATTCCACGAGGATTCAGCACAACGGCTATCGCGCCCTCACTTGGAGGGTAGTGATATTGAAACAGGAGGATCCCTGCCCCGATCCCCAACCTTCCTTGATGAGCACGAGTGTCTAGAGCCTATTGATACACATCTAGGTACACATACTGCTAGTCTGAGTGACGCAGTTTCGGCTCCACCTATCACGATTCTGAGTGACGTGACTGGAACCCCGAGAGTGGCATCCCCGACGGGTGTTTCACGAGGACCGGTGGGAAGACCTACCACGGCTATCATCACGCCAACCGTGAACGTAGGCCACACAGTTGATTCAGCGGTTGTGCAAACAGGTACTCCATGTGAGCCCGGCATTACTTACCCGGCATCTGTTGTCAGGGAAATGATCGAGAGCGCCCTAAAGGCTCAGATCGATATTGTACGAGCAGAGTTCTCCGGCAAGATTGCCGCCCTCGAGGCCCAAGTTAAGGGCAAAGGGAAGTCGACAGCGCGTGCTACTACACCTCCTCCCCCTCCTTCCTCACCTCCGAGATCTACCACTCATGCTTCCTCCACTGAGGAGTTGCGGGATCTTCTTATGGCATCATTACTTTCACGTGGGGATCTTACCGACAAAGAGGTGCATCTTCTTGGGTCCTTGAAGCAGTTTTCTGATCCATCCCTTCCCGCGAACCGTCCCGAGCCGGCTACCGCACCCTCTCATGCGGTAGGCCCTTCCACCCAGTGGCTCGAAGGGAAGTTCAGTGACCTCAGGGAGGAGGTCAAGTCTGATATTGCAAAGGTCAGGAGTTCCTTGTTAGCTATCCGTAGAGCTCTTTCGACCTCTTGCCGCGCCGCAGCCGAGCCAACCAAACGGAGGCACGACGACCGTGAGGATCCCGGACGCCGTGAGGGGGAAAACCCCAAGAGGGCTCGGCGCATTACTTTAGCTCTGGCAGGTATATCTTCCGATGCCGCTTATGTTCGTACCTCCGGTACTCATACGGACACCAGTGCCGATGGTCGTCACTCACGGCCTGATCAGAGCACCGCCGCTGTTGTTGAGATGGATCACCAGACATCTCCTTCGTTATCTTTTGGGACTCCTCCACCCTACATGTCTCCTCTTCCACTTACGCCATCACCAACATGTCATGATCACGACAGACCTCCGCCACACACGCCTTCGCCCGTTCCGTCTGTCTCACCTCCTCGAGCATCACCTTCTATACCGGATCTCTCCGCGTTTGACACTCCGTCGCCACCTCCTCGCTCCATAGTCAAAAGCCGTGCACCAATCAAGTATCAACCCGGTGACACATGGCCCTCAGCAACCGATTCACGGTCAATGGAGGTAGCCATCGGTATCACCTCCCAAGGTGATCTACTTTAATGAGAAGGGTGCTCTTTCTAACCGGCGTATGTATGTGGAACCACGGGTACCAGTTCGATGGGATAGAGAAAGGAGACGCGGTCGATACCTTGAGGACTCTCATAGATCCATATTTACCGATAAGGTATTTATTTTGCCCGTGGAGAAGTATCTTGGGATTACGAAATTGTCAAAATCTGATCAAGTCAAGCACATTCTTTGGATGAAGACTCAGGCCAAACCTCAAGGAGATGTATTCTTCTACAACAACCCGATTGTCCTTCTTAGAGAAGTTTCCTCCGTGCGCTTTCATGGATTATGGTTCTCTGTCTACACGGTCATTCGTAGGAGTACCGGTACATATACGTTCACCGAAGCCGACTTCGACAACGTACATATTGACGACATTGAGTCACTGTATACTGATCTGAAAACGCTTACTAAACGACCTCTAGCCTTCTTCAAAGGGCTTGAAGCCGTAAAACGCTTCATCGTGAGAAATCGGAGGAACTCGGAGATATCAGACTTTCAGATTGGGTTGGAGAGTCATCAAAACACCATCAACCTTACACCGCCAAATCAGGATCTTCCCAACATCGATCGCTATTCTCCCTTTGATGTTCTTGAGAAACCGTCCTTTGGGGTAGTCTATTTGAATGAGAAGGGTGAAAAGAAATTCATGCGGTGTAATGAGGTCCACAAGTACAGTGATGGTACTCTTCACTACATCAACTTGGGGTTGGCAACGGAGAAGAAAAGACTTGAACTTGAGGTACAGAAGACGGGGCATTGGATAAACCCTTCAATCCTCATTGACAGGGTGTTCAGGATCACCGAGCATCGTTTAGAACACCGCAACGTTCTACGACGCCTCTAGTCCTTTTATGGGTTGAGGAAGATAGAGGGTCCAGCAAGAAAGCGTGAGGAGATACCGCCATCACCACGGAGACATGAGGGTCCTCCCAAAAGATCCAATTTTACGAGGAGAAAGACTTGGAGCAATCATCAACGACGACGAAGAAATTGACACAAAGGGGGAAATTGTTAGATATTTTGTTAAGTTGTGTCAATTTGTAATTGTTTAGAAGTTAGTTTCCTTTTATGTAATTTGTGGTTGAGGCCCATTTGTTTAGGGCCCATCCATTTTAAAAAGCCTAGTCCATTAGTGTTAGTATAAATAGTTGTATTTCACTTCATTTGTACTTGACACTTTCCAACTTTTCTAATCATATTAAGAGATATTTTGTGTTCACACTTGGTGTTGATTTGGAACCTACATGGGTCAATAGGTTAAACTGGGTAATATCCAAAGGTTAAAGAAAATGAATCTTAGGTGAGAGAAATTGGAACCTTTTATTATTATTTTTTTGAAATAAAAAGTACTAAGTACATAGTACTTTCCGTTCTCTCCAGCTTTCATTGCTTGACCTAAACCTCCCCACCTCCACCCATTCGTAATAGGCTAGGGACCCACTCCAACCCTGCTATCGTCTTGTGTATGGTACCATATATAGTTTCTATCATGTAGCCTAGTAATAATCCCAGGGTAGCACGCAGACCTGTAAAGCACTTGTTGTACGACGTGGGTCCCATTTAGGGGTGTAAGTGAGCCGAGTTGTTCGTGAGTTGCTTGAGATCGACTCGTTTAAAGCTCGACTCGAGCTCGAGTTAAACGAGCTCGAGCCGAGCTCGAGCCTTGTTTATTAAGCTCGTTTAGGCTCGCGAGCCTAAACGAGCCTTATATAAATAAATATATAATAATAAATATAAAAAATAATAATTATAAATATGATTAAAAATAATTAAAAAAATATCTATTCATTTTTTGTTAAAGAACTCAACTTTTAAAATAAATGTCAAATCAAAGGATTTACATTCTCCCTACACTTCCCTTATATAGTCAAGTACTTGCCTTATTTTTTCATAAGGAGTCGATGTGGGAGAAATGATATAGGCACATCCTCTCCTCCTTAGTCCTTACCTCCTCTACAAAGCTGATTTCTTCTCTTGTGAATGTCCCATATCGGTGGAATTTACAAGTTTTTTCTTTGATGCTCACTATATATACATGTAATCCCCTATGCATTCTTTGCATTCCACATTACTTAGCTGTTGGTTAAGTATTTGAGTTTATTTTGCTTGAGTTCTTTGACTTAAGCTTATAGAATATTATTAAGTGCCTTATAATAAATTAAGTGCACTAGTTTTATTTAATCAATCGTTTGGTTTGTTAAACAACTTATAAACGAATTGATTTTTAGTTTAATTTTGTTTAGTCTCGTTTAAAAACGAGGAGAGTTGGGTGGTTTGGTTAGGCTTGATTGAAAACGAGCCTATCTTAAGCCAAGCCTTAGCTTGTGTTTTAGTTTTTTTGGCTTGTTTAAAAACAAACTAAGCTTAAGGGTTTGTTTGGGCTTGTTTCTAAACGAGCCATTCGAGCCGAGCTCGAGCTTGTTAAATTTTTAACGAGCCGAGCTCGAGCTTGATACATAAAAGCTCGAAGCGAGCCGAGCTCGAGCTCGAGCTTCATATTTTTAAACGAGCCAAGCTCGAGCTTGGTTAGGCTCGGGCTCGGCTCGGCTCGTTTACACCCCTAGTCCCATTGTTCGATTGCTGCAACTATTTTTGGTACCACAATTTTCTGAAGTATGGCCTCACATATGGGGTGTGGTAGAAGATCCATTGACAACTTAAGAAAGCTAATGAATGGTTTCGGAAGGGTCAGATCCCAAGTGTTAGTCGATGTTGAAATCGCATGGAACATCGCTTCCCTACAAAAATAGGTGTAAATCAAAACTTCACCGAGAAGCTTTTTCTATCTCTTTAGGAAATGCATGCCATAGTGTAGACTTTCAAGTGGATCCAAGCCCCGAAAAGTGCGAGTAACAAGGGGCACTGCATGCATGCACATGATGGTACAAAATTAGGCGTACTCATTAAGAAACTTATCTTTAATGTCCTAAAACATGCTAGTACGGGAAACAATCATCAAGATACCTTTATTGTTGTATTCATCAACCCGCTCAAGTAGCCTAAGCAGTTGTTATGTATGATCAATTCGTTCTTTCATATAGACAACTTCTACTTCAAGCTAATGGTTATTTTCTTCAATTTCATCAACGTTTTTTCTTGATGTCTCCAAGTACCGGTAGACCTATTCTTCTAACGTCTCTTCCGGGAACTCATCGACTAATGAAGAGACAAAGGGAGCATGACAAATTAATATATGATACAGACAAGTTACAAAATGTAGAAAATCAATTGAGAAATCATTAACCTTTTTCTTTATGAGGATCATTATCCTCTTGAATTTCTGGTTGTATATTTGAATCAGCCATATCTTCTTGAATTATGGTGGAATGTAAGGTAATGGATATAAAATAAACAAATAATTGAATTGAATACACAAAGAAATTTACAAACTACATTATAAAAAGAAAAACTCAACAGCAATAATTTAACTCTAGTGTGACAAATAATACTAATTAGATGGAAAAGCTTAGAGAGTTAAATTAGAGAAGAATGCTATGAAACTGAAAAACAAAAAAGAAGAGCAAAATTAGAGAGTTAATTGCATGTAAACAAATCAAAAGGATTAAGCACACAAACCTAACCAGTAATCAGTTCCTGCCATTAATGAAGTAAGAAAAGGATATAGATTTGATCAAAATCGAGAGCTAATTGCATCTAAACAAATCAAAAAAGCAAGAAAGGATATAGATTTGATCAAAATCGAGAGCTAATTGCATCTAAACAAATCAAAAATATAAGCAAACAACCTAACCAGTAATCAGTTCCTGACGTTATTGAAGTAAGAAAAGGATATACATTTGATCAAAATCGAGAGCTAACTGCATCTAAACAAATCAAAAGGATGAAGTAGACAAACCTAACACATTACTGAAGTAAGAAAAGGATATAGATTTGATCAAAATCGAGAGCTAATTGCATCTAAACAAATCAAAAAAGTAAGAAAATGATATAGATTTGATCAAAATCGAGAGCTAATTGCATCTAAACAAATCAAAACGATTAAGCAGACAAACCTAATCAGTAACAAAACGATATACATTTGATCAAAATCGAAGAAATTGAGAGATGAAATTGTGAGAAGATAACTCCTTCATTTCTCATTAAACCGAACACACATATAAATACAATACAACTAGGAAAGGATCCTTGAAATCCTAGAAAAGAGGAAACCTATCTGTTGATCCAATTCTCCTAAAACCTGATGAAATGATAACGATCCTATACTTTACTTAGTAAATAGGTCTTTGCTTCTATTATAGCTTGAGGCATTATCACTGAGATTGTTCAGTGTTATTCTTTGTTATTTAAGTTGTAGTTTATAACTAAAATCATCAGGATCAGGATCAGGAGTTGAAAGAGTCTGTTTTGGAGACTACTGATCCTAACCATCAAGCAAAGACCTCCAAAAGACATTAAGATCATATTCAAAGAACCATCAGCGACGTCGAAGAAATAGTTGATGACAGGAACAGCGTGCCCGTGATCTGAAGACGGAACTCGGTGATAGCAGGCTGCTCAATTTCGTATGACATCCTGAAGAACCATCAGGATACAGTGACCCCTAATCATCACCAGTATCAGGGCTTTCCTCACTGATCAGTATCCTGATCCTGAAGGATTAACAAATGTCTTTATCTAATGCACAAAAGGATTACACGCCTTTACTGACACAAAAGTATACAAGGACAGCCATTTTACTGTTCCCTCCGTACTTATCAGATCTCAAAGCAACTGTTTATATAAGCACCCTTTTGCACAACATGCAAAAGAGATTGTTTATAGTAAATAGTACAAAGGACCTCTAGAAGTGTGGCACGTACACAATAGTAGGTCTGCATGCATTTAATGCAATGGGTATAAATGGACATGATGAAGATGTTCTCCATACTTCTTGATCATCCATATTTCTACCCTAATCCTTCTTTCTTTATCCTTCTATTTCTTATCTTCTCTTAACCTTCTCACTTAGTGCATAGTGAAAGATAACTTAGATTGTTTAGTTTAGACATAGTCTTTTCTATTCCGCAACAATCTGTAAATTCGAAGTGTTTATAAACATAGAATTTAAAAGTGAAATTTTGTGTGATTATATTCAACCCCCCTTCTATAATCCCAAACACTAATCCTTACTTGAAGGTTACCCCTTGGGACCAACAAGTGGTATCAGAGCAGATTCAAGCTCTCTTTTCTTCTCAGAAAAATCTTGTGATCCTTCTCTCTAATCCATGGCTCTTCAAACTAAGGATAACTACTTTGATATTGGCTCTACTGGAAAACCACCAAGGTTTAACAAAGACAACTTTGCTCTTTGGAAAACCAGGATGAAACTCTTTCTGTAACGCCCCATTTCCCAAAGTTAGTGTTTTAACTGACTTTGTTGTTTGTTGAGTTAGTGGGGTTAGTTTGTGGTGTTGAGATTTTAACAATGCAAGGGGTTTTGTGTAACTTTCAAGTGTAGGGACTCGGGTGTCAATTCTGAAATTAGAGGGTGGCAAATGACACTTGTATATAACCTTATAGAAGACCAATCCCATTCTTTTGTGTTGGTCGATTTCCAGGGAAAGACAAGAGGGTGTGTGTGTGTGTTCTTGAGGGTTTGGTGCAAATTGAAGGGGAGATTCGATGTACTTGGTGAAATTGATCATCGTGGTTCGAGTGTTATCGCATTCCTAACCCAAGGTATGTGTTTATTTGCATTTTTTCGTTTAAGTTGTTGGTGTATTGGATGGTTGGGGTTAGGGTTTCGTTCGGTTTGGGAATTCGATCATTCGATGATCAATTTGAGTTGTATGATGATTATATGGTGTTTCTAGAGTACTATTTTGTGTTATAATAGTATGGGGGTGTTCAATAACACCATTGTTGAGTGAGATGGTCGTCGGGACGAGTTTTGGGGTGTTTCCCGTAGCCAAGTCGCGAATTTCGTCAGGTCAGGAAAGTTGCGCGACCTGACCCCGCGACCTGAGGTCGCGGGAGTAGGTCGCGTAACTCACTGTTTGGATTTTCAAATTTTTCGTGTGCGGTCATTTTCGGGATTTGGCTTGGGGCTTATCTTAGGGATGTTCTAAGATAATGTTTGGTAGAATTTGAGGACAATTGGGGTGGTCTAGCTATGGCTAAGACGCACATTTCGGTTTGGAGTTTTAAGTGTCACTTTGAGTATTTGTTTATGTGTTTTATGTGTTGCCTTGTTATAGGTGCTAAATTGTGATCGTGTGGTGTGTTGACACTTTTATTGTGGTGAAGTTATTCAAGGTGAGTACATTAACCCTTATACGTGGCTTTATGTACAAATTGCATGTGATGCGTATGTGGTTATGAGACTAGCATGTTGTGTGATGACGTATCCATTGTAGTGGTGGTGGCCACCGTGGGTATTGTCAATGTGTGAAACTGATATCAGTATGTGGTGGTTCTTACCGGCGTGTACCGTAAGGACATTGGTGATGGCATGTCTAGTTCTCATTTGCGTGATAGTTTGTGATATACTGTTCATGTGTTTGTGGTTTGTGCTCACTAAGCTTTCAAGCTTACCCGTCTGTGGATTTCCCTTTTTAGTTGCAGGTTCCTCCGGGAAGATTTAAGGGAAGGGCTTGGCTTGAAGTTCCGATCTCCCAAGAGGCTCAGTTCTGTTTGGTGGTTTGAGAAACAGTTGTTTTAATATTTTTAGCAATGGTTTCATAAGATAGTTACACTTTATTGGTTGAACCTCGTTTTGAGGATTATGAGCTAAACATCTTTTGAATGCTGTTTAAAACCTTTAACTATTATAAAAGTTACCTTTTTGGACATTTTTCCGCTGCCATGGTTACTTGGTTGTTTTATGTTAATTTTCCGTTAGAATTTGTCAAAAATGATTGGAGTCGTTACAATTGGTATCAGAGCCTTGGTTTAAGGGATTCGAGCATTCACGAGAGGTGGGTGCTTGGACTTAAACCTAAGAGCTTGTGTTTTTAAAGCAAGTAACCTTTAAAAACTTTGATTTTAGTGAAAAGGGAGTGTGAACTGAGCCAAGGATCGGAGCATCAAGACGGGGTGAGCACATTGTTCTTATATCACATGATTTATGTTGTGAATTAATTATGATTATCATGTTATCGTGGTGACGTATTAGCATGATATATTGAGTGTGCCTAACTTTAGTGAGATGTGAAGGTTATGTTGAATATATTGCGATGTTGTTGAATTGTGATTGTGGTTGACATGCTATATGTGGATTGTGCCAGCATGATTATGATATGAAATTATGCTAGATACTATGGGTATCATGTTAACTATTCAATGTGATGTAATAGTATGATTAATGTGTTCATGTAATGTGTGATGTGATGCTATAATAGATGCTCGATGTTGTTATGTGTGCACGAGCACTATAGTGGCTAGAAATGTGTAGAGGTAACTCTTATTGCGCTAGATAGGATGTTGCCTTGTAAATGCGAATGATTATGTGGGGTTAACCGAAATTGGGGATTAGGACTCTTGGTGATGACGTAGAGCCTAGACATGTAGGGTATAATTATGATGATATAAGGGCCCATATCATTACAATTATATTGTGCATGTTCGGACTTGGCGAAGTCATAAGGGTATCTATGAACCGACTAGGTTGGAAAGGGTTATTAGCATGCTAAGATAGGTTGTATAAACCTTAGCTTGGGTGGTTGCGTGATGGCTGGTGTAAGGGCATGCTATAAATCAGTGGTAGGATGTGTGTGTGTCCTCGAAAAGGATGAAAGACCACTAAGTGGCATGATTAGGAAGGGTAAGGTGTAGTGAGGGTCGTTGACCCGGACATTATAGTCAGGACGGGAATGTAGTGGTCATCCTAAAAGTGTGACATTATTTGGGGTAATATGGGTTGTGGACTTAAAGTGTGTCCTTGTGATGTGGGAAGTGTTATGTCTGTTTTTTTTAGATTGAATGCTTCCATTCAGTGGAGTTTGTTGGTAAATCTGTAAATCAGGATAATAATGGTGAAGTTAAGATCAAGTTTGTATCGATGGCTGAGAATCTTGTAGATAACTCTTTGGTATGTCCTTGTTTGGTTGTTGTTGAGGGGATTCAAAACATGATTCTCACGTGTGAGTTGTGTAGAAACACCGGTACAGATTTGATTTCGACGGAACCATGAGGAATCTTGAGATACCGATAAGGTCTGGAGGGTTGTGTAGGCTCGCTACTTGATAGTATCGGTCTGTATAGACAGTGTTCTGGCTCGGCAAGGTTTTGCTTGGTGTGCTTTGAGTGTTATCACTTAAATGAGGCAAGAGTTGGTAATGGATTATTCACAGTCGAGTGGACATAGTCGTGGTCGGTAGGCCTAGCGGTTCGGGAGAAAAACAAGGCGAACGGTCAAAGGTGGTGAGTTGCAGAGACTTCTCGGTTCGTTAGTAGCTGCAATTTGAGGGGTAGAAGGACCCGTGACCAGCACTCGCTGGATAGTTGTGGTGGAGGGTGCATTCTGCACCAGCTTCTGTTTAGAGGGAGAGAAGATTATTTACGCGTCGAACCTGCTAAGGACGGCGGCAACGTTTGGTGGAACCTGAGAGTCCAATCGCGGATGGAGAAGCAAGTCAATGCGATGACTTTAGAGTGATTCGAGGAGCTGTTCAAGGAGCAGTTACTGTGGCAGGTTGAGGTGGGGTGACTCATGAACGAGTTCTTATCGTGGGTATAGACTGCGAAGCCGGTGAATAAAATCACCGACTTGTTTGTGGGAAAAGTCGCTCGTTTGTTCAATTATGTGGGGATACTAGAATCTGAGATAAGAGAATGTAGGTGGTTGACCATGACTGAGTGGATAGCCTTCATGTTGAAAATAGAATCTATGTAATTTAATTTTGTCTAAAACAAAATGTGTCGTCCTTTCTCATTGAAGTTACTAAATCAAACCTATGTTGTCTCTTGAAGAGATTTCTTTAGTGATTGTTAAAGTTGTTTCATCTCTTTTACGATCAAACGATTTTGTTTTAAATTGTAAAAAAAAATGGCGACACTTAGTTACAAAACTTTATAAGTGAAACTAAAAACAAACATGTTGCTATCCTACCAATGTGTGGAAGCGCAAATTTACTCATTTGGTGAAAGGGATCTTGTCTAGTATTTTGCAAACGATGAAAGTTCTTTTCCGGTCACTTCTTTTGCTTTGGCATCAGTTGGCCGTGCAAAGTGGTGAAATGTCATGTGATGTGTATGGGTGATTCCTGAAATCATCATATGTGTGCAAATCATTTCTGGTGGTACTAGGTCATGCTTATCTAAGTTGTTTTCATGCTATGGTGCATACCGAAATTTTCAAAATTTCAAATATACAAAAATAATTTAAATTTGTTGTGTCATTGTACATGAAGGCTATGAACTCACTAGGTCATGGTGAGCACTGAATGAAGTATAGAGGCGAGTTCAGATAATTAAATGTAAGGTATAACCGTCATGGTCGATTTTAGACCCCGTTGTGGGGTTAGTGAGTAGTGGTTGATTTTTGAAGTCTTAGATCGTTGACTTTAGTAATGTGGTAACAGAGTAATTTATGCTCTTAAGTGGTGTCTAGCGAGTATGGTTGTTAGTAAATGTCTTGTTTGAAGAATAAGACGGTTTCATTGTGAAGCCTTGCCTTTGAAAGATGTCTTTAATGCGTCCACATGGCTATCAGTGAAGTTAATGACTGGTGGTATAGATACTCATTGGGAGATGGAAATTGGAAGGAATTTTTTATGGCTATTTGATCAGATTTATACGCGATAGTGAGAGGTAGTTGAAGGAAGTGAGTATGGGAGTTATGGGGGCTGAGCCTATTATCCAGGTTGATTTTCACTTGATTCCCGTGTTTCCTACACTGGTGGTTACACCCGTAGGCTTCGAGGGTCAAGTGAAGATTGTTGGGTTTGGTTGTTGGCACCAAATGAAGTGGTTATGAATTATAGTCCATCTAAATTCAAGAAGGGCAAGATCAGGAGGTAATATCATTCTACCATGTGTGGGGTAATTGGCCTAGATAAGGCAATACCCATTGTGATGTAATAGGAATGAGCTATTGTGTGTAATTATTGTGTGCTTTGGGGAATCATGAAGAGAGCAAGTGTGGTTAGTGGTGATGAAATAAGTCAACGAGATGGTTAGCATGGATTAGCTCAGTTGTGGTCGTGTTCATTTAGAATGCGATGCATAGAGAATAATGGTTTGAACTCTAAGTGGGGGAGAGCTGTTTTTGAAAAGGTGAACAATTAATGTTCCATCTCATTAAGGTGTATGAAGAAGGTTACTCGAATCATGATTTAGAGATCACAGGGGGTAGTTATCGTGGTTAAGACATAACAATGCTATCTTTATTATTTCGTAAGTTAATACAATTTGAGCATGCGACAGAGAACAGTGTTGGAAGTTGTAGAGGGTTATATTTGTGGTACCCTTATTTATTGGGGATAGCTATTATGGTGGCAGTTACGTTGAGTCGAAAGACTCATAGTGTAGTGAGGTGAGTACCGTTAACAAGATTGATGGTGATGATTTTGGTGTTGGAGCTGATTAGGAGCTCTAAGGTTGATACTGTAAAACAAGTGAATTGAAAGAAAGAGAGGGTCAAGGGTCAACTGGCCAGTTGGGGGTGTGATATTCGACGACTTTTGACTCGTTCGGGTAGTGTTTGGGTGCTAGTGAGGCGTGAGACAATATAAATACTTCAGGGCAAAGTTCATAAGCCCAAGTTCTCTATACATCGGGAGTTACCAAAATGTATCGGGACTTGGATACCGATTATTGGTGGTCGAGAGTGAAACAGGTTATGGCCGTTGTAGTAAGAGGAGTGGCAAGGCACGGTGGTGCCAGTAACGGTGATTTCTGATCGAATCGTGCGGTCTACATTGCGGTTTCTGGGGGAAAGTTTACGAGGACATGAGTACTAGACTGCAGTTCAGTACCGTGTTCCATCCTTGGTTAGATTGTCAAAGCGAGAGAACGATTCAAACTCTCGAGGTCATGTTGAGGGAGTGCGTGTTGGATTTTGGCGGTAGTCGGGATACCTATCTACCGTTGGCTGAGTTTTCGTGTAACAATAGTTTCCATGCCTATATCGGTATGGCACCTTATGAGATGTCGTACGGAAGGAGATGTAGAACTCCTTGTTTGGGAAAGTGGGACAGCGTGAGTTGGGTAATGCTGAAGTAGTTCAAGGGGCGACGACAGCTTTGAGGTGATCCAAAAGTGGTTATGGATCACTCAGAGTCGTTCGGAAAGCTAGGCTGGCTAGCGAAGGTCGGATTTAGAGTTCAACGTGGGTGATGTTGTGCTGGTGAAAGTATCACCGTGGAAAGGAGTATTTCGGTTCTGAAAAAAAAAGAGGTCAGAGTGGATGTGGAAACCGGACCCTATCCGGAGCTTTTCTTAGTATGAGCGATTTCGGGGACGAAATCTTGTTAAGTGGGGGAGAGTTGTAACGCCCCATTTCCCAAAGTTAGTGTTTTAACTGACTTTGTTGTTTGTTGAGTTAGTGGGGTTAGTTTGTGGTGTTGAGATTTTAACAATGCAAGGGGTTTTGTGTAACTTTCAAGTGTAGGGACTCGGGTGTCAATTCTGAAATTAGAGGGTGGCAAATGACACTTGTATATAACCTTATAGAAGACCAATCCCATTCTTTTGTGTTGGTCGATTTCCAGGGAAAGACAAGAGGGTGTGTGTGTGTGTTCTTGAGGGTTTGGTGCAAATTGAAGGGGAGATTCGATGTACTTGGTGAAATTGATCATCGTGGTTCGAGTGTTATCGCATTCCTAACCCAAGGTATGTGTTTATTTGCATTTTTTCGTTTAAGTTGTTGGTGTATTGGATGGTTGGGGTTAGGGTTTCGTTCGGTTTGGGAATTCGATCATTCGATGATCAATTTGAGTTGTATGATGATTATATGGTGTTTCTAGAGTACTATTTTGTGTTATAATAGTATGGGGGTGTTCAATAACACCATTGTTGAGTGAGATGGTCGTCGGGACGAGTTTTGGGGTGTTTCCCGTAGCCAAGTCGCGAATTTCGTCAGGTCAGGAAAGTTGCGCGACCTGACCCCGCGACCTGAGGTCGCGGGAGTAGGTCGCGTAACTCACTGTTTGGATTTTCAAATTTTTCGTGTGCGGTCATTTTCGGGATTTGGCTTGGGGCTTATCTTAGGGATGTTCTAAGATAATGTTTGGTAGAATTTGAGGACAATTGGGGTGGTCTAGCTATGGCTAAGACGCACATTTCGGTTTGGAGTTTTAAGTGTCACTTTGAGTATTTGTTTATGTGTTTTATGTGTTGCCTTGTTATAGGTGCTAAATTGTGATCGTGTGGTGTGTTGACACTTTTATTGTGGTGAAGTTATTCAAGGTGAGTACATTAACCCTTATACGTGGCTTTATGTACAAATTGCATGTGATGCGTATGTGGTTATGAGACTAGCATGTTGTGTGATGACGTATCCATTGTAGTGGTGGTGGCCACCGTGGGTATTGTCAATGTGTGAAACTGATATCAGTATGTGGTGGTTCTTACCGGCGTGTACCGTAAGGACATTGGTGATGGCATGTCTAGTTCTCATTTGCGTGATAGTTTGTGATATACTGTTCATGTGTTTGTGGTTTGTGCTCACTAAGCTTTCAAGCTTACCCGTCTGTGGATTTCCCTTTTTAGTTGCAGGTTCCTCCGGGAAGATTTAAGGGAAGGGCTTGGCTTGAAGTTCCGATCTCCCAAGAGGCTCAGTTCTGTTTGGTGGTTTGAGAAACAGTTGTTTTAATATTTTTAGCAATGGTTTCATAAGATAGTTACACTTTATTGGTTGAACCTCGTTTTGAGGATTATGAGCTAAACATCTTTTGAATGCTGTTTAAAACCTTTAACTATTATAAAAGTTACCTTTTTGGACATTTTTCCGCTGCCATGGTTACTTGGTTGTTTTATGTTAATTTTCCGTTAGAATTTGTCAAAAATGATTGGAGTCGTTACACTTTCTATCCGGTGCTGATCCTCAAATCCCCTACTTGGAACGTAGACCACATGTTCCCACCCAAACAGTCCTTGTTGTTCCTGCTGCTAATGGCCAACCTGGTATACCCGCAAGGGAACTAGAGAAGCCAGTGGCTGATTGGAATAATGAAGACAGACGCCTTGTCAGTATTGACACTAAGGCAAGGTCTCCCATTGCCATATCACTCCTTGATGACGTATTCCATTCTGTATGTCATCTTATATCTGCAAAAGAAATATGAAACACTCTTTGTGTTCAATATGAGGGCACTGCAGTCCTCATGGAATCAAGAAAGATATTCTTTGTTTGTCAGTACGAAAGCTTCATCCATCAGAAGGATGAGACTCTTTCCTAGACGCATCAGAGGTTCAACTGTCTCTTGATCGACCTGAAGACTATCGGTACTGTCTACTCTAACTTTGAGGTGATTACCAAGTTCATGGAAGCTCTTCCCAAACATTGGGAAATTTACACCACCTGCTTAACTATGTCCAAAGACATAAAGACACTCAAATTAAGTGAGTTGTACGATATTCTTCTGAATCGTGAGCAACAGAAGAAACTGAAAAAGAATCTCATAAGAGATACTAAAGACTCCAAGAGCACTTCTCTTGCCTTTGTTTCTGATTCAGTTCCTCCTGTCTGTGCTCCTTCCTCATCAGTAACTATTACTGAATTGGAATCTTCTGATCTGACATTTCAGAATCAGATCCTAACTTTAATGAATCTCTTGCCTTTCTTACCCGTACTTTCAAGAAGTTTGCTTAAAAGGGCAACTTCCAAAGAAGGAAACCTCTTACTTTAACTGACAAACCTAAATCAGGATCTGTTGATAAGGCTACTGCTACCTGCTACAACTGTCAGGGCAAAGAACACTTTGCTAATGATTGCAGGTACAAAAAAAATCAGTTTGCTCCTTCTTCTACTACTTCTACTTCTAAGAATCCCAAATAGCAAAAGCTGAAAGACAAATACAAGAAGATGAAGTCTCAGCGAAAGGAGCTGAAGACTGTGATTGGGATGATGTCTCTTCTGATGAGTCATCTGATGAAGAAGACACTCAAGTGGCACTGATGGCCATTATTGAGGAACCTACCTTAGCCCTGATGGCTAAGATTGAAGAGATCCCTGAAGAGGCTCCTGCTAAAGCTCCTGAAGCTTCCACCTCTGCGACTGAATCTTCCAGTCAGGTACCTTCTACTTTTGTCCCTCTTGAAAGTCTAACTCAACTAGACTTACTGACCATTTATCTCTACAAAGCCCTGAATGGTAAGACCTCTGCTGAAAAAATGAACATTGATCTTCGAGATCAACTTAAAGAGTGTCATGAAAAGATAAAACAACTTACCATTCTGGAAGAAAATTATAAAGATCAGGTTTCAGTAAATCAGACTCTTTGCATTGAAAGAGAAAAGGCTCTTGCTGCTAAAGAGAGAGCCTTAGCTGAGTTAAATGTTGAAAAAGTCACCATCAAAGGATGGAGTGACGCTTCTGAAAAGGTTGATGAAATATTAGCCTCAAGGAGAAATGTTAAAAACAAAAAGGGTCTTGGATTCACTCCTGGATATCCTAGACCTAATCGTTCCATGCTTAAATTTGGAATGTTTGTCTCTTCTATCCCTGATTCTAATGCCCCTGAAAACATCTCTTCTTCTGCAAACTCTCACACTGAAGGTGCTCCTAAGAGCAAAAAGAAAACAGTTAAGGAAAAATCCAAAAATGTGTCACCTTCAAAGCCCAAGAACCCCAAGCCAAAGAATAATAAAGTTCTTGGCGGTGGACCATCAGTCTCAGGAACAAAATCATTTTCTCAAAATCCTAATCATAGACTAAAGATCGACCTTAAGCTGAAGGCAAAGGAGAAGAAACCTATTCCTCCTCTGTCTGATGCCAAGGGTGTACTTGGTACTGGTCCTGCACACCTGAAGTTCAAAGACTTCCTGGACCCTAAAAAACGCTTTCTATATCACAAATGCTATCACTGTGGATTAAATGACCATATTGTGAGTAAGTTTCCTGACGCTACCAAGGCTGAAGAATCAGCAACGGTAAAGAAAAATCCTAAGGCTGCCAAATCAGCCAAAGGAAAGAAGGTTGTCAAGAATATTCCTTCAGTCAAGACGGCTCATATTAGATTTATGGTTTAAAATTTATAAACTAGATGGTATGTGAACAAGAAAATTTATATCTTGTTTTTTTTTCTTTTCTTTCTTTCTTTAAGAAATGCTTATTTAACATCATCTGATACCTTCTGTGTTTTCACTTAAGAATAATATAAATAAATGAAGTAAAAACAAGACTCAAAATCAACCCCAAGTGTTGTCATTAACATCATGGTTTATTGGTCACGGTCTCTAGGACAATCGAATTGGATCATAGTTTATTGCTGGTCTAGGTCTCTAGGACAATCAAATTGGATCATGGTTTATTGGTCGCCATCCCATCATGTGTCAATACTTGGATCGATCACTGCATCCTCTTCGTACACGATTCCCCCTTCTTCTTCCTCCTCGGTTAGGGCGCTATGAACCTTTCGAGCGATAACCAATTTGCGACAGCATTGTTGAGAATCGGCGCCTAAGCTTTATTCATTCAGTCTAAATATTCATGCTTTATTCATTCAGTCTGAATATTCATGCTTTATTCATTCAGTCTGAATATTCATGCTTTATTCATTCCGGATAAAACAAGTTTTCATTAAAAGTAGATAATAGAAAAAGAGAATACAAAACAATTTACATGTGGATCATGTGTATCACTATTTTTTTATACCATCTTTCGGCCCCCAGATTATAAGAGTCGTGTTTTGCCCTTGCTTGCGGCCGCTGCTAGTGTGCCAGACAAACACCACAACCACTACTACTGCCACCCTTCTCCAACCTTTTCGTCTACTAGAATGTTCACATTGAATACAACTTTTTTAAATATCTAAATTTACAATTTACAATAGTTTCCATTTAAAAAAACTTGACGTTATTTGACGAAGAAGACGAATAATTGAGTTAGACTGATCCGTTCGCGCCATATTGTTCTGGTCGAGAGTTGTTTCAGACTAGATCCAATCGAGCTTTCATGGGATAGTTTTCTTTGGAATTCTCAAATGACTTGAGTCTCGTTTGACTAGATCCCGATCAAATTAGATTGGGTCCATTAAACTTCCTTTGAAATAGATAATCGCCAAATCTTGTGAAAGAATCTCTCCTCTCTCTCTACCACCACCTACATTCTCTCTCTCTTTCTCTCCCTTCCACCACCATCCCCCGCCATGGCCACTATCTAGATTCTTCTTCAAACAATTCACATATTCGCACAACTTATCCATGAGGACCTCTTTTTACTGTTTTTCTTCCACTAGAAACCCAATCACACATTCCAGCCCCTTGTTTCTTAATTCCAATCTTTTATCCTCCAAAACACATACATAAATCGATATATTTTCATTTATCAACCCAAAAAGGATTTCATCTTTGAAATACCTAAATCCTTTGTTTCACTTCAAAAACTACTACAAACCTACGCACCCTTTTGCTTCTTTATCTTCGTTTGCCGGAAATCAAGGCGGTGAAGGTTTAAATCGAGTGAGAAGCGACACGGGAATGTCCTTTTAAAGCTGTTGGTTCGATAAAAAAATTTAGGGCTTTCCATTGTCGTTCAACGAGTTGTATTTACCCAAAAAGATACCTAAAACATATGGTGACGAAGGTGGAGGTAGCCGATGGTGTATATGGTGGCGGCAGAAGGTGCAGGTAGCCAGTGGTGCATATGACGGCGGTAGAAGATGGATGGAGGTGGGGGGTTTGGTTAGGTGGGGAAGATGAAGTGAGATAAGAAGGGTTGGAATGAATTACATATGGGGTCCCTTGTTTATTAATAGAAAACAAAAAGAAATATATAATGATTAAATGCCCCTGCCTTATTTCTATTTAACAGAAAATTTAAACGGAGTTAGAAGTCAGGGACCCAAAGCGTTATAAAATGCATACCACAGGAGTCCAATCCATAATTATTTTATTTTAGGGACCCAGAATGTTAAAACCGCTAAACCACAGGGACCAAATATGTAATTCACTCTTATACTTATAGTAGGAGGGGATAACTATAAAGTAGCTAATTACGATAATAATAGATTCCTAATACTTTCAGTTACGTATACATACATAATCTCATTCCTCGTTAATCTCTTCTTCTTCTAAATCAAAATCAGGCTGCGAATCGTTGAAGGTATGTAGGTTGAATTTAAGATTTCAATAGTTTGATTTTGTTGAATTGATACTTTTTGACTCTAACCATAACTTTTGGCGAATGTGATTGTTTGTGCTAATTTTACCCTAACCTCACAATATACTGAGATTTGAGTTCGTTCTAGGGTTTTAGGTTTTTGTATTGGTAATTTTTCTCATTGTTAGAAATTAGGTTTACTATTTGCAACACAAATCAGGGCTGGCTAGTTTGTTGTTGATATGATATCTAGGGCTTTTTACTGGTTGTGTTAAAATTTGAGGCAATCAACCAATTCACTATTGACAGGAGGAAGGGTTAATCAATTCTGTGTTAGAGTTGGACCCTTAGCATCGTCCACAATCGTAAACCGCTGCTGATCTGGTTTTTCGTTTATCAAACCTTGTGTATAATTATTATTATGCTTATTTTGTATCTTGTATGGTATGGGCATTGAAGCAAATGCCAATTTGTTATAGTTTGTACAAACTACTAATCTATCGCGACAGCTTAACTAGATTTATCTTTTTGTAGTTGTTTATATCATTTTGGAAAGATTCGGTATGTTGTTACCAGTTTGTTTGAAAACAGAAGAAAGATATAGCTCTACTAATTTGTTGAAAAATAAAACAACTCCCGCGAATTTCATATTCCTGGTTTTTAAGTGACACAAGTCCTTCATTCAATTCCATGGTCTGTTTCTGTTTCATAACCTGAAGTTCTTCTTTTTTTGGTCTTGCTGTAGGTTTGTTTCTCAAGACCAGGAAATGGAGAGGTTTGGGATGGAAAACGACTATGAAGATGGTCAATGGATACGTGGTGAGTTTTATTACGGAAAGCGCAAGGGGAAACGTCATCAAAGCAAAGATGATGTGCTCTACGGTATCTTTGCTTCTAGTGACACCGACAGAGACTCTGAAGGTGCCTCCCGCAAGAAGAAGCGGAAGAACAGAAAACAGGATCTTACCAAGCCACTCAATTTTGTATCTAGTGGTGTCGTGATGCCGAGTGAAGAGAACGAGAAAGACGAAGGTAGCCGAGGGCTCGGTTTCCATTCAAAGGACTTAAACACGACCAAAGAAGAAGATGTTGACTTTCTTCCTACCACCTTTGGTAAGATGAGTGGCGCCCTTCAGAGGAGGGAAAAGGAGAGGATGGAGAAATCCCGGTTAAACAAGAAGCGGTCTCAAATAGGATTAGGAAGGAGAGATGCAAGACATGACAATGTGAGCGCTTCTGAGAAGCCTACAAAAGGAATCGGGATGAAATTACTCGAGAAAATGGGGTATAGAGGAGGTGGGCTGGGGAGGAATGCACAAGGTATTGTTGCTCCGATTGAAGTAAAGCTGAGGCCGAAGAATATGGGAGTGGGATTCAACGACTACAAAGAGGCAGCTAACGTGCCAGAACAATCGGAGGAGGACGAGGCTTTGCCGGAGCCTGCTGTGATCCAACCAAAAGAGAAGCTGTGGTCGAGGCACAAGCGATCAAAGAAGAAGAATAAAGGTTACGTAACTGCAGAGGAGTTGCTAGTCAAGAAGCCAGAACATGGGCTGGATGTAGTTCAGAAGGTGTTTGATATGAGGGGACCACAAGTTCGGGTGTTGACGAGTCTCGGGGATTTGAATGCCGAGGAGGAAAAATCAAGGGATGACGATATCCCCATCCAACATAACATGAGATTGTTCGTTGATTTGGCCGAGCTCGATATTAAGAGAAACGAAAGAGAGAAGGCGAATGACACTTTTCGTCAAAAAAAGCAGCTTGATAGTATGGAGGAGATCCTTAGTGTGCTGGAACGACTAGATAACGATAACCAGTTGGGAACCTTGACCCTAGACTCGCTCGCTGGCTCGTTTCTAGATTTGTACAAACGGTTTTCTTTTGAATACAAACTTTGCAGCCTTTCTAGCATCGCGTGCTCTTTTGCCATGCCTTTGCTCCTTGGGGTTTTTCAAGGATGGGATCCACTTAAAGATCCGGCACACGGCTTGAATGTTATGTTACCATGGAAAGACCTGTTGCAAGGAGACGAGATGTTCGATTCGACTTACACCCAACTCTTCATGGAAGTCGTGTTCCCTGCCATAAGGATATCCGCTACCAACACTTGGCAAGCGAGGGACCCGGAACCGTTGCTACGGTTTCTTGATTCTTGGGAGCAACTACTGCCTGAATCTGCTCTTGAAAGCATACTCGAGAACATCGTCATGCCGAAGTTAGCCATTGCGGTCGACTCATGGGACCCACGTCGGGAAACCATCCCTATACATTTGTGGGTGCACCCATGGCTGCCGTTACTGGGCCGGAAGCTTGAGAGTCTATATCACACGATACGTCACCGGCTCGAAAGCGTTCTTCATGCTTGGCATCCAAGTGATATGTCGGCTTACTACATATTGTCACCTTGGAAGACCGTTTTTGATTCAGCAAGCTGGGAGCGAATAATGGTTCGACACATAATTCCTAAATTGTTGGCGGTCATGCGTGAATTTCAAGTCAATCCGGCGGATCAAAAGCTTAACCAGTTCCATTGGGTTCAGAGTTGGGTGACAGCCATTCCGATGCATCACATGCTTCCCATAATGGATGTCTTCTTTAACAAATGGCAACAAGTTTTGTATCAATGGTTATGCTCAAAACCGGACTTCCAAGAAGTGACAAATTGGTATCTGGGTTGGAAGGATCTTATTCCGGCCGAGCTTCTATCCAATGAACATATCCGGTACCGGCTGAATATGGGTCTAGACATGATGAACCAGGCGGCCGAAGGGCTGGAGGTGGTCCAGTCTGGACCGAGAGAAGAAGACATTAGCTACCTGAAAGCACTTGAACAACGACGGTCTGAAGCTCAGAGGGCAGCGGCAGCAGAGTGGCGGCAACAGGGTTTTGGTGATGATATGAGTTTGAAAGAAGTGATTGAAGCTCATGCACAACATAACGACTTGGTGTTTAAGCCAAAAGTGGGAAGAATGCAAGATGGTCATCAAGTTTATGGGTTTGGGAATGTAAGTATCATTGTGGACTCTTTGAATCAGAAGGTGTTTGCTCAAACTGAAGATAGATGGTCTCTTGTCACACTTGACCAATTGGTGAAGCTTGAAAAGGCTTCTGTTTTTAGAAGAAGATGAAACTTTGAGAGGTACCCTTTTTTGGTTTATTTGATTTCTCTGATTGTTTGTTTCATTAGGCCATCTTTTTCAATTCATGCTTATTGCATTTGCTTTTAGTTCAATGAAAAGTGCCAAGAGGTAAAAATACAAACTGATGATGATGTTGATCCAGCCAAATTGAGGTTGATAATGGAACATTATGGCTGTCTTTTTTTTCTTCTTAGAGCAAATGGTCAGGTTTTTATACATCTTATCCTCGTAAACATGTGGATACTTGTTTTAGGAAAATTTACGTTTTATAGTAAGTTGTACATACGTTTTAGTTTGGATCCATGTCTTGTATAAAGAAGCGACCCAATAAACGCTTACGTGATAGTGTTTTGGTAGGTTGACCATTCAATGTTTTTGGAAGATATATTAGATTTATGGTTTACAATTTATAAACTAGATGGTATGTGAACAAGAAAATTTATATCTTGCTTTTCTTTCTTTCTTTCTTTAAGAAATGCTTATCTAACATCATCATCAACCTTCTGTTTTTTCACTTATGAATAATATAAATAAATGAACCCCAAGCGTCGTCATTAACATCATGGTTTATTGGTCACGGTCTCTAGGACGATCGAATTGGATCATGGTTTATTGCTGGTCTAGGTCTCTAGGACAATCAAATTGGATCATGGTTTATTGGTCGCCATCCTATCATGTGTTTCTGTCGCCAAAGAATCGCCTTACTATGCACCATCATGTGTCAATACTTGGATCGATCACTGCATCCTCTTCGTACACGATTCCCCCTTCTTCTTCCTCCTCGGTTAGGGAGCTATGAACCTTTCGAGTGATAACCAATTTGGGACAGCACTGTTGACAATCGACGCCTAAGCTTTATTCATTCAGTCTGAATATTCATGCTTTATTCATTCAGTCTGAATATTCATGTTTTATTCATTCAGTCTGAATATTCATGCTTTCTTCATTCAGTCTGAATATTCATGCTTTATTCATTCTGGATAAAACAAGTTTTCTTTAAAACTAGATCATAGAAAAAGAGAATACAAGACAATTTACATGTGGATCATGTGTATCACTATTTTTTTTCATACCATATTTCGGCCCCCAGATTATAAGAGTAGTGTTCTGCCCTTGCTTGCGGCCGCTGCTAGTGTGCCAGACAAACACCACAACCACTACTGCTGCCACCCTTCTCCAACCTTTTCATCTACTAGAATGTTCACATTGAATACAACTTTCTTTAAGTATCTAAATTTACGATTTACAATAGTTACCATTTAAAAAAACTTGACGTTTTTTGACGAAGAAGAAGAATAATTGAGTTAGACTGATCCGTTTGAGCCAAATTGTTTCGCTCGAGCTCGCTTACAAGTTGTTTCAGACTAGTTCCAATCGAGCTTTCATGGGATAGTTTTCTTCTCAAATGACTTGAGTCTCGTTCGACTAGATCCCGATCAAATTAGATTGGGTCCATTAAACTTCCTTTGAAATAGATAATCGCTGGCTAACATGAATGCAATGCTTGTATATCGGTTGCGCTTCAAATACTGTAAGTTGGCAATTTAGATGGTCACATATGAAGAAACTTTTTTCTTGATTCTAACGAATGGAGTGGTATATTTTGAAAGATAAGATGTTAATTAACGTCGTAGCCACCGATGTTACCAAGACGTACGAAGAGCTCAGTGTTACTATATTACTTATATTAGTGTTAAAATGTGTACAAACTAAGACCCCTTGATACAGTTCAAGTCACTCAAGTAGGGTACGACTCTTTTATTCATGCTCATCTATACTCCTTTATAAAGGAAATTTGCCAAATATCTTAAACTCTTAAAATCGTAAAAGTCTTAAACACACTTAAAGCATAATGTACAACATCACTAAGCATCATTTACATCATCAAACATCAAAAGTCTTAATTACAAAATTTTATGCATGGTGTACAACTCTATTGCATGATGTACACATTTTAACTGCATATATTTTCAATGCAGAAGTTTGCAGCTTTTATTTACCCAAAGTTTATCAATAAAAAGGATTGTTTATGTTTTCAAAGTTATTTTAAACTCTTAGACCTTCCTTGAATGAATTTCAAATTTCAAATTAATAGATGGACTGATGAAATTAATCTCAAAAACCTATCCCAAATTGAAATCATCCAAACCCTAAAATCTCTCACCCTAAAATGTTTGAACGAATGAAGCTCATGGACATGGTCTTCATATGGTTGCTAGCGCTGTTGATTATTCTGCATCTTTTTTTGTTTTTACGAGTTCTATTCCTCTTTAAATGTTACAATCCAAATGGGTATTATCTGTTGGAACCAATCTTGAAGCTGGGTTTTCTAGAATGGCATTTCTATTCTCAGGTTGATATTCTTCCACCAAGGCAAGATTGTCGTTAAACCCTGTTCTTCATTCTTTAGGGTGCGTTTGGTGCACTGGACAGGGTGGGACAGGACAGGACAGGACAGCCCTGTCCTGCGTTTGGCACGCCCCAACCTTGGACTAAGTAGAACACACTAGCACAAGACATGGGACAAGTGTGTCCACCCCCTTACCCATGGAACTAAGTGGAACAAGGAACTTATTGACCAATATACCCCTAAAATAAGAAACCTAATTAAATATCCCTTCTTTTTTCTTCAACCGCTTTCTCCCAAACTCCATCTCCTCTTCGATTTTAGTTTCACGACCTCGGATCTACCTCCCTCTCCGGCGATGTCCGGCGACCTGGGGATGTTACCTCCGGTGACGTCCGACGTCCGGCGACCTCCGCCTCCCACTCCGGCGATGTCCGACGAGCTGTGGCTGCTACCTCCGGTGACGTCCGATGTCCGGCGACCTCCGCCTCCCTCTCCGGCGATGTCCGACGACCCGCAGCTGCTACCTCTGGGGACGTCCGACGTCCGGCGACCTTCGCCTCCCTCTCCGGCGACCTCCGACGACCTGCGGCTGCTACCTCCGGCGACCTCCGCCTCCCTCTCCGGCGACCTCCGACGACCTGCGGCTGCTACCTCCGGCGACGTCCGACGTCCGGCAACCTCCGCCTCCCTCTCCGGCGATGTCCGACAACCTGCGGCTGTTACCTCCGGGGACGTCCGACGTCCGGCGACCTCCGACGACCTGCGGCTGCTACCTCCGGCAACGTCCGACGTTCGGCAACCTCCACCTCCCTCTCCGGCGATGTCCGACGACCTGCGGCTGCTACCTCCGGGGACGTCCGGCGACCTCCGACGACCTGCGGCTGCTACCTCCGGCGACGTCTGACTCCCTCTCCGGCGATGTCCGACGACCTGCAGCTGCTACCTCCGGCGACGTCCGACGTCCGGCGACCTCCGCCTCCCTCTCCGGCGATCTCCGGCGACCTGCGGCTGCCACTTCCGGCGACAACTTATAGACTTTATCAATAAAACAATATTATAAGGTTTTAAATTCTTTGTTATTATGCATTTAAATTAATTATTTATTAATAAAACAGTAAGCAGCTCATCAGGGGTAAATTGGTCATTTTAACATGTTCTGGCGTGTCCTGTCCTATGTTGTTCTAGCTTACCAAACGCCGGACACCTGTCCTGTTCTGTCGTGTCCTGTTGTGTCCTGTCGTGTCCTGTCCTGTCCCGTCTGCGTACCAAACGCACCCTTAATGTTAACTTGTTCTAATTTGTTCCCTTACAATTAACATTCTTGTTAATTTTTCCTTCTAAGTTTTTTTTTTATGTATACTTAATTCCTTTCATCTGATGTTGAGCATGTTTGAATGTAGTTCTCTGCTCTTCATTCTTCATGAGGATTTTTTTAGAAAAATAGTTGCTAACCAACTTCATGAACCAGCATGATCCAATAGCTGATCCAATAGCTGCTATTCACAGCATGATTTCTTAAAATCTATGAAATACAATATAATAAGGTGAGGTACAAGCAACTAATGCACTATTTGTATTTCTGAATTCCTTTCGAGACCCCAATGTAATTTGTATTCTCCATACGTCTTTTCAGTTTCATGTTTGAACTTTGAATTCAAATTACAAATTTGTTGACAGGTTTCTCTTCACAAGTTACTTTGACATCTCAACATCCATCCTCTCATAGATCTCCAGTTTTCTCTCGGTTGAAGACTTTGAAGTAAGTTTTCTTTTAGATTTTCTCCGCCATTCTGTTTAAGTTTTGTTTTTGTTTGAATTTAATTTTTCATTTTGAATCTAAATTCTTAAAGATTGAAGCGTTTTTATGGAGGATAAATCGATCTGGCAAGCGGGTTTGGTGTACGAGTGTTTACCGATTCTTGGTGGTCATATGAACAAGGATGAACTGTTTCAGACCACCATATCGAATATGTAAAGAATTAGCTTGTTAGTTGCCAAAAAAATAAATATACTTGAACCGTGTATAGCTCGACCTCGTAAAGATTTGGGTTCTTCAAAATCTTCGGAGCAGGTGAACCTTGGACGCCATTGTAAGGTGATCTTATCTTTACATATGTGTGTGTGATTCCTGTTTGTAGCTTATGTAGAGTGATATGTTTGAATTCTGATTTGGGTTTTTTTTTTCCAGGAAAAATGTAGTGATCATTGGAAGTCATTGCTAAATTTGCAATTTCTGATGAGCTTGCTAAATTTACATGAGGGTTTTTGAATTTCGATCTAATTTGATTATTTTATGTTTGACCAAATTGGTTTCTTGAGTTTCAAACCATTTTTGAATGTAGTACCTTCTAACTGTTTGTTGTCCATGCTAATTCTCTAATTGGGGTATTGAAGTCAAAATCAAACTCAAAGCAATTTCTGAGGTGCAAGGTTGAATGATAGTAACCTTATTTAAGTATACGTGGTTAATTTTGGCAGACACAGGGCTGTAAATCTTCTATTTACTTGTTAAGAACTGTTCAATTTGATTTGTGAACAAAATGAATAAAAGGGCGTTTGTTGTGTGTGTTTTTGCTGTCATCGATTCTTCATAGTGTCATCCTTATAATCTGTAGGAATTCACAAAATGGAAGATGGATACATCCGTTTCATTGGGTTCATTACAAGTTAGAGGTAATTGATGGCTTGATGCTTTTTTTTTTTAATTTATAAATGTCAACATAAGTAGCAAGTAATAATCTTTTTTTTTTGGTGACAGGTCTTAGGTGTTTTAATGGATCACAGATGGGAATCAGGCAGGTGTTTTCTTATACGATTTCTATCTCCATTTCTTGTGGTTTAACAATTCTTCTATCAAGGTTATCAGTTAGTTTGGTCGATTGCATTTGGAACCATAACTCTTATTTATTCAAAAACCATAACTCTTATTTGTTCAAAATATATTATGTTACGGAGACTATGGTCAAATCGTATCATTGTAATGTCTCAAAATCTTCTCTAACAATAACATTAGGAGTTTGTTTGGTTGTGGAAAATTGCTTTCATTTTCCTAGAAAACGTTTTCAGAAATGGAGTTATTTTTATTGGTTGAAATCGTGGAGTTCTCATTTTTCATTTTAGAAAAGTAGATAACGTGTTTAGAAAACCATTAAAATCAGTTTTCTAATTTACATAAAAAGTTATAAAATAGAAAATTTTCATTTTTTTGGAAACCCGAATGAAACAAACACGTTATCTGAATTTTCATTTTTGTTGGAAAGTTTCTTGAAAAATTGAAAAGATTTTCACAACCAAACGCACCCTAAAGCTTCAAAAGGGTTCGCATTGACAACTCCCGCCGCATTGCGCGGGTTTATAACTAGTTAATTAATAAAGTTCGACTAGCTCTACTCAAGTCCAATTGGTCTTGTCATGCTTATTAATAGAGCTTTACTGATTCTTGTAGGGTGAGATTGGTTGGTTTAATCATGCTAGTTAAAAGAGTTCAACTGGTCCAGTCTAGTCCGACTGTATATAGGTCGTGTTTGGCAAAAATAAGCTAGCTTATAAGCTAGTCCGTCTAAACATGTACCATAAGCTAGCTTTTGGAAACGCTACTTTGAGTAGCTTATTGGGAGCTTTTCGAAACTTTTTTCAATTATACCCTTATTAATATTAATTACGTAGTATTAAATTTCAAAGGTACCCATTTTGGTCATTTTACATACTCATAAGCTAGTTTTTGCCAAACATAATTTGTTCATAAGCTAGCTTATCAGCTACTAACTAGCTTATTAATTAATAACTAGCTTATTAACTATCAGCCACTAGCTAGCTTATCAGCTAGTTTGCCTAACATAGCCATAGTCTAGCCAAATTGTAAGAGATTCACTCGATCCACATGGCATATGCACTCAACATAACCCAACCAAAAGACAACATTAAATACAACATGACTCTAACATGTCCATTCATACATATTAACTATGCCTGATGCGTCGAGCAAGGTTCGACGATACCGAGTAGTTACCCGCCCGTGATGGGTTGATTACATTGAATAGTTTGAACTGATTTCTTACCAAATCTAACAATACTATTATTAGAAGACAATATTTCATTTTTTTTTCCAATGATATTTAGAATTACATTTAATACTTTTATAATTAGTTAATTAACTTATTTTCAATCCCTTACTTTTTTATTCTTCACTTTACACCTTTATCATATTCCAAGTCAAGAAATTGGAAATTTATTTTCTAATGCTAAAACATTTCAAAAAATTTTATTAAAACTCTAAGAGCATTTCCAAGAGCTTCTTTATAAAATCTCTAAACTTGGAATTCAAATATTAAAATCTCTAAAAAGATTTATAGTTTCAACATATTCTCCATTTTAGATATTTCAACATCTATTATATCATTAAAATACTAGTTAATGGCCCGTGTTATACACGGACAATTTATAACATATTGCATTAATTTCTAATAAAAATAAGCATCTACATTATAAAGTTCACAAATATTTCACCTCCAATTAACAATATAAATATAATTTAGTTAATAACAAAAAACATTAACGATTTAGTTTAATCATAGCCATCTATGAAAACTTTTGTTCCAATCCTTTATTCAAAACTTTCTTTGAAACTGAATAAGTAGAGAATAGTTATTTAGTAAAAATAATTCTTATTAATCAGCGATTTAAATGGAAAAAAAAAAGAAATTACTCTTTCTTTATTACTAAATATTTTTGTCATCTAATAGTTGTTAAAATATATGAAATTGAAAATTTATAATTCTTTTGTCGAAAGATTCGGATTTCCTGAATGACATTAAAATTGGAGGGATTCAGAAATAAAATACGTTTTGATGGATTTATTTGGAGGGTTTTAAAAAAAAAAAATCATTATTTATAAATAATCTATAAAAATTGTTAGATTATAAAGATGAAATCTTTAAATTAAAGAATATCAACAGAAGGGTTTTAAATAAAATTAATTTTCATTATTTATAAATAATGTATAAAAATAGTTAGATTAAAAAAGATGGAATCTTTAAATTTCAATAATATCAACAATAGAACTGCAATAAAATGTAAACACGTTAACTTATATCTATTTTTAATATTTAACATTATAAATAAATTAAAAAACTATTCAATATTAGACTCATTTTGAAGGTATCGCCGAGACGATTATAATGGTGTAATTTGTAGCAAAGAAAAACAAAAAACTTAATACTTTTTAATTCATATATATTATTTACGTTAATATGATAAGGATGTAAAATGAAAAATGAAAAACTAAAGGATAAAAAGTAATTTAATCAAATAATTTTAAAGATACAAAATGTAAATTTAGGTGGTTAAAATTTTGGAAAATATTTTATCCATATTTGTTAGTTATGTATTTATACGTATTAATAGAGCATTAAAAAACAAAAAAGAAATAGAAATAGATTATGACATCATCATTTGATAAATTTTGTTTAATTGACCAATAATATCACTCAATTTCATTTTGATGACATCACCACAAACCTTCTTTTAATATATTATATATATATATATATATAGATTCTATAAATTTATCATTCCAATACATTTTCTAAAAGCAATTTATAAATATGATGATGCAACCTCATTGATGGAAATGTATAAAAAAAGTAATTTCTCTTTCTGTATATTCAATTATAGGGAATTATCTAAACATGAAGTTTTTCCAAGTTTTCTCTATTTTAGATAACCTTTTATAGAATTTGTTGGAGCAAATTAAAGAACAAAAGTCATATTTTCTCTATTTTAGAGAAGCTGTTGGAGATGCTCTAAGATTAAGGTGGTGTTGTTTGTTTACCTCTTAACAATTCCATTAAGAGGCAATCTCTGAATAGGCAAAAAGGTTATTGATATCTTAATTATTGCATCAACAAATTTCTTCAAGAATAAATAAGTTACAGAAAAGGAATAATATTTTTAACATTATGTATATCGAGTGAGGGTTTGGTGCTAGCAAGAAGTTGAAGTTGATAACATTAGAAACGTGAGAAATGATTATCAATAATTGGTTCCACATAAATGTACATTAAGATGAGATACATTGAGATAAGATACATCAAGATGCATCAGATCAATTCCTTTTTAGAATGTAATTAATGGGAAAGCACGACATTAAGGGTTCATGTCTACTTTTCACATTTTTCATCGTTAACCCAACTTCTCACACAACTTTTAAGACCTAGCTATCGATTGATGGCTATTACAAGTTATAATGTTTTTCTTATTCTTATTTCAAGTCTATTTCTTATCTAACTTTTTAAAGCAAAGTGCATACTTCATGTTATAAACCATATCAGGGGTGGTACGTAAAAGTTACATATCAATATACAATCTCCTCCATTTTATCTACGCCAATAAATAAGTCGATAGTTATGTATATTTATAATTATTGACTTTTATGTTGTCTGTTTCATCATGTTTTAAGTAAAGAGTGTCTTTTATGCATCATTTACAATGTATGCGAAGTTACTTTGTCACATAATCACCATTTTCTTCTTTTTCTACTTTCTTTTAAGGATCAATCCACATGCTTTCCAATCGCTTATCTTGCAAAAAGAATTATCATAATATCATATCTTAACTTTCTTTTGTGTTTGTCACTTGAACCTTATGTTATTCTTTCTAGTTATACTTTGATGAGGTAATTGATGGGTACACAAGTATACAATTAATGTAGTTGGTAAACAACTACCAACGTAAGTGATATCAATATAACAGACAAACAAATGTATAAAGGATCATCTTCTTCTTCTCTCCCTTATAAAAACAATAGTTCCTCTACCATGGACCTCGACAAATCTAAGTCGTTTATTTTACCCTTGAACAAAATTATAAGTATTTTGTCAATATAATATATCTATATAATATTGGTGGTTTGCCCTAAAAGTGTAATTTATCTACATTTCAACAAGGGTTAAAAAATGGATACATTCGTTGGATTACCCACCAATGTGTGGTGCTTGACCCATGGAGATTATTCTTAGATAATTGAGCTCAAAGAACATTTACCTTGTATACATGGTTCTAAAATCTAATTAAACAATTCACTATCGCCTCGTTATAACGTCAAGGTTTGGGTTTGCCGCGACGTTAGCCCATATGGGTTTACTCTAAGGCTTGACTTGCTTTGTAACGCGTTATGGCGTGTTATTACAAGTTACAACATATTACTTTGTAAGGTGTACAATTACTTTTATATATAATTTGTGGGATAAATGATAACTATGTATGGGACTTAGGGACTTAGGGACTTAGGGACTTAGGAATTAAATAAACATTAAACCTAAGATCTTGAATAGGTAAACATGCACCTAATCCAATTCTCATAAACACTGGTTTTTCGAAAATTGAAAAAAGTTGTTAGTAGGGATTGAAGAGATTTAATCCTGATTTTGCACTTTTGATATCATTTTTGTAAGCTATGTATATTTTGTATCACTTATTATTATTATTTCTTTTTTAGTTTATTACTTGATGTGAGTTTAATTTGTTCGATGGTATTATTCAAAACACTAAAATACACAACCACGAGTCTATGTTTGGCGCCTTAGTACACATCTTGAAAAACGTCATGTTCTCATTATAATTTGTAGAGCTTGAGGCTTGACCTTATCGACATATCACACCCATACGTTATTTAGAACCTTGCTTGTACATTAAAGTTTATGTTTTTTATGACTCGTTTGTTAGTTGTAATTTTTCCCTTTCTTAATCGGCCTAAATTTTGCAGTAGGCTAGATCGACGTCTTTCACTAATTTTGATTTGTAATTGGTTGAAGTTGGGTGCCTTGTAGTGCTCTCTTTGTGTATTAGGTCAAGGTGTCAAATTTGTGTCACATGCAATTATATGTTCCGTTATAGGTCAACTTAAGTAATGAACGATGTAAGATTTCATTTTGGATAAATAAAAATCAAAAATCTTATGGAAATGGTTGATGAAAAGCATAAACAAAACCGAAAACAAATATACAAAAACAAAAAAGTATTCGAAAACAGAAACACAAACATCAATAAGCACCAAAAGTAGAAACTGTTGAGCAATGTCCCACATCGGACACAAAATGAACTTGTAATGTGCTTATAAGGGTCCTAGGCTACTCCACTCATAGCCAATTGGTTTTGAGTTGGAACCCCACAAACTTACATGGTATCAGAGCAAGGTTCACCCGTGGTTGGTCAAAAAAAAAAGCCGCACGGACTCCACGTAACCCAAAAAGTATCCACGTGTTAGGCTAAAAAGAATGCCACACGTGAGGGGGCGTGTTGAGCAATGTCCCACATCGGACACAAAATGAACTTGTAATGTGCTTATAAGGGTCCTGGGCTACTCCACTCATAGCCAATTGGTTTTGAGTTGGAACCCCACAAACTTACAGAAACATGTTGTAGAGTTTGAACTTTCATAAATAACATAAACACAATTATAATCATTAATAGTAGAAACAAAAACATAATAATGCTTAATAAAAACTATAAGAACACATAACAAAAATTACGATAACACTTATAAAGAATGCAATTTCTTTTTCCATTATAACAAAATCATGAGCCATTGCCCCATCACCGCATAACAAGGTAAAAAAAGACAATATGTAAACGCTTACCGATAGGATTCAACACCACCACTTACTTTATGTGTAAGATTCTAGTTCATCATTCATGAAGAATTTTACTCGATAAGCGTATACTGGGTAACATCACTTACTTACCCCGGTTAAGACTATATCGTCCTTGTCATCATTCTTACCAGGTTAAGATTCTTAGTTCTTAACATGTTAATCTGTAACACTTAAATGACCTGATAAACACTTACCAGATAACACAAAAGCCAGAGAATCCAGTTACATAATTTATCATACCAATTTAACTAAACGCTAACGGAAAAATCAACATCAGAGTCTGGGTGGTGTAGTCGGTTATCACGCTAGTCTCACACACTAGAGGTCCCCGGTTCGAACCCGGGCTCAGACATTTTATCATTTTTTATATCTTTCTTTTTATTTACTCTATCTCTATTCTCTACTCGAAGTCACTTATTACGTCTTATGTATTATTCTTCTTGATTGTTCTTCTTTCATATTTTCTTCTTTTGGTCTGCAAGATACGTAATCAGATATTTTGGGGATTTTTCATCCTCTTATTCGATCATCCAATCCAACAACAATCAATCGAAATGGATTGGGGAACTGTAACAACGGAAGATCTGATTGAAGCACTTAGGGAAGTCGATTGGTCATCACCTCCTCGTCCTCTTAATGAATTCTTCTCCAGATTCACTGTTCCCAGATCATCCAACAAATGGAACAGTCGTCTCAAGTGTAATCTCTACTAGTATGTTTCTTCTATTCCTCTTTTTCATCTTTTTAGTATTTTGATGATCGTTTGAGTGTTAATTTTGGTTTTCGTTACAATCAAGGTGAAAATTTTGAGTTCTGGAATTAGAAGAAGAATTAAACCCTAATAATTGGTGGTTCTGATTGAATTCGGATATCTTTGTATTGGATTTGTTATGTAAATTTTTGAGGTCGGTGGAAATTAGATTGGGGACTTAAAATTGTAAACCCTAAATTTTGTATTGAGGATCAAGCTACTTGGAGTTAGGTTATTGATGGTTTTGCAGTTTACGATATGATCATTTTTGTGTAAATTGAGATGGTTTGCCTATTTCTTTTCAAATTGGGAGCTGAAGAGCTCCAAAAGTCTTATATTAGTTAGGATTAATTTAGAGAAGCATTCAATTTGCTGGGCTGTTTTTTTAATTCTGAAGGTGGGAGGTCTCCCTTGATGCCAAATATTAAGCTTTTGTGGATGACCATAGGTTTCATGTATATGGATATGATGGATATAGGTGTTTTTGGATGTAGAATGAACCTACACTGCTTTGTTGGTTCTACAGTAGGAAACTTTGTATTGTCAAGGTTTTGCACTTGGTTATAACTTATAAGTTGGTTTAACAATTTTATGTGTTATGCAGCTACCGGACAAATTACTTCATCATGATTGTCTTCATTCTTGGTAAGTTGATTGGAATTTTTGGAAGTCCAGTTTTGTGATGGCTGTTGATATTATTTCATATGTTACAGTCTTGAATTTTGTGAATTGCAGGATTGGATTTCTCTGGAGGCCACTTGCCATCTTTGCTGCCATGTTAACTGCTCTGACAGTAGCTTTCTTAAATGACAGGTATGCTGGTCTGCACATGCATTGCTGTGTTTGTTAAATAGCTGATTTTACTGTAATTCATTCTTAATATCTTTTGTTCAATGATTGTCACCAAGCTTCCTTAAGGAAACTGTACAAACTTGGCTTCACTATCTGCAAGGAAGCCATATAAATATGTTCATATTATAGCTTCTATCCATGTCATGTCATGTCATGCTACTGCAAAGTGCAAACCTCTTGCTAAGGGATTGGGGATTGACATATTGAATCTTTTTTCCTTTGGGCCTAATTCGGATTGCAGCATTAAAGCATGAATAAATTGTGTATAAGATAACAGTTAGTAATGGTCTTTATCTTCTATTCTTATCAGCTTTAGGATAGTAGTACTAGTAGTTCTATTGTTAGGCTAACTATCCATCTTTAGGATGATCGGTGGTTTTAAAAGTAATCCCCAAGAGTGACTATAAGATGGTTGAAACAAAAAAGGTGAGATGCTCTTTGGTTGTGTGAAACAATTGTCCGTAAACCACAAGGATTATGGCGTAGTGGTTGAGGCTCAGGGGGGTGTGGTGGAATATCCTATCCTATCTGCCCAGACGTCCACTACAATTGTGGCCACTGAGTTTATCAGAGCTGATGTCTTACAACTATAATTTTTCGGGGCTAGTCTACGTATAGCCAGCCCAGGTCACCCTTCCAAAGAAAAAAAAACAATTGCCTATGAGTAAGATCCTTTGACTATTCTGGATGTGGAATTTGAGCCATCCTAATGTTATTTAGTCTGAACCCCATGAATGATAAACCTAGACCATTTTATAGCTTACCAAATTATTGTTCTTCTTAAAAATCTTCCCTGCATCATGTACTCAGATGGTTTACATGATTACTCCAGCTATGGCCATCTTGCTTTTAGTGAGGTTTTGGTATCCTACGATTGTCTTTTAGCCAGTGAAGAAAACCAGGCGAAAAGAGATCTAGGGTGTACAAAAGTTATTATTATTTTTTCTATTGCCAAGTAGGGGGTCATCTTAGGATGTTTTCATAGTCATTAGGCTGTCACCCATTTGACAGCTTGGGTGCTTAGCCCTTTGTCCTTCCCAATTTCTGATAGTCTATATTTTATATTCCTTGTGGTACTCTCTGCTGTCTTTTGAACCCATACAGTTTCTATACCTGACTAAGCTCTAGAGTTATTTAGAATTATTTGCCACACGCCTTCCAAATTTTCAGAAAATCCCAGCGTGTTAGGCAACTAGACATAATTTGTTTGGCTATGCTTGGGTTCTGTATACTTGGCCTAGAACCCATGATCTATGCATTACTTATAAATAAAAATAAAACCGGTAATAGATATCTCTCTTATTATCTACTTTGAACCCAAAGTTATTTGATTGCCAAGTTGGCTATGAAGCTTCTTTTGAATCCATGTTAGTTGTTACATTTATAGAGATGTGATAAGACTGTTATGTGATATTTTATAACCTTTTAGATATATCTTGTTATATCTGTATAAATTACTTGTGAATAATTTTGCATCCTAAGGAAGCTTCTCCTCACCTTGCTCTTGATCACCTTGCCCTTGGGTCACGAGTCGAGAACTATGCTCATACATCCTTATTGTAACTTAAATACTTTTTTGGGTAATGTTCTATCGGTCTATTTTACATATTGCATGTTTTCAGGTAGATTTCTTACTACTAGTTATTTTTCTAATCCTTCAACTTTAGCCCCACTGCCTTCTTTCTGAGAAGACATCGGTAGCACTAGCCTGTTTGCTAAAACTCTCAGCTTAGGGCTGCTTATCAGCAGGCTGTACGTTAATTGTTCCTCACTTCTTTGGTTAGCATCTAATTGATCTATTATTTTCCCCCTCAATTCTTTGATTAGCAATTAATTGATATGTGAACATTGAAAAGTTAAGGAGGAATCAAGCATGATTAAAGAGGTAGGAGGGTTTAACTAGAGTACCCTATCAATTAGATTTAGAATTGAGAGAACAATTAAGGAGGGATTAAGCATGACAAATCAGGATAGGTGGGAATCTAATTACCTTATTAATTGGATAAATAAGTTAAGCATGCTCGTAAACTTGCCGTTTAAATTAATTGACCCCATTAAAAAATTGTTGTTGTTCAAACTAAGAAACCTTCCCTTATTTATAACCCAATTACTTCAAACTGAACTTACGACAAGCAATGTGGTGGTTATACACCCTAACCCAAATAGTGAATTTTGGTGGTATTCTAGATAATTTCGTATGTGTGTATAAATATAATCTAAAGAAACAAATTTTTTATATGATCAAATATCTAAAAATAATGATGCTTCTGAATATTAAAGTGAAACATTTGGTGCATCTGCCTTGTTCCTTCTTGTACAATTAAGTGCTAAGAGGGTCACTCCATTTGTTTGTCTTTGCTGAATGGGTTATAGGCAATGTTCTAAAAATCCCCGTTTAGGGTAATTTGAGCTGCCATCTAGGTGTTGCATAGGCATTAAGCATCCGCCACCACTTCAATTAGCATCCAATCAGCGACTGCCGTTCAATAGATTGATTTGGGTATATATCGCCTTTTCTCAAGCTTTTGTTCTTATACATACAAGTGTATTTTTATACATACACATATGTACATAGGTATCTATGTACATGTGTATATAAATCTCTGTAGGTACATGATATTGATACATGTATCAAAACATGTATAGACATCTATAGATATATGTATCTATATTATGTGTAATTGTGTATATACACATATACATATGTAGGTGCATATACGTGTGTATTATGTACGAGGGACAATCAAATAAGAACCTAAAAAATTGTTGAGACGTGAGAACTGTGAGAATTAGTTAAACATGTATTGTCTTACAATGTGAAAGAATACTGGCTGCTGTTAAACATACAGTGTTGTTTCAAATTGTTAAACAAACAATATATGTCCATAAGTTTCACATTCTTTAACAAATACATTTAAAACAATACCTTGAAGCCTAGCTTTAGATGGAACATATACAACTGGAACAAAACTTTGAGATTGGTTCTTCCAGTTCCAGGTTCTCAACATATATTAGGTTTCTTGATTTTCCTCTATAGGTATGTATACTGTATACGTACAGTCGTACAGTGGTACAGGTACAGGTACAGGTACAGGTACATATACACATATACATGTATATGATATTTGTGCATGGATTCGTAGAGTTGGACGCATATGTGTGCATATGTACATGTATACATTTAGATTGATACATACACATATACATATATGTATGTATGCATATACAGGGGCCAAATGAGAACTCGATGTTTGTAGGAACTGTGAGAACCAATATGGACCATTCATTTTATTAAATTTAACCATTATTAATTATTTAATATGATGATAATCATCAAATCGTTTTCTTGAGGGATTTTTTTCTTTCTATTTTACTTTTTCTTTTAAGTCATTAAGTATTAAATGAGTAGTCCATATTGGTTATCACACTTCCCACAAACTATCGAGTTCTCTCATGAAAGGCCCCTTGCCTATACATATATGCATACATACACTGGTACACATAAATATACATATATGTGTGTGTATACATGGGTATGTAAATATGTACATACTTATGTTCTAAAATGATCCACTTAAATCTCTGCTAAGATGATTAATTGCTAAAAGCTCGCTAGACTAGCAAGCTCAGTTCAATTTGTTTTGTTAGAAATACTGGTTTTAGAACAAGTATACAACCATCTTTCCATTACTCTCCTTAACTTGCGCCTCCGTTCTCCATCCATCTTTCTCCTTTTTGCTTCTCAAATGATGGTAGAAAAAAAATGTAACTTTTGATGGAATTTGGCGGGTTTAGACATTTTCGACAACATAATCTTAGATGGAAATGCTGGACTAGGGTACTCGATGGTGTTTAAGGACTTGTTAATACCACTCCGTGTGGGATTCATTGAGTTGGTTTGGTTTGGTTTGGTTGTAATAATATCAACGTATCAGAAATCAACCAATGACCCAAAGTTTGGTTTGTGAAATTTGGAAGTGGGAAAAATCAGTAGTGATAGAGCTTAGCACCTAGTCTGGTTTGTATGGGCAAGTAATATCTGTTTCTGATGGTGTATGTACTATGTAGTGGATGTTAACTTGTTTACTTAAAAACCGGAATTAACGTGAATTGGTGAATGCTGTAACGAACCTCTAAAGCCATACCACTTGGATTAGTTTTTAAGCTTCTTTCTCGACTTACTATCTCGTCAACTATCCTGATGACTGGTTTACAGCTTTGCAGGCACATTTAGCGAAAAGGTAACGAGAACCGTCAGGCGGGTTTCTCCACATTTAGCAGCAAAAATGAGACCTCCGCTAACGTGAGCTTCATTACCTAAATTTTCTTATCTAATGTATATGTGGAGATGCATGTTATATAAGCTATCTGTAACGTTTTACAGGCCAGTTATCCGTGGGCGCCCTTCGTCTAAGAGAACAATTTATATATGTGGACGACCTCGCTGGGTGTTTGTGTCATTGTTCTCTGCTGGTACGTTGAATATTTCTGGCATTTTTATTTTAAAAAACCAAACCAAACAAACCTAGTATCTGTATAGCCCATACAGAGGTACTAGGATGTATGCAATGCTTTGACATTTCTAATTCTTTTAAGCAAAACAGATGAAAAAGTCATTATACTTGTGTGCTTTACGATTATATACTCGAACAAAAAGATTTATTGGTCACAATTTTTTGCGTTATTTGTATGCAGCGAGTTTCATTCTATGGTTTGTTTCTTGTGGGCTGTTGACTTTGTTATGGGCACTTCTCATCGGTCTTCTTGGTAAGCTTTACACAACCTTTGTTCTGTTAACCGATTGGTATATAAGAACATCAAGATGTAATTTTTTTAATTGGTAACTTGATCTACGGCCTTTGTTGCAGGTACGGTGCTGCATGCAAGCTTTCGAACACCTAATCTGAAAGCACGTCTGAATACATTCCGTGAGGAATTTCGTGCAGTTTGGCGCAATTATAGTGAACTGTAGATTCGAATTTGCAGTATCTCATGTTTTAGCACGTAGTTGATCGACATTTATGGGTTCATGATTTTCTTTATGTTAATAATATTTGATATTTGGAATTGGAATGCTGATGCTGTAACTATGTACTTTTTGATGCCTTTAAAGATGGTGATTGTATGATTGCCTCAAGCTTTTATAAACAATTGAACCCACCATTTGTAGAGATCAAAAGGAGCAGGGTGGCCACCAGATATGGGCTGGCCGGTTATAACCGGTCCAGACCTAGTCTTTGTGTGTTAGGTCTGCGTACGAGATTTGACGTAACCAAACATGACCACCGAGAATTGTTGAAGGTTTTGGTTTATATATATATGATTTAGTAATTCACCGATCTCATCAAAATTTACTTAGTATTTGTTTCGCAGATGTTAGTGGTACATAGTCTGGTCTTGTTCTAGTTTTATGGGGTGTTAAGCATGAGACGATGAGTTCTTCGTAATGTCTAATCACTATTTAAGATACGGTAAGCTAAAAAAAGGTGTCTAAATGATTGTCATATGTTGACCTGTCAAATTCTTTTATCATACACAATATATTGTTTACAAACAAATATCATTTGATTATAGATATAAAATGAATAAAATTTTAAGATAAATAAGAGCATTACATCAGAAAAAAAAATACCAATTTGCTTTACCAAGTTGCACCATTATGGTATTAGTGAATAGTATATAAATACCATGTGGCTTTCTGCTATTTATTAACATCAATTTGCTTCATTATTATCAAAGGGGTTAGCTCAGTTGGATGGGGTGAAAGCTACACCACCAAGGTTCGATTTCCACGGGCGACACTTTCTTGTGATATCCAGGCTCTGGATTTGGTCCTTCGGGGCTGGGTTCGGGTTGGTCCATGGGGCCCCTAAAACCTTTGCCGATCGGGTTCAACCATAGGTTGGGCTGCGTCGCAGCGGATTAGTGGGATTGCCCGTAAGAATGCCCGATACCGCTATAACGTGTGTGCGCGTTAACTTGCCCTTAAAATTTTTTTTGCTCCATTATTCTTAGGGGTTGTTTATCAAATACTTACCCGAGTAAGCGTGTGTCGTAAGATTCAGCACTATAACTTACTTACCGGCTAAGGTTTTAGTTCACATAAATAGTATCGTATGTTACATTTTTTTTCCAGTAACTGTGGTAAATGGCTTTTTCATCACATACTGGTGGTAAAACTTTCGGCCTTTGCCATAGGTCTTATCGGGTAAGAATCTTCGTCATTGTCATATCCATCATGATAAGTGATTGGACTGGGTAAACATTTATCCGGGTAAGCGTTTGGTAAACAGTCTCTAAGTGTCTCTTCCAGCACTTATTGGGTAAGATTCTCAATTTTTATTGTGCCACTTACCAGGTAAAATAATTGGTGCTTGTCATGATTAATCGGTAAGGCAAGTCATACCGTTAAGTGCATACACAATATGTATTTGGTAAATGACCCTTTAGTATAAATTGATCCCTCAAATTTGATAGTTATAACCGATATTTTGGTTATAGTATTTACTCATATTTCACTGAAATCAAATTAATATACTATTAATTTTATTTTCATGTTTTAAACTTGCTTAAATAGTACATAATAAAAATAACAATAATAATAATATTATTTAAATTAAAACGGACAAATTGATAATATATATTAGTATTTTTTTTTAAGAATTTACAGAATTATGATAAGGTAATGTATTAAAGAAGAATTACTATTTGCATATCGACTTTTATACCAAATATAAAAAATGATGTAGATTATCAGAGCTATTAAAGATAGGAATAATTAAAAGGAAAGGTAATTTTTGGAAAGTATTTTAAAATAAAGAAAAGAAAATTATTCTGTTCTCCTCTTTTCCAGCTTCATCATTTCTATCTGTCTTCCTCCCCATGCTCATGGACACCCTGTATGTACTTATGTACATTTCCTCTTATCAACAACAAACCAATTAATATTAACCTCAAACAGACTTCAATTACTTGTTTATTTCACAATGAATTCTTACATGAATTTGGCACAAGGAATAGCCTCTACCGCCCTCCTCTTACTCGTCATCGCGTTTCTTTGCTGTTGTCTTACTTCCAAACCTCGCTCACACGGTGACCACCGTAGCAGCACCGGTGCTTGCTCCTGCGATGGCTTCGTTTGATATATAATATAATCTTGTACAACATTTCTAATATTCTTCATCATTCTTTTTTTTTCTTTTTTCTAGCTAGATATGTATAATAGCTAAGTCTATTAGATTCATTTGTATAAGACATTGTTATTTGTTCATGTATTCACAGGATCAATGCTTCAACAAAATTAAGGTTTTAAGTTTGAATAATTAATGTATATACGAATTTGGATTAATGCGAACTAGCGAAGTGAATTTCGTGATATTTCTGGAAAGTTTCTGTTCATAAATCATATTTCTATCTCCAAGTATACATTGATTGATGCATCATAAAAACCCGAATTTCGTACAACAAGATTTGGTGTTCGTCTTCATATAATTGTCGATGGATCTACATAGCTTCTCGTCAACGAAAAATATGTTACTGACATAATCTGATCTTCATTTGATTTAGTTCTGATCAAATATTCATCATCTACAGAAATTTCATCATTGTTGGCCATGGTCCTCATGCACCTGAGCATTCTAAGTATACAACCTGGGTTTGATAAAAACATTATATTATCAGCTTATAATCATTAAAAAAAATTATTGACCTAAGAAACGAGCTAATAATACCGACTTAAGCATTATAAGCCTCAGAACAATGCCAAGAATTGGTAATAGTACAAAATGTAATAATTATATAATATATAGGGGCGGATTTAAATGGAAACTCAAATCCAATTGTGTACATGAGGACAAATAGGATTACTCAGAATGGTGGTGAATAATACAATTTTCAATATTATTCAGTATTCAACAAGAATAATAATACATGATTATTCAGAATAGATGTTCATACTTTATTCATGGTGAATAATACAACTTTCATTAATATTCGGTATTCACCAAGAATAATGCATGACTTTCAATTTGAGATGGGAGGTGATCCCTACACAACAAGTTTTAATCATCCACAACAAATTTATATTAATAGCCAATTATACCCTTTCTTATTTTAGTACATTTTTCACTTAACTCTTTTACTTTTAAATTGTGTTTTTTCAAGCCCCTACACTATCCCCAATTTTAATGTTTATTTTTTTTAAACTTTAAATATTTATGGTCAACGGATCTTTAACTTTTTTTCTTAATTTTTTTTTGTCTTTTTGTATTTCTAAGTTTTAAACTTTTTTATTTTTTTTTTATTCATCAATTTTCATGTTTTATCTTTTATTTTTATTTTGAGCTTTAAAAACGTGTACCATTCACTTTTCTTCTTGAGTTAGTTTTAGCACAAAAACAATTAAACTCAACTCATTGTATAATGTTGCTAGAAAATTACAATGACACCAAAACAACTTAACTCCACTCCAATTATATTTCATGCAGAAAATTACAAACCAAAATAAAAAACAAAATAACGTTCCAAAATGAAAAATAGAAAAAAAAGTATGTTTGCCAATATAAATCATTAGTTCTAAGAGAAAAAATTTAAAAGTTCACCTAAACTTAATCATGCAACTCAAAAGATACATAGTCATCTGAAAAGTTTGGAAATACATTTAAATCGATTAAGTTGCTTTCTTCATCTCCTTCATTGTTTTTTTGGAGCACGCAATTAGAACTTGAAGAATTGTGTCTTTGTGATAATTCCATCAACTCAAATCTCGAAGGATCTCGTGTCGTAGAAGTTATTCCTTTCTTCTTTTTTGATTTTGGCCGTTGAATCACGGGTTCCAAAAAAACAATGAAGGGGATGAAGAAAGCAACTTAATCGATTAAAATGTATTTCCAAACTTTCAGATGACTATGCATCTTTTGAGTTGCATAATTAAGTTTAGGTGAACTTTTAAACTTTTTCTCTTAGAACTAATGATTTATATTTGCAAACATATTTTTTTTCTATTTTTCATTTTGGAACGTTATTTCGTTTTTTATTTTGGTTTGTAATTTTCTGCATGAAATATAATTGGAATGGAGTTAAGTTGTTTTGGTGTCATTGTAATTTTCTAGTAACATTATACAGTGAGTTTAGTTTAATTGTTTTTCTGTTAAAACTAACTCAAGAAGAAAAGTGAATGGTACACGTTTTTAAAGCTCAAAATAAAAATAAAAGATAAAAAAGTGAAACATGAAAATTGATGAATAAAAAATAAAAAACTTTAAATCTTAGAAATACAAAAAGACAAAAAAAAATAAGAAAAAAAATTAATGATCCGGTGACCATAAATATTTAAAGTTTAAAAATAAAAAAATAAACATTAAAATTGGGGATAGTGTAGGGGCTTGAAAAAACATATATTAAAAGTAAAAGAGTTAAGTGAAGATTGTACTAAAATAAGAAAGGGTATAATTGGCTATTAATATAAATTTGTTGTGGATGGCTGAAACTTGTTGTGTAGGGATCACCTCCCATTTGAGATGCTCATCAGAGCCATCAAAGTTGCAAAAAATCATTTACAATATGTTCATCCCCGAACTTATTTATAGTATGTAGCCTAAAACACACCATTCTTCTAATAAATTTAGCAGTTCTAAGTATATTGTTGTGCTACATTAAAATTCTTAAGTTATATGAAAATGCATATATTTAATGAACATTGAATAACTATGAATAACTAATGGATATTGACCTCACCTTTGAACCTTCATCGTTGAATTAATCTTTTCGGACATATGAAGTCTCCTCGATCCACCTTTTAGCTTCAGCGACGGACCTTAGTTTCTTTTTCGACTTTGGATGAGAGTAAAACTATGTAGAGTTTAATGTTTAGTAACCTTACTAATCAAGAAGTATACAAAATAAACTATAGATCATAATATACACTACCTTGTCAATCCTATGATTTTTATTATTTTCTTGACGCTTTCTTCTTTCGATGGTCCATCCTTTTAGATGATTTTGTAGCTCTTGGGGATCCAGAGGAACTTCAGCATTACTCTCTCTTCCTTCATTTATCTATTGAAACACAGAACGATCGATGCATGTTTATAAGATTTCGAAATACTAGAAATACATTTACAGAAAAACAATGTACAAAAAACAAAAAAAATAGAAAAGAGGAAACTCATTGGCTACATAAGGAGAGGAGGGCAAATGTAACTTATCTAAAATCAATATTACCTCTTCAATGTTGTTGGTTTTATATAGTTCTAGAAGACTGAAATCCTTTTCTATCTTCCCCATGGATTCTGAAGAAGTGTATTTTCTTCTCTTTTTTCGTGATCCATCCTCCTGCATCCGATTTTTTAATTGTATGTCTCTTAGTTGTATGAAAAATTATAACAATAAGTAGGAATTACTTTCAAAATGTGACATCATCAGGTAGGTACCTATAGTAGAAGTTGTGTGTTTTACAAAGAAAAGAACTCAAAGTAACCATATTAAGTTAAATCTAATGGAAATCTTTTCACAAGAAGTAGCATTACTTTACGTATTTCCCATTTCGAGCATAAAAACTACTAGCTAACGTGCGCGTGTATGCATTAATAATAGTTGAAACTTCTCGGATGGTAAGAACTACCCCAAGCACATGACATACCGGTTCCGGTCTCCTGAAAGAGATTGGCACTGCTGCAATAACATCACTTTGTCTGAATGTAACTTCATTGGCTTCTGTTTCCTGTATAGAGAGCCATTTCATTAGTTATTACTTTAAGTAGAAGAGAAGAAAATAAAATTATTGAGTATACAAAAAATAAAGATAAGTAGAGGTGTAACACACTTAGGCCCACCCAAGGACAATGGAACAAGAAAATGATACAAATATGCAAACTCCAAAAACTTTTTCTATAAGAAGGGTTGAAGATTCATCATATATAAAAAATATGGAATTACAATATTTGTAACAAATTCAACATAAACATTTTAACTTTTATACCTGATAGAATGTTGGGTGGGGAATAATCTCTAATCCTGTAGGATTTGGTGATTGTTGTACAAAGTTGAGGGCCATATTATACTTGATTAATGGTCTAAGGTCACTAAGCAAAGGACAAAAGGGAAGCAAGGATGGTTGATGAGTGGGTACAGAGATAGATACAACACTTGTTTGTAAAAATTGCATAATGGTGGAATGGATTTATAGCTATTGAATTTGCACAAATTTATTATTTTCAATTTTTATAGAAAATATTAAATTTAACAGATTTGGAATTATAGTTAATGTCATTTTAAAGGTGTTCTAAGACCGCCTAAAATTTAGATATTGCATTAATTTCGAAGATCTTTTTGTTCAAAATTGGATTAAGTCATGAGACAATAGTTATGGATGACCTTTTATTTTCTTTTTCGATTTTGGTAAAATATTTGTTTTGAACTTATCTGAAAAATATACTAGCTCGTACATAACTTGCATACATACTAGTTATATATTTTGTCTATTTTTGATTAAAAATAGTGGGAGATATCTTTTTGTTTTAAAGATAAAATTGTCATCGTAGTTTTAGTCACGCCTCGTGAACATATGTGTATGTATATATAATTGGGATTATGTAAGAACTTTTTCCTTATGAATTACGTGATTGATATATGATTCTATGTTTTAATTTGAGCGGATAGTTGGAAGTGATGCAATTGTGTTGTTCCCTAATTCGTATCTTTGCAGAAAACACAGCCGTCATTCGGATACCCCACGAATGAATAGATGTTCTTTAAACGGGAGTCTCCCGAGACGAGCACGCCAGTTACATATCCTGACCTTAATCGGGATAGTGCTATTCCAAATCACCGGAGCCATATGTTTTTTATATGTTAACATGAAAATGTAAACATAGTTTAACATATATAACTTAACATTCTTAATATACATTAACACGCATTGACCTGTTAATGTTGATATAAGCTAACATACGTTAACATATCTTACCACGAACATGCATGTTAACATACCATAAATAAAATGTTAACATATGCTCGCAAAAGCAGAAAATCAAAAAGACTAAAGTGCCCCTACTTCATAATAAAGACCGGTGATCATCACCCTTAGATCAAAAGAGATCGATTGTTGTGCATGGTTTATACTATTCTCATGGAAAGTGGAACTTTTTACCCAAAGCCACGTGTATATATGTGTGTGTGTGTGTTGGCAGGGGGGTGTTAAATAATGAACATTGAATACATCAAGAAGATTACATACTTAAACACCTCACAAGTGAACTTCGATCAACTAATTAATGAAGCTTACGGCATATAAATTATGTCCTATGCCCTTTTTTACTCCAACAAGGGACTTTAGTGTTCTTAATTTGTGAATTTTTGCATGACAATATATGTTACCTTCATATTATATGTAAGAAAAAGATAGTGAATTGTACCTTGTCAATCCTATGATTTTCATTCCATCTTTGGTGCTTTCTTCCTACAATTGACCATCCTTCAAATAATGTTCGAGTAGTTCATGCGAATTCAAAGTAGTTTCACCATTCTCTCTCTATGTAGGTTTATCTGTTGAATAAAACAGACAATAAGTATTACACAAAAAAGTAATACAAAAAATAAAGCACAACATAAAGTACATTAGTGTATACAAAACAAAAAAAAACAACCATAGAATAAAAGAAAAAGGAAGTGCACGTCGACTTGTCCAACTAGCAAGGCTTCCTCGGTCTAATTTAGAGTTTAAATATCACACTTTGACGTTGACCATGGAAGAAATAGGTATGAATTCCCATCTTCTTAGGATACTAGATCTAACTTAAGAAAGAAAATAAATATTACCTATTGATTGCTATTCAATTTACATAATTTGAGAAGGCAAAAGTCCTTTTCTTTTGCCCCGTGAATAACAAAGAGGTGCATCTTCTTCTCTTTCTCATATCCATTTCCTCGTGTCTATACTCTTGCATGAAAAACATGACAATGAACTAATTAATAGCAAGAAAAATGGAAGTGTGTTGTCATTAAACCTTGATACATGGACATGTTCAGTAAAAACGTAAAAAAAACATAGTTGTTGTCTGCTTATATAGCTTTGTACCGAGATCCAAATCGATGTAGTAGTAAACAACCAAATCAACTTGGATGACTTATGTGTGCAAAAGAGTTAGCCATTTCTATACCAAGAGCTTTAGTTAGGTATTTTCTCTATCAAAGTAAGCACTTGATGGTTGTTAACTTAGTACATGCCTTGAGGGTTATAACTTGTTTCTATTTCTTCTATCATCTCCGACGTGGTGCATTTTGAAATCTAGGTTAGCTTTTACCACTTTAATTCCTACTTGTTGTGTAATATATGTTCTATTTGAAACTTTTGATATTGAAACATGATTTACTTAAAATTTGACAATAGTAATTACCCTAGTAGAATTTGTGTGTTTTCACAAAAAGTAACTTAAAGTTATCATTATGTTGTGATGGATATTATAAGTGACGTAGTATCACTAATGTATGTTGTTGCGGACCAAAATCTTTCAAATAAGTTCCAACGGACATCCTACAAATGTTAAATTTCCCAATTAAAAAAAGTTATGTTAGTAATCTATCTGTAGATTTTAAGATCTTCGATGGATCTTAAATTTTAATTTTCAATTTTTTAACTGATTTTCTATGTGATGACCACACAAAAAATTATTTAAAAAAATAAAGAAACATATTTAAAGATGCTTCTCCTCACATAATGAATTGTATCTCTTTGATAGGGATAATAACAGTTTTTTAAGAGCAACTTTAGCTCTTGCTCGAAAAGACATTAAGAGCAGTTTAGCCTATTCCATAATGTCTCAATTGGGCTATATGATACTATGAGGTGTTAGGAAATGGTCGAAGTAGTTCAATTCCATAGTTGTTAGATCTAGAGGATTTGATGGATAATGAGCCAGCTAAAATGGCAAATCCAAAGAATTGAAGGTTTTCCTATACGTTCATCACTGCTCTAATTCTCTGAGCTACAGACCCCACTTCGTCTCTCGTGGATCTGTTCTCGGGAGTACCTTGGAAAAAAAAGAACCTTTGCTCTCCCCATCCATTTCAGTTTAACAAGATGTGAAAGCGATTTCATCTCTACAAGAATGGTGCATTTCGAGGAATAATTCTCAAATATCTTAAATATTTTTCTTTAAGATGTTTTTATGAGTGGTCTTTAAACACCCCCCCCCCCCCCTCTTCTTTGTCTTGATAATACATCAGATTTCTCAAAATTCACCACGGATTACCAACATAGTTTTCCTAAATTTTATTTTTAACAGATGAAACATTTTAACACAATATCAATTTACCAACTTGATGCTACGATTGGTGATCCGTCTTTGATCACCCACGACTTTGTTTATTTGTGTGTGTGTGTGTATGTGTATGTCTTACTTTGGATCCTCCTCAATGCTACAACAATAAGGGAATTCGGACCCAATTTCATCTCTTCATCCCTCCACCAAATATAGTTGGTAATCCGGACCAAACGATTTTTCTCTCATTACTGTAGTGTTCTTTCGAAGTATCAGAGGCTCGATTGGAACAATATTGTTCTTTAACCTCACCAGTTCCACCGGTACTTGAAAATATGTCATTTGACCTAGGTATTGAAAAAAAATCTATTCTCATTAAACAATGCATCTCTCGATTCTATAACGGTGTGAATCGTTATAGAATCATTAGGTTCAACAACATAGAACCTATAAGCCTTGTAATGCTCGGCATATCTAATAAAGAAAAACTTACAAAAAATCGTGAAGAAAACAAAGAGTGATTATATGACTTGGATAAAACTTGAGATCGCATGTTCATGTATCCACGGGATCAATGCTTCAACCAAATTAAGATTCTGAGTTTGAATATTTAATGTATATACGAATCTGGATGAATGCGAACTTGCAAAGTGAATTTTGTGATATTTCTGAAAAGTGTTCCGTTCATAATTCATATTTCCATCCAAGTATACATTGATTGATGCATCAAAAAATCCCAATTTCATACAACAAGATTTGGTGTTGTCTTCATATGTAATTGTCGATGGATTCACATATGCTTCTCGTCAACAAAAAATATGTAATCGACATAATCTGAATCTTCGTTTTCATTTATTCTTGAAGATTCATCAGCTACAGAATTTCCATCACTTAATCCTTGTTAGCCATGGTCCTCATGCACATGAGCATTCAAGTATATACCCTGGGTTTGATAATTAAAAACATTATATAAAAAAAATTAATAACATAAGAAACAAGAGCTAGTAATACTGACTTAAGCATTACAAGCCTCAGAACAAAGCCAAGAATTGCTATTACATTTAACAGTTCTAATTAAGTATATTGCTGTTCTACATTAAAATTCTTAAGTTATATGAAACTGCATATATTTAATGAATATTGAATAAATAACAGATAATGGATGTCACCTTTGAACCTTTGCCGTTAAATTAAGCTTTCGTGACGTATGAATTTTCCTCTATCCACCTTTTTGCTTCAGCGAGGGACCTTAGTTTCTTTTTGGACTTCGGATGAGAATAAAACTATATAGAATTTAATGTTTAGTTACCTTACTAATCGATAAGTATATATACAAAATAAACTATAGATTCATAAGATATATATACTACCTTGTCAATCCTATAATTCTTATTAGTTTCTTGTCGCTTTCTTCTTTCGATGGTCCATCCTTTTAGATGGTTGTGTAGTTCATGGGGATCTAGAAGAACTTCACCATTACTCTCTCTCCCTTGATTTATCTGTTGAAAGAACACAACAATGCAAGTTTGGATCTCAAAATACTGGATTAATGTAACTTATATAAGAGCAAATGAAATCAATAATACCTCTTGAATGTTGTTGCTTTTGTATAATTCTTGCAGAGAGAAATCCTTTTCTATTTTCCCCATGGATTCTGAAGAGGTGTATTTTCTTCTCTTTTTGACTGATCCATCATCCTGCATCCGATTTTTCAATTGTTTGTCTCTTAGTTGTATGAAAAAAATGTAACGGTACGTGTGTGTGAGTTAAATTGCCGTTCAAAAAAAAAACAATAAGTAGGAATTACTTGCCAAATGTTACATTAAGAGTTAAGTACCTTTAGTAGAAGTTGTGTGTTTTACAAAAAAAAAAAAAAAAAAAAAAAAAAAAAAAAAAAAAAACTCAAAGTCGTTACCATTAATTTAATTGTAATGGAAATCTTTTCACCAGAAGTAGCATTACTTTACGTATTTCCCATTTCGAGCATAAAATTAAAAACTACTAACGTGTGTGTATATATATATATATATTATTTTATTTACAATTGTCGAGCACATCACATACCGGTTCGGGTCTCCTGAAGGAGATTGGCACTGCTGCAATAACTTCATTTTGTCTGAATGTAACTTCTTTGGCATCTCTTTCCTGTATAGAGGGCCATTTCATTAGTTATTACTTTAAGTAGAAGAGAAGAAAATAAAACTATTGAGTATACAAAAAATAAAGATAAGTAGAGGTGTAACACAATTAGGCCCACCCAAGGACAATGGAACAAGAAAATGATAAAAATATGCAAACTCCAAAAACTTTTTCTATAAGAAGGGTTGAAGATTCATCATATATAAAAAATATGGAATTACAATATTTGTAACAAATTCAACATAAACATTTTAACTTTTATACCTGATAGAATGTTGGGTGGGGGATAATCTCTAATCCTGTAGGATTAGGTGATTGTTGTACAAAGTTGAGGGCCATATTATACTTGATTAATGGTCTAAGGTCACTAAGCAAAGGACAAAAGGGAAGCAAGGAAGGTTGATGAGTGGGTACAGAGATAGATACAACACTTGTTTGTAAAAATTGCATAATGGTGGCATGGATTTATAGCTATTAAATTTGCACAAATTTATTATTTTCAATTTTTATAGAAAATATTAAATTCAACAGATTTGGAATTATAGTTAATGTTATTTTAAAGGTGTTCTAAGGTGACCTAAAATTTAGATATTGCATTAATTTCGAAGATTTTTTTGTTCACATTTGGATTACCTTTTATTTTCTTTTATTTTGGTAAATTATTTATTTTGAACTTATCTGAAAAATAATTATGAATGTTGTAAGATACACATACTAGTTAAATATATTGTCTATTTTTGAATAAGAAAAGTGGGTGATATCTTTTTGTTTTAAAGATAAAATTATGTGTATAGAGGAAAGTTCAAATGTGAACCACTTTTTGGTTGTGAACATGAGGACAACCGAGAGCGCGACACGTGGCGGATGACTAGGCGCCACGTCGGCTTTGAGTGTGGTCCCCTCCTTTAATTCAATGGCCTCCCCATGAATCGCGCCTAGTCACCCGTTGTGGATCTGACGTGGCGCCTAGTCATCCGCCACGTGTCGCGCTCTCGGTTGTCCTCACGTTCACAACCAAAAAGTGGTTCACATTTGAACCCACCCCTATGTGTATATATGTATATATAATGGGATTATGTAAGAACTTTTTCTTTATAAATTACTTGGTGGGGAGGATGATATATTTTAATTTGACCAAATGGTTGGATTTGTTCCTCAATAAAAGAAAACTGGCAAGGGATGTGGCCAATGGGGCCAGATGTTTTTTATATGTTAACATGAACATGTAAACATAGTTTAACATATATAACTTAACATTCCTAAATGTTGATACACGCCTTAACTTGTAAATGTTGATATATAAGCTAACATACAACATATTAACATATCTTTCCATGAACATGCACGTTAACATACTGTACGTAAAATGTAAACATACGCTCACAAAAGCAGAAAATCAAAAGACTAAAGTGCCCCTACTTCATAATAAAGACCGGTGATCATCACCCTTAGACCACGTACGTATGTGTGTGTGTGTGCGCGTGTGTATGTGTGTGTTTGGGGGGGGGGGGGGGGTTAAATGATGAACATTGAATACATCAAGAAGATATATATACATATTTAAACACCTCACGGATGAACTACGATCAACTAATTAATGAAGCTTTAATATATGGCATATGAACTATGTCATGTGCCCTTTTTTAGTCCAACAAAGGACTTTATTGTCCTTTTTTTTGGAAGGGTGTCTGGGCCAAAGCCCGACTAATCACCGGCAATTTTGGGGACTAAACATGGCTCCACTTAAATGTTCCCAGGCATGTGTATGGGAAGGCTCGAACTCGGTTAAGGCGCTATGAACCCCCTGAGCGATAACCAATCCGCCACAGCACTGTTGACGACTTTAGTGTCCTTTGTGAATTTGCATGACAATATATGTTACCTTAATAGATATGTAGGAAAAACATAGTGAATTGTACCTTATCAATCATATGATTTTCATTCCAATTTTGTTGCTTTCTTCTTTTAAACGTTTGAGTAATTCATGAGGATTTAAAGTAGTTTCACCATTCTCTCTTTCTAGTTTATCTGTTGAAGAACATACAATAAGTATTACGCAAAAAAGTAATTAAAAAATAAAGCATCACATAATGTACATTAGTGTATACAAAACAAAACAACAGCAACCATATATAGAATAAATTAAATAGGAGGTCCACGTTAACTTATCTAACTAGCAAGGCTTCATCGGTGTAATTTAGAGTTTAAATATCACACTTTGACGTTGGCCATGGAAGAAATTGCTATGAATCCCCGTCTTCATTGGAAACTAGATCTAACTTAAGAAAGAAAATAAATATTACCTCTTGATTGCTAATGAGTCTACATAATTCCAAAAGGCAAAGGTCCTTTTTTTTGCCCCATGAATAACAAAAAGGTATATCTTCTTCTCTTTCTCATTGATCCATTTCCTCGTGTGTATCTCTTGCATGAAAAGCATGACATTGAATTAATAGCAAGAAAAGAAAAATAAAAGAGTGTGTTGTCATTAAACCTAGATACATGGACATGTTCAATAAAACCGTAACAAGAGATAGTTGTTATCTATTTATATAACTTTGTACCTAGATCGAAATCGATGTAGAAATGAACAACCAAATCAATTGCATGACTTATATGTGCAAAAGAGTTAGACATTTCTATACCAAGAGCTATAATTAGATATTTTCTCTATCAAAGCTAGCACTTAATGGTTGTTAACTTAGTACATGCCTTGAGGGTCATAACTTGTTTCTGCCTTGAGGGTCATAACTTGTTTCTATTTCTTCTATGATCTGCGACGTAGTGCATTTTGAAATCTAGGTTAGCTTTTACTACATTAACTCCTACTTGTTGTGTAATATATGTTCCATTTGTAACTTTTGATATTGAAACATGATTTACTTACAAAATTTGATAATAATAATTACCCTAATAGAATTTGTGTGTTTTCCAAAACAATAACTTAAAGTTACCATTATATTGTGATGGACATTATAGATAACTTAGTATCACCAATGTATGTCGGTGAGGATCAAAATCTATCATTAAGTTTCGACGGATATCCTACCACGGTGGGAAATCTATCAATAAACACCTCATAGGTGAACTTCGATCAACTAATTAATGAAGCTTTTATATATGGCATATGAATTCTGTCCTATGCCCTTTTTTACTCCAACAAAGGACTTTAGTGTCCTTTGTGAATTTGCATGACCATATATGTTACCTTCATAGTATATGTAGGAAAAAAGATAGTGAATTGTACCTTGTCAATCCTTTGAAATTTCATTCCATTTTTATTGCTTTCATATTACAATTGTTCATCCTTTTAATTGTTTGAGTAGTTTATGAGGATTTAATGTAGTTTCACGATTCTCTTTCTGTAGGTTTATCTGTTGAAGAACATATAATAAGTATTACACAAAAAAGTAATAGAAAATAAAGCATGAAATAAAGTTCATTAGTGTAGACAAAACAAAATTTTCTCTATCAAAGTTAGCACTTAATGGTTGTTAAATTAGTATATGCCTTGAGGGTTATAACTTGTTTCTATTTCTTCTATGGTAGTGCATTTTCAAATCTAGGTTAGCTTTTACCACATTAATTCCTACTTGTTGTGTAATATGTGTTCCATTTGTAACTTTTGATATTGGAACATGATTTACTTACAAAATTTGACAATAATAATTACCCTAGTACAATTGTGTGTTTTCCAAAATAGTAACTAAAGTTACCATTATGTTGTGATGGACATTACAGATAACATAGTATCATCAATGTATATCGTTGAAGAAAAAAATCTGTCAATAAGTTCCAACAGACATCCTCCCACGGCTAGATTGTCCAATGAGAATAAGTTATATGTTAGTAATCTATCAATAGATTATTAGATCTTTGATGGATCTTAATTTTTAATTTTAATTTTTAAAGTTTTAACCAAATTTCCATGTGATGATGTTAGTATAAAAATCAAACAATTGATAGAGGTTGAGAAGCCACGGAATCTTCACTTTATTCATTAATGGTGGAATGTACAAACACACCTTAGAAAACTCACACTAAAGCTTGAGAACGCCTCTCATTAAATTGTACGAGGGCTTAATGTGTAATTAGTTACAAGTTGTATGGGCTTAGGCTTGGGCTTAGTATCCTAGTATAAATAGGGATGGCTTGTACCATTGAGAGGTTATGAGAGTTGTTCACAAGCTTTAGTGTGTGTTTTCTAAGGTGTCTTTGTACATTCCACCATTGATGAATAAAGTGAAGATTTCATGCTTCTCAACCTCCATCAATTGTTTGATTTCTATACTAACAAGTGATTCAGTACCCATGAGAATTGCTGATCAAAGAAGCTCTTTTAATCTCAAACCAAAATGATACGGAAAAAAAAAATTGACCAAAAGTTTGAAAAAGAATTCAAAGATATATCAAACTAGAGGGACTAGATTTGAAGTTGGACGCTCATCCAAACTTGATTATGACAGAAAACTACAGGGACTCGAAGTGACAGAAACAACAAACTGTCATTAAATAGTCTAGAGGTTGAATTTGTCAAACTGTCAAATAAGATCCATCAAGTCATCAACAAATTCTAACAGCAGGGACCAATTGTATCAATACCCCAAACCTTGGACCACTTTTCGATTGAAAAGAATTGAATTGTAAACTAGAAAATGAAAACCCATACTTTTCGATTAACTCATATTTGGAGTCGGATAAGTCTTCTTTTCCGATCAAACATAATAGTTTCCGACCAAAATTACTTTTAAGTTTTCAAGCAAATGAATTTCCTGGGGTTCCAACTCAGAACCAATTGGCGATGAGTGGAGTAGTCTATGACCCTTATAAGCACATTACAAGTTCACTTTGTGTCCGATGTGGGACAATGCTCAACATTTCCAAGTTGTGAGATTTACGATTCAAACGCAATTTTCTGAAATCTAACAGACGTTTCCGATTCCTGATTTCCAAGCAGGGAGGGGAATTTTCCGATCAACAGTCTCCAATCATGTGGTTTGATATGCGAATGAGATTCCAACTTCTGTTTCAAAATCGACCCCCAAATTTCCAAGCCAATTCGCAATTCAGATTGTTTCCAAGTTCAGAATTAAGTAACCGATCAAGATGGTTTTCGATCGCCAAAAACCCTCATGTGGTAACACATTAGAAGCAGTTTTCGATGAGGGTCTTCAAACAGAAGCCAAAACATACGATCTGAGGGTTTACTACTCTCTATGGTTTTCGATCTAGCAAGAGAAACCCAACAAGGTTTTCGAGAAACACAATACGAGAGATAAGCCAAAAACACAGTTTCTGAAAATTTTCTAATACAAAACAGGTTTCCGATCGAGGGAAAGAAACTTGAGTTGGAAATACAATTCTGAATTGAAAACCTTCAGATTGGTAACCAATAATCTAAGTTGGAAACCACATTGGAACCTATGAGTCAGAAACCAATTTGAAAACCATACAATCGAATTCCATCGGATTTAAAACCTCATCGAACACTAAACCATTTTCAGATCCAAAATTGAATTCTCCATGAAATTTCCAAACACAGATCCAAAGTATTGCTTTATGAACATAGCTTCAAAATCCATAAAACTTACCTTAACTTGAATGATTTCACAGGACCTACAAATCAAATGATTTGCCCTGCTCTGATACCAATTGTGAGTCCAAGAAATCAAACAAGATAGAGGATTATATGAGAGAAATCATGAAGATGAAAGGAAATGATCTTGTTTATTGAAGAGAGCTCTCATTGATTACAATAACACACACAAACACCTTAGCTCAAACAACTCTTAATGAATGCTTATCTACACTCTTTCCCAACCATAGACCCCTTATATAGGTCTATTTAGGGGTGAGCAAAAACCGGACCGAAAACCGAAAAACCGAAAAAAAAACCGAAAAACCGAAACCGAAAAAACCGAAAACCGAAAAAAACCGAAAAACCGAACCGAAACCGAAAACCGAAAAACCAAATGGTCCGGTTTCGGTTTTTGCTCCAAAACCGAACCGAAAAAACCGAACCGAACCGAACTTGGAACCGAATTAAAAACCGAACCGAGAACCGAGAACCGAACCGATATATATACTATATTTTTTTTGAATTATATATAATTATATATAATAATTAATAAATTAACCCCTTATCTTTTAACATGTTGCTACTTTTTTCCTCAAAACATTCTTTGTTTGGCTTCTAAAATTCTAAATTTTATTTATACTCAATAACTAAAGTTGTAAACATAGACTTATGTCTTATGTAAACATAATTTTTAACTAAAGGAGTTTCTATTTATATTCAAATCTTATATGTAAAGTTGTAAACAACTAAACATAATTTTTCAACAAATTAAATGCAAATTATAAAGTTGAAACATGGAATAAAGAAAATACAGAGTTATAGACCGAAAACCGGACGAAAAAACCAAAAACCAAGGGAAAAACCGAAAAACGAAAAAAAAAACAAAAAAAAACCGAAAAAAAACCGAAAACCGAAAAAAAAAAACCGAAAAACCGAAAAAAAAACCGAAAACCGAAAAACCGAAAAACCGAGAACCGAACCGAAAAAAACCGAGAACCGAACGGGAGCGGTTTTCGGTTCGGTTCCGGCCAAAAACCGAACCGAACCGGACCGTGCTCACCCCTAGGTCTATTTACACAAAAGCCCAAGCTAAACTTTTAGCTAATTATAAAGTAACCCACAAAACTTTCTTCATAAAACTTTCTAATTATTAGGACAATTTGGTCTAACAATTGGTATCGGGGCAAATCATTGATTTGTTGTTCTTGTGAAATCATTCAAGAGGTAATTTCTAGATTTTGAATCATTTTGTCCGTATTGTGAAAAATGAATCTGTGTATGCGATTTAATTGAGTTTATGTGAGTTTGGATTTGGGATTTTCTTTTTCTTCTTCTTCTTTGGATTGGAATCCATTTTCTTCTTTTTCTTCTTCTCTCAATCGAAATGTTTGTCGACAGATTGTTCTCGATCTGAAAGCTTTTATCGAAAACCTTGTTGGAAACCTGTTCTTAATCAAAATCCTTTGGTATGGGTTTTTGTGGGTTTTATCGAAAACCTGTTATCGAAAAGTTGTGTGTGGTTGTATGTGAATGGAAATCCAAATCCTTTTTTTTTAGATAAGGTTCACCTAGGTTTGCCCAGACTACATCCTTGGTAATTTTTACCGAGAGCTAAAGCATGCTCCCCTGGGATTAATACTCAGTGGCCTGGTTGCTCACCCCCGTCGAAATCCAAATCCTTGTGTGTGCTTAGATCGAAAACAGTTCCCAACTTCATGTTTTCGATCAGAAACTGCTTGATTCAAAATGTTTGGCTCGGAATTTTCAATCAAAAAGTTGCTTTCTGGATTTTGGTTTTACACCTCTGTAATCAATTTCATAAAGTTTTCGATCTAATGCTACTTCAATCGAAAAGATGATCAAATTTTGAGTTATTGACAGAATTGGTCCCTGCAGTTTGAATTGGTTGGTACTTTAATGGAGTATATTTGACACTCTAACAAATTTAGCCTCTGGAATGTTTAATGACAGTTTGTTATTCCTGTCACTTCCAGTCCCTGCAGGTTTCTGTCTTGATTCAAGTTTGGATGAGCGTCCAACTTCAGTCCCTGGAGTTTTGTTTTGGATTAATTGTGCCGATTTGTCGAGTCTATCCCTCCAGTTTGCTATAATTTCGATTTATTTTTCAAAATTTTGGTCAAAGAGCGGAACCCCCGTATCGGGTGGTTTGAGATTAAAAGAGCTTCCTTTGATCAACAATTCTAAAGGGTACTAAATCATTTTCATCCAGATTAGGGATTATGTTTAGATGTGATTTGAAGACTATACGATCAACCGGGCTTTCAAGATTTATTCTTTTGTCAAATATCTTAAAGATTTTTCTTTAAGATATTTTCTCTAGTGAGTGGTCTTTGACCCCCCCCCCCCCACCTTTTGTCTTGATAATACATCGGAAATCTCAAAATGTATTACTTACTGACGTAGTTTTTTTTAATTTTATTTGTAACAAATGAAACATGTTAACACAATAACAATTTACTAACTTATCCGAAAAGATATATGTGCCATTATCTACAATTAATATGCACCATTTTCTCTGGTTAATTGGGGAAAAAATTCACGATCGGAGAGAGATTAAAGCAATCGTAATTGATGAGGAGGTGACAGGATGTTGTCGCAAGATAAGATGCCGAGAAGAGTGATCGGATATGTTTTTGCCAGAGAAGACGTGATGGTGATCAATAACATTTGACAAACCTTAGGGACCAAATCCGTAATTAAAAAACATGGTGACCTGCTAGTAATCTGCTATCAAGGGTCATGATACAATAAACAACAAGTTTTGAAACTTCAATATATTAAATGGTAAATTTCAGAGTTGGATACATATATACAATAGCAAAATGTGACAACTTGGATACACTTTGGGGAACTAAACCCTTCTCTAAAATAGAAAAGTTGTTGGAGATGAAACAATTTTTTTTAGAGATTTTGACTTTCTATGCTCCATTTCGAAGAAATTATAGAAAAGTTGTTGGAGATGCTCTCATAAAACAAGATGTACATGGTGTTCATCTCCATACGTGATTGTCGATGGATCCACATATGCTTCCCGTCAACAAAGGATATGTGAATGGCAAACTTTGATCTTCATTTTAATTTAGTTCTAAATATTCATAATCTACAAAATTTTTATCTTCACTTATTCCTTCTTGGCTATGGTCCTCATGTACATGAGCATTCAAGTATACACCCTGCATTTGACAAAAACATTAAGTACATTAGTTAGTACATGAAGGAAACATTAAGTTCATTTTTTTTGCAAGTTTATGACTCGTTTTCAGTTTTGATTGAGATGCTCTAGAGCCATCAAAGCTGAAAAAAAGTCATTTACAATATGTTCGTCCCAAAACTTATTTATTATTTAGTAGGTAGCCTAAAACACATCATTCTTCTAATATATTTAGCAGTTATTGTTGTGCTACATTAAAATTCTAAAGTTATATGAAACTGCAAATATTTAATGAATATTGAACAAATAACGGATAATAGACCTCACCTTTGAACCTTGGTCGTTAAATTAAGCTTTTCGGATGTATGAATTCTCCTCTATCCACCTTTTTGCTTCAGCCTGGGACCTTAGTTTCTTTTTTGACTTCGGATGAGAACAAAACTATATAGAATTTATGGTTTAGTTACCTTACTAATCGAGAAGTGTATATACGAAATAAACTATAGATCATAAGATATATATACTACCTTGTCAATCCTATAATTTTTATTATTTTCTTGTCGCTTTCTTCTTTCGATGGTCCATCCTTTTAGATGGTTGTGTAGTTCTTGGGGATCTAGAGGAACTTCACCATTACTCTCTCTCCCTTGATTTATCTGTTGAAAGAACACAACGATGCATGTTTCGATCTCGAAATACTAGAAATATATACAATTAAAGAAAAACAGAAAGTACATTGTTTGCATACAAAAAAAAAATAGGAAAGAGGAAACTCATTGGCTACATCAGTAGAGGAGGGCAGAGGATCCCCTTCTACTTAGACAACTAGATTAATGTAACTTATATAAGAGCAAATGAAATCAATATTACCTCTTGGATGTTGTTGGTTTTATATAATTCTAGAAGAGAGAAATCCTTTTCTATCTTCCCCATGGATTCTGAAGAAGTGTATTTTCTTCTCTTTTTTAGTTGTGATCCATCATCCTGCATCCATTTTTTAATTGTTTGTCTCTTAGTTGTATGAAAAAAAATGTCACAATAAGTAGAAATTACTTACAAACTTGTGACATTAACAGTTAAGTCCCTTTAGTAGAACTTGTGTGTTTTACAAAAAGAAAAAAAGAACTCAATGTTACCATTAGTTAATTGTAATGGAAATCTTTTCACAAGAAGTAGCACTACTTTACGTATTTCCCATTTCGAGCATAAAATTAAAAACTACTAACGTGTCTATATATATATATATATATTATTTACAATAGTCGAGCACATGACATACCGGTTCGGGTCTCCTGAAGGAGATTGGCACTGCTGCTATAACATCATTTGGTCTTAGTGTAACTTCATTGGCTTCTCTTTCCTGTATAGAGAGAGCCATTTCATTAGTTATTACTTTCATTAGAAGAGAAGAAAATAAAATTATAGAGGATATAAAAAATAAAGATAAGTAGAGGTGCAACAATTATATAGGCCCCCCCAAAGACAATGGGACTAGGAAATGATACAAATTAAGTATAAAAACTCCAAAAACTTTTTCTATAAGAAGGGTTGCAGATTCATATATAAAAAATATGGAATTACACTATAATATTTGTAACAAATTCAACATAAATATTTTAACTTTTATACCTGATAGAATGTTGGGTGGGGGATAATCTCTAATCCTGTAGGATTCTGTGATTGCTGCACCAAGTTGAGGGCCATATTTAATAAATAAAGGAATTAAGCAACTATAAATGGAGAGGGGAGAAGATTGATGAGTGGGTACTAGAGAGACAGATACAACACTTGTGTGTACAAATTGTGTAATGGTGGTATGAATTTATAGCTATTAATTTTGCACATATTTAATTGTAAATTTTGATTTTATTAAAAATAAATGATTCAACAGATTTGGAATTATAGTTAATGCAATTTTAAATGTGTTCATCATTTAGTTTTAAGAGCACCTAGAATTTAGATATCGCATTAAAATGGAAGATCTTTCTTTTCAAATTTGGATTAATTAAGTAATATTTATGAGACAATATATAGTTATGAGATGACCTTTTATTTTATTTTTAATTTGGTAAAATAATTATTCTGTATTTATCTGAAAATTTTATTTTGAATGTTGTGAGACACACATATAGACAAGTTGATACATTTAGACATGCACACATACAAGTTAATATATATAAGGAAGATTCGAATGAAAAGAGCAAGAAGGTTGAGAACGTAGAAACATAAAAAAACTAACGAAATTTTATAACAATATATATCGATTTTAACCGAGAAAATTCTTGTTCTTTGTATAATTTGTGTAACTCCAATTTTGAATATATTGTCAAATTTCCATTAAAAGAAATGCTATCGTTTTGTTTTAAAAACAAAGTTGTCACCAACATTTTAATCGCGTCTCATGTATGTATATGTGTATATATTTGGGATTATGTAAGAACTTCCTTGTAAATTACATGGTCGGCGGACGACTCTTTATTTTTTAGCAGACAGACAGTTGCAAGTGATGCAATAGTCGTTTCTTAATAAAAGGGGACTTATAAGGGATGTTGGCAACGGGGGCAATATGTTTTTTTATAACTTTAACATGAAAATGTTAACATACTTTCACATACATAAGTTAATATTCCTAATATATGTTAAAAACGCCTTGACAAGTAAATGTTGATATAATTTAACATATACCTTAACATGAATATGGTAAAGATATCTTATCATGAAGATGTTAAGATACCTTATGGTAAAATGTCAATAGATGCTCACAAAATCAATTAGGATATGCTCAAATGCAGAAAACCAAAAGACTAAAGTGTCCCTACTTCACAATAAGACGTGTAATCTAGATCAAAAGAGATTGACTGATGCACGTGGTTTCTATTGTCCTCGCGAAAAGGGGAACTTGTATATGTGTGTTAGATCACCTATTTGGAATGAACATTGAATAAATCAAGGATACATACCTATTTAAACACCCCACTTGTGAACCTCCGGCAACAAATGAAGTTTTTCTAACTATGAATTATCCCCTATTTTTTTCACTTTAGCAAGGGACTTGAGTGTCCTTTGTGAATTTGGATGACATAAGATATATTTACTTTCATAATCTATAAGTACATGTAAGAAAAAGATTGTGAATTGTACCGTGCCAATCCTACGATTTTCGTTCCATTCTCGTTGCTTTCTTCTTACAATTGTCCATCCTTTTAAATGTTTGAGTAGTTCATGACGATTTAGAGTAGGTTCACCATTCTTTCTCACTAGATTTGTCTGTTGAAGGAAAAATAATAAGCATTAGACAAAAATTACTAGAAAAACGGAAGCATGACATAAAGTACATTAATTAGTACATGTACACAAAACAAAAAAAGAGCCACTGAATAAAAGAAAACAGAGGTTCACATCAACTTGTCTAACTAGCAAGGCTTCCTTGGTCTAATTTTGGAGTTCGAATATCACACTTTGGGATTCGTCATGGTAAAATGGTAGTTGATCCATGTCTTCTTAGAAAACTAGATCTATCTTTGTTTAAGAAAAGAAACCAATATTACCTCTTGGTTGCTATTCGATTTACATAATTCCAAAAGCCAAACTTCCTTTTCTTTTGCCTCCATGAATAACAAAGAGGTGCATCTTCTTCTCTTTCTCATTGATCCATAACCGTGTATCGTTTTTTCATATTGTTTTTTTATCTGTTGCATGAAAAACATGACAATGAATTAATAGCAATAAAAGTAAAAGAGTATGTTGACATTGAACCTAGAAACATGGATATGTTCAATAAAAACTTATAAGACAAAGTTGTCTTCTGTTTAAAATGATGTTGTGCCAAGATTTAATAAGTATAGAACTCATTTTCCTAATATAACCAAATCGACTGCACGACTTATATATGTGTGAAAAATCAAAGTTATCACTTGATGGTTCTTAACGATTTAAACTTGTTTATATTTTTTCTATCGTCTTAGATGTAGTGCATTTGGAACTCTAGCTTAGCTTTTTACCACATCAATTCCTACTATGTTGTGTAATATATGTTCCATCTGTAACTTTTTATATTGAAAATTATTTACTTACCAAATTTGACAATAATAATTACCTGTAGTAGAATTTGTGCGTTTTTCCATATACTAACGTAAACTTACAATTAAGTTGTGATGGACATTACTCGAAATCCTAGTATCATATCTCACAAACAAAATCTCTGATAAGTTCCAAAGGAAATTCTACCACGATCAAATTTCCGGATGATAAAAAGTTACGTTGGCAATCCATTTATAAATTCTATGATTTTTGAAAGCTTATCGACGGATCTTAGTTTTTTAACAAATTTTCCATGTGGCCCATCAGATAAACAGTTACTTTGAAGATTATTTAAAAAAGAAAAAAGAACATATTTGAAGATTCGTTGATAATCCATCGAAAATCTTAAAATTCATTGACTGGTGTGGTAACCAAGAAAATTATCTAATTTTGTTAAACAACGACAACATTTTAACATAAAATCAATTTACAAAGTTGATTTTCATAATGAAAAAAGGGGGGGGGGTTGATTTTTTAACAATGCCATCGGTAATCTTTGGTGATCATCCATGACTGTGTTTTTTTGCATCCGTATGAGATGTACTTGATATGATTGTTTTTGTATAATTTACTTCGTAAGTATATGTGTATACAAATGTTATACAGTAAGCATGCATGTGTGTGTAATGTATATGTTTGCATGTTTGTATGTGTAATCCATCTGTGATCATATCAGATCAACCTGTGATCTATCAGTCATACCTTTTCTCACGACATTTGTTCTTATAGACTTTCACCGATGGATCACCAACGAATTTGACTTTTAGCAATGGATTTGTGATCAACAAATTTGTATGTCAAAAAGACTCATTTTTTTAGTGACAAATATAATCATGAGAAGAAGCGTTATTTCTTATATATTTTCTATATGGAGAATAAAAGAAACTAACATGCATATTTATAATGGTAGAATTGTTGAGGACGAAGGTTAATGACACCATTGCGAAAATGTAGTTTTTCGCATTTTCTAAGTTTGTAGGCATCTATTTACTTACTAATTTTATAATAGGGGAAGAAAACAAAATTATGAAGCATACGTGCAACATAATAAGAAACGAAAGAAATGAACAAAAGTAGAAATAAAGACACATAAGGTGTAACACGATCAACCCAACGCAAATACAATAGAACTAGGAAACGCAACAAACATGAAAAAGAGAAATGCATGATTAAGTATAAGGAGCTTACCAACCGAAAGGTGAAGTAAAACGAAAACGCATTGGAAGCTTTAAACAGACAATAGTGTTCGACCATCTGTTAAGGAAAAACAAACTCAATCGACATCTAAAATAATATATCTATCACTATCCTGAAACCCCTTATTAGGTTTAAAATAGTAGAAGCGAAATATATAAAAGATTGTTTGGTTGTGGGGAAAGAGGTTTTCTTTTGCTTCCTAACGTTACAAATTTCCTATCTTTTATTAACTAAAATCTTAAAGGTCGATATTCCTTCAATTTGCAATCAAGTATTATTTCTTCTGCAGTAACATCTCATTGGGGGTTCTAAATCAAGAACCTATAGTTACATTATCTCTGTAACGAATTCAACATCAGTGATCGAACTATTTTACCTGATTGAACGATATACAAAATTGATCGAAGACGATACTTAATCTTGTAACTATCGTTGCTTACAAATCCCAAAAACAAGGAAAAAGAGAGACACATACATCAATCGTGTGTGCTCCAAATTGGCCCATGGTGGTATGAATTTATAGCTATTAATCATGCACATATTGATGATATTAGATTTTATAGAATATACATAATTTATGGCATTTTAATGTGTTCGTGATCTCGTTTTAATTAACACGGGAAAATTGATATTGTATTAACATTGAAGATCTTGAACCAAATTAGGATTAGTTAAGTAGACACCTATGGTTTCATTGTCTAATTTGATTAAATATTCATTTTTTACTTATCTGCAAAATAAGTATGTAATATACGCATATAAAAGTTGATACATTTTTAAAAATGAATACATAGACAAGTCAATATATGTATAGTTTGGTTCAAATGAAAATTCATTTTTCATTACAAATGTGAGAACGGGCGAGAGCGCCACATGCCATATTCACCCTGAATATTCAGAATAATACAACATCCTATATCATTTGGTATTATTCACTTTGAATAACATTGAATGTTGTATTATTCATTCTAAATAATACATGAATATTATTCATAGTGAATATGTCGTGTGGCGTGCTCTCAGGTGTCCTCATGTTTGCAATGAAATTTGAGTTTGCAGACAGGATCAAACGAGAACAATAAGTATTTAAAAGAACACGTGAATTAAGAAAATCATATATGATAAATGTACAAAATTATACATGATTCATGCGTATATTAAGTTGTGGCCAAAGTCACCCACACCGCTTTTTTTCAAAAAATCATATATGATTTTGTTGGTTCGTGTCTTATTTTAAATATATATCATATCCGTTTGAACCCGACCATATATATATATATATATATATAGGGAGGTTCATACAAGAACAACCCAATTTGTAAAAACAAAGGAACCAAGGAAATCACATGTAATTTTATGTTGCAATGGAAAAAGCGTGTGTATGCCACGCTCCGACAAGGCGAGTGGGTGAGCCGCGAGTGGACGTCCATGCACAAAATCACGTGTGATTTTGTTGGTTCCTTCATTCTTGCAATTTGGTTTTGTTCTTGTTTGAACCTTATTCTATATATATATATATATATATATATATATAGGTGAAAGTTCAAATACAAACCATTTTTTGATTGTGAACGTGATGACAACCCAGAGCGCGACACGTGGCAACAAAATTTCTGACACGCGCGACTTTTTCCGCGACTTAGTGTTATTCAGTCTGAATAATAGTGTTATTTAGACTGAATAACACTAAGTCGCGGGCTTTTTGGTTACAAGTCGCGCGTGTCACTGAATTTTCAGCGACTTAGTGTTATTCATACTGAATAACGCTATATTCAGACTGAATATAGCGTTATTCAGTATGAATAACACTAAGTCGCGAAAATTCAGAGTGACACGTGGCGCGCTCTCGGTTGTCCTCACGTTCACAATGAAAAGTGGTTTGTATTTGAACCCACCCCTATATATATATATATAATAAAAATAAAGAGTAAAATACGGATTTGGTCCCTGTGGTTTTCAATTTATTACGACTAAGGTCCCTAAACTCAAAAAGTTATGGATAGGGTCCCTGTGGTATTCAATTTTGCACTACTAGGGTCCCTAAACCAATCAGCCATCAATTAGCTTCGCTGCCATGGCACACCTCACGCCATTTAGAACCACCTTGGTGGTTACTACTACTTCAAAGTTAGTGCTGGTGCGGAGATTAAGGTCGTTGAAGACTTAATGCTGTGAAGAAGTTAGTGAAGGCACTTCTGCTGTTGATCGAGCTGATGAGGTTGTTACCTTAATTATAGAAGATGATAATTATAGAATAGATTTTGTGTATATCTGTTTGTAAAGAAAAACTCGTAGACTAGTTTATATGCTTAATTGTATTATAGCTTTAATTATTATTTTTCGAGATTTGTGAGTTTTTCATTGTAAAAAAGGTTTGAGCCTTAAGATCATTGTAATCCCTACAATAGAGAAGTATTGTACGTCTGTTGATCAATTGATTAGCAGATTGGGGCTTTGGTGATATAGTTATTGAAAAGCAATTGTTCTTTGAATTATTCTATGTTTGTTCTTGTTAATTGAAATTGTTTATTTGGTGATATTGTTAACGAAAGCAATTGTTCTTTGAATTATTCTACGATTTGTTCATTGTTAATTGAAATTGTTTATTCCACAAAACGGTTTTAATTCATTTTTGACCGGTAGGATGGATGATCTTGCCATTTTCATATTTAAATCTTCTATTTTTACTTCGTACTATTTGAATTCTTTCATTTAAATAGCTGAAGACACACCCAAAATAAAAAATACTTTAATCTTTATTTAACTTAGGAGTGACAATCGTGTTATGTTCTGGCTGACGGGTCAGAAATGCTCAATCCAGACACGACCCGTTTAACTAATCGTGTCGAAATCTTCAACCCTAACCTGTGCCGCCAACTTGAACATGACCCGCATAAACTGTTTGACTATATGGGTTCGCAGGTTGGTGGGTCATAAGCAAGTGTCATAAACGGGTTGACGAGACATAAATGGTACTTCAAATACAACCAAAATAAAATTTGATTTAATGAGTTTAGCCGCTAAATTGAAATCGAAAAAATAAAACTCAAAAGTACTTATAAAATTTTGCTATATATATAAAAAATATTTTACAAAAATATTAAAAAGATAAACGGGTTGGCGGGTCAAAAAACTCAATTCAAACCCATTTATCTTTGTGTCGGGGTCATGTTGTGTCGAGAATTGTCACTCTGAATTTGATTTTCATTATTCAAATAGATCAAGAATTTTACTTAAAATCAGCACAACAAACTTAGGTTTGTAAGACTTCAAAGATGTCTAACAAGTTAAGTTAGGTTTATAGGATATCAAAGAAAATGTATAACACATAATACACCGTTTTATAAGAATTGATTTATATGATCAAACGATAAAGCATCGTATCTATAAGTCTAATAATAAGTTTATAGGACGTCTTTAGGTATTGTAACAAGTTTTTTAGGTCATCTTTACAAAGAAAACGACTATTAGTAATTTTATATGACACTATTTAAAGAAGTGTCTTTAAGGTGTCCTATAAGACTAACTTAACAAAAGTGTTTGAAATAGCTAATATGAGGTTTTATAACCAAAGTGTCCTAAAAAACTTTTTAAGACAATTAAAAAGCATCCTATAAAATTATTACACTACCTTTAGATAGGACTTTTTATTATTTGATCTTATAAACTTTGCCTTATAAAACAGTTAACTAGGAGTTGGGACATCTGAGAATTTTAAGTCGTCCTATAATCTTGATTATGTTGTAGTAAATTATTATTCAAATCAGATGACACAAATTTTTTAAAACACCGAGAAAACAAGTCATACCCGATCATACGGGTACTAGTTAGCCATGGTCATGGATCTTGCTAGGTATAGAAATTAGCCATTGAATGATATTTATAACGGGTCATTCATGAGCAAGACTCAATCATTACGTCTATAAACTTACCTAAGAGCATCTCCAACAGCTATGCTAAAATAGAAAAAAGTGAGATTTTAGCATATTTGTTGCTTCAACAGCTATGCTATCCCATATGCTAAAAATATGAGAGAGATTGTAAAAATTTCTAAATTTGGAGAAATCTCTAAATGGAGAGAGAAATGGTTATTTTAATGTTTCAACCAATAGGATTAATTGAAGATAAATTTTTAAGGGAGATAAATGATTATTTTAATGTTCCAACCAATAAGAATAATGTTGGAGTTGCTATAATAGAATAGCTGTTAGAGTTGGATGCAAATTCTTTTAAAGATTTTAACTTTTTTTACTCTATTTAAGAAAAAAATTAGCATACCTGTTGGAGATGCTCTAAGAGCACTATATTGTCTTCTCTGAAACTCATTGAAGCCTTCGTAAATTGCACGAATAAAATGACTAACATACTCCTCAATGCAAACAAAATGACTAAAATATCCCTAGGCATTAAAATAAATGTTGCATTTTTAATAGTACTGCTCAATTAACTAACAAGAAATTATAGACCTCAACCTTATTATACGGGTTGTCAGGATGCCAGAGTTTGATGGTATCGACAACTAACTTATTCTTACATCGTATATACATACATACGTACATATATATTAGCATACTTGTATCGATCAAAGGATCAAACGGCAACATCTGCATACGAAGGGAATACATTCTCGACATGAATAATGTCTCCAACATTGATAACCTTCCTCCAACTATTATCTTTATCCTCACACACGAGCATTTGCCCAAGGTAAACCTACAAAATTCATTCAACAAATTAATGGTGAGCCATATAAATGCTACCAATTACCCCCCAAACCACCTCCATGTCGTAATTATTGATCCCATACTGAAAACATGTCATTTACGTACTCTTTGGGGTAGAGGTTAGTTCTATGTACATCCCGCCCATGCCAAACCTACTTTCAAGTGGAACTTGGTGTGTTTGATTTAGTTTGGTTTTTATCGAGAACATGTCATGATCTATGTGATTGCAAGTAAATATACATTCATGTGTCCAAATATCGATATCCTTACAGTGTAGACCTTGTGTGTGGCCTACATAAATTATAATTAATACAATTGGTCTTTCAGAGTAAACATGCCTCCTAATAGAATAGTTTCATGGGAATTTCAATTTATAAAAAATAAATGGTCGTGCTATACATATAAAGATGTTACAATAAGTTAGAACTAAATTTGATACCTAACAAGTTATACCTACAAAGTTGGGCAACCTAATAATACACAAAAAGTAAAATCCTTCTACTTGTTTTTATATCACATTTATCAAAAATGTCCTATATATGAAATTGTTATAGTAGGTATTTTTCAAAAGTATCAAAAATAACAAATTGATAGGACCATTTATTTGTCCTATTAGGTTGTGTAAGCTTCTTTATAAAACTTGCTAGTGGATCTAATTTCGTCCTAACAACTTATTCTAACGCCTTTAGATACTGCACCCAATTCTTGGTCCTATAAAACATAGTCTAAAGTACTTTATTAGAACGCTCAAGGACCGTTGAGCCTCCTAAAAGAAAACCAATTTTGTTGGAATAATATGTTGAAATGACATGTTATTCCAATTTTGTTGAAATGACACTCTAAAGAGCCCTAATTGTACTAGTCCCACAATCATCATGGATTCATGGGTGAGGTAAATCACATGTCCCAAGGGCACGTGGGTAGATTTCGAGTGGATCCTCATACCTCTCATGCATTCTGCAAGGAAACCATCTCCTTATCCGCTAGCCAAAGCCGCAAGGACAAGATGAGGGGGAACATCTTGATGCTAGTGATTCGATAATGTCAAAATACAACTTATTTGATGCAGTGGGTATTTTGTTGATGAGGGAACGCTACTTCACCCATTATAATTTTCTCAAGATTTTGGCACTCACCCGTCCCTTGTATTTTGTTTTTGTAGCATTCACTTCCAAGGCTTTGGCTGATCGAAACTTCATCATGGTTTCAGTTGGTTCACTCCCTTGTGTCGCATCTTCTTGATTGACTGTGGGTACCTGAGAAAGATTCTCGTTTATAATATCTCACCTAATTGATCCAAGCATTTTGAGTTCGAGAAGTGCATAACTTCAAATTTTCAAGATAGAAAATTAACTCTAATTTTACATGTGACAAGTGTTCTGCTGAAACTACATTACTAGACCTTTGAGGTGAGCATATTGCAATACCTTACAACGGGGAGTAAGCATGACGCCTTGAAAAGTCAACTCATTAATTTTGACCTGTTTCCAGAGATCCTCGGCATATGGTTCACAACCATCGACAAAGATGCTGCACAAGTCCAAAGATTCTTCAAGCATTAGAAATTCATTGAAGAAAATTCAGGCAAAAAGTGTGTAGAGTGGTTTCGGAGTGAAATTATCAATGTTATTTGAATCCACATATTACAACGAAATCGGTTTTCTAGGATGCTAAGTCACTCTAAATGTCCAATAGACCGTTTTATAGTCTTTTAAGTTTCTATAACCAAACAGTTGTGCATCCTATGTAAAGATGTTACAATAAGTTGATACCACCTTATTGGGAGTCCAAACAAGTTTTTTAAGACAAATTTTTAAATAAAGTGTCATGTTAACTTTTCTATATGACACCTTTAAGAGGTGTGCCATAAACACGTCTTTTTATAGGACACTTCTTTTTATAAGACATTGTTTCAAATGATGTCATAAAAAAGCTAATACGATGATTCATTTTAAAAGTGTCCTAAAACTTGTACTCAAGCGTTCTATCAACTTTGTAACACTTTTATATGGGATGAATAATTATTTGGTTCTATGAACTTAAATAATCCAATAAAGTAAGTCGATCAGGACATTTAAATGTACTTTGGCATCCTATAAATCCAATTTTGTTGTACTCCCATATCGATAAGAATATACTAAAAGACTTACTTGGGCCTAAACCGGTTTATGTTGACCTGTTCCTTTAATTGTTCATTCACAGCATCCAAGGAAGCCTGCAGAATTCAATCAAGTTTAGGAACAATCATACGTAGTTACGTACCCCAGCATGTCTAATCTTGGAAACTTCGGTTTGAAATGCTCGATATGATTAATACTCTGTCCATTAAAATTAGGGCCATTGTTCCTTTCAGGATGGCCCATTGGTATATAACATAGTTGATTTCGGGGTGGTATACATGAAGAAATCTTCACCAAATTCATAGGAAAAAATAGTAAGTTTGATGGGAATATGCAAGTTAACAACAGATTTACTCTAAGAATACGTTTTACAGCTAACCTGCGAGATTAAATGGACTGGAAAAGCATCGGTAAATTTCACATTGGATCCAGGAGCATAGAAAGGGTCAACGGGTCTAGTTTCTGAATCTATATATCGAGAACATAGGACAAGTTAATCTTTCTTTTATTGTTTGTGTGTACAGTGTGTGTGTGTGTATACACACAGGAAGAACATATTGTAGAAATGTGATCAATTATACCATCGTTAAAGCGGACCAAGCGGCTAGGTTTTCCAAGAAAATCAGTGAACCATTTCGCAGCTTTGTCTCCCTCATCCAAGGCCGAGCCTGACCACTCCCAGACGGAGACCCCTTCAGACTGTAAGGATGGTTTAGTCAACGGGACCTTGAGCTCAGCCATCCCAGGTGCACGTACCACTGCCGCAACAAGATCAAGTGCATTCAACACCAATTCACCGTACAAAAATGGATATTTCGATTTGGTCTTGAAAGCAACACAAACAATGAACCAAAAACCGCAAAAAGATAACATTTGTTCAACTGTTAATTATGAGGTGCAATAAGCTTGGGTGCTATATATACTACAAAAGTTATTTGTCTAGAGGCAATTCTGCAAAAAGGTAAGACGCCACCCTGTGAGACGAGCACTCTAAGAGTGCTCATAGGGTGGCGTCTTACAGGCAGGTGGATCGTGTGTAGCGTCGACCACTAACCCTCTCACTCATTCGGTGATCATTTGCAGTTTTGTGCTAAAATAGTAACATGGATCGGGCGCAACCTATTTTTTGTTCAAACAAGCTTAATATAGCAAAACCAAGCCTTTTTATAGGCTTCATAAGTTCTCCATAGCTACAAGCCTACAACTGAGTTGGGCTTGACCATGGGAACTAACGGGCCTAAAGAAGTCAAAAGACATAACCTATGTAAAACAAGAAGTTATCTTTTCAACTTAAGAAAATAAGACTTGTTATATGCATATTCTCATAATAGCTACAAAAATTAAAGTTTCGCAAATTTTGTTACTAAAAATATCAACTAGGATAATATATATATAAGTTAGGCCTACTCTCTAAAACTTGATTAATTATATTATTATTTTTTTGAGAATAATATAAGTGAGCGGGTGGGTTATTCATAATTATTTTTGCTACGCTCATGTCCCACCCATTAATCTTAACGGTATGAACCAGCACATTTTTTTCAAAAATGGTTGTCTAAACCCGGCCCATTTTGTAGGTGGCTGGATGGATCTGGGTCGTCTCGTTTGCAGCTCTACATTCTGTAAGGATTTCCACCTTCTTATCCAAGAGATAATGCAACAAGCACATTGACGTCTAGACACACTTTTCACTACAACAAAATTAAGTTTATAGGACACCGAAAAAATAAAGTGTGATAATAGACCACTTTATAGAACAAAAAATAAAGCGGCTAAAGCATTATAATAAATTTATATGATGCTTTAGGCGTCTTAAAAAAAATTAAGAACACTTTTAATACAAAGAGTTGCATTAGCTATTTTATAGGATACTTTTAAGAAACTGTCCATAAACCCATCTTTTTTAGGGCACTAGTTTTTATAGAACCATTTTTCAAATAATGTTCTATAAAATAGCTAATATGATGCTTTTAATAAATGTCCTAAAAAAATTGTCACGAAGCCAAAAAAATGTCTTATAAACTTATTATAACGCATTTAGATAGGACACTTTTTTTAAATGCTATAAATTAAGTCTTTTAAGGTGGCCCTATTAAGACGCTTTATTTTTTGGTGTCCTATAAACTCAATTTTATTATAATATTATGTTAAAAAGGATACTCAAGCCAGTTTGTTTAAGGAAGAAAAATATGTACCCAAGTAAGAAGTCTTTTTGGGTTCCCAACCCAGAGTAAAAGCCTCCAAGGGTAGTTCCACTTGAATCAAAGCAAGCTTTGGTTCAACTCTTTGGGTGCACCCTCTTCCTCTAGAGTTCACAACCACCCAATGGCGATCCCACACAAACCCTGTACCAAAATAATTATAATTAATCTAATGACTTTATTCAATAATTAACAAATCTGAAACTTGGATCCCAAAAATACTTGGATTTTAATAAAACTTGCACCATGCAGTATTAGTAGATCCCAACATATATATCATGTGTTTAAATGTATTCATCAATTGGTTTTATCAAGTCCAAGCTTGAAACTAGGGGTCATAATTGGGTCATGTTTGGGTTGGCAGGTCACGGGTTGGCGGGTTGACTGGTCAAAAACCTCAACCCGTGACACGACCCGTTTAGCTAATTGTGTCGAAATCTTCAACCCTTACCCGTGACGGGTCGTGTCACGGGTTGGCGGGTCAGCAGGTCATACACGGGTTGACGGGTCATAAACGGGCCACAGGTTGGCGGGTCTTTCAACTAATAGTATATAAAACAAATAGCTTAGAATATGTCTTTCAACAAATATTGGACTTAGGCATGTTACTGATATTAGAGATATTTTGATGCTCAAGGTCAAAATGTTATTTTTATTATATAAAAATATTAAAAAAAAATTAATTAGAGATACACGGGTTCGCTGGTCAACCCGGCGGGTCGACCCGAACACGACCCATGAAACGGGCGGGTTGACGGGTCAAAAACCTCAACCCAAACACGTTTATCTATGTGTCATGTCGGGTTGACGGGTCGTATCGGAAATTGCCACCCTAATTAAAACCCGAATTTTAATAAGACTGCGCTCTAACAAAATCAAGTTTATAAAACGCTAACACATTCTAGGCGTCCTAAAAGACAATCGTACAAGACTTCTGTTTAATGAACCAAAATAAAGGTTAAATATGTATAAAGGTGTTTTTAATAAGTTTTGAGCTTCATAACCAAAAGAAGAATACATGCATCATTTTCACTATTTTATATAACAGTTTGAGAAGTATCCTATGAATACAAGTTTTTTATAAGATACTTTTCAAATAACATATGCTAGAAATTAGCCAATAAAATTTTTTTGCTATACAAACGCCTAAAAAGTCAATCAAGTTATTACATACCTTTATATACATGATGTTCTAGAAAATGTTATTTGCATCCATTTAATGTCCAAAGGTAGATTTGATGTTTGTTAAATTTTGGGTCAAAATAATCAAATTCCGGAAGTACAATGATTTTTTAACCATCCTTTAAAATTTTAAATTAATTCCAAACAAAAAAACAGAATTCACGTATGAATATTATTATTTAAAAAAATATTATTGCTTCATCAAAGGTGCAACTTTCGATGCAGAAAGTACTATACACCCAAAATGAGGACAAAAAATTCCAGTAATAACGCTGTAAAGGGTTGCACAATTTGCATCGAGAGTTGTACGTATTCGGATTCTACTCAATTGATCCACGGAATCTAAAAATACGTTAAACAGAATCCTTTCTCTTCATGAAATTTGTAGATATGAATGATTTTGGGTGCAAATATCAAAATTGGAAGGAATGATTTTGAGGTAGAGAAAAGTTTAATTAATTACCGGTAGAACAGAGGAGTGCTTGTGAAACAGAAATGCCTTTGCATGATTTGATCGGATAAACGAAGATCGATTTCACCGTCGTTGTTCCTCCGTCGCCGCCAGCTGCTACCGCTGAGCCTCCGTCGTCTTTGCTCATCTCCGCCATCTCTCTCTCTCTATCTATCTCTACTGAACTTGGTGTGTAGATATAAAGATGGTCCTTAGATAGATAGATACAGAAGTAGAAAATGAGACCACAAGCCAGAAAACAAAAGACTGGTGGGTCTTCAAACTTACACTATTAGATAAAATACATTTTAAAAGATTCGTTACGTTTTCTTATAAAGTTATATCCTTATGGGTAGTTGATAAACACTCCGATGGCTTTACGTCTTGACGATATGCACTTGTGCATTATGTGATTTGTAACATACGGACCTAAGGAAATTTTCATACGATGACATTACTTAACTATAACAAACATATATAAGGATAATTTTCACAAATTTAAATTGGTTTAGTGGTTGGTTTCTTGTTTTTCAAAATCTCTCGTGTTCGATTCTTGTTAATTACATTTTTTCGGAAACATAATGAATATGATATTAAAAATTAAAAACTAGGAAAATTAATCTAGGAGATTGAAACACGGTACTTCACCTTTAAAAAGAACTGAACTAACAAGGGAAACTTGTATCATTATTGCAGTTTCAAAATATATACAATAACATACAAGAAATTAATACGATGGCACTTTTAACAACCCTATATTTTTTATACTATAATGTTGGAACGATAGGTAGCACATGCCACCAATGGCACTTAACTAGGTCTGCCTATAAACATACACATATGTATATGTACACGTGCATAGAGAGTTTAATTTTAAATAGTTTTATATCTAATCATATTTTTAGATATTCCCCAAAATTCTCTAATATTTATACATTTACAAGTTTATTATATAACTGTAAAGGTACAAATTACTCTTTTTGTTAAAGGAATTTTTATTGTTTCAACACATTGCAACGAATAAAAAGGTTAGGTTTTGGTGAGAAGGATAACATGATAAACACGAAAAATAGTTATTAATCGTTGGATGAAAATAGATGAATATTAAGATAAGATACATCAAAATAAGATGTATCAGATGAATTTTCTACCAAAACGTAATTTATGAAAGAATATAAAACTAATAATCAACGATTCACTTCTTGCACATCTTAGGCTATCCACACCGGTGGTGCGGGTATGGGCGGGTGAAGCCCGCTGGCTTCCTCCTTACCCGTCGGGCTTGCGAGGGTTGGCTGCACAAAAATGTCAGCCGGCGGGTTGCAACCTTTGCGGGTTGGAGAACCTGAACAAAATTGCGTGAGTTGTGTGTGTGTGTGTGTGTGTGTGTTGTGTGTGTGTGTTGTGTGTGTTGTGTGTGTGTTGTGTGAGAGGGTTGGGAAGGTTGGGTAAGAGTTGTAGAGGGTTGCAGAGGTCTTTGGGAGGGTTAAAAGATGGTTGAGAAAAAATTAATGTGTGAGCTGATGTGACATTAAAAAGTGAGAGTGTTGGAAGAGTTTGGAAATGTTTGCTGCTGATAGCCTTATATTAACCTTATATTAGCCTGAAACTCTTCGTACAATCCTTCACCACCAATAAAAAGTGACAAAGAAATTCTAAAACTTTAAAACATGTAGAAGACGACAAGTGATGTTGACGTCAACAAATTAGGTTGACATAGTGCGCTTAAAGTTGATTATTTGATAATTTATCAATTGCTAAATAATTTCTAAATTTAGATAGAATATTCAAGAAATAGATATTTATTGTATTTTTTTGACCGATTATGAATATACTAACCCTTTACCTTAACATCATTGTCCATAAATAATTTGATTTGTGCATATCTAATTGATAGTCACCTTATTATTTTTATAATATTAATTTTAAAACTTACATAAGTTTATTGTTTTAGAAAATATCTATAAGATTCTATATATTGATATGTTTTTCAAAAATATATATTTCTTAAAGAGTAAATTACGGATTTGGTCCTCGTGATTTGATGGTTTATATGGATTTGGTCCCTAAACTTCAATAATTACGGATTTGGTCCTTATGGTTTGCAAATTATATTGGATTTGGTCCCTGGTGGTGCAAGTAGGCAGGGACCAAATCCAATAGAATTTGCAATTTGCAAACCACGAGAACCAAATCCATAAAAACCATATTTGTAATTTACTAAACTCCATATTTTTTGAACATAACCATTTTATGAATACATTCGATAAAATGACAAGCGAATAAAAACTAGATATTTTTACAAGCAATTTATCCCACTTAAAATAAAGTAGGAATCTTAAATTTTTAAATTTCCGCAATCGTTTTTAACTTTGTCCTGGTACAGAGATATTAAGACATTCTTTTATTAGTTAAAGTAAAATGTTTAGTTATGCTATATAAGTATATATAGAGATTTACAAAATAAGAATTGGTATCCCTTAGTAACCTGTATGGTACTATTAAGTTCGAGCCAACAAAACTACCACATGAACGGAGTTTCGATGGCTTAGATTGGACTTTATTAGGAGTGATTATAAAACTTGGGGAAAACCACTAGTTTCCTGATCGGTTTGTATGATACTATCATATATAAGCAAGAAGGGAAGTTGTGAATGAATACTAATAAGTATGCTTATAAAAACATATTTCTTAAAGAGTAACCTTCGGAATTTACCTATATGGTGACCAAAGCCAGAGAGGCTCGCCCGAACCCTGCCCCCACCCTATCCCATCAACCACTGACCATCGTGACACTATTGTCGTTGTCACAACTACCACCCTTGCCTCACCCTCACACCCGCCCCACCCTACACAACGTCCTCGCACCACCCAAACCTCTACCCGTCCACCACCCAATACCACAAGGCCACCATTATAAGGAGTGCGGTGGGGGTGGTAGTTGTGACGACAACAATAGTTTAATGGTTAGTGGGGTAAGGGTGTTAGCTATGCTGACGACAGTAGTGCCATGATGGTCGGTGGGGTGATCGGCGAGGTGGGGTGGGTGGGGGTAATTGTAGTGACGACACACTAATATTGTGGTCGGTGGGGTGGTTAGGGGTAGGGGACGAGGTGATAACCTTGACTAAGACAATAGTGGCATGGTGGTCGATGGGGTGGGGTGGGCGTGCGTGGATGGTAGTTGTGACTATGACAATAGCGGCATGGTAGTAGGTGAGGTGGGGGTGGCCAGTTGGTAGCTATGACGATGGTTAACAGCAGTAGTGGCTTGGTGATCGGTGGCACGATAAGTGGGGGCAGCTGGGGAGATGGAGAATGGCAGTTGTGGCAATGATGAGTTGGGGTTAGATTAGGGCAGGGTAGGGTAGGTAGCGTTGTGATAGTGAGAGCAGTAGCATAATCATGGTTAGGGTAGGGGCAGGGTTAGGGTTAGGGACGGGAGGACGGGAGGTGTTGGTTAAGCCGGATGTAAAGAGATGTTTTCAATTCTTTAATTTATGGAATTCATTGGAATTGAATGGGATGATCATTTTCATTCAGTGAAGCAAACTTGGGATTTGAAATTTGGCCAAAGCCAATTCTTTCAAAATCCATGAACCAAACATCCCCTAAGGGGTTATTTCTTTTTTTACTATTAAGATTTGTATTGAAGGCTTAACATAGACAATAGATACACGGTGGCTTATCCAATTAGTGCATGGGCTATTGATTCAATCTTTCAACAATGACAATCAAGTTACCTTCTTCATCTAAAAACAACGAAGTTTGACTTGGTTCTTTCATGAATCAGAGAGTAGAATGACATCATAAGGAACAAGAATAAAACAGGTTTGGATTCTAAAATATGTCAAAAATACCCTTCAACATAGTCACTAAGAAGACAGAGACTAACTAAAAAAAATCAAGAAACCTCACATATCATACAAATGATTTTTGGCGGGGAAAAGATGCCGGGAAAAATTTGATCTCTCAACAAATCAACAGAAAAAATAGATATAATTCTTAGATAAATAGACATAAAGAATAACGATACCTTTAGAAAAACTAATTAAGTAAAACGTAGATCTAATACGCCGAATCATTGGTGCTCTGCTTTTGATCGTTGCGGTTTTCTTCCAAGATTCTTTGGAACTCTTTCTCGCTAGCGGAGATCAAGCGTTTCATAGCATCGAAAGTAGTCAACTTAATGCTGAAAAACATTATAAAATATTAATACAGAATTCTTTTTTTTAAATGACAAATATTATTTACACTCCTGTCTTCCAAAAAGGCTTGAGTTATGGTTTCTAAATCTTCCATTAAATATTACAAGGCTTTACCAAATCAACCTCTCAGCCTTTTGAGACAGAAGAAAGCTATGCATATCTTACCCCTCCTATGCTGTTTTCAGGTGTGATTTACTCAGTGTATCCCACCTGAAAGTAGCATAGGGTTTTGAGGGTAGGATGTATACAGACCCTACCTTTGTGCCAGAGGGTAGAGAGGTTATTGTGAAGCATGCATAAAGAAATCTATTTTTAAGTCTACCTGCTGTTTGGTAAGGTTTTCAAAGCATTCGGCACAAAACCTCTATATAGTCCAGCTACACCATCACGAGCGATGATACCTGGACAACATAATCCAAATAAACAATTTATAGTTGTTATAAACGAAAAAACTTGATGAATTATTTAGATAACAGTGAGTGTCCGTGCCAGTGGACCTGATGGGACTCGAATAGGTGACCATAGGGAGCAAACTCAAGGTCTTAACAGTTAAGGTGCCTAAGGGTTAACGTGAAGAATTATGTGGCGAGCATTACCTGGAAACGCATCTAAAACGCTCTTGTAAGGTGTACCCCTCATTTGCATTTGTCTTCTAATAGTATCCAACGGGTAGCATGTAAGAGTCGCAATGCTGGCTGCCACGAAGGCCGTCACTACTGATGCTTCAGCTCTATTTCGAAACTTCTCTGGCAAAGACTTCTTCACCCTGATATCATCAAATATACATACATAGATTTATCAGTATTCATACTACAACAAATCAGCTTTATAGAATGCCAAAAATGTCCAAACATCCAAATAACCTACTTTATAGGAATTAAGTTTTAAACCCACAGAATGGTGTCACAATAGGAAAAAGACTCATTTGACCATAAAAGTCGGTTTTTTGTGGATTGAAGTTGTATCTTGGCTCTTCCAATGAATAACTGTCAAAAGGATGATAACTCACAAGTCAAAAACGCAAAAGTTGACCGCAACATAGGGGGCGATTCCGATAAGAGAAGGTCCAAGACCCCTATAGAAAGATCCCAAGCCTTCCTCTTTTAGCATCCTTACAAAAACCTGAAATTACAACAACGCCCAACTTCAAAACTTTCGCCCTTTCGACGAAAGTAAAATCATAACCATCTAACTTACATCTGTCATTGTCTGATACCCGGGATCAACTGCCAATCGTAATCTGAGGACGTCTAGTGGGTATGTCACCTAAAATAATAAGTATCCAAGGTTAACACTAGTATATGTAAAAGCATGGACAAAAAAATAAATAGATACAGATACACAATATAAAAGCAGGTAAATGAGAACCTAAATATTTTGAGTGTAGCAAAACATTATCTGTTATCTTCATAACCCTATGGGATTAGTCGAGGTGTGTGCAAGCTGGCCCACAACCCATAGTTACCCAAAACATAACTATTATTATTATTAAAAGATTTTAGTATAGCAACATCAGGTCTAATCTTACTAAAGTTGAAGTCATGCCAGCACAAGCACCTGCAGCTAATCGTCCAACAAGAGAAAGCTCGCCATCCGTTCCTCTAAAAAGTTTCTGCATGGTTACCGTAAGTTTAAATGCATATATTTTCATCGTTTGTATGTATAGGTATCGAGTAGTACTTACAATAACTCCAGAAACAAGAATTTCCATACCTTATAGGTGTCATAAGCAAACAGTTGGACTGCGCTATAGGGAAGGACCCGTACTACCTGCAGCAGTTGATTAACTTCGATAAGAACCAAAACAAGCAAAACTATTTTACTAGTTCGATAGAACGTTTGCTTATTAGTTAAATGTATAAAATACCCTTGTCCTTGATGACAAAAAGGTTGAATCTTGTGGACAAAAATGATTAGCATTGACAAAAAATGATGAAAGCTATATGGTGTAAGCACCTGAGCAAAGTTACCCTTCCAATACCCTTTAATGCCTTCTTGCTTCCCTATGGATACGAAAGCCTGCAATCCATTTCCAAATATCAGTGTGTAAATTACTACACGTTTTAACCAACCAAATAACAATTTTACCCTCAATAACAGAGGGAGTAATGAAATTGTCCATCTCATAATTAAGGGTAGAGTTGGAAAGTAGGCACTTTCAAAAGTGATACAAATAACGATACGTGAAGTGAAAGAAGGAGAGTAGGAAAATATAAACATACATGTATAAATCCAAGTGTCTTCTTCGCGCTTTCTTGCCCGACTCTTAGACCATGAGTCTGCAAACAAAAATATTTTATTATAACTTAGACTGAAGAATCTCCTCATATGAAACAAAGCCTCAATCCTTGGAGCAACCTTGCAGGTTAATCTTTTGGTCCAAACCTTGCAAACAACCCAAAAATGATGTACACAAGTTGAGAAAAGTCAATTAATCCTTGTTTAGCTTTTCTAAATGCTTATTCATCAACATTAAGTAGAAGATTGGGACATTTTCCTTAGATTTTACTCTTTGTGCTCAACCTCCCAGATTCTATAAAGTTATATGGAAACCAGACTACAACATCTACCTCAAATCCAGAGTATGTAATTTCATTTGTATATATGATTAAGATATCCAATTATTCCAAAAAAAAGACCTTCATAACTTGAAAACTGAATACTACTTGGGTTCAAAACTGAATGCAAAAGAGTTGTGAGAACACCTGGAACATCATTAGATTACTCTCTCAATAGGGCCATCAAGGAAAAAGTGGAGGTCTCAATGTATATTGACAAATGGTGGAAGTCTAGACATTGACTGGCACAAATCCTCCCAAAGTGTCGAGTTCTTGGCTCCGATACCATTTTAGAATTTTAGAAACCTTATTAGATTACTCATCAAAAGAGACCTTGAGTAAAGAGAGAGGTAAATATATATTGAACAGAAATGGTCCAAGGGTCTATTTGGTTGGTTTTTCATTAAGTCTTGTACCGATAAAGTTGTTTGTGTGGATTAATCTATCTATAAAGATTGGGAGGGTTTTTTCATGCACAGAAGGATCATGTTTTTATGAGAGGGAGTTTGGAAAAAAGTTGGCTTCTGCATAAAGCTCCTCCCTAGAAGTTAACTCAATAAGCCACTTTCTACTCATTAAACCACTACAAAACAGACATATATAGCTGACCGAATAAGCTATGCTCATTAAGCTACTAACAATCAGATCCAAGTCATGTAAGACTCCAACACCCCCTCCAAAACGACGCTAGACCCGCATTAAAAGTGTGTTAAACACCAAGCTAGATGTCAATTTGGCCGCCATTTGAAACTTGCTGACAAACTATCCATAAATTTTCTTACTTACAAGTTGCATTTAACCAAAGGAACAACTCACATTATTTAACAACACTAGAAAGTTGTATTGAGGCAAACATCACCATCACCAGTTCACCACCATCATTTAAATAACATTAAAAATAATAATAAACAATTTCAATTCAGCACCAACAGCAACCTCTATTAGTCAATACTACTAAACTAACCAAAAAAAAAAAATAATTCAAAATTAGGTACAAAACTTTAAAAATTCAACCTGCATGATGAGCTTAATCCGGTCAAGAGGCGCCGTGACCGTTTTGGCAGCCGCACCGGAGACCGCACCGGCCGCGAAAACCGCGGCGTCTTTAGGCACTAAAGCAACGATAGCCAGCGGATGCTTCCAGAGCTGCGCGGCGGTTGGTTCGAATTCCAGCGTCTTCTCCATCATGGAAATGGTGGCAAAACCGCCACTCCGCCATTGAAGGTGGTGGTTTTGGGGAGATGGCAGAGGTTGGAGGCCAGGAATTTGCTTCCATGTCAATTTAGGTTGGTTTTTGTGATGAAGGATTTGGGGATTTGACATTGAAATTGAAATTGAAATTGAAAAAGAAAACACAGAGGGTTTTGGTTTTGATTTTATGGAGGGTTTGATAGTTTGAAATTGAAGATAAGGTAAAACCCCTGAGGGTATATATATCTATCTTATTATATCTATATCTAACGTTCGTTGCTTGCATTAACGCATACCGCCAAATTCTTTAAACCATTTCTTTTAAACCGGCAAATGTTGCATTTTTATATTAAAAAAAAATGTTTTCTGAAGATTGATTTTTGATGGTGTAAATTATGATTTTTTACAAAATTAAAGTAATGCTTAAACAAAATAGTTGATTGATAAATTAGTCGTATTTGTAACAGCTTGTTTAAAATTAAGGAAGTTTAAAAAATTTTGATTTTTGAGCAAATGTTTTCCTCTAACACTTTTTCAAGAAATTAACTTTAAAATATAGAAAGAAATGTTTTTTCTTTAAATATAGAAAACATCCCCAAAAATATTACCAAGCACTAATAAAAATGTTTGAAATAAATATTTAAGGAGAAAAATAATATTTAATTGACGAAAGAAATATTTTAATATTCAATGTTAGATACTTAAGGCGTTTGGTTCACAAGAATTTTTGAAAATTGATAGAAATTGGAATTCAATTCCCATGCTTCCTATGTTTGGTTAGTTGTTAAGTAGGGAATTAGAATGTGGATGAGAGAAAAAATTTCATTAGATGAGGGAATTTAAAATCTATCAGCAGCATACGAGAGGAACTGAAAATCCATAGTTTTAGGAATTTGATAAATTATGTGTCTTACCCCCTCAAATCACTTTTAACCCTTCCAAGCCTTAACGCCTTCACTTCCATCGATCGCCTACCACAACACTATCATCTTCATCGACCTTCAGGTACGTTGTCCATTAACCGTCGCTGCAGTGGGTGTAGTTGTCAGAAGTGCTTTCGATCGAGCACTGATTTCATTCACTTTCTCTGAGGTAAATACGTGCACACAAAAAAACTTGATTCTAAAAGCTTGATTTTGCTTTCATTCAACCTGGTTCACTTTCTAAAGCTCGATTCTGAATAGGTGGTTTTGCATATCCTCTTTTCATATGTCTAACTTCTAAACAAAAACATATGTCTAATTTCTATGAAATTCAAAAACCTCACTTATTTTGACTTAATCTTCTTCTGAATAAAAGAACAAGTTTTCTTGGATCCCATTTTGTGTATTACATTAACTTACCCAAGAAAGAAGAGTTGGTAGATTAATTACTTAAATAGATGGATTTTGATGTACCCTGGAGAAGAGGGTTAAGATATATCAAACTCTAACCACCGCTAGCGAGAATCAATAAAGAACATGTAGAGGAGTAGCGATAGTGAATGAATTGTAGGTGATTGAAAGCACCAATACATACAGAAGTAGGACAACATTCTTCACACCTAAAAGACAAAAAAGTACCATTTACAAGCTTTAAAAAATGCTTTTGATGATGAAGTAAACTAATTAGTTTACCATGTAAAGCTTTTTATTTGTATTGATTTTCTACATATAAGTTATAAAACAAACTAAAATAAAGCAAAAAAAAAACTAAAAAGGATAATTCTATCATTTTGCATTTCTAAAATCAAATTCATTTAACATGGCTACGAACCAAACAGAATATGGAATTGGATTCCAATTATATTTCCTGCCAACCAAACAGATATGGAATTGTATTCCAATTTTTTAAGATATTTTAATTTTTTATAAACATTATTGCGAACCAAACACCCCCAACATGTTCTTTATAGCATTTCTTTAAAATGGAGAATCAAAAATCAAATATTTAAATAAAACGACATTTCCTTCAAATTTTCTATTTTAGATATTTCAACACTAATTATATTATTAAAAACATTATATATTTTGTCATCCCAATGTATTTTATTTTATTTTTTGGAAAAACTTTAAATAAAATAGTAATAGTTTAATCTTATTAATAAAAATGAATTAAAAAATATGTTCTATAAATTGAAAATTAAGATCATACAACATAGTTTCAATCATTATTAGTAACTTTCATCCATCATCTTTTACACGTTGTCTAGTGGTTCTAAAATAGCTTTATTCAATTCTAGCATTATTTACACTTTTCAACACAAATCCAATAGGACCAATACCAAAGTTCATAACACAAAATTCTAAAGCATATGCTAAGTAATTAAATATAGGGCAAACAACTTGCTTGATGCCAAAGTGACGCGTCATAGATACAAATGTTTTAGAGACAAAGAATGTATTGCTTTAGAATACTTTTTAGGATTACATGGGGTTTTTTATATGATTGTGATAAGAAAAAATTAAATCTAAAATAACGTTGTCTAGTACATAATTGATTTACAAGAAGTCTATATTTCACACGATTGTCATAAAGATTGATTAAAATAAAAAATAAAAAAATTGTATGTTTGAAATCGACATATCTCCTCATGCATTTTCCACGTTGACACATTTTGCTCGTTCTTTGTATGATTCAACAATTGAGTTACTTCTTTCTCTATAGAAAATCCTTATGTGGCACTAGATAATACAACTTCACACACACATATATATATAATAATAGGTTAAAATGAGAAATTAAAAAAAATATAAAGTGGAGAAGTGATCCTAGCCATTCATACAGCTATGATCAAATCTGACTAGTCAAAGTTTGCGGATTTAACACTATTATAAATAGGCCGAAAACGGGTTAATATATGAATCTATGTAATTCACATATTAATTATTTTAAACTGATTCATATGTGAACTACACGTTCAAATATAAACCTGTTTAATTCACATACTAGTTGTTTTTAATCGATTTATACATGAACTTATGTAATTCATCTATATACATTCAATCTTCGAGCCATAATTGATATATCAATTATGATAATCATGTAATACACATTCAATCACCGATTCTTAATCAATGTGTTAACTATAATTATATGATATACATATTCAAGCACCTACCATCAAACAAAGACGCATCTAGCATACAAACAACAATTTTTACCAAAACTACAAACAAAATCAATAATTCAAGTTGGCCTCTTTTCAACACCTTCATTAAACTAATGACCTATTATTTCAGTCCAAACACCTCATCGTAAGTCATTTTATATTAAAAAAAAAAAAAGTTAATTCCGAATGTGTTTCTAAAGAAGAGCAAAAAGTCATTAGTATTTATTCATTCAAAACTCAAAAGGATCAAAAATTTGAAAGACCTTTCAAAGTTTCAAACCAAGCCTTTTTGGGCCCATGGCTCATCAAATAAGCCCAAATTCCCAATAAAGTAAGCTAATATTGACTCCCAAGCTCATTAATTTGGACACACCTAATCTTGTGGCCAGCCAATAACCCAACTAATGGGCCATCAAAAGATGGTAATAGGGACAAGCCCATTAATGTAAAAAGACCTAATAGTAGTTTACTAGTTTACATCATATCTATTTCAACTAACATGACATCTTTTAATTTTTTGTTCATTTTAGAACCAAAATTTTATCCTTTTTTGTAAAGACAAAAAGTATTAATTGGTTTAACAATTTAATTGTTATAAAATAGCACAACTAGTACACCAGAAGTCTTTATTGCCTAAAATGACGAAAGTATATTAGTTTTGGAGGCAAATAAAAGCAAGGGAAGATTTACCAAATGTTTATCAGATAAGTGCTTAATAATATCATTTACCTTACCCGATTGAGAATGCTACAAAATGAGAATTTTTACCTGGTAAGAGACATAACAAGGACCAAGAATCTTACTTGGTAATAGGAATAACAAGGACATAAAGTCTTGCCGGCTAAGTGAGGTAAAAGACTCTTACTTGCTAAGCACTTACATGGTTTAACACACTTACTAACATTTCATCTTGTTGACCGAAAATGTTAAACAATAAGTTAAGTAAGGTGATGCCTTTGTTAATAAGCACTTACCCATTAAGGGTTACCCATGGCCCCTAAAGTTACTACTTTAGGTTTAAAACTTATTGACTAAAATGAAAATTGGCATGCTCGTCACAAAAGGCTAAATCATATGCGGATATATGGAAGTAGCGTTTCTCTAATTACAACAAACCATAGAGTATGTCTTTGTTAAACTGGTTAATAAATTAGACGTTAGCTGAAAATTAGTTGTTAGCTAATAAATTAGTTATGTCTAAAACTAGTTGAATAGCTAAATTTTAATTGAAATAACCTAAAATAAAATATAAAAGGCGTCATGTATAATATATAAGAGCGTAATTTAAAAAAAAAAGCTTTAATAATGACTTATTAAACTGGATTATTTCGATAACCAACAAACATAAACTACTTTATTGTTGTCAAAAATGGTTGAATGTGTTTTCTTAAATATATTAAAAACAAAATATATTCTACAAAATAAAACTATGAATTATTTATAAAAAATACAATGAATTGTTTATAAAAATACAATATTATATTACTTTAATACGTATAAATTCAGTAAACTTAAACCTTATAAATAATGGTCAAAGATCATTTCATCCATAAATAAATATGGGTCCTAGACATTAACGACTCACCTATAAAGTCCTAAAAGAATCAACATCCCACAACCCTACCTCCCACTTCTATTTGTCACAATCCTTCTTTTTCCATAATTGTGCCACCTATTTCTATTAGCTAGTTTCTATAGTTATGTCTACTTCAACATGGTATAGTGGGATGAAAAGAGTGTGTGTTTGGGGGTGTTAGAGAAATTGAGTTTAATGTGAGAAATGAATATGAAGTATTTGATCAACTTTAATTTTACGTACTTTTATGAACTGTGTTTTAGAATGTAATTGATTGCGTGCATCTTAACGCATCTCATCCTACTATGTATCGAATTTTCATTCAACGGTTGATAACCAGTTATCATGTTAACCTCAACTTCTCATTGGAACCCAATCCTATATATGTGAAGGATCATGTGAGAAGTTCGCGTTAACATGAGAAACATGGGAAGTGGATCTGAACCATTAATCATTTTTAATCTCACGTCCTCTCATGAAATGCGCTTTAGAAAAAAAATTGATCTTGTGTATCTTATCTTGGTGCATCCGATGGTTAATAACTACTTTTCATGCTTCTTAAGTTAACCCCAATTCCTCATCGAAATCCATCTCTCCTCTCTCTCTCTCTCTGTATATATATGTATATATATATATAGAGAGAGAGAGAGAGGAAAGTTCAAATGTGAACCACTTTTTGGTTGTGAACGTGAGGATAACCGAGAGCCCGACACGTGGCGGCTTTAAGTGTGGTCCCCCCCTTTAATTCAATGCCCTCCCATGAATCGCGTCTAGTCATCCGCCGTGGATCTAACATGGCGCCTAGTCATCCGTCACATGTCGCGCTCTCGGTTGTCCTCACGTTTACAACCAAAAAGTAGTTCACATTTGAACCCACCCCTATATATATATATAGGGAGGTTCAAATGAGAAGTGATAAAAAAACTATGAAATAGAGAAGTGATCATAGCCTTCTATTTATTTGATCAATGGTTATTAAATTAAGTGGTGCAGTAGATTATTAAAGGAGTACCATAAGTTTTGTGGAATACAGAAGTGTATTTTGGTAATTATTCGCATAATTCATATATGAACCATTCCAATTATTCATATATGAATCATTGTAGTGTGAAGATTCATATATGAATGTGTTCATATATGAATCTTCACACTACAATGATTCATATATGAATAATTGGAATGGTTCATATATGAATTATGCGAATAATTACCAAAATACCCTTATGTATTCCACAAAATAGAAAGCTATGATCACTTCTCTACTTCTAGCACTTCTTATTTGAACCTAATACTATATATATATATATGAGAAAGGTTCAAACAAGAACAAAATCATTTTGTAGGAACAAATGAATCATTTTGGATCACACATGATGTGGGCCCATGTGGGACCCACCCATTATTAAATCATATATGATTCTGGTGGTCCCACCACTAAATCACATATGATTTAATTAATGGGTGGGTCCCACATAATGTGTGGCTCACATTTGGTTCCTTTGTTCCTTTAAAATGGGTTGTTCTTGTATGAACCTCCCTATATATATATATATATATATATATAGGGGTGGGTTTTAATGTGAACCACTTTTTGGTTGTGAACGTGAGGACAACCGAGAGCGCGACACGTGGCGGTTGACTAGGCGTCACGTCAGATCCACGGCGGATGACTAGGCGCGATTCATGGGAGGGCATTGAATTAAAGGGGGGGACCACACTCAAAGCCGCCACGTATCGCGCTCTCGGCCGTCCTCACGTTCACAACCAAAAAGTGGTTCACATTTGAACTTTCCTCTCTCTCTCTCTCTCTATATATATATATATATATATATATAGAGAGAGAGAGAGAGAGGAAAGTTCAAATGTGAACCACTTTTTGGTTGTGAACGTGAGGACAACTGAGAGCGCGACACGTGACGGCTTTCAGTGTGGTCCCCCTCTTTAATTCAATGCCCTCCCCATGAATCGCGCCTAGTCATCCGTCGTGGACTTGACGTGGCGCCTAGTCATCTGCCACGTGTCGCGCTCTCGGTTGTCCTCACGTTCACAACCAAAAAGTGTTCACATTTGAACCCACCCCTATGTATATATATATATATATATATATATATATATATATATGAAAGAACAACATACATGTGTGCATTCACGTGTTAGAAAGAAAATGTCGAAATAAGAGTGTGCCATATTCATGGGACTTATAAAATTGAAGCGAAACTACTGAACCAACTTTAGCTAGAAATACTAATATTTGGGGTCGTTTTCTCTAAATTTTAAAGAAAATTTTACTTTAAGTAAATATTTTAAAAAAATAAAATATAAAGAAGAAAAAAACTTAAATGCGTAACCTCGTCTGCACATAAGTTATTTGGTACTGAACTGGTTTCTAACAGTATTTGTTTTCTTTTTCATTCTTGATCTCAAGTCAGATTGAGTATTGTCTAATCTTATCTATATTTATCAAAACCATAAATACAACATAGAAAACCAAATAAAGTAAATACCTTTAAAGGTTCAATTAAATATTTGCTTCATGGATCAAGAAAGAATTGAATTCCATTTGACCATATTATTTAATTGTAAATGATCTAACAACCATTATTTACTTATTTATATTATTTTAATATAACAATATAACACTATAAATAGCATTATAAAACATTTTATGACTTTATTTTACTTTATATCTATTTTGGTTGTCGACCTTTTAATAAGTGATACTAATTATTTACATTTCAAGATCAATATAAAAATCATTCACTTTTTAAAAACCATTATAAAACTACCAAAAATATTATAAATATCATTTAGTTAGTGTTTTTTAAACAAAATTACTTTTCAATTTAAACAAAAGAATGTATATTTAACAACTTTTAACTGCAGTTTATGTTGTTATTTAATGAAACTTTATTCACTTTTTAAAATAACATCTTAAAAACAAAAAAAAACAACAAAACTCACTAGTACGCACTTACATAACACACGTATACCCGTGTGACGTAGCAGAATGAAAATTTTATTATAGAGTAAGTATACATTTATAAAATTTCTTATTAGAAAAGAAAACTAGAATTATGCTTTAAGAAAATAAAAAGTATGATCATCTATTATATGTGTAAATAAATGGTTTACATATATTTAAATTATTTAATTTTGGGATTGGATTTCATAAGAAAAAAAGTTAAAATAAACATTACAAAAAACAATCTAGACCATTGGATGAATTTTAGTTAATGATTAAAAGAGTTAAGGTACATTAAGACACCAAATTAATTTTTATAAGAAACACAATTTATAAGGCCATCCACTGTCGACCCTTTACAACCCACTGGTTTCAGCTGCCACATCAGCGCCACATCAGCTTTCCACAAAACTACCCCAAACTACCCATTTCATCCACTGTCGACCCACTGCAACCCACTTCATCAAAATTCATTTTAATTTAAAACAATTCTAATATTATATAAAAATTAAAAATTACATTATAAAAATTAAATAAAAATAATTCTAATATTAGAAATAAAATATAAAATTACACACTGCAACCCACTTCATCAAAATTCATTTTAATTTAAAACAATTCTAATATTATATAAAAATTAAAAATTACATTATAAAAATTAAATAAAAATAATTCTAATATTAGAAATAAAATATAAAATTACATTATAAAAATTAAAAAATTAATTTCGGGATGCCCAATAGTGTTCCGTTAAATCGGCTCGTAGTTGGAGGTGTTTATCACTATTTTTGACTTCGTTGACGTTTTGCGCTCGTTCTTCTTCGGATATATCTACTTCGGTATCATCAGTTGTAACCCAACTTTCATCAAAAGGATAATTTGCAAAGCCTTCGTCTTCACGAATCATGTTGTGCAAAATTATGCACGTGTACATTGTATACCTTAATTTTTTCTTTGTCCACGCCCGTGCCGGATACTTAACAATGTGCCATTTTGATTTAAGCATCGCGAATGCACGTTCGATATCCTTCCTAGCCGATTCTTGACGCTCCGTAAACGCTATCCGTTCGGGTTCCGTTGGATATCTATACGCCTTGACAAAAGTCGTCCACTTCGGATAAATCCCGTCCGCGAGATAGTATCCGTGTTTGTATTGTCTGCCATTCACTGAAAACGAGCTATCGGGTGCTTTGCCTTCGAACAAATCGTTGAATATCGGTGGTTGGTTTACAACGACTATGTCGTTTACGGCACCCGGGGTTCCGTAATATGCGTGCCAAATCCAACCATCGTACGATGCTACCGCCTCTAAAACAGTTGTCGGTCCTTGATGATCACCTCGATGGTATTGACCCCTCCATGCTACGGGACAATTTTTCCAATCCCAATGCATACAATCTATGCTACCAAGCATGCCGGGGAGGCCGTGTTGTTGCTCATGCAATGCGAACAACAACTGAACATCATTTGCGGTAGGCTTCCGTAAATATCTTCGCATATAAAGATGTATAATACCTTCACAAAAATTAGTAAAACATTCCCTTGATGTCGTTTCGGACATTTGCAAGTACTCGTCCGTGGCATCAGCAGCAGTACCGTACGCCAATTGTCGGATCGCAGACGTACATTTTTGAAGCGGAGAGAACCCCTTAACTCCTCTTGCATCGTGAGTCCACCTAAAATATTTGTACTCCCTCTCAAGATCCTCAACTATTTTAAGGAATAGTCGTCGTGTCATACGAAACCGCCGTTCGAAATCGTTATCGTCATACACCGGATTATCTGAAAAGTAGTCGTTAACAAGTTTCTCGTGTGCCACTATACGATTTCGACTTTTTGGCGTCCTCCTTGTTTGTCGACTTGAAGTTGCTTCATCACCGACAATTAGTTTGACCGCTTCGTTCACGGCGGCTATCGCCGCCAAGTGGGTGGCCTCCAACAAATCGTCAGCGTCGTAATCGTAATTCGGGTGGTGAATTGATGAGGATGATGCCGATGATGATCGTGATGATGACGATGAAGACATTTTTTGGAGAGAAAAGTGGAAGAGATGAAGGTTGTGTTTGATTGAGAGTTGTGGAATATATGAAGGTTGTATATGATATATATATATATAGGAAATTAAATTGAAAAAAAAAAGAAAAAGAAAACAAAAATAGCCGTTGGAATCGCCAACGGTCGAAATGCACTTCGGTTTGGGAGAACCGAAACACTGCAACCCGTTGCTCACCGCGGCGGTGTTCAATACTTAAGCCGTCGGCTTAAGGCATGCCAAAGGCAACCCGATGGTGAGCCGAAGGCCACTGCGGATGGCCTAAGTGAAAATAAGATTAAAAATAATTAGAAATTCAAATATCATTTTAAATTTTTTATCTTAATTTTTCTTAATAATATTTCACCTATATTTTTATTGGGTCGATTTTAAAAACATCTTTACTAAAAAGAGAAAAGAAAAAGAAAAGTAGTGATGACACCTTAGTGGGGGCCACACAAAGTCAATACTAGAGCTTCCTTCATAGACGAAAGCTTTTTAGCTTTCCGCTTACTATGGACCCATTTCAGCTCCACTTGTAGTCTTTCTACATCCATTTCATTTATGGTATTATTAGTACTATTGGTATAGAAAGACCAATACGTTTGATAGCTTTTTATTTATTAATATGTATCTCATGACCCCCCTAAACGAAGAAATACACATATACAGGCTTAGATTTACCTAACACCAAATTGTTTTTGTGAAACTGTGTGAGAAATTTACACATAAAAGTTGACAACAAAACACACGTAAAGGTAAAATAAATTCGAATATTCATACTAAAAATTACTAGAGGTAAAAAATTTTTCAAAACAAGGTAAAAAAACGAAAATTTCACAACAAAAATGTTGTGAAGGTAAATCCGAACCTACACATAAAAAAACACCGTGAACGTAACATTTACAGTGTTTTTACTATGAATTTGTTTGATTTTTTTTACCTTCATAGTGTTTTGCTGTGAAGTTTAATGTAAAAAATGTTGGTTTCACCGCTCTTACGAAAACAACTTGGTCTCATGTGAACCTAAACCTATATATATATATATATATATATATAGAGAGAGAGAGAGAGAGAGAGAGGTAGGTTCATACAAGAACAAGGGTATTTGCAAGAACAAAGGAACCCATTTTGAGCCACACATTGATGTGGGCCTAGGCCTGTAAACGAACCGAACGAACACGAACGGAGCTTGTTCATGTTCGTTTGTTTAAGTTTAAACGAACACGAACACGAACACGAACGCTTAATCGAACGAAAAATCGTGTTCGTGTTCGTTCGTTTAGCACATGAGGATGTTCGTGTTCGTTTGTGTTCGTTCATTAAACTCTTAAACGAACGGTTCACGAACGTAAACGAACACAAACAAACATAAACGAAGGAAATGTTGCTAGTGATTTTTACTGAACGTGAGAGGAGAGTTGCAGTCGTCGAGTCGAGAGACAGAGGCTGTGAACGTGAGAGGAAGAGGCTATGAACGTGAGAGGAGAGAGTTGAGTTGTAGACACTAAAGTTGGAAAATGGGGGTAGCAGCTAGGGTTGTAGTCGAGAAGAGGCTGTTGGTATTTAGTTTAACTTTACTTATAACATAGTTAAATAATTAAAGCACTTAATAAAAAATATATAGTTTATATATATATATATATATAAAACTAATATAAATAAACGAACATAAACAAACAGTTCACGAACGAACGGTTCACGAACATAAACGAACGAACATAATCGAACGTTCACGAACATAATTGAACGAACGAGGACGTTGTTCGTGTTCGTTCGTTTATTTAAACGAACGTAAAATCTTGTTCATGTTCGTTCATTTATTAAACGAACGAACATAAATGAACTTCCCGCCGAACAAATTCACGAACGGTTCATGAACGTTTGGTTCGTTTACAGGACTATGTGGGCCCATGTGGGTCCCACATAATAAAAAATCATATATGATTTAGTGGTGGGACCCACCTGAATCATATATGAGTTTTTATTATGTGGGACCCACATCACATGTGATCCACAATTGTCCCTTTGTTCTTGCAAATTGATTTTTTCTTGTTTGAACCTTTATATATATATATATATATATATAGAGAGAGAGAGAGAGAGAGAGAGAGAGAAAAGAAATGTTCAAATGAGAAGTGCAAAAAATATGAAAAATATAGAAGTGATCTCCACCATTCATCCGGTCAATAAAGGCGGCTTTGACCGGTTACGGTGGACGCGATCACGGAGGATTAACACGATTCATGGAAGGTGAAGACGATTAAAGGAGGTTGACCTGGTCAAAGCCGTCTTTATTGACCGGATGAGTGGTGGAGATCACTTCTCTACTTCTCATTTTTTTAGCACTTCTCATTTGAACCTAATACTATATAGTGGGAAGTTATTTTGCAAACCATAAAAAATGTGCAAACCGTGCAAACTCATGGTTGCACACGTAAATCAATGAAAAATCTTTTATAGAGTCGTTTAATATGATGAAAATGTTTCATATACTAAATTTTGTGATGAAATTGTTTCATATGAAGGTGTTTATTTACGTAGAAATGAAAAAGTTTCATAGAAACGATAAAAAAGTTTCATATGAATAAAAAACACCAACATATGAAACAATTTCCTCAAAATTTGATGTTTATGAAACATTTTCATCATATTAAACAACTCCATGAATCAATTTCACTGATTTTACGTGTGCAACCATGAGTTTGCACGGTTTGCACGTTTTTTATGGTTTGCAAAATAACTTCCCTCATACTATATATATACGTATATATATATATATATATATATATAGGGTTAGAGTTCAAATGTGAGCTCAATTTTGGTTGTGAACGTAAGGACTACTGAAATCACGCCACGTAGCAATATTCACTTTGAATATCATGCACTATTCAGAGTGAATAAAGCTTAAGTGTCCTTATTCACTCTAAATAATGCATAATATTCAAAGTGAACATTGCCACGTGGTGCGATTTTAGTGGTCCTCACGTTCACAATGAAAAATGAGTTTTCATTTGAACTTTCTTCTCTCTCTCTCTCTCTCTCTATATATATATATATATATATAAAGAGGTTCAAACGGGAACGATAACTTTAAAAAAAAAATCTTTTTTCAAGTATAAAATCATATATGATTTTGTATTGACGAGAACGCGGGCGACCTCTATGCAGCTTAAAGTTATGGGCAAGTTGCATACTTTATTAATCTTATATGATTTTGTTCACGAATCATATGTGATTTTGTGTTGTGAATCATATATGATTTTGTACAAGTTTTTTTATGTGGATTTTTGGATATGGATTTTTCTATGTGAATCATATATGATTGTGTACATCAAAAAAAAAAAAATTCTTAAAAAAGTTTTTTTTAAATGATATTGTTCTCGTATGAATCCACCTCTCTCTCTCTCTCTCTATATATATATATATATGTAGTGGTAGATTAAAATGAGAAGGATTAAAAAGTTCTACAAGAGAAGTGAAGGTTTATATGTATGTATGTATATATATATATACACACATATACATATGCAAAAGATCATGTGAAAAATTGATGTAACGATGAGAAGCGTGAGAAGTTGATTTAAAAACCATTGATCTCTTTTAACTGCCCTCCTATGAATTACACTTTAGAAGAAAATAATTGATTTGATGCATCTCGCTACATCTCATCCTAATGTGCATCCATTTTTCATTCAACGGTTGTTAATCACTTTTCATCAGAACCCAACCCCATATATATGTATATATATATATACATATAGTGCATGCTTAAATGATGTGAGAAATCTAAATATCATATATGATTACACACATGATACACATGCTTAATCATATACAATTAAATACATGTGACATTAAAAACACATAGATTTTTAATCATATGTAAGAAGGGATATCTACCCTTGGATCAATGCTAATTAAGATCAATACTAATAAGATGTTTCGGATCAGTTCCCCATGAGAAGCAAAATTCATCCGTGTGCATGATATCAAAAGTGACCAAGGGGTCAAATCGCTTCTTACGCTTATTCATCTTAACTCTTTTTCTCACACGATCCTACATCTCTGATGTATATACAGGTTTGATGGATTGTATCTAGTTGATGTAGGAAATTGGCACAACCTTTCAAACAGATGTTAAAGCTGGTGGTGTTAGATGTTGGCCTTGATACCGTGAAAAAAAATATGGAAAATCACTTTGAATTTCTTTGTAATAAACACTTTAAGGTATATGGATGTTCCTCAAAAATTATAGGCTTAAGGTCCATGTGACTTGACACCTTGGTAGTCTACTATGATGTTTGTTACCTTTTTCTGTCTTGTTTTATATAATTGTAGTATCAATTATCTTTGACCTAACAACTCAAGTGGCACAATTTAATCGTACTTCAGTAAATAAATGAAACTTTAGCATTTTGGCCAGTTTGTTTGAGAAACCATTGATTGACCAACTATTTCAAAAATTTGATGACAAGTTATTATTAATTTTGGATGTGATATTTCAAAGAAAGAAAAAAAAAATCGTTGATCTGGTCGGCTTTGGTCAATTCTGATGATCTAGCCACTTATATTAATTTGGACGATTAGGTTCAAAATAATGTGAAACCAAACTTACAAATATGATCTATATATTATGGTCTTAACTAACGTTGTACATAGCATATTAGTGACTCCAACAAACTTGATCTCTGTTTTCATTGAATGATATTTAACTTTAAAAAATTAACTAATTATGTTTGGGTGTTCTTTTAATCAAATTCACCATTTCATTCCTGACTATTTTTATTATAATAATTTTAAGTTGAAATGTTTGGCAATCCATCGTCTTCTTTTCTTAAAATAGTAAAATATTATTCGATACAAATTCTATGTTGTTGTTCTAATTGTATTATATATGATATTGAATAAAACTTTGCTATTAAAATAATAGACTAGTGGGCCTTGCTCAATCCTAAAATATTAAAACCAAATCCTAAATCTAATATAGAAGCAACAAATGTTCAACATCATAAGAACCAAACCACCATAATTGACTAGCTTGAATGTGGTATTTAACAAACATTTTCTATAGAAGTTGGCATGATTTGCTATTCCCTAATTTGATAGTTTTAGCAATTTGATGCTCTTTCCTTACCCCGTCACTTTTACCATCACAAATATCAGATTAATATAATTCTCAATGACATTAAAGTTGCTACTCAATAATTGGGAACATGTTTTTTTCAAGAAACACCAAAAAATATTATTGCAACCAGCAACAAATTGAGGGTTGTCCAGTGTAGTAAATATTACATATCATTCATGTTGCGGGTCTAACGGACTATCACAAAAGAGTTAACTTTAAATGACGACAATTAACTTTCCTACTGTTTTTAATTTTGTTAGCAATGTTTCAAATATAATAGTCATATAAATGTCTAAAGTTCACAAAGAGTTATGTTTAGAATAATATGAACAAGTTAATTATCGATAGTATAAATATTATCGTGTTGAGATATTTACTACGAATATGTACGATAATTGGTATTTGTGAATAAAACTATGATTTTCGTCAACGTTGTTTAAAAAAGATTATGATTCTTGTTTTGTGTGGTTTTGGAACTTTAAGTTTCGTCTCTATAATTTATAATTTATTGTTGTTTTTGTCCTGAAGTAGGGATGGCAGCGGACCGGTTTTAGCCCGGGGATTGATCCTCCCCCCCCCCCCCCCCAATCCCCGATAAAAAAAAACCGTTTTCGTCCCCGCTTAAAAAAACTATGGGGATTCAAACGGGGATCCCTATTGGGTAATCGGAAAAAATCGCGGGGAAACGGATATCCCCATTTAGTATAAATGGTTAATTAATTGGGTAATTTTCACCGTTGAGATAACCGTTTAACTTACATGGTTATTTTTCACCTCGAGGATTTAAATTTGACCACAAGTCCACAAGTCTCTGGAAAATATTTTACTAAAGTACATAACAATATTGAACCCATTATCCAATATCCAAAAGTAAATTAAAGTCCTAAAGTCGAAATGCATCGGAAAACCAAAATATTAAAACCAAACAATTGAAATAAAATGTCGATAGACAATAGAATGTTTCAACTTTTAAAAACCAAATCGTTCTTTTCTTTTAGGGGATACTTCTCCAAAATGTATGAAACTATACTCGAAAAGTTATTGTGTGTATCAACCTACCAAAAATGTTTAAAAAATGGAGTTGAATTTCCATTTTCAGTTTTGTATAAAAATTTTAGAAAATGCATTTAGTTGAAATGTTAGTGTTTTTATTTTCTATTTTTAAAAAAAATTAAAAAATGAGTTTAGAAAATTTTGAAAATTTATGAAAATTAGTTTTCTAATTTAGAAACAGAAAATTTCATTTTGCATTTCCTGAATTTCATTTCCTTATAATTTTTTTTTAAAAAACACGAAATCTTTTTGAAACAAACGCATCCTTAGTATTTTTAATTCTTTTCCTTGTTGGTGTTATGGTGTTCCTAATATCTTTTTTGGTTTCGTTTTTAGTATAACATCATATATTTTTTGATAAATAAATTATTGCATAAATAATTATACTATTTTGTTAGTGTTTATGGTAAAATAATTAAGTATTTTTTTGTAAGGTTCAACAAAAAAAATTAAAATTAAAATGCGTTTTGTCAATTTTGTTAATGGTATAAAAAATATTTAATTATTTTATCTAAATAATAATAAAATAATATAGTTTTTTTTTTTGATAAGGTTCACCTGGGTTTGCCCAGACTACATCCTTGGTAATTTTTACCGAGAGCTAAAGCATGCTCTCCTGAGATTAATACTCAGTGGCCCCTAGTTGCTCACCACCGGATTCGAACTTGGGTGAGTTTTTCCCCAACATCAAATCTTAACCAATAGGCTGCCTCATTGGGGTTAATATAGTTCTTTATCTATTATTTCCTTTATCAAAAATATATAATTTTGTTTTTTTAAGTAAAATAACTAAATATACCTAAAAAACAAAAAAAAAAAACATATTTAATAAATCAAAAAAGAAATGGAATAAAAAGAATAGAATACCATAAATTCATTAATATTTTTAATATATTTAGTCTTAAAGATAAAAATAATAATAAATTGTAGCTTTAGACACAAAAATGTCAATTTTAAAATTATAGGGATACAAGTTACAATCTTTTCTAAACTACAAGGACAAAAAAATAGTAGTTTACTTTATAATTCCCAGTTTTAATACAATATAATTTCAAACATACTAATAGTACAAAGTACAAACAAAATAAAGATTAAAAAAAAAAAACAATATATTTGAGATTGAATATCATAGCATATCAATTGCCCATGTTTCCTGCTAACCTTTCCCCCTTCATCAAGTCACTTTCTCTCCCACACACATACATTCTATCTCTCTCTCTCTCTCTCTCTAAATAATTTTCTCTCCTTTTTTATATTGAGAACTAAATAAAATATACATAAATATCACTTTTATTAAAAAAATAAAAATTGGCCTCAAAAGAACTTTCTCAACTTGGAAAAAGCTTTTATAAGGATAATCTCAAACAATTTTTCTAAAATGGGCCGATTGGGTTATAATTTATTTTTATCCAACGAATCGAGTAAAATAAACAAATAATCAAAAATAAAAAGAAACAATAGGGTCTAAAATGGCCTAAAATTTCAATAACCTCCAAACTCATTCTATCAAAAATAGATTATTATTTTATAATATGTTTACATAATAGTATGCAATAAAAAGGATTTTATAAGATTAATGAACAAAAATGTTGATGGTTCAAGGCAAAACGAAACTCATTTTGATTTATACAGTTGTATTATTAATAACGTTACTATTTTTAAACTATACAATAAAGCTAATAATATGCACGTGTATACTCTCCTTGAGTCGTCTACATCGATTCAATCCAAATCACCTATCAATTATATTGCTTTAATTTTGTAAATTATACTTTTCTCTGTGTTTCATGCAAAATAAGTTTATGCAACTTCTATTTAAAAAATATAATGATATTTGGTATTATAATAAATTATAGAAACCTTATCTAGTTAAGCTATAATAAATAATTTTTTTTCTTTTTAACAGCAAATCCTACTATACTTCTAAGAGCATCTCCAACCTTCACACTAAAAAGTTCACCAAAAACACCAAATTGGTGGACCCCATCAACACCAAAAATTAAACCCAACTCCAACCATACTCCAAAAACAACACCCAAATGTATTTATAATTAAAATCAAATGATGAAATGTGAGTTGTTGTGTGGGGCCATATAAAATGGTGTGTCAATTTGGCCCTCCAAATTTGGAGGCCAAACCCTTTTCTCTCTCCTCCAACACCAAATTTTTTTGGTGTTTGGAGGTTGATTGGAGTTGAAATTTGATGATTTTGGGTTTTTTAGAGGTCCATTGGAGATGGTCTAAACTACACATTTTCGTCCATGACGGAGCTCGAACCCATGACCAAAGGCCAAGAGAAACACCTTACGATCAAGCTATAATAAATAAATTATATTGGCCAAAATAATATTTCAAATTATTTTATTACAATAATAATCATAAATAGATCATTTTCATATTACACATTTTGGCATTAAACCTTATTATATAGTATGAAAAAGAAAAATATATATTAATTTATTTATTTAATGGGGGAAGAGAGAGAGAGAGAGAGAGAGAGAGAGAGAGAGTTCAAGTCGAGATGGTATCGGAGCACGGAGTATCATCCAAGAAAGAACAAGTTTAAAGTATAGAGGAGCCATGACCGAGAGGTGAAGTCGTAATGAATCAGGCCTGTCGTCGTATTATTCTTCAACTCTCTAGATTGGGAGGATATACACCTCATGAAGGTGTTCAAAAGATTTAGCAAAGTGGTGGACATTTATCTTGCAAGGAAATGGTTACAGAGTGGCTCTAGATTCTGGTTTATTCGATTCATTGATGTAAGAGATGAAATGGTCTAGAGAAGATGTTGAAAACCATCTATATTGGAACAAATAATATGAAGATTTTCATTGAGTTGGGTTCTAAATTTAACAGGTACCAAAATCACATGAAAGAGGGGAAAGATGGGTGTCAAAGAACGTTGTCAACAATGCATGGAGATACAAGTGATCCTTTGCAGATGAGGTGAAAGAGAATAGGAGTAGTATAAGATTAGAGAAAGTAAATAGGGAAAAAGAAGGTGGGAAAGAAAGGTTCGAGAAGTAGAAGAATAAGGAAATCAGAAAGAAGAAGACATAATCCAAATGTATTATTGGTGCGGTAAAGGAAACTGAACACTTAGCTAAAGGTTTGGAAGTATTATCGATCAAGCTCTAACACGACCTCGAAGTCCTAATTGAGTTGGACACACCTGGCGAAAAGTTTAGTTGAAAATGTTATGCAATTCATCTATTTTTGGCTATCCAATATTAGTCTTTGATATCAGGGTTACTTTTTTCAGAAGTCTTTGATGTGGATTATAATTAGAGGTGTTTCAATTCACGTTTGATCAAGGAAAACCTTTAAGGATTTAGTCAGTAGATGGGGGGAAGTTATAGACTCGTTGAATTATTTCTTAGAAGATTCTAAGTTGCTAACCGAATGACATGTTCTAATCCTAACAGATAAAATGTTATCGTCAACTCCTCATTTCGTAAGATTGAGGTAGGCTATTGCCAGGTTTGGACCGAGGAAGTCAAACCTAGACAAGGCTTGCTCTTCAAGTAAGTTTTCGGGTGATGTTGATGATTTCAGTATATCGTCAAAGGACTCATCTTTTGTAGATTGGGTCTCCCTTAATGATAATCTGCATAATACAGACGAGACATTGGTGGCTGGAGAAGATGGGTCCATGAAGGATGGCTATATTGTAGTTACGAGAGATAGAATACTAGAAAATGGCCATTGAAAAACTCAAAGCAAGATTGTTGACATGGAGACTCCGCTCTATCTTTTACGATGGAAGATTGGCTCTCATCAAATCGGTTCTTGGCAGCCTCCCTCTGTACTATTTCTCTTTCTTTTGTGCTCCTACTTAGGTTTTCTAGTTACTGAGAGTGGAAGAAGGGATTTTTTTTGGGGTTGGGGATGTGGAATCGAAAAGAAAAATGTTGTGGGTTAAGTGGTCTACTACTCTGAACAAATACCAATTGAGGGCTTGAACATAGGAAGCTTGAAGACAAGAAATTTATGGCTAGTAGGTAAGTTGTGGTGGCATTTTTGGGTAGCGAGCGATTCGTTTTTAGTTAAGAGTGATTAAAAGTATTTATGATTGTAGATGGGGGCTAGATATGGGGCTTAATGCCAATTGTAAGGTACGAGAAATATGGGGGGACATAATCAAGGTAGGAAAGGAAAATAACAATTTGGGAATGAACTTCTTTAGGTCATTTGGGAAGAAGATAGGAGAGAAACAATTTTTTGATCGGATAAATGGCTGGGGAGTTTTGAACTCCGCAATAGGTTCCCTAGACTATTCAGGCTCGATAGTAATTGTGAGGCGTTGGTAAAATATAGGAAAAGTTGGAGTGAGGGTGAGTGAATACAGAATTGGAACTGGATCAGAGAACCAAGAGGGAGGGTTCGAGGGGAGTTAGAGGAACTAATAGGTTTGGGATGACCAATGCAATCAAGTGGTAGCACTTTGGATAACTAGGTTGGTTATTATCGAAAGACAGTCGTTTTTCAGTCAAAACTCCTAAAGACTTGATTGATAGGAGAATTCTTAGTGGTGTAACCATTGGTGTAGCATTTTACCGATTAAAGTTAACATTTTCATTTAAAGGCTTAGATGTAGAAGATGTAGAATACCGTTTTTCTGTCTTTATGTCCTAGATATGGGTCGAATATTGAATTGATCGATAATTCTTTCTTTTATGCCCTTCTAGCTTGCAGGTTTTAGGAAGCTTGTGGTGATGGTGGGGTTGTAAACCGATCCCTCCTAACTATGGGGAGGAAATTCTTTCTTTACCAAATAGACTTCAAAGTAATAACATAAGAATGCAAGGACAACATTGTGTTGAACAACCCTGTATATAATCTAGAAATTGAGAAATAATTCGATATTTGTAAACACACCCAACGTCAACTAGGACTTGGCTTTTGAAAGTTGTGGTCATACGTGGGCAAAACGTTGTTTAGGAAAAACATGCGACACATCTTTGATTTCATCTTCTACAGCCTACAAGTGTTCTGGACACTATCATTTTTTTGGGCTTTTGTGTGGTGGACTCTCTCGTAGCAATTGGGTCCTATCCCTATTGTTTGGGGTTCCCCGGAATGAGACGACTTATTCGCGAGGATTGACTGCATGCTTGGTTCTAGGTCGGGGTCTCGGTTTGTTTCACAGCAACTTGGTGTTGCTAAAATTGGTTTAGTAAAAAAAAATTATTGATAGTCCTACATCAAAATCAGGTTATAGGACATAAAAAGTGTGGAAGTCTTAATATATATATATCCTTACTATATATTAAAAAGAGTTCACCAACTGTTTTCAAGAAACTGAATTTCAAGAAAACTGTCTGCAAACCCACTATCTTCCTTCAAATTAGCATCTCCTTCTCACAACTTATTTTCATTATTCAAATCGTTTTCTTCCTTCCCATTCTCCTCCTTCCTCTCTCTCCCCACGTCCCAGAACAAAACGACTCCATAGAGCGAGCATTCAATTTCATCAATCTCCGTATCCTCTCTGTTCCTAATTTCATCAATTGTAAGGTTTTCAATCTTCGTAATTCTTTGAAGTCCTTTAATCGGACCAAAACAAGCAAACATACACACCTGGAGTCGGTTTTTCGATCAGAAGGTAAATTATTTACATCTTTTTCGATTGAAGAGGTTGCTTTGGTTAAATGGTACCTGAAATTTCAAATTGATAATTGTGGGTTTGGATAGGAAACTTATTCTGAAATAGCTGCTATTTATTTGACGAAAAGTTACGTGAAATGGCTGTGAGAATTGGAGTAGATTTGAGTTAGAAATTGGTGAAGTTTGCTGGGGGAATTTATAATTTCAATCTAAATTTCTTGGAAATTAGGGAATTTGGACTAGAATTGAATCAGAAATTGGTGAATTTTGCTGGGGACTTTTTTAATTTTACTCTAAATTTCTTGTCAATTGGGGAATTTGTACTAGATTTGAATCAGAAATTGATGAATATTGCTGGGAATTTTAAAATTCAATCTAAATTTCTTGTCAATTGGTGAATTTGCTGGGAATTTTTGAAACTCCATCTAAATTTCTTGTCAATTTGGGAATTTGGACTAGATTTGATTAAGAAATTGGTGAATTTTGTTAGGAACTTTTTGTTAGGGAATTTATCTGAATTAGAAATAGATGAACCTTATAAAGCTCCTTTTTAACTTTTTGGTGTTTGGGAGTCCATTATAAAGCTCCTTTTTAACTTATTGACTTCTCCAGGAAGTCAATAAGTTAAAATGGTGTTTGGCAAGGTAAAAGGACTTCTTAAAACTTCATTTTGATAAGGAAGAAAATGGAGGTTTTGAAAAGTAAGTGAACCCTGACTTTTTGTTTTGAAAACAACTTTTCCAATGTTAAAAGACCTATATGCCCTCTCTATTTGACCTGCCTCTCATCCTTCAGCATCATTTTCCAATGTTAAAAGACCTATATGCCCTCTCTATTAGATTCACCATCCAAAAAAGCTAATCCAAACACCTTTTTAAAAACTCCTTTTCCCCACCACCATAAGTCAATAAGTCCTTTTGGTAAAAAGGACTTTTGAACTCAAAATGGAATCCCAAACACCTTGGCCTTCGCGAGAACCACGAAGTTTTCTGGGAGCTTCTTAATTTTAATCTATCTTTCTTATGGATTAGGAAAAAATAAAACTACTACTTCACTGCTTGATCTCAACTCGAATGACGCCCATTTTGCCGTCGATGATGCTCCACATGTGTTGAAGATACCTGCAATCTATACGTAAAACCAAGCGGTTTCAATATCGATCTCAATTCGGAAGACGTTTCTAGCTCCATCACCCACGATCCTTTCCATGAATATTATAAGAATCACGATCGTTCAAAACCCCGAGGCGCTTCATCGGAATGCGGAAGTTCATGCCATTTTGGAGGTGAAAAAGACTCGATGAGAGTTTGGAAAGAAATGAAACAAAATGGGTTTCTATCGTTTTCTTCTCACGGCGGTGTGCCAGTCCCACCGATGCCCAAATCACGAGGCCGGAAAAGATCGAGATCGCGAAGAAAGAGCAAGTGGATCGGTTCGCTAAAGTGGCTGCTCCGAGCAGGCTTCTGAATGAACAGACTCCCGGGATTATAAATCACGTAAGAAACCGAATAATATACAAAGAAATCTGTGCATTACTAGAATAAGAAATGGGTTTTTGGGTGATGAAGTAAATTAAAGAAAGTAAATGCTAATTTTTCAGGTACTTTATTTTGAAGTTTGAAGCACCCTACATTCATCAATTTTGATCATAACATATTGTGGGTGTTAATATATTCAATTATTGATACATGTTATACCCTTCGTATTTGGCGGTTTTTGTTCTCTGAAATTCACCGTATTCACCATAGTAGGGAAGAAGATTCAGAACGGGATCATCGTCTCCGCCATCTCTCACACACTAGCAGCACTAGAGCAGCAGAAACTCCTCCGCTGTCTCCACCGGTGAGTTCTTCCGGCGCTATCACTGTTCTCACACACGCACACTCACATACGTGGATGCGTAAGCATATCTACGATGATCAATTCTGATTTTTCTCTCTTATTAGGGTTTTGATTGAGATGCAAATTTCCATAACTTCGAATTATTTGTTGTTCAATTTGATTGCATGATGATGTGAATGTCGTTTGTGTTTTGGTTGCAATTAATGTATGCATTCGTGAACTGAAGCTGCAGTAGTATCTAATCATTAAGTGCGTAGCTTGAATGATGTTGAGTTCGTTGTAGGTGTTACCCCATTTTTGTTCACCAATTAATTAAAACCTGTAAGAATCTGATAGTACATGTTGTGCACGAGTTTTTTTTTTTTCACCATTGGAGACCGATTCATATGATATTATCCATGACCTAAGTTGACATGTTTCTGTATTGAAGATAGTTCTTAATGTTGCTGTCATAAATCAGAGTCCATTTTGACTTTTAAGAGTCAAATGTGTTGGTTTTTAATCCGCAAAATCGATGAGAACTGATTCAAAGGTGATATAATTCGCTTGTACTAACCGGTCCAATTTTTGCTGGTTGGTACTCTTGGAAGAATTCTAGATCTTACAAAGAAGGGAATATGCAATCTGACTCATTGTGCAATGCTGGTCATGGACGAGGTATTTGAAAACCATTTCAGCCCTTATATCTGCCTTCATTGTAAATTTATTGTGTGCAACTCTCAGAGGTATTAAAATTTAAATGATACAACAGCCTCATTTGTGTCTAAAAAATAAGTATAAGATCCAGGTTTCAGACAATGCATTATACATGAAATTACTTAAGTTTTATGTATATATGATATTGTCGTCAGGTGGCCAAAACCCATCTGTCTTAAATGTTTCTTGGGCTTAAATCAATGTACCTTGGAAATTCACTAGAATCTGTTAAATACAAATTTCTATAAAAGATAAAGAAAAGAAAATTTTGGTTGGTAGAGTTATTTAGAACCATAAATTAATGGAAATGCATGCTATATTGGTTTGGTAGGGATTAAGTAAATAAATGTCTCTTTAATCTATACTACTTATTAAAGATTATGTTTTGGGTTGACATAGTGGAGATACCAATGGAAGAGTACATCTGTTGTTGACAAGATACAGTTTAAGCTCTATAGGCCCGCCAATTACTCAGGCATGGAAGCCCTGGTACCACCAAAAGCAGGTAATCTTATTAATTCTTGCTTAAAATTTTAAACAAGCATTGGACATATATTGATCTTTTTGTTGAATCTGTGGATTTTGGTAGAAAATTTAATCTAAATTACTTTCTTGGCCTATCAATAGAAACCTTGTATTCTCTGCTTATTCTGATTTAGCCAAGGTTCCTACAGTAAAATGTATAGAGAGGAAAAGAGGTGCTTCTTTTTCTTTCCTCAATTTAATATATTGAGTACATAATGGCCGATACTTTAGCAACATCCAAGAACTTTCCTATAAAATTGGGTGCAATTTCTGAAAAACTAATTTAACAGACCACCATTTTATCTATTTCCTAGAACATTCCTATTAGATTGGGTTCAAATTCTGAGTTGTATCATGACAAGTGATCCGTAAGTGGGACATGTGGAAGGATAGCTAATCTGTGCAAGTTTAATTTAGAATATTTGCCAATGGTGGCCAATTGGAAACTTAAGTTATGAAACTAATTGTGAGTGCATGTTTCATTCTTTTTCTCAATGTTAGTAATTTCATCTTTCATAAATATGAAAATCAACCCTTTCATTTTTATTGATCTATGTATAACCCGAGTCTACATTCCAAGCAGATATCGCAAGAATTCTGCAAATTCTATTCTTTTTATCACATCTAAGATTGGAGTACAAGCACAAGGTTTGGAGTATCCGGCTGGGTTTATACTTTTGGGAAAGGTAAGTACTTACTATAATTAATGATTCAAGATCCCGGTATGACAGATTCAGATATTATTACCGTTCTGATTAAGATTCCAATTGGAACAAGTTTGTTTTGATTTTGATTTCTACTAATAGAGGCTTTGGGTCTTTTGGTTTTGATTAACACTGTTTTTCTTTTGAAAAATTATTTCAATTTTCAAGAGCACTCTAGATCTATCCTTAAGTTCGACTTGAGTCGAAGAACAACTAAAAAATCTTTTAGTGTTTAACAGGTTTGTAGTCTATTATTAGAGTTGTTCGATTTTCATTTTCATTTGGAAATTGCATTTCTTTAGACACCCACCTACGACTTTTACTTTAAGATGATCTTGATGGGTTTTGATTGTTTTTCTTAAATGCATTCAAATGAAAGTAAATTACTTTATCTTGTAATCTCATGGTTTCGTCAAGTTTCCTTTATGATCTTTTGTTACATGTAGTTAGTTACTTTTCTCTAGGAAGTGTTGTTTCGTTGGTAAGACCATAAATAATTGCTTCCCATGAGTCGATCAATTTATTGCAAAAACAACGCGAAGAAATTTTCCCACGGTCACTATATTATTAGAAGATGAAATTGAGATGACGTTTGCAACTATTTATCTAGATAATCTTTTGTGATAACGACAACAAATAGGCGACAAAGACTACTTATACTTATACTTACCCTATCAAATTATGCACTTGAAAGTTGGTATTAGATCTTAACTACTAACGTATTTACATGGCTCCCTTTCCCAGGAAACTTCATCTACCATGTCAGGTCGTAGCTACAAGAAGGACAACGAACGGAGCTACCATAACTTCCTTAGAGTTTGTATCGAGTTTGGTATTTGAGAATCCGTTGAAAGACAATAATATGTGATACAAAAGATGTAGTGATTAAAAGTATACAAGTGAACAGGGTGTATTGTATCTTTTTATATCTTGTGCCATTTACGTTTACAAATTAAAACCATAAAAATGTTTTAAAATTATGAATCTAGCTTTTGTGAGGAATACTTTAGAGTCCTTCACACCCGCCGCATCGCGCGGGTACGCTGACTAGTATATATATACATATATAAAAGTTGCAATAAATCTATAAGACGTTTTTGAGCTTTTAACAAGTTTTTAGAACCATCTTAAAAAAACATCATATTAATTTTGACATTTACAAAAAATTTTCTTTATAGGAAACTTGTTTTTAGAGAACTTTTTTTAATTAAATACTGTCACATAAAAAACTAACGTAAAGTTTTTATTTTCAAAGTGTCATAAAAAAGGTTGTTATAATACTAAGGTCATCCTTAACGGACCGGTATGAGGGGGCGGTACCGGGACGGTACCGGCGGTAACACCGTCGCGCCTACCCGGTATGGGAACTGGTACGCGCCCAATCGGAACCCGGCTGCCGTCACTTTCTTCTACCCACCCACCCCACCCCCACCCCCACCCCACCCCCTCTCTGTATCTCTTTCTTTTTTTTGTTTTTTATTTTTTAATTAATTAATTAGATTGATATGGAATTGCTATGAGTAAGGATGGAATGGTATGGTATGGTGGTGGTAAGGTGATGGTAAAGCTGAAGTGACGCTGAGGTGGCAACTAGTATAGATAGTATGACTGATACGATTAGATTAAATTAAAGATGGTCTAAGAAACATCTACAAGTTAACTTATTACATATATTTTCATTCTGTCTATAAGGATTTTGATAATATCCGTAATCCACCCCCAAAAAGATTAGATATCCACTACATACCCCTAAACCTTAACAATATGCCAACAACCTAAGTATTTAAACATTTTTAGCTTGTTACAAAACTTATTTTTATTATGATGTTATACTATTTAGCATTTGAAAGAGGGGAAGTATCTTCTAAAGAAAGAGGGGGCCATAACGCTACCCCTCTTAGGCTCTCTCTTTACCTCCTCTTTCTCTCCCATAAACACAACATAAAACCTCTCTCTTTCTTTCACATAAACACATCACTCTCTCTCTCTATCTTTCTCTCTCTATCTCTCTCTCACACACACACAAAAACACTTAAAACACACACTAGTCAATCTGCTGAAAATGAGGCAATACAGAAGAGCTTTGATGAATCTACTTCCATGGAGGTCACTCTTGGTGTTCACCATCTTCTTCTTCTTTATGATTGGTGAAAGTGAGTGTTCAAGAACAAGCAGTGATCATGTTTTTCGAGTAGTCGATCCAAAGGGTAACGATCATCGATTTTCCGGCAACTTTTTCGGGTTTCTGCCGAAAAGAAAGACTCCGCTTCCGACTTCCGGTCCTTCCCGGAAACACAACGACGTCGGACCTCAGAACTGGAGAATACCATGATGATCATATCTTCAAGTATTAGTTAATTATTTTTGGTAATCTAGAAATATATATATGTGATGATGAATTTAGAGTGTAAATGGCATATTAATTTGTAATTAAATGTTTTTGTTTTCTTTTATTAACTTGGTGGGGTGCTTCATTAATCTATATACTTTTTTTCTTTACCTTTTAGGAGGGAGAATGATTTGGGTTTTGTTTGCATGTAAGCTAATTATTATATCGGCTAAGATTAAAAAGAAATTGTTTTAAGTCGATTTCAATTGGTTTTGCTATTTTATTACAAATTATATTGTGTTACATGATTTTTGGATTAAAGTTTAAAGTTATGATAAAGTATGGATTACAGGATTAGGGTGTTGTTGTATACATACGTATACATATATATATAGAGAGAGAGAGGAGAAGGTTCAAACGAGAAACATGTCAATGTAAGAAAAAGTGAGGAGCAATCTCAGTCATTCATTTTGCAGTTACGGTCGACGTGATCACGGAGGATTGACGCTATTCATGGGAGGGTAGAGATTATTAAAGGGGGACCGGTCAAAGCCGCCTTTATTGACCGAGATGAGTGGTTAAGATTGCTCCTCGCGTTTTCTTAAAAAGTTATATTTTTCGTATGAACCTCCCTATATATATTGTTCTACAGTCTTATTGATTCACACGTATTTATTTGATTAAGTATTTTTTTTTCCATGGTTCTTTGTAATTAATTTTTATTTTGTCACTGTCATTTAGATATCACAATAACACTCTATTGTTTGTAATTTACTATCAAATATAATGATCAAAACAACAATAAAATTAATTACGAAACTATAAATTATAGAGCTAAAAACTATATTTTCAAAACTACAAAGTCAAAAATTATAATTTTTAACAAATCATGGTGACGAAAACATAATTTACTTTTTAGTATATTTATTATAATGTAGATTTCTTTTTACATATGCTATTATTCTTTACAAACACGTAAAATTTTCATATAAGAATAAAATATATGTGAAACGGATATATGCCAATTACTACTTTAGGTTTTATCATTTGATGAAAAACGAAAGATCATTAGAAAAGAAGAGTTAAGATGATAAGCTTAAAAAGAGATTTGGATCATTGATCACTTTCAATGTCAAATTCATTTCATGAATTGTGTTTGATAGGTAATCGATTTGGTTTATCTCGGTGCATTTTATCCAAGGATGACAATCTCTTCTTACCATTCCCATGGCAACTCCACTTCTTACTGTAACTAAACCTTTAATGGAAAAAAGATCATGTAAAATAACATATTATGATCATTTATTCTCATGGTTTATAACCTTTTATTTTTCTTATGACGCACATGCCTTTAAAAAATGTCTAACACTTGTTAAAATATTCATGTTAAAATGGATAATTTATCGTGTGGTTGACTCAAAATGGGTCCAATTAATTATAATAAAATGTTTAATTTTTTTAGCTTAATATAGAATTAATAGATTAAATATAATCATATAAAGTAGTAAGATGAGGATAACTTTATAAGTAGAATGCTAAAATATATCCAAATATTCACATAACTATATAATGGAGCAATTTTGTGGAACTTGGTATAAAGATAATTTAGAGGCTATAAAATTATTAACTATTGGTACTTAAATCTTAAACTTTATAATTAATATAAAATTATATTATGTTACGTAAATGGTTTGTTACTTAATATCTTTTAGTGTATGACATCAATGTAGATTAATTGATAAAGAATTTATTTTTGATGCGACAAATATAATAAAATATATTTTTAGACACATAAAAGAGGTACGGCAAGGATAAAAAAATAGACAAAGTTGGTAAATGATTTAAATATTTTTGTAGGAGTAAACTGTTTAAAAAGTAGTATTTTCAAAAAGTGAATTTTATTTTATTATGTCAACATCAGATATTGAATTATGTTTTTTTTCCAAACTATAAAGATTTGAATATAACTTTTAAAAATACTTCAAATTAAATAGGATTTTTTTTATAATGCAACTATTTTATTAAGCGGAATGCTAATTGCATCCTTTGACTTACTAAATACACTCCTATAAAATGAATTGCGTTTCCACACACATCAACATCAAACTCTCCTTTTACATTCCCGATTCATCACACCCCTATTAAAAGAGTGCAAATAGCAACTCCTATTAAAAGGGTGCTTCTTAGTGGTGAGCAAAAACGAACTAAAACTGAAAACCGAAAAAAACCGAAAAACCGAACCGGAACCGAAACCGAAACCGAAAAACCAAATGGTTTGGTTTCGGTTTTGGCTCCAAAACCGAACCGAAATATTATATTATTTTAAAATTTTATAATATATATAAGAAAGTTAATTTGTAAACCCAAAAAAAAACGTGTAAACCGTGTAAACTCATGGTTGCATAGATTAAATCAGTGAAATTGATTCATGGAGTTGTTTAATATGATGAAAATGTTTCATAAACATCAAATTTTGATGAAATTGTTTCATATTGTAGTGTTTTTTTATTCATATGAAAATTTTTTCTTGTTTTTGTGAAACTTTTTCATTTCTAGATAAATAAACACTTTCATATGAAACAATTTCATCAAAAAAATTTGTATATGAAAGATTTTCATTATATTAAGCAATTCTACAAAAGATTTTTCATTGATTTACATATGCAACCATGAGTTTACACGGTTTACACGTTTTTTTGAGTTTACATATGTTTGAGTTTTGGTTTTTAAATGAACTTCCCTCTATATATATATATAATTATATATCTATATATATTATCGATTTTTCATTGATCTTTCATGAAACTAGCAATCCTAACGCCTCAAACATATTGTTTGTATTTTGACGATTTGTAAACTTATTTAACTTTAGAGTGAATTACACTTTTGGTCCCTGTGGTTGTCACCTTTTTTCAACTTTGGTCCCTAAAACAAACTAATATCAGGAATAGTCCCCGAGGTTGCCACTTTATTTCAATTTTGGTCCCTCGAACTAACTTCTGTTAAATAGGTCAGTTAACTCAAGGGTATTTTCGTCATTTTAGTATTTTCATTTACTTTAACCTAATATATATATGTAATGGGACCCACCTCAATCATTTATCTCTCACTCTCTTTCTCTCTCTTCTTCATCATCTTCAAACCCACCACCACCATCTCCAGTTCTCCACCACACCTACCACTCTCAAGCCACCACCACCACTACCACCACCTACCACCAACCTTCACCATCCACCATCACCATAGCCACCACCACTACCAAACTAAACCAAAGCCAATGCTGATCTCCTTCTTCTCCAGCAACCTTGGTCAATTTCCGGTCAAAGAAACAATAGAGAGGGAGACACACACAATTTCCCTTCGCCGCCCAACGCTGCCATCGCCGGAGGCGGTGTAAACCCTAGCTTCCGTCCAGGTCAGACCTCTTTTCTTGGCGGGTTTCGCTGGAGCTCCGACCTGACGTGGCAAGAACACGCCGGTGCCGGTGGACTCGCGTTTCGCATTAGGGTATGCGGCTGCAGCTGAGATTGTTGTGGCATAGGCCAACCGAACGCCAGCGGAACCGCCGGAGACGTCGGCCAGACGTTTAGATTGCTGTTGTTGTTTCGCCAATTGCTGCCTTCTCATTCTCAACTGCTGAAACTAAAAAAACCACAAAAAAACAACAAATTAGAGGGTTAATTCCCAAAATCAGTTTTAATTGTTTGAAAATTGTGAAATTAGGGTTTGTTACAATATAAACTCACTTGGGCAACTTGAAGCTATTGATAATGGAGGCTAGGTCTTGGAGTTCTCCCTAGCGGCTGTTGTAAATTAGCAGCTATGAAGCTTTTATTAGCGTTATAGTAACGATTAGCAACCTCCTCCACCACCATCCTCATTTGCAATCTGATTTAATGAATTTGTTTGAGTTTGAGTTTGAGTTGGATTTAGATTTTGAGCTTCTTATTTTATTTTGGTTTCAAGATCTGGAAAGGAATTTGGTTGGAGAAGATGATTGGGGGGTGGGGGGTTGGGGTGGGGTGGGGTCCACTATCAACACTAATGATAAAATATTTACTTAAGTTAATATTTAAGACTAAAATTTAGGTTAAATATAGAAAAGACAAAAATACCCCTGAAGCTAACGGACCATTTTAACAGAAGTTAGTCCGAGGGACCAAAATTGAAACAAAGTGGCAACCTCAGGGACTATTCCTGATATTAGTTTGTTTTAGGGACCAAGGTTGAAAAAAGGTGACAACCACAGGGACCAAAAGTGTAATTCACTCTTAACTTTATTACTTTATACCTTTATAGTCCTTATAATCATTGAATTATTAATTTATTAGACTTTTAATTTTCGATTTCATATTCTATATTTAACAAATTGATTTTTAAGAAGTTAAACATGTTTTTTGAACAAATTATAAGAAATTGACAAGTTGAAAATATGGAAGATAACCGAAAACCAAACCATGTCACCAACTGGTTGAAAAATGGAAGAAATATAGTTATAGACGGAAAACTGAAGACCGAAAACCGGGGAAAACCCGAAACGAAAAAAAACCGAAAACAAAAAAACGAAACCGAAAAAAAACCGAGAACCGAAATAAAAACTGAAAACTGGGAAAAAACAAAAATCCGAAAAACCGAACCGAACAAAAAAAACGAAAATCGAACGACTTGGTTTTCGGTTCGGTTCCAGGCAAAAACCGAACCAAACCGTGCTCACCCCTAGTGCTTCTCACGTGTGACGGTTGCAACTGACTTCTTGCTAAACGAATCTTGAAGATTTGTTAATGCCACATGTCATTATCTTAGTTGTCATAGTTAGTTTGTATCTAGTATAAATACTAGTCGTTCTTTTTGTAATCAAAGTGCTTGATCATTAATAGAAAATATCTTTGAGCAAAATTCTCTACATCATCTTCTTCATTATAATTCACATACTACTGCTTGTTCTTGGTGTTATTCATATTTACAGTGTGATTAATTAATTCTTTAATCATTGTACTTACATCACAGGCTCATTCATTATTACGTTCTAGTTCTTCCTTAACATTTAACATTTCTTAGGTATAAATTGAGTAATAATCTTTATTACAAATATCTAACTGGGATCCAACCATAATCAACTAAAATTTATATAGGTAGATGACCAAAAATCTATTAGATATGACGGCAAAAAGAGAACCTAAAAATGTAATATAATGATAAGGACAATTATTTATTGATGCATATCTATCTCGATATTAGAAATTGTTTAAATATGTAATTGAAATTTAATAAAATATAACCGATATAATTATAGAAATAAATAAAGAGTATATAAATGTAGTTTAAAGCGTGCAAAATTCGTAAGCAACTGGTTTACAACAGCAGGTCTACAAATCATTAAAGGGTGGGGTCTTCGATTTTTGCGCATCGTGAAGGCGGAATGAAGTTTCAACAGCAGGGGTGTCGAGAAATTGTTATCGGCGCATAGTTATAAAGCGTCCATAGCAGCTGGTTTGTGTGTCAAGGGCTATAGCACAGGTGCAGCAAAAGGGTGGCGTCAATGGCGAGGTGATCATCTGCAGTAGGTTATAACAACGCTACCTGCGAGTCGTGATCAATGAGAGGCGTTTCCATGATTTAATCCTCAACGGCGAGGGGCGTTTAGTTGGTTTAATCCTCAACGGTGAGTTGCGGGTTTGTGCCGATTTATGTCTCATAAACTGTCGGATGCCTTTTGTTAAAATCTCTGTATTTGGTTTTTCATTCCCGTGGGTAATTGTATTGGGTTTCCAATTAGTATTTGTCTCATCTTCGTAAGTACTTTGGCTTGATTGCCTTTGAGTTTCTTTGGTAATAAAGATTACTATTTTGCCGTGAAAGAAAAAAAATGCAAAACCGTCTTTATTTATTTTGACTTTTTTATTCAATTATAAATTTATGATGTTTATACTTTTCATATCAATTAAATAATATTTAATTTTTACATTTAGTTTTATAAAGAATAATAATTACTTTTGGTGTATTGTATGATGGTGAGTAATGAATTGAAGGTCATTATAACAAAGGTAAAAATGAAGATGTTAAGAGTAATCACTAAAGAGAAACTACTTTATTCATTAAGTTATTCTTTTCATAAGTCAATGTCATTATGTAATCAAAATGATGTTTCCATTTTTATCATTTTAATTTTATTTTTATCTTCATTAATTATATTTTATCATCGATTGAATGGATCATACTAACTATTTTCATATATAAAGATACAAATAAAATGATTATAATGATTTTATATTGATGATGAAGAGGATTAGGGGCTTTCAGTTAGCCTTTGATTTGGGAATTACACCCAATTAGGAAAAAAAAAATTACTTGAAAGGGGATATGGGGTATGTTTGAAGTGATATGTGTGATTTTTAACTACGTTTTGTTAGTTTATTTGTCTTTATCATCATTGTTATTTAACATTTTTCTCAATTTTGGTTTTTATGGCATCATATCTTCGATTTTTTTCTTGTTTGTATGGAGTTGTTTACAATTTTTTAACATCCATTTACTCCATATTAACTCTTGTGATATGCGTTTTTGCTTGTTTGATCCCTCTTACTAACAACTATTAACTTCCATCTCTTAATTCACCTTATGTGTTTCATACATGACTGGAAAATGGTTATTTTACCCTTTCATTTCTCTTTCTTTGATTGCCTCTTCCTCTTTCCTCTTTCTTTCTTTTCTCTTTTGGAAAGAAAAATTGAAATTGAAATGTAGATTTCATTTGAAAATGGGTTAGAATGGTAATGGTAATGAGGATGAAGTGGTGTAGTTTTTATAGGTATCTACTTAATTCATTTGCAGTTGAGTGACATTTTATAGAGATATTTCATACATTTATATAATATAAGTATACAACGTCAATGTTAATACTAATTTATGATGAAAACAACAAAAATAAACTAATTTAAGTAGACTTATAAAACATAATCATTGGTATAAAAAAACAAATGCAGATAAATATATTGAACATTTTCTCTGTAGTTACTTCAATTTTACGTTTTCAAACATAAGCATGATTATTATAAATTTAAAAAGAAGCCGTCCATTGTAAAATAATTAAACATCATCAAATAATAATTCTATGAATATATATGTCAATAATTGTTGTATAACTACATAATTATACATCAAGAACATTTACAATGATATAACAATATATTGAATAAATATAATAGAGAAACATAATGTGATATCATTCTCTATAATAAGCATCATTATTTTATTAATGATACCAATTTGATATTTATGACATTCTTGATCATGTATTTAATACAATATATAAAGATACAAGACTTTTTTTCGGTCATTGTTAATAGTAGATTATGAATACAAACTATTAACTATTGCAAATAGGTGGAGGAACGATGGAGACTTGGAAGGTGGATGGGAGGAGGTTATCAAATCGATAGATAAGTCAATAGTTTACTGGGATAGATATGAAGGAGCTCTTTACTAGTTTTTAGGATCGAGTGCCTTACGTTCATGATAGCTAGCTAGGATCTCCGCTTCTATTAAACTTCTTACTTTTTTTTGGATACAAATCTTTTAATGTACGTACTTTTGTTGGTCTTCATTGTTCTTTCTTTTGGTGCGCACTATAGTTATATAAATATTTTTTATTGTCTAATTATATAAATACATAACTGTTACATACTTCTGTTAGATTTGGCTTGTGTGGCCCTATCCGAATGTTCTTCCTAGTTGATATGATTAGAAACATGTCTTCTGCTTTAACACTTTTTACACCACACATATTTTAACTTTTTCAGTTTTTCTTCTGTTACATACACTTGCTCTTACATATATATATATATATATATATCTATATATATATATATATATATAGGGGAAGGATCAAACGAGAAGCATATCAATTTAAGAAAAAGCGAGAAGCAATCTCAGCCACTCATCTCAAGCCAATCATATATTAGAATGACTTTTGTGTACAAAATCATATATGATTAACAAAGGAAAAGTTCAGGTACAAAAAACATGTACAAAATCATATATGATTCATATAGTAAATCACATATGATTTGTGTTGTTAATCATACATGATTAACAACTGCGCGGGTAAATATGATTCATATAGTAAATCACATATGATTCGTGTAGTTAATCATATATGATTAACACCTCCGCGGGTAACATGCGGGTAATTACCCGCGGGTTTACCCGCCCGCGTCCCCCCTTTTTCTCCCCCGAATTTTTTTTGATCAAAACTGAAATTGAATGGCTGAGATTGCTCCTCACCTTTTCTTAAAAAGTTATGTTTTTCATATGAACCTCCCTATATATAATATATATATATATATATATATATTTTCAGTTGGATACAACCCCTTTTAGATTTCCTTAAATTACATACATTTAGAAATAATGAAAAAGTAAGACATAATAAAATGGCAACCTTTACGACGAGAATACTTAAAATGCTACAATTGATTATGATGAAATATTTTTTAAATATGCCAAAAAAATGTTTCAAATAACAAATGTCATACATGACTAATTTGATGAACGACAAGGTTTTCATACATGACTACTTTGTGATATAAATAAAATTTAGAGTAGACCTGGCAAAAACTGACCCGACACGTTAACCCGACACGAACTTGACACGAAATAAACGGGTTTGGGTAACAGATTTCAACCCGTTTAAGTAAACGGGTTGACACGACACGACACGAAAACTAAACGGGTAAGATCAGGGTCAAACATATCAACTCAAAATAACCCGACTAACCGATTTATACATATGTAACGTGTGTGTTTGTATATATATATATATAAAGTTTTTTTTTTTAACCTTTTTCCTAATTTACGATTTATTTGGATTTTAATATAATAATGTTTATGAAATTGATTCAATCTTATAAGTTGAATTATAAAATTTGGATTCCTAAACTTTTGTGAATTTTTGATTTTTGATTTTTAATTTTATAAATGTTAAACGAGTTTAACGAGTTAAGCGGTCAACCCGTTTATTAAACGGGTCGGGTTAGGGTTGAGATTTCTGACCCGTTTATTAAACAGGTCGGGTTAGGGTTAAGCATTTTCAACCCGTTCAAGTTTGAGGTCGACATGACACGACACTTTTGCCAAGTCTAATTTAGAGTCACTAGTTTCATAAAATCAATATTATAAAAATTGACTAATTTCATAACGTTATAAATGGTAAAGCATGGTTATATTCTAAGAATACCAATTTTCTAACTTAACTACATTTTTAACAATAAACTTTAAAATATGTTTTAGTTGCTATTTTGAAGGACCTGCTTTATTAAGCCCTACTCTAAGTAATGTATTATTATCATTGAAATTAAAAATGTACCATATTTTATATTCAGTTAAGAAACACAATATAACTTTGTAATCACAATTCACAAAAACTAAATTTATTATAGCTTTATATAAAAAAAATATAGTCTTTGAAAAAGCTTATTGAAATTTTCTCTTATGAGATATCATCATAAATACTAAAATGAAGCTCCTAAGAATATTTTTTTGATAACAAAACTGAAATAAAATATGTTGTATGTTAATGTTACTAAAATTTGCTCTATAGAAATTAGGAAATTAAACTCATCATGTGTAAAAAATACTATGATTATTAAAGACCCTATATTTCATATTAAAGTCACACGCGGTCATATATACACAATTATATATCATGATTTGAAGTGCAAATTATGATTTTTCTTTTATCTTCCTTTTTGGTTTAATGGATATTTCCTGCGTCTTTAAAACCAAGGGCAAATTTGTTTTTTTAATTATAAAATGTAATAGCTATACTATTATAAAATTATAAAAATTTATTTTATAGTGTATGGATTAGGCTACCCACATACAACCCTCTCAACCCTTTCACTTTTTAATGCCACATCAGCTGACACATCAGCTTTTAGAAATATCGAAATAATGAACAAAAATGATATTTTTTGGTATCATGAGATAATTTGTCAGATTAGCTCAATTCATCAATATTTTAATTTTTATAAACAATAAATGTAAGCGGTTTGTAGTACACATCGGAGAACCGCTTCTTGCAGGTGAAGCGCTTCATGGGATGAAAACTTGAGGACCCACCACTATCATATGGGTTTACCCCTTTAAATTTGATATCTTTAATATTTTAATAATATTAAGAGTAAATTACATATTTAGTCCATGTGGTTTGGTGTTTTTAACAGTTTGAGTCCATTTTTAAAAATAGTTATGGATTTGGTACTCGTGGTTTACATTTTATAACACCATAGGTCCCTGACTCCAACGACGTTTGATTTAGCACCGTTAAAGAACCCATGTGCAATGCACATGAGGCACTTTCGTCTTTTTACTAGACTTCTCATCACAACATCATCCAATCCGTCACCCTTTTTTTGACTTTATCAATCAATCCCACACAGTCTTTGTGAAATAACTTGGTAGACAAAAGAGGAACTCAGAGGTATCTAACCGGTAAAACTCCAAGTTTGAAAGGGAGGATCTTCATAATTTCTTCTCTATTTCGCCCAATCACATTACCCAAATAGGAAGTGCTTTTACCAAGACTTGGCTTCAAACCCGATACTCCACTAAATTCAAGAAGCGTGTTTTTTAACACATTAACCGAATCAACATCTCCATGGCAAAACATCAAGAGGTCATCCGCGAAACAGAGATGGGTTATTCCGAATTTCTCACATTTCGGATGAAACTTGAAACTATCATCTTCATGCACTTTCCTCTTGACCATTAAAGCTAACACTTCAAGACCAACGTAAAGAGATACGGTGTAACACCCCCCTCCCGAGACGGAGGGGGAGGTCACTATCAAACTTATAACAAACCAACTAACGAAAGCAAACAGAGCACTATAATCCATAATTACAAAAATTACTATCAAAGATAATCATCATCACCAACGATACAAATTCTTTTCTTCTAATACATTCGTTACAACGACAATAAAATCTACAAATGTTAAATCTTAAACCTCTTAAGGATGGCGACTCTTCAGATCACATACTCCTTAGCTTCCCTTCAAAAACAAACAAATAACAAATACAAATTCTAAGGTCTCGTGAGAACTAGCACGAGTACAAGACACATCTCATCTGAAGTAAACATAACTTATTGAGACACCCAAAAAAGGAAACGAAACGAAACTAAGAGAAATTGAACCAACAACTCAATATAGATGTTAAATCAAAAGTCGAAACGAAATGATAATATTCAAACTTATTATATCAAAATTAGTTAATCTTGTAAAAGACGTAAGCTATCTCATAAAACATAGCATTAATTAAGTACCAAACGAATCTGAAAAGCTTAAATCAAACTTATATCATATGATTACACATCAAATATCAAATATCAAAATCATCACATCATATCACATATATCGAGCTCGAACGCATACACTTGCATATCAACCGACGTGACAAGTGCCAGACATCTGGCCACAAAGGCTCGTACGTTGGTCATACACATCCAACTGTACTAGTTGTGAGATGCGGTGTTGGGCACACACCGACACTCACCCTACATTCTAGGGTCGACCTATTCGCCTCCTTGCCGTTCACACATAAATAGCTCCCACATGAGCATAAACACAAAAAAGGAGACGTCGTGGACTGATCACACCGCCACGGGTGGTGTCACACCATCGGTGCAACTCCGTGATTATGTGTGATGAACTTCATAGTGCTGGCCAACCTGGACTAGATCAATGTATATCGATTTTGTAGTTCATTTGACATCATCATCGCAAATCGTATATGGAGAAACATAATATGATGCCTTGAGTTGATTATCCATATATCCATGTATCAGGCACATATGATATCAAGAACAAAGGGATAGTTGATCACTTATCTTTGGGGCTGATCTTGATTTGGATTCAGAGTTCGGCAGTACACTTAGATGCTTACTCTTTTGCTGATAATCTGGAATAGGTTATGATATTGTTCAAGTGGGAGATTGTTGGAATAGTGTCCAACATCATAATTATTATTAGCAAGGTCCCATTTGGGTTGCCCTCGATAACCCTAAATATTAACTAAGGATTAAAGAGAGGAGAAATAATTTAGTTTATTAATTTATTATTGAGTAATAAATTAATTAAAAACCAATAAGAATTAATTAATTAATTAATTAAAGAGATGATGAATTATGTTGGAAGGTTTTAGAATATTGTCTAGAAGCCTTTGGTGGCATGTTTTTGGAGGATGTGAGCATCCTACATCGGCCTTGCTTATAATCATTAGGCTAGTATCCTTTGTAGGGTTTAGAGAGAACACTTGTTATAGGAATATTTTATGTTTATTTCCGCTGCCTCATATATGCTTTATGTTCCTATAGGGGTGATAAAAACCCATTAGTTATCACCGACTCGGAATTGCCAATCCCGACTCGAATTTGGCAAGTCCGACTCGGATTTGGGAATCCTGACTCAAAAGGGCTTCCCGACTTGATAGGGTTTCCGACTGGAGGAATTTTCCGACCCGATTGGATCCCGATTGGGTTTCGATAGAAATATTTTTCTCTTAGGATTGGGCCGTTTGGGATTGAGAACGTTATAGTTCATGGAGTTTTGGTTCTTTGAGATTTAATAGTATCTCTTACTTTGTAAGTGTGTTGTAGAGCCATTCAGGTTGCTAGTTGAGAATTCGCGAACAAGTAAGTTTCTCTCACTTTGGCAGATACTTTAAAATGAAAACATGTTTCATATAAACTCTGCATATGTGACTTTATATCACTGAAAAGGTAGACTTTACTTTACATGATCATCTGCACATGCATGGTGTGTAAGTTGCATTGGGTGGGACATGTACTGGCCAATCGGGGAAGTGTGACCCCAAATCGGGCAGGTATGAGTATGAGCCCATGCGCTGTCACAGGTGTGAGTGTCATAGCGCGATGAGGGATAGTACATGTGTTACGAGTGTGAGCATGAAGTATTTAATTATTCGATTATTTTTTAATGCTTTATTTATGAACCGTGAGACTTTTGAAGGAAAAAAATTGATGTTGCTTTTGAGGGGACTCACTAGACCATTGGTCTAACCTTCGTTTTCCAAACTAAATCTTTTCAGGAAGACGGGGTTTGGATAAGGGCAAAGGCAAGGCTTGAAGCCTGGTAAAGGAGAGGATATCAGTATAGACAACTCCCTTCTAGTTGACGATTAGTTTACATTCTCAGTTGTTAGTTTATTATGCATAATCCTGTATGATGTAAAGGGCTTGGCCCGAAATTTTGTAGTCCGATATTTTGGGGGATTTTTATATTTTATGACAGTTTTATTTCTTCCGCTAGCTGGGTTGTTACAGTTATTATAAATTTATACATATTAAAATGCCATGTGTTAGTCCCTCAAACTTATCTCTTGATGTATTTCCTTTATTTCGAAATTTTGGTGCATTATGGGAGATATGGGGGTTTTGCCCTCTTTGACAAACTAGATGCTTGATCTTCTTGGAAAAGTTGTGCCATTTATAAAGATTTAATGGAATGATTTGGTGATTGAAACTCATAATCTAGATTTATGTTTGGTTTGTGCCATTTTTAAAGATTTAATGGAAATGATTGTGTTATTGAAAATGCGACTGTCAATGCTTGTGGAAAATATCATTTTTTTGTTATGTGAGCTCTTTGAAAAGGAAGTTGGCTTATATGAAGTTATGGGAATTTTGACCTTTAGGTCAACCTCGAATTAAACAATTTGATGATGTAATCATATGTGATGGAGAACTAATGGTTGATTATAGTTGGTCACTTTAAAGTTGATTGTAATGCAATTGATCCATAGACACAGTAATCAATGTTGATTTGAAGTGGGATGGTTTTCTTGTATTGTGCTAAAATTAGTTATTGGGTCATCGAGGTCATTTTGGTGAAGACTTTTGGAATCAAACATCGACCATTGGTCATATGGTCTAGTGAATAAGTATATCTAGGATCATTTGAAATCTGGAGCTATAAACCATGATTGGTTAAACTCAATGGTCGTTGATTCTTTGACGACTCAATAACATAGATATGTGGCTTATATTTGTGTTTCTTTCCTATCAATGGAAAATCCAGTCTTCAGTGTCATCGTAAGACGTGTTTTGACTTTATAGTCTTTAAAATGAAATAATTGGATTATCAGTTGATGATAAAGTTCATGTTTCCGGTTATATGGTTGTTAACTTTACTTTTAAATTCTTTGGATCTCACTAGGAGTTAGGCTTAACAATTTATATTATAATGACATGTATATCAGGTTACTTAGGTTGCGGGCTAAGGATGTTTGAACGACAATGGAAGTGCTGATACTGGTACTAGTAGGGTAACATTTTTGGATTGCTTATGAAGTCGATAGACACATACAAAGCCTTTAGAATTTTAATGATTGTAGCAACACCAATTGTAATCTATTATCCTATCCCTAAGATGATTTATATTAGGATATTGCTATCTATAAACCTTTAATCTCTATTATTATATTGGGAATTACTCTTTTAATTTATGAAAACTCCATGTTTTTGTAAGTTCAAAATTTATCCTATTTTAAGCATGTTACAATAATAGATTATTATTATGTGCAACAAATAATAGATTATTATTATTATATTAGATAGTTTTTTAATTTTTTAACCTAAAAAAACAAGAGTGATGTAAAAAGACAAAAATGCTCTACGAGTTGGTTGCGTTAACAAATTCTATTTTGGTGAAGGACTTAAAAGAGTGTGTTTCTTTAATACCACATGTACCAAGAGTATAATAAACAAGTTTTAGGGAACCTTAGTCAAACAAACCTCAAACCACAAGGATTAGGGAAGTAATTTGGTCCTTATGGTATACGATTTTGATGCAATTGATCCCTAGAATTCGTTTATTGAGCAAAAGGCTTGCGGTATGCTCTTTTTTACAGTTTTGGTCCCTGGACCAAGTTGTCATCTCATAGGTCAGTTAAATTCGAAGGCAAAATTGTCTTTCTTTTTTTTTCTTTTTTTTCTATTTTCCTTTTTTAACATTTTTATAATTAACATTTAAGGTTAAGGGCCAAAATGAATATATTAAAGCTTGGAGATATATACAATTAACTTTTTTTAATTGCATATACTATATTATCTTAATAGTATATTGAGCAAATTACCTCATTTTTATCTGTAGTTAGCTCAAAATTTGGATATAGTTAGTATTTTAAAATAAGTACCTCACGGTTTTTCATGGCTTGCAATTTGTTATGAGCTAGGTCCTTATTACTAACGCCGTTAAAACTCATCCGTTGACTTAAAGGTAAATTGATCAATTTACCTATTAACTAAAGTATTTCTTAAAACACCATTTAGGTAATGACAATTTCCCACCTACCCATTATCTCCTCCCCCCGCCCCCCCCCCCCCCCCCCCTCCAACCTCCTTCCTCTCCCAATCCATTGATCTACAACGAGAAAACCATTGCCAACTTGGAGCAAAACCGTATTAATGTCTGCTCCTACCTTTGTATACACGGAGTTGGAACAGAAACCATCCAATGAGTTGGAGCAAAAACACCGTGAACTTCACACCATTTTCACGTCAGGATCCTACCTTCGTCTTCGACCAAAATCTTCACTCCACCGCCCCACTTCATGTTCTTCGATGAAACCTATTCCCTTCCCAATGACGACCACCAAACCTCCTCTTCTTCGATGACAATTCAGTCAATCATCTTCAATATTCCCCCAACAACAATGACGAACGACTTTCCTTGCCACTCATTGTCGTTTACCAGATTTTCCCTCCTTACCGTCTTCCACCTGGAAAGTGAAGGGTTGAAAATTAGATTTCTTTCTTCCAAATCCTCCGTAATTTTTAGGTATCCAACAGTACATTGGAGGTCGAAGATGTTGGTGGCGGTCAGAATGGTAACAATCTCATGGAAGAATTTTGCGACAACCTGAATGGCTTTTGGACCACTTGGGATGTCATCCATAAGCACCATGGTGATGAGTGAACGGTTGTCGAAGATAGGAGATGGTAAGATGATTGTTGTCGGAGGGGATTGACGAAAGGGGAGGGCGCAAGATTATGTATATACATACGATATATATTAATAATAAATATAGTAATATAATATTTAATCTTTTTTAATTCTTAATAAAAAGTAAAAAAATAGATAAACATGTAAATTGACCAATTTTTCCTTGATTTAATGGAAAGAATTTCACGGTGTTAGTGACAGGGACCCAACTCGTAACAAAATGCAAACCACAGGGACCTGGTGTACTTATTTCAAAATAGGGACCATATCCAGATTTTAAGCTAACCGCAAAGACCATTAGTGTAATTTACTTTGTTGTATTTTTTTGATTATATATATTGGGACATATAAAATTGTGATAATTCTGAAACTAGTGCATCATGTGTTATTCAACATGATTATTTTCCATCTACGACTTGGAATTATATATTGATTAACGTCTACTGGTTTAACAATGTAAGCATTTTTTACGTGTTTGTGAAACAAAAAATACAAATAAAAAGCTTCACATTGTGAACCAAATACATATGAAACAAACATATTATAAAATAAATATATGTTGATCAATATCTTAATTCTTCTAACCTTAGTTGAAAATAAATCATGTGAAACAATACTTTATGATAAAAGTTTTTACGACTATCACAACATATGGGATTCTCATTTGATTATACCATCATATATATATTCGCAGGGACAAAGGTTGTACATCAGTCGCTGCCATTGCTCTCGAATCGTAGCCCGTGTTCACATATTCTTATCCCGGAATTAAAATAGTAAATTAAAAATGTTTAAATTTAAACAAATGAAGAAAAAAACATTTTATCCACAAGTTTAATGGAACTGTTGGACAATAGTTTGATTCAGAGACCAAAAATGTGGAAATCATATACCACCCGATGATCTACATAATAAATGATACCTAATGACCAATTCTAAACAAACCTGAAAACCATAAGGACCAAATCCGTATTTAGTAATTAAATTTTGTTGAAATATAGTAAAATATAAACCGTATAAAAGGTCAAACATCTTTAAACATCATGATTATTGCTTTTTAAAAATCACAAAGAATATATGTTGTTTGATTTGCCGAAAGTGACTTCAAACATAAAGTTGTTAATATATACAAATAGTTGTCTAGATAAATTTAACCTTTGTTTCAAACGTCGACAATTAATATTTTTTCAACAGTTCAATATCTTTAATAGTTGAATGAAAAACATATATTTTAAAATAAAGTATTTTATAGACATTCTTAGACCATCCACAATGGTCTTGTCTTTTACCAACAGTATCAGCTGCCACATCAGCACCACATCCGTTTTCCACTATTTTACCACCTTACCAATCTTTACCAATTCAACCACAATGGTGTTGACATTACTATATTATCATTATATTATATAGAGGAGAGTTCCGTTGTTAACCACAAATAGTGTGTTAACCGTGTTAACCATGTTAACACATGTGCACAAGGCAATTTGATTTTTATTTATTTGTTTTATTTATTAAATTAATCAACAAATGAAATGATATACCCATCTCCACCACAACCTCTTCTCCTCCCCCCTCATACGCCACTATCCTCCTTCCATCACCACCAACCCAGCCGCCGTCCACCACCACCACAACCACCACAGCTGCGGATCGCTACCTTCCGCCACCACAGCCGTCGGTCGCCGTCGGTCGCCGCCTTCCACCACCACTACCAGATCTACTCCGTCTTCCACCACCACAACCGCCGCCTTCCACCACCACCGTCTAGATCGGACCGTCTGATGCAATCCCCCCTCCGGCGATGGCCGTTTGATGCAGATCGGACCGCCGGCGACGATCGTCTGATGCAGATCGGACTGCTTGATGCATTCCCCCCCCAGGCGACGACCGTCTGATGCACATCGGACCGTCTGATGCAATCCCACCTCCGGCGACGACCATCTAATGCAATCCCCCTCTCTGGCGACGACCGTCTGATGCAATCCCCCCCTTCCGGCGACAAGCCCTACCCAGATCTGGAAAAAGGTTCGATTAATGATCTATTTTGCTATTCGTGTTCCCTCCCTCTGTGGTGGTGGTGGTGGTGGTGGCTGTGGTGGTGGGTTAGAGATGTTGGCTGTGGTGGTGGTTTGGAGATGGTGGTTGTGGTGGTGGTGGTGGTGGCGGCTGTAGTGCCGGTGGTTGTGGTGGTGGTAGACTAATAGTGGTGGGTGTGGTGGTGATGGACTAGTGGTGGCGGGTGTGGTGGTGGCGGGTGTGGTGGTGATGGTGGTGGTTGTGCACATGTGTTCACCGGGTGGTGGGTGTGGTGATGGTGGTGGCTGTGCACATGTGTTCACCGGGTGATGGGTGTGGTGATGGAGGTGGTGGTAGTTGTGATAGTTGTGATAGTGGTGGTTGTGCACATGTGTTGGGTGTGGTGATGGTGGTGGTGGTGGTAGTTGTGATGGTGGTGGGTGTGCACATGTGTTCACCGGGTGGTGGGTGTAGTGATGGTGGTGGATGGTGGTGGGTGTGCACATGTGTTTACCGGGTGGTGATGGTGGTGGTGGTAGATGTGATGGTGGTGGCTGTGCACATGTCTTGGGTGTGGTGATGGTGGTGGTGGTAGTTGTGATGGTGGTGGGTGTGCACATGTGTTAGTCTCTGTCCAAATTGCCCAAATTGCCTTGTGCACATGTGTTAACATGGTTAACACGGTTAACACACTATTTGTGGTTAACAACGGAACTCAACCCATATTATATAAACGTAATTTTATCATTTTTTTAAACAACAAGAACCAAATCTATAACTTAGACTCATGTGTATAAGTCTTAGAAAGTAGAAACGATGGAAACCCGGATCACCACATCTGATGTCGGTGTGCTCTCCTCCGATAACTGCCCCTCTAGCGTGTTCTCCTTCGACGATTTTCCTTCCGTGTTTCGGATAAGCAATTGGTTCCATAAAACCCTCGATAGAACCATCAATCAAACCTGAAAAATTGTCGACACCCACCTCCATTGTCGGCACTACCTTCCTCGCAATAAAGTATGGTTTTTCTCTGTGGATTTTCGTTGTTTGATGTATCGACCCGGTTTCCAAAATTAACCTTATAATTATAAATCAACCACAAATACCGGAAAACGACTAATAATCAATTCGAGAATAATTCAGATAATACAATCTTCCCAGAATCTATCTCAAAACTACAACAGCAGAAAGAAATAGTTCTAACTGCAAATAACTTTCAAAAGCGAACCTTTAACTTAATCCACTCTTAACTACCTTCTTCTCAAGCTTGCAATCCCAATATAATAATCACCTGAAAGGCATAATTTGAAAACAACAAAATGAGGGTTAGAACATACGGTCTATTGAGTAAATCCCTGTCAATAAACAGTTCAATAAACCATATTTAAAATCTTTTAATCAGATAATCATTTTCGTAGGCCCGCAAGCACTACATCCCTAAGACTCCATCGTGAGTGATAACGGTTAACTAATCCCAAGCCAAACACCTTAAATCAAGTCTACAATTCGAGAACAAAATCTGGCATTCAAGTATATTCTTTTTCTAAGCTTCAAGTATCACCTTATTATACACAAATGAAATTGGTTATAAAACCAAGACTTGAGGTGAGTTTTCTTTTAATCGATTTCAAACTGAAATGCATATGTTTATGATCAGTTATCGTTTAAATTGGTACGATTGGTTTACGGTTAATAATCGTGTTTACGATATTTCTTACATGTGATTTATTATAATTGCATGAAATGTGGTTATTGATTTGTGGGTTAAAGGGACTTACACAACAGAAGCTCGTGTGCGTGTGAGACTGTAATGGTCCGTGCAGGGGGGTTATATATGAAATATTTTGGCCCACGGATATGTTTCTTTTGGTGAGTCACTGCCGATATTGATTGTGATCTTATCGGGGTGTGCGTGTTTATGCTCACGGATATGTTCCGTGTAGTGGGCCACTACTGGTATTGATTGCGATCTTACTAGGGTGTGCGTTGTTTTAGAAAAGCGACTGTTGTGGTTAGTTGCCTTGGGAGGGATGTAGTGCTTGCGGGCCTACGAAAATGATTATCTGATTAAAAGATTTTAAATATGGTTTATTGAACTGTTTATTGACAAGGATTTACTCACTAGACCGTATGGTCTAACCCTCATTTTGTTTCTTTCAAATTATGCATTTCAGGTGATTATTACATTGGGATTGCAAGCTTGAGAAGAAGGTAGTTGAGAGTGGATTAAGTTAAAGGTTCGCTTTTGAAAGTTATTTGCAGTTAGAATTATTTCTTTCTGCTGTTGTAGTTTTGAGATAAATTCTGGGAAGATTGTATTATCTAAATTATTTTCGAATTGATTATTAGTCGGTTTCCGGTATTTGTGGTTGATTTATAATTATAAGGTTAATTTTGAAAACCGGGTCGTTACATTTGACTCAGATCTAGAAGAACCCTCCATCGTCCGTGCTACCCTCCTTCCACGAAGCCAACGCCATTTTCTAGGTTCAATATGAGGTTTACCGTATACGGTGTCGATGGATCTAATTCATCGATGAATGGAGTTGGTTCAATCTGATTTAGATTTAGGTATTTGATTTGCTTTAGGTTAACTTGGTTAGGTTTCAGGTTCTTCTTGATGTTGATAATGAAAAAGAAACTAATCAAAGTAGATGTTAATATGATTGTTGAGTGTTATTTATTTGACTTTGATTTAAAAATGGTGTTTGGTTGTTCTCATTTGGCGACTTCAAGATCACGAAAACACGAAAATTGATCACAAATCTTGCAGGTCGCTGGAGATGGTGTCGATCGCCAAAAATGGTGCTGATGATGGTATGAGGAAGGTAAGCATAGAGATTAATCGCAATTTGATCCCTAAGGTAAAATAATAAGTTAAATAAGAGATTTCAGGGTAATACAGTAATTTCATAAATAATTGAATTTGATGATAATAATTATTAATATTTAAATGATTTAATAATCGTTAAAATAGAGATTTGCACATAGATGATAATTTTAAAAGTTTAAAAAAATATATAGATGATTTAAAAATTTGGAAGAATATAAAAATAATTCACGAGTTTGAAAAGCAAGTAGAAGAAATTCTACTAAATTAATAGACAAGTGTGTTTAGTAGAGCCGAGGAAAATGAAGTTAATTAAGTTGATGAGTTACTATAATATTATTGTTTAGTATTTCTTATCTTATATTCTATTTTTGCAATTAAATGTTCGTTGTTTGTTAAATATTTGTCAATACGACATTTTTTAATTAAAATCGAAAATTGTCATACATACCTCCATGCCCTCCAAAAAATATTGTTTAACAGTCCCCTGAGTAGTTTTATCATGTTATTTTATACTTGCAAAATGAATTTTTAAATGTATTTTTTTATAAAATAAGATTTAACCCTTCAATTTTGTATTTAAAAATGGTTTAACCACTAAATCTTTTAGATGAATGTTTTAATCCCTAAACTTGTTATAATAAATGTTTTAATTCCTAACATTGTTATAATTAATTGTTTTAGCCACTTAATCCTTAGGTTACTATACTTTTAAAAAGTACTTTAATCCTTAAACTTATGGGTAAAATATGATTTAACTCCTAAACTTTTTATTTGAAAATGGTTTAACCCTTAAACTTTTTTAATGAATGTTATAATTCTTAAACTTTTTATAGTATTTGATTAAATACCTAAACTTGTTTAACCTAACTATTTTTATCTCTAATGAATATTTAACCCTAGTTTGAAGTACTTCCGAAACACAAGATCTTGAATATCTCTAATTTGCATTACTTGATCTTCGTATCCCTTGATCGGATATAATCAATAAAATCTAGGGTACGAATTATAACATTCATTAAAAAATTTAGGGTTAAACCATTTTTAATAAAATGTTTAGGGGTTAAATCATACTTTATTCATAAGTTTAGGGATTAAAGTGTTTTTTTAAAAGTATAGTACTACACTTTTAAAAACGCTACTTTAAGTAGCTTTTTTGAGAGCTTTCTATAGTTTTTTGGGATGAACTTGATGAAGCCCTGGGCCGTCGCCCTCTTGGCCTAGGCCCAGGGCCACCCCTGATTAAATTCAAATATATTCTTTTTGGTCATTATACATACTCTTAAGCTAGTTTTTACCAAACATAATTTAGTCATAAGCTAGCTTATCAGCTACTAACTAGCTTATCAATCAACAGATAACTTATCAGCTAGTTTGCTAAACATAGCCTTAGAGGGCGTTTGGTTCATTTCAAGGATTGGGAATGAAATGGAAATGGGAATGCAGGATTAGTGGCATAAAATATAAAGTGCCACTATTGATCGCGTATATTAGTGGCATAAAATATAGAGTGCCACTATTGATCATGTATATTAGTAGCATAAAATATAGAGTGCCACTATTGATCATGTATATTAGTGGCATAAAATATAAAGTGCCACTATTGATCGCGTATATTAGTGGCATAAAATATAGAGTGCCACTATTAATCATGTATATTAGTGGCATAAAATATGAAGTGCCACTAAAAGTTTTTTGGCATATATAAAGTGCCACTAAAAATATCAATTAGTGGCACAAAAACTAAATGCCACTAAAAGACATTTTTTTTTGTAGTGAGTTACTTGTTGTAGCAGGTCAAGTGGCTAAAACGTTTAATTATAACAAGTTTAGAAATTAAAACATCTATTATAACAAGTTTAGGGATTAAAACATTTATTTAAAAAGTTTAGGAGTTAAACCATTTTTAAGTACAAAGTTTAGGGGTTAAATCATATCTTACCCTTTTCTATAAAAAGAAAGTTTGTAAGTTTGCAGACCTAACTTGGAACAACGATATCTCCTCGATGATGTCAAGGACCTATGCAATTGGTTTCGTTGAATATCACAAACTTAAAGAGTAGGGATGGCAAAAAAAAACCCCGAAATCGACGGGGAAAACCGAAACCTGAAATAAACGGGGCGGGTTTGGGGACGATAAATGGGGACGGGGATGGGGAAAACCCGTTTATTTTAAATGGGGACGGGGATAGGGGGACCAATCCCCGACCCGGTTATATCCCCGAATGTATCCCCGTATATCCCCGATTATCCGAATATATCTCCGAATGTATTTTTATTTTATGATTATTAGTAAATAATATAGTTTTAAACAATATATTATATAACTAAATGGTTTTTATGTTTGGTCGTTATATACTTTAGCACTTCAGCTGTTATTATTTAGATGCATTAAACAATATCTATAGCTAAACAATATATTATATATAGATAAATTGTATAATTTTAGATTGTAACACCCGTAATTTCGGTTGTAATAATGACTCTTTGATAAATTATGAGATTTAGAATTTTGGATCAAATCTTGTATTTTGTGGTCTAGTGTGTTAGGAAATTCAATTACGAGTCCAACGGTTCTTCCGGAATCGAAATCGGAGTTATAACGAAAAAGATATGGCCAAAACAAGATTTCACCCCCCACACAGCACCTTAGCGATCGCTAAGGTTTGTTCTAGCGATCGCTAAGACCCAAGAATGAACCTTCTGTTTGCTGAGTTTACACTTAGCGACCGCTAAGCATGCCTCTTAGCGATCGCTAAGAGGCTGTCAGGCCTGGGTCGGGTTAAATAGCTCCCTTTCTTCTTTTTGGCATAACTCCCTCACCCCTTATCCATTTGAGCCGATTTTTCTTCCTATATTCTCCATTTTCCAAGCTCTTCAAGATCTTGAAGTTGAATCCTTACTTGGAGCTAGCTAGGTTGGAAGCCACATCTCATCCACTTCATCTTCTCCACTCATCCATCCTCCACCATTGTTGCTTGAAAAAGGGGAAGCTCAAATCCTAGGGTTTTAGTTTGGATCTCACTCGGTAAGCTTTATTTAAACCCTTGTAGGTTGGATCTATACATATGATAAGAGTTATGAACTAACCTAGGGTACGATTTACTTGATTTTAGGTTGCTCTCGTATTTGACCTAAATTGGAAGATTTGGGGGTTTTGGGTGTAAACCCTAAGGTGAGTTGTTAAAACCATTTTGTTAAAACTGAGAGCACATCATCTTGATAATTTTACATTCCTTACTTGATTTTGTGGATGAATGTGATTTTAGTATGAATTACTTATCATGTCGAGTTTAAAGCTTTTCATGAAACGTATGATGATTTATGCCTACATGAATGATTTGGGTTATATGGTTGTATACGTGTGGTGGATTATCGTATGTGACTATCGTATGTGTTAAATCCATGAAATTGTAGGATGAATGTATTTACGTGGAATACTTACAAGTATGTGCGCCATAGAATTATAAAAAGGGGATTTGATATCCGAATATGTTGGCATATATGAAATGGCGTAAACGGCTTGAGACCCTCGATACATACCTATGAAAGGTTGTAATAAATGTATGAGTCTTTCTAGACAGTACGTATAATCCTCCGATGGTGTCATGATAGATATGGCATCGAGGTTGTTTGTGATTAAATAATATGGACGAACCAATGCAGTATTTGCACACCGAACAGTCTTGGGAGGTTCTGAAATAGGAATGCCCCTATGTCGCCGACCCTCAGGTTGCTCCGGGGTGCGCGGGCCTCTGATGGTGTCATGGTAGATATGGCATCGAGGTGTTCGGAAGTAACGAGTGATGGGGTACTGGTTGGGGGAAATGGGTCGCTCCCATTGATTCCGAAGATAATGATTAACCGGTTTATCATGTTCCTCATGTTGTCAACCTACTCTTGTATATCTCACGTCTCTTCACATGCTTATATATATATGACATGTTATTGTTACAACTCACTAGGCTCCTTTAGCCTAACACTTGTTTGGTGTCGATGTATCTCTCAGGTACTAGGGACGCGGTTCCCAAGTAGGAGCCGGAATTAAAGAGTGAGCTTTGGGGGATGTGTGAAGGGTCCGGTTCTTTAGACCGCGCGCGCATTGATAGATCTAACAACCCTTTTTGTAGTCTTTTTCCTAGATAGGATTTAGACTAGACGGTTGTCGTATTCTTTATTTAGAATTACAAACATTGTAATTATACACTACTTATACCCCTGTTTTTGGGAAGAGCTTGCACCTTGGCGTACATTACTTTACCATCTTTCTATTTAAATGAAAGTTTTTGTTGACTCCAATTTTTTGGGTGTTACAAGTTGGTATCAGAGCTTTAGTTTAAGCGAACTAGGTGTTGACGATAGAATACCTAGACTTAAACTTAGTGCACTATTAGACATGTCACCTACCTTGGGTAAAGTCTTAGGTGGGGAGAGTAATAGGGTTACGAATTCACGTTTATTCAAAGTTGTGATGATGGTAACGAGAATGCTTATGTATGATTAGTTTATAAATCACCTAGCTACTGATCTATGGATGCGTTATACGTGAGTGTTTGAGTAACTGTTATTATGAGGATGATAAATGTTGAGATTCGTAAAGTAGTCTATTCTTATCCTATTCTCGTGCGTTTGTGTGGCAAATTTGTATGGCGAACACTCGTAGCCAGATGGGTGCCGCGAGAGGACCGCCCGACCAAACCGCTTCAACCGCCGACCAACACGTACGGGTCGAGACGGTTGAGAGCCCACCGAGGCCCCAAGTCCTAGGTGGGGGACCAGAACACGTTCCAAGGGTCAACCTCGAGGATCCGAATCCGGTGTTAACCGAAGTGACTCCGGAGATGAGGATGCTTGATAACGTAATGAAGGCTGTGAACGAGGCCATGAGCAAACAACAAGAATCCTTCATGAAAATGCTAGAGGATCGTGACGCTAGCCACCGTCGCAACGCGACGGTGGGAGAGAACGCCGGCACGGCGTCGGGAGATGCGGAGGTAGTGGTGGTCACCGAGGAGACGCGAATCACCGGAGACAAGGAAAAGGAGAAAGCAAAAGCGAAGGGTTGCTCTTACAAGAACTTTTTGGGATGCAAGCTGCCGGAGTTCCGTGGGTATAGTGAGCCGGTAACTTGCTTGTATTGGCTCCGCGAGATGGAGATGGCCTTTGAGGCTAGCGAGTGCGATGACTTGCAACGAGTCAAGTTCGCATCGCATCTTCTTAAGGGCGAGGCCCTAACGTGGTGGAACTTGACCCGGTCTTCTCTCACACCGGAGGTCTACGCTAGGCTTTCGTGGGCCGATTTCAAGAAGAAAATTCTCGAGAAGTATTGTAGTGAACGGGCCCTTGACAAGATCGAGGATGAGTTCCGAGGGATGAAGAAAGGCAACAATCCCATTTCGTACTATGCGAAAGAGTTCTTGGAGAAATTAGGTTTGGTGGGACACTTGGCTCCCGATGAAAAAGCAAAGATAAAGGCTTACTCCCCTGGACTACCGGTCGAGATGAAAGCGGCGGTTAGGATCGTAAGGGTTACCACGTTGCAAGAAGCCATTGAGGAGTCGTTGAGAGTGGAAGACGAGATTTCCGAGGCCCGTGTCGAAAGCTACCAGGCCGGCCAAAAGAGAAGGTTTGAGGGGTCTACCATGCCGACCCAACCGACTAGAGCGTTCCAAGACGGGAAGCGAGGTGGAAGACGAGTGGAAGCAAAGTGGTGCAATAAATGCCGAAGTAAACATTTTGGGCCATGCCGACGTGACTTCCCCACGAGCGACACTTGTGGGAAGTGTGGAAAGAGGGGTCATTTGGCTCGAGATTGTGTGGTCCGAGTGGCGGTGTGTTATGAATGCAAGGAGCCGGGACATTATCGGGATGCTTGCCCGAAATTCAAGAAGGCGATTACCGGGGGTTCGAGTGGATCGGTCGCGAAGGGAGAAAATCCGCCGAAGGTGACTAGCCGTGCTTTTCAGATGACGGCCGGGGAGGCGAGGGAGGCATCCGATCTTGTATCGGGTACGTTTCTCGTTAACTTCTTACCTGCACTTGTTCTATTTGATACGGGAGCCGAACGCTCCTTTGTGCATGACACTCTAGCTAAGAAATTCACTATGCCTACCACTACTTTATCTGATGCGCTAGTAGTAGAAGTAGCGGGTGGATTTCTTGTGACTGTTCGAGATTGCTTTGAGGGGTGCACTATAGAGTTATATGGAGAACCTTTCTCCGCAACCCTCATACCCATGAATGTCGGTAGTTTCGACGTAGTGCTAGGGATCAATTGGTTGCGCGCTTACGACGCTAATATAGGTTGCGGTAAGAAGATGGTCACATTACCGACACCTCGAGGGGAAGTGATCACCGTATACGGGGATAAGAAGAAAGGAACTAACACGACCATCTCCATGATAAAGGCAAGAAAGTTTCTAGCTAAGGGATGCGCCTCTTACCTAGCTTACGTCATTGACACGAAGTTGGAAAAGAAAGAGATTGCCGATGTTGACGTGGTGCGGGAGTTTCCGGATGTCTTTCCGGAAGATTTGCCCGGATTACCACCGGAGCGACAAGTAGAATTCCATATCGACCTCACGCCGGGAGCGGCCCCGATAGCACGCGCTCCGTATCGATTGGCTCCGACCGAGATGAAGGAGATGATGACACATTTGCAAGAACTCTCCGAGAAGGGGTTCATCCGACCGAGCTCGTCGCCATGGGGAGCGCCGGTTCTTTTCGTGAAAAAGAAGGACGGCTCCATGCGGATGTGCATCGACTACCGTGAGCTAAACAAAGTGATGGTGAAGAACAAATATCCCTTGCCTCGGATCGACGATCTTTTCAATCAACTTCAAGGTGCCGGTGTTTTCTCAAAGATTGACCTACGATCCGGGTATCACCAAGTTAGGGTGAAAGAGGACGACGTACAAAAGACCGCTTTCCGGACAAGATACGGGCACTACGAGTTCTTGGTGATGCCGTTCGGTCTAACCAATGCACCGGCGGTATTCATGGACTTGATGAACCGAGTGTGTAGACCATTCTTAGATAAGTTGGTCATAGTTTTTATCGACGATATCTTGGTCTATTCCAAAGATAAGGCCGAACATGAGTGACACTTACGAGAGGTGTTGAACGTGCTTAGAGACGAGAAGTTGTACGCCAAGTTTTCAAAGTGCGAGTTTTGGCTCCACGAGGTGCAGTTTCTAGGCCATGTGGTATCGCGAGACGGGATCAAAGTGGATCCAGCGAAGATCGAGGCCATGATGAGTTGGAAGTCGCCAACGAACCCGTCAGAGATAAGAAGCTTCCTAGGCTTAGCGGGTTACTACCGGAGATTTATTCAAGATTTTTCGAAGATCGCTTCGTCGCTCACGGTTCTAACAAAGAAAAACGCCAAGTTCCTATGGACCGACAAGCAAGAAGAGGCTTTTCAGACACTCAAGAAGAAGTTATGTCAAGCGCCGATTTTGTCATTACCGGACGGTACGGAATACTTCGTAGTCTATAGCGACGCGTCCAAGATGGGACTCGGGTGCGTGCTCATGCAAAGAGGCAAGGTGATCTCCTACGCCTCTCGACAGTTGAAAGATCACGAAAGGAATTATCCGGTGCACGATTTGGAGTTAGCGGCGGTGGTGTTTGCTTTGAAATTGTGGCGACACTACCTTTACGGGACCAAGTGTACGTTATTCACCGACCACAAGAGTCTCCAACACATTTTCGATCAAAAGGAGCTCAATATGCGACAAAGAAGATGGCTCGAACTACTAAAGGACTACGATTGCGATTTTTTGTACCACCCCGGTAAGGCGAACGTAGTCGCCGATGCTTTGAGCCGTAAGAACCATGGTGATAACGTTGGCGTGACCCTTAACCGGATCAGCGTGGTGTCGAGCTTGATGGAAAGAATCAAGGTAAGTCAAGCGGAAGCCCTTCGAGAAGAACACCTCAAGAACGAGGTGATGGTGAAACAAAAGGAGTTGTTGACCGAAGATAGCCGCGGGCTTAAATTATTCCAAGGTCGAATTTGGGTGCCAAAGATTGGTGGTAATCGGGAGTTGCTCTTGGAGGAGGCTCACAAGTCCAAGTATTCCATACATCCCGGGAGCACCAAAATGTACCGAGATTTGAAGATGAACTATTGGTGGCCGATTATGAAGCTCGACGTGGCTAAATACGTCGAGAAGTGTGTCACATGTCTACAAGTAAAGGCGAAACACCAAAAGCCTTACGGTAATTTACAACCCTTGGAGATTCCGGAATGGAAATGGGAGCATGTCACAATGGATTTTGTGACTAAATTACCGAGAACCTTGAGGGGTCACGACACCATTTGGGTGATTGTTGACCGACTCACGAAGAGTGCACACTTTCTCGAGATGCGAGAGACCCTACCCGTGGACAAATTGGCCAAGCTCTACATAAACGAAGTGGTGAGGAGGCACAGTGTACCTTTATCGATTGTTTCGGATAGAGATAGCCGATTCACTTCCCAGTTTTGGCATGGATTGCAAGAAGGCTTGGGTACGAAACTCAAGTTGAGCACCGCTTACCACCCCCAAACCGACGGGCAAAGCGAACGGACGATACAGACGTTAGAAGATATGTTGCGGTCGTGCGTTATTGACTTTGGTGGGAATTAGGATACACACCTACCATTAGTGGAGTTTGCATACAACAACAGCTTACACTCTAACATTGGAATGGCTCCGTTCGAAGCATTGTACGGACGGAAGTGTAGAACGCCGACATGTTGGTTGGAAGCGGGTGAGAAGCAATTCGCGGGACCCGAAATCATACAAGAGACGGCGGATAAAGTAAAGGGTATTCGCGAACGTTTGAAAGCCGCCCAAGACCGTCAAAAGAGCTACGCCGACAAGAAACGTCGTCCCGTAGACTTCCAAGTGGGGGAACGCGTGATGTTGAAAGTGTCCCCTTGGAAGGGTATCATACGGTTTGGGAAACGGGGGAAACTTAGCCCACGTTTCCTAGGACCGTTTACCATTTTGGAAAAGGTTGGACTACAAGCTTATCGGTTAGAGCTACCACCCGAAATGGATGGGATACATCCCACCTTTCACGTGTGTTACTTACAGAAGTGCCGAGCCGAGGAGGAGAGCGTCATTCCATTATCGGAGATTCGAGTTGACACCGGTAACCGATGTGTAGAGGAACCGGAAGCCATCTTAGAAAGTAAGACGAAGAATATCTATAGCTAAACAATATCTATAGCTAAACAATATATTATATATAGATAAATTGTTAAAATTTAGATTGTAACACCCGTAATTTCGGTTGTAATAATGACTCTTTGATAAATTATGAGATTTAGAATTTTGGATCAAATCTTGTATTTTGTGGTCTAGTGTGTTAGGAAATTCAATTACGAGTCCAACGGTTCTTCCGGAATCGAAATCGGAGTTATAACGAAAAAGATATGGCCAAAACAAGATTTCACCCCCACACAGCACCTTAGCGATCGCTAAGGTTTGTTCTAGCGATCGCTAAGACCCAAGAATGAACCTTCTGTTTGCTGAGTTTACACTTAGCGACCGCTAAGCATGCCTCTTAGCGATCGCTAAGAGGCTGTCAGGCCTGGGGTCGGGTTAAATAGCTCCCTTTCTTCTTTTTGGCATAATTCCCTCACCCCTTATCCATTTGAGCCAATTTTTCTTCCTATATTCTCCATTTTCCAAGCTCTTCAAGATCTTGAAGTTGAATCCTTACTTGGAGCTAGCTAGGTTGGAAGCCACATCTCATCCACTTCATCTTCTCCACTCATCCATCCTCCACCATTGTTGCTTGAAAAAGGGGAAGCTCAAATCCTAGGGTTTTAGTTTGGATCTCACTCGGTAAGCTTTATTTAAACCCTTGTAGGTTGGATCTATACATATGATAAGAGTTATGAACTAACCTAGGGTACGATTTACTTGATTTTAGGTTGCTCTCGTATTTGACCTAAATCGGAAGATTTGGGGGTTTTGGGTGTAAACCCTAAGGTGCGTTGTTAAAACCATTTTGTTAAAACTGAGAGCACATCATCTTGATAATTTTACATTCCTTACTTGATTTTGTGGATGAATGTGATTTTAGTATGAATTACTTATCATGTCGAGTTTAAAGCTTTTCATGAAACGTATGATGATTTATGCCTACATGAATGATTTGGGTTATATGGTTGTATACGTGTGGTGGATTATCGTATGTGACTATCGTATGTGTTAAATCCATGAAATGGTAGGATGAATGTATTTACGTGGAATACTTACAAGTATGTGCGCCATAGAATTATAAAAAGGGGATTTGATATCCGAATATGTTGGCATATATGAAATGGCGTAAAGGGCTTGAGACCCTCGATACATACCTATGAAAGGTTGTAATAAATGTATGAGTCTTTCTAGACAGTACGTATAAGCCTCCGATGGTGTCATGATAGATATGGCATCGAGGTTGTTTGTGATTAAATAATATGGACGAACCAATGCAGTATTTCCACACCGAACAGTCTTGGGAGGTTCTGAAATAGGAATGCCCCTATGTCGCCGGCCCTCGGGTTGCTCCGGGGTGCGCGGGCCTCTGATGGTGTCATGGTAGATATGGCATCGAGGTGTTCGGAAGTAACGAGTGATGGGGTACTGGTTGGGGGAAATGGGTCGCTCCCATTGATTCCGAAGATAATGATTAACCGGTTTATCATGTTCCTCATGTTGTCAACCTACTCTTGTATATCTCACATCTCTTCACATGCTTATATAATATATGACATGTTATTGTTACAACTCACTAGGCTCCTTTAGTCTAACACTTGTTTGGTGTCGATGTGTCTCTCAGGTACTAGGGACGCGGTTCCCAAGTAGGAGCCGGAATTAAAGAGTGAGCTTTGGGGGATGTGTGAAGGGTCCGGTTCTTTAGACCGTGCGCGCATTGATAGATCTGACAACCCTTTTTGTAGTCTTTTTCCTAGATAGGATTTAGACTAGACGGTTGTCGTATTCTTTATTTAGAATTACAAACATTGTAATTATACACTACTTATACCCCTGTTTTTGGGAAGAGCTCGCGCCTTGGCGTACATTACTTTACCATCTTTCTATTTAAATGAAAGTTTTTGTTGACTCCAATTTTTGGGGTGTTACATAGATGCATTTCGACTTTAGAACTTTAATTTTCTTTCGGATATGTTGGGATAATAGACTCATGGATTTGTGGTAAAGTTTAAACGGTGACGGGATCCTCGAGGCAAAAAAAGTTAACTGATCAAGTTTTAAAAACCACCATTATAGACATACTACTATAGAAAGCCGATAAATTTTTTTTTAATGGCAAGAAAAGGAATGAAAGGCAAGAAGCTTCGGCAACGCCATCACCCCCGCCAAACACCCCAAATTTATTAAAAGAAAACAACTTCCAGCAAGAAGCTAGAAGAGGGAAGGAACGAGAAAGTTACATGAGCGACACGGGATTACAATACCGACTAAACCAATTTATATTACATTTAGATCTAAATTTAATCCAAGTAAAAAACATAGCTTGGGACTCTATTATCACCGCCGAACTTGAGAATACAAAAGATATTCGAATTCTATAGAAAACGACCATATTAATTTTGGTTTCCCCATCCACTTTCTTTGACTAAAGTTCAACTGTACTAACGCCATAACTTTTCATTCCTAGATTAATTGATTCGTCTACTTTATCGTATATAGCTATAAAATTGCGAACTTTGATAGGCTTTTTGTTGGAAAAGAAAAAAATGACATGTCAGTAACACTTTTATTCTCTTTCATTTGCATAGGTTAAAACATGTTAGTTTACATTATTGTTACTATGGTGTATTCATATATTTAGTTTTATATTAAAAAATAACCTGAATTTTTTTTGAACCGTAATACTTAAAAAAAACCAACAAGATGCTAGAAATTACAACGAAAAACATGAAAGATTAACCACGAATACCCAAACCAATGCACCTGAGAATATCAACACAAGGACGAATCCGGCCATCCTAACCAAAAGACTCGCAAGCCACTTAAGGGCAGCCAGCTAGAGAACTTGAAACCAAACCCCGACCGACACACTTAACACAAAATCCCTTTACAAACCACGACATGCTTCTAACAAAACTATTACGAAAACCACCTAAAACTAGGACCAAGCAACCAAACCCGCGAAACTTGAATCGAAATCACGACCACCAAACCACACTTTAACTGAGCCTACAACCATCGAACTAAAACTCAAATTGTGCCAAAGCTTGAACTAAACCTACGCGAACTAAAACCGCAACCAACACACCACCAACCTCAAACTGACGACCCAACATGGTAACGGAACCAACCGAAACAAAGAAAGGTCGAACCATCGAACTAACGAACCAAAATGAACCATCGAACCAACAACCAAGACGAACCAACGAACTATGAGTCACCGAGCCTACGAGCCAATAAGACCACGAACCAAACGACACCTTTTACCACGTTGATGGTACCTTGAACCGAACCCAATCCACCCACGACCTTGACCTGTTCAAGTCTCCATCTACGACCTGAAAACTCGATCGGTGGCATCGTGAACCCCGACCCGACCTCGACCTGATGGCTAAAAACTCAAACGGACACTAGTGACTTTGAACCGCATCCCAAAACCCGAAGGAAACTTCAAAAGTGAAAAGGAAAGAGAAGAAAAGGAGAAAGAAGGAGAAGGGAGAGAGAGGGGAGAAAGAAGGTGCTCCGGACCACCGGCCTATGCCCCGGAGCAAGGTGGCGGTGCTGGATGAGGAACTAGGGTTTTGTTTTGAGACGGGGGGTTTTCTAGACACATTTTTGAGAAATTGACTATAAACCCATCTTTTTATACATCATTTCTTCAAATATTTGTTTCTAATTCAACACTTTATTTTAAAAGTGTTTTAAAAAGTTTGTTAAAATGTCTAAAAGAGCATTATATAAACTTAATTACATAACACTTTTAGGTAAAATGCATTACAGTTTAAATCTCTATAAACTTAAGCTTTAGAAAATATGGTATTAGAATGCTTTACATTTTACTCTTTTGTTTAAATATTAATGTTTATCGAAATTATACTTATTAAAGTATTTCCAACCGTTTTTTTAAAAGTTCTTCAAAATACAGAATTAAAATTCAAAATGAAGTTTATGGAGTATTTTATACTACTAGTAAAATTTGTTGTTTATCATATGTTTAAATGTGTTTATTAGTTGTCTATCAATTAGGTTTATGGAATTGTTGAGCTTTAAAAAATTATACGTATGCATTTATAATATATTAACTGAAATGTTAATAAGAAAAGATAAATTATTTATGATATAGCAAAGATGTTTAGCATATACATTCAAAGAAGAGTTGGTGTCTTTGCATGTCGGATGATAATATCACATTTTACAACAATTATGTTGAAGCTTTAACAAATAATAGATCAGATATATCTTTAAGCAATTTCACTATATCCTAAAAGTAAACTCTAATTTTGTTCTATGTGGTTTAGTGAAATATTTGAAAGTACAACCTAAACTTTGATAAAATTAAAAATGGTTCTTGTAGTTTTCAATTATCTTCAAAAATGGTCCGCAGTTACTAGCTAACCCCGTTAAAAATCTCCGTTAAAGTGAGGAACGGTTTATCCGTTTTACCTATTCTCTTAAATATCATTTAAAAATATACAATATATAATCAATGTTCTACAAAACACGTTATGGCGGCGTTATGGTCCGCCATAACGTCGAGGCGCAACCTTGCCGCCACATTAAGACCCGTGGCACGACTCTATGGTGTGGCGGGTTATAAGGCGCGTATAAACGATTTAATAGATTTCTTTTAATACCCCTAAATTTCAAAGTGTGCTTATCATTCCATAACATAAGATTTACTGAAAACAAGGCTTATCCATCTATTTCTTGTTTGGAAAAGCCAAATAGGGTAAACTTTACACACATGTTTTTAACATCTTCGACAAGTATCTGTCCCAAGGTTCTAAATAGCGTAAGGCGTGTCATGGCGGCACGGCCAAACCTCAAGCCTTAGAAGCCACATCGAGGTCATGACCTTTTTCAAAGCATGACTTATGGTAACACCTATATCATATAATATATATATATATATATATGAGTGGGTTCAAATGTGAACCACTTTTTGGTTGTGAACGTGAGGACAACCGAGAGCGCAGCATGTGGTGAATGACTATGCGCCACGTTAGGTCCACGGCGGGTGACTAGGCGTGATTCATGGGAGGGCATTGAATTAAAGGGGGGACCACACTCAAAACCGCCACGTGTTGCGCTCTCGGTTGTCCTCACGTTCACAACCAAAAAGTGGTTCACATTGAACTTTCCTCTATATATATAAACATAAGTTTTTCTATTATTAGTCAATGAATCTATCATAATAAACAAGTTAAATTAAGTTATATAATACAAACTAATAAATAAGACATTAAAGAACAAGTTAAATCAAATATTGTGTTATAAAAACCATGTGTTACATCATGGTGTGCCTCAAACATAACGTAGTATGAGACACAAGCCTTGAGCCACAACACGCCATGACAGCGATTGCATCAAGCCTTTTCGAACATTAACCTATCCTAGATTATTTCCAAAAAATGTTATATTTTCCCTTATTTGGTAAACTTAACGATGGTGTGAGAATCTCTCTTTCTTAACAATGTAAAAATGGGAGAGAGAGAGAGAACATAACTTTTCTAGTCGAAATATTATTATTAAACTTTTTAATTTAAATTTCATTTTCTAAAAGGAAAAATATTGTCAAAGAGTGAAATATCGGTTTTTTATGGTTAAAAAAAGAACTTTATATTCTAGATTGTAAAGTTATGAGTTAAGTATTTAGGAATTAGGGTGTCTTCGTAATTAGACGTGACTTGAAATCAATATTATGGTTGTCATGATTTTTCATATACTGAACTTTATTTTAAAGGATCATGTTTTCAAAAATCAAAACAATTCTAACATATTTAGAAAGTTTTATAATAATTACAAATAGAGAAAATAATTATTATACCCAAAGAAAAATACCCACTTTACCTTGTACCCAATCTCTCCCTCCGGTAACCAATATACCCAGCTACCCGCTCCCGGCCGGCCGCTCTCCGGCGCCGGCAGCCGCTCCACGGCGGTTTCCGGTGAGAAAACCCATCCGGCCGCTCTCCGGCGGCCGCTCCGAGCGGTCCGGCGAGTTTTCCGGCCAAAAAAAAAGATACGAGAACTTATTAAAGAAAGAAAAAATGGAAATAGAAGAAGAAGGGTCGAGATCAGGCAACATCTAACAAGTCAACATCTAACAAATGTAAATAGAAGAAGAAGGGTCGAGATCAGGCAAGATCGTGAAGAACATCAGGCAAGCGCCGCTACTGGTCCAGATCTACGCCGACGGCGGAGTGACGACGGAGACGGCGGTGGACGCGGCGGACTGGCCGGATGTCGTTAGAGAGAGATCGGCGTCTCCGGACGGAATCATACCTGTGGAGGAGCTTCGAGAGAAGGTGGATATGGCTGTTTCCGATGGTGAGTTTTTGGAAGGGGAGGAGGATGGAAGTAGTAAGGCCTTTGGAGTGCTGATTCAAGGCAAGTTCAAAGGTAAGCAACACCAGAGGTAAGCAACGACGAGGCCGGAAAACATCGGAGCGGCCGGAAAACTCGCCGGACCGCTCGGAGCGGCCGGAAAACTCGCCGGAGAGCGGCCGGATGGGTATTTTGGTGATAGGTGGGAAAGAAAGGGTAAGAGGTTAAATGGTTGTTGTGAAATGGGTATATTAATTATTTTCTCTTACAAATATTGTTTATTTTACTTTTATTCAAACATAAATTTCACATAATTAAAAAAATTTACATTAATTTTCACATTTCTTATAAGAAAACTTTATGTATTAATAATCCAATCAGTAAACAAAAAGCAATTTATATCAAATCTGAAGAGTGTCAACGGAAGGTTGTGGGCCTCCTAACGGCTTCTTCTGTTCTTCCAGTCAACAATAAATAAATGGTCATCTAAACACTCTTTGACAGTCAGCATCCGCATGGACCACAAAACAATTTATATCGCTTTACATAAATATTAGGATTTACTTCACGAAACTGTATCCAACTTGTCACGAAAAGTCAATGTATGTATTGTACTTCCATTTGTTCCATTTAGTGTATCAGAGTTTAAGAAATGGTCATTGTATGTATCCAACTTTATCAAAACTTATCATTATGTATCCAACTTGTCACGAAAGTGTATCCAACTTGTCACGAAAGTGTATCAACTTGTCACGAAATACATAAAATGTTAGGTTTTGATAGTTTTTTTTTTTTTTTTGGAAAAAGGGGAACGGTGCCCCGGAAAACATTTATTAGGAAAAGAAGAAAGTACAACTTGCACTCTAAGGACCCTACAAGTCAGGGACTCAAAGAGGCGCTAAAAAGAAAACCAAACAACAGGATCAACAAAGAACCAAACAAAGAGAAACAGACCACAAGAAAGAACTACTGCTCCCTCTTGGGTATCAATAATCTATCAGACTCCGAGAGCTGCTCACATTGCTTGAAAAAATAATCAACCTGCTTGTCAGTCCAAGCCGACATCTCTTTCGTTGTAGGCCAATCCTTCTCCGAGATTCTACGGTCAATGTCCTGTTTCTGTTTTAGCCAAGTACCATAGGGGGTCTCTACAGCCATAGAAGCCATAAAAGTATCCTCATCCGACAAAACATCATCATCCGATTCATCATCCTCTAAATCATCATCCGGAATATTGATTCTCTCCGGGAGTTTGAATCCACGCAAAGAACCATCTAACTCTTTACCATAAACTCTTTCCCATCTCCCAATAAAATAATCAAGTTTCAACCGAGACCAAGAGTTTATAATAGAAGGAGTAAGACCCACACCTTTTTTTCCAACAAAGTCATCCACATCCTTTTTTTCCGCAATCCAAGAAGGTTCTTCTTCCAACACAGAGAACTGATTAGAAACCTTAACAGGGATCTTTTCAGGTTTCGCATTTGAGGAAGACACCTTAGCTTCATCCAATTTGGCCTTGCCCTTATCAAGAGGGTCAGTAGGTGGAATAGATGTCTTAGGCACAAACCTTTGGTTAATCTTAATACCGGTGGTAAAAGCAACCTTAGGTTTTTGACCACCAACTTTCAAAGGGCCAACTTTAGGTTTAGGTTTATTTTTCCTTTTGGGAAATCTAAACCCATCATCCATAGCCTTTGCCTTAGATGATTCACCAACACAACTGATAGATGGGATTGGTTTGTCATTTTTTACTTCCACAACCGATCGGGGACGAGATAAACAAGAATCCAAATCATGCCCAAAATGCTTACAAAAGCCACATCTCTTGGGTTTCCAAAGAAATTCAGTACGAAATTTCCTTAGCTTACCCAAGATAATAGCATCAATCTCCGTAGGTAGATCATAATCAGCCGATGCATTAACTAAGACTCTAGCAAAGCTAGCTCTGCCAGTTTTAGTTTCACACATCTCCTCCGTATATCTGTCTATAGAAATAGGTTCCCCAACAACACTAGCTATATAGCTAAGAATCTCCAAATCCCAGACATCCAACGGAAGGCCATAAATATTTACCCATAAGGGTATTTTCTTAGGTTCAGGGTTGTCAAAACATAGCCCCGGCTCCCACTTTTGGATGAATATAGGCATACCATTGAATAACCATGGGCCATTTGTTAGTAATTATGTGCAGAGTTGACAAACCAAGTGATTGCACATCCAATGTTACAAGACACTTGAGGGTCACACCTGTGAGGACCTATAAATCGAATAAGTTAAAAGAAACCCAGAAATGGAGAATTGGGATTTATAATAGTTAATTATAAATCAGTTGGGTAATTTCAGTCAGAAATCCCAAAGTTGGAGGGTTATTAATTAATTAAGTAGATTGTATATTTATTTGATAAATAAATATATAATAATTAATAAAAAGAATTATATATATTAGATAAATATATATAGGTAATTATCTAAAGTAATTCTTTTCTTGGAAGAAAAGAAAAAGGATAATTACAAAAGGAAACTGAATCTGAATGAAACTGTATTTTTCCTCCATATAAATAAGCCTTATGGGTTTGAGGAAAAATCAATCAACTAATCAATCCTATAATCAGTTTCCAGATTATTTTCTCAACCTCCTTTCTCTCTCTCTCTCTCTCTCTCTCTCTCTCGTATTTTGGCGCCGGCCTCTCACCACCTACAACAACCAGTTCGGTTTAATTCGGGTTTCTCGTTCTGCTAGAGGAACATTCGTTGGTCATTCATAGGTGGATCAATCTCAAGCATCTCAGGTAATTTTCTAGACCTAAAGTTATATGTTTATAATTGTAACGAACCGATCGTGGTCTTTTGGGGTTTTTATCCAAATCGCTTCCGCTCGATTGAACCTGTTTGGTTTGATCCGATAAGTCTTTTGATCAATAGGTCATTAGGTTTATAGTAGATCTCGATCCAGTTAGGCTTGAGATGCATAGTGTTATTCGGGTCAGTTTGATTCAGATATCACAGAAAAACCCAACAGTGGTATCAGAGCCACAGGTTTATCGTTCGTTATAATCTAATTGTGAGATCCGTTAAAACCTTTTGTTACATCTCAAGATTTATTAAAAATCGAATTTTTATATATATATCAAGTTTTTTTTATCGCTTCAAACGAATCAAAAACACCAAACCGACGACCGGCGGTGGAACGGCGGCAGAACGCCGACTAGACCGCCAGGCCGATCGCCGGCTACGCCTGGCCGCACCAAAACCCGACAGCCGCACCACAGTTGGTGTTCGCGGCGTTTTCAATCTCGACCGTGGCCAAAACCACCAATCGGTGGTGGCCGTGGTCCCCGTGGTGGTTGCTGAACCAGTGACTGTCGAAGCCGTACTCGGCCGAGGCTGATCAATGACCGATCGCCACCCCACCAGTCCGGTGGAGGGCAAGCGATGGTCGCCGGTCAAATCACCACCAATCGGTGGTAACGAAGGCGGCCGAAGGCGAATGGCGGTGGTGGCTGTTCATAACAGCTAGCGGCGGCGGCGATGGTGATCTTGATTGCCGTCGTCGTCGAAACCACAAATCGACAGTCGCGTCGATGGTGGCAGTCGCGGTTGTGGCGGCAGATGGCGGTGGTCAGACTCGGTGATAACCGAAGTCGCACGCGGCCAAGGTTAATCACGGTCGAACACCGACCGGACCGAACCACGTTGGTTGCGGCCGAATCCCGTCGCACGTAAGCGCCGCTCCACCAGTTCGGTGGAGAGTGAACGATGATCGCCGGCGCAATCACCACCAGATTGGTGGTAGTCGACGACTGTAGTTTTGATGGTGGTGGTTTTGGCCGCCGCTGTCGACTGACGAAGGAATCGGTGGCGATGGTGGCTCGTTCGCTACCATCGCCGATCGCATCCAAGCCGGAAATAATGATGCATAGTGATCATCGGTTGTTGTGATCTCTCGATAGTCACCGAATAACGATGGTGGTGTTTTTGATTTAACGCCGCTAACCACGGCGACAATGGTGGCCGATTGCTACCGTTGTCACATCGGTGGTGGCGGTTGGGCGTTAAATCACTTTGGGTTGCCAAACCGGCGATGGTGGCCGTTTGCTACTATCGTCGGAATGGTGGTAGTTGTTTTTAAGAAACCCAAAACGATAAACAACGATTAGGGTTTCTCGATCCCCGATTTTTTTCGGACTAATCGCAAAAACCCTAACGGGCCCGAAATTGTCAGTTTGGTAATGGGCCTGTAAGCCCAGTTTTTGGACCAATTTTATGGCCCAAATAGTTTTATTGGTTTTAGGTCTTTTACCTAAATTAATTTAGGTATTTCTTTATCTAATAAAATTATTTTAAGTTTTATCGAACCAGTTATTTGACCCAGTTGGTCAAATAGGCTCCATGTGGTGTTTTGATCAGTTGGTCAAACCACGACACAGTCTACGAGCCAGTATTCAATTAACCGACCAGCTTGTTCGATAAACCCGGTTTGATATAAATTGGATAAAAAGGCGAATATTTTAGCAAATTAGTTTTGATTTATAAAATAGGTTTATAGTCTATAAGCTTTGGTAATTTTATAAAACTAATTTCAAATTAAAATATTAGTTTCGGTTTATAAAACAGTTTGTTTTTATAAATCAGTTAAAACCATGTTTTGCGATAAATAAGACAAGATGATTTTAACGGATGTAGGTTTATCTTTTGCTTTTATATTGCATATTTTATACTTTATATATAAATGCGTGGTTGCTTGAATTTTATATATGCCTGTCTGAGTATATATATACGTCTATTATAGTGTTTGCCAACTTAGACCCTTGACTTGTTTATGGGGAGGCCTGCGAGCCACTTACAACCCCTTTGTAATAATGACCTTAGGATAGATTTTTTTTTCCTATTTCTTTTGTTTTCTATCTCTTTCCGGAGTACTGACGAAAATGGCGAGGTTGGTGGGAGCTACGGAATATTTCCTTTACCCGGAGACCTGACAGAGATGACAAAGCCAGTGGGAGCTACGCGAAGTCTTATAGCTATAGATAAAATAGGTCATTATTGGTCCCTAGGAACAAAGTTGGCAAAACCTATAATTAGTTGTTCTTGCGTAGTTGATTATTGGTTATTCTTAACTGCGTGAATGTTTATTCGTGATTATAGATAAATAAATGTTTTACCAAACATGTTTTAAATGGGGAGGATTTTAAAACTGAACCAAATCACGAAATTTAATAGGTTTTAAAGATTAAAATTACCAGTTTTTTAAAACCTTTCAAAACGGTAAGTTTTATTTAAAAACCTAAGAGATTGTTTAGAAAAGGGGCAAGTTTCACAGAACAGTTAGTTTTAGTCAACTTGTGTGCTATCAAAACAGTTAGTTTTAACTAGCAAGCATACTTTTAAAGACAGTTAGTTTTAATTAGCGAGTGCATTTAAAACAGTTAGTTTTAAGCGGCATGTGTGTTTAAAACAGTTAGTTTAAAACAACAGTTGCCTTTTAAGCAATCAATTTTAAATTACTGAAAACTAAAAGTTTTTCAAATTAATTAAAAACTCGAAAAATCATAGGTCAGTAGTGCAATCCATCTAGGGACACCTCCGGCGTAAGGTACGTGGGTTTTCTGAGTGAACACACCTTGAACGTCCACGTTCAAACCAAAGCTGGGAGGGGTTACATAACTCTGCGAATTATCTCCGGGTGGTACCGGCCAGAGTAAAGTGATCAGGTTCCCAAAATGGTGAGATCTATTTTGGTATTGTTAAGTTCACCGGGAGGTACCGGGCCAAAATGCACTAAGAGGAACCGAAACATGTACGGATAGTTACCGTGGTTCCGAAAAGATCTAGGAGTCATATCAGTTAGATGTGATTGGTAAAAGTCCTTACCTACCGAAATAGTACGGTCCTGATGGAGTAAGAACACACCGCACATCAGGACGTATGAAATAAGGATCCAAGTCCAATAATTTGATCATTTAAGGGTTTATTGATAATTATTGGAAATTAATCTATTTACAGTTGCTAAAACCAAAAGTTTTAATGTGTGTAGATGGCAAGCACTGTTACCAGCACAAATAATCTTTCCCTCCGCTCTATCCTTGAGAAGGACAAATTAACCGGCCCCAATTTCCTTGACTGGGAGCGCAATCTGATGATTGTGCTCAGACACGAAAGGAAATGGTATATCCTTGAAGAGCCTCTTGGGGAGGCTCCTCTGGCAACTGCTCCGGCTGCTGCTAGGAATGCTCACAAGAAGCATTCAGATGATCTGTTAGATGTCGCTTGTCTCATGCTTGCAACTATGAGCCCAGATCTACAAGCAGGGCTCATAAACACAAATGCTTATGACATGATCCGCCAGTTGAGGGATATGTTCCAGACACAGGCTCGTACAGAACGTTACGATGCCACAAAAGCATTTAATGAATGCAAGATGATTAAAGGGACATCAGTAAGTGACCACGTCAAGAAAATGAAACGGCACTTAGATCATCTGGAAAGGCTCAGTCACCCAGTTCCATTGCAGCTGGCAACGGATACTATACTTAACTCACTGTCAGAAGACTACAAGCCCTTTGTAGTCAATTACAACATGAACAACATGGAGAAGTCAATAGCAGAATTACACTCCATGCTTAAGACAGCTGAATTGAATATGGGGACCAAAAACAAACACAAGGATGTCCTGATGGTAAGAGATGGAGGGGTGAAAAAGAAGAATGGGCATACTAGCACCAGCAAAGGGAAGGGACCAGTTCAGGCCGTCCAGAGTGCACCCAAGAAAGGCAAAGGCAAGGGCAAGGGCAAGAAGGTCAAGCCAAATAAAGCTAGGACCGAGAACCGCTGCTTCACATGCAATGAGGTCGGTCACTGGAGGCAGAACTGCCCAAAGCGTCATGAAGCAGGTATGTAAACCTCATATATTTGTGATTGCTTTAGTTTGTCACTTCTTACTTGTTAGTTTACAACTGTACTGATACCTAGAGCAAATGACTATTGCAGGTGGTCAGAAGTGATGTGCCCAAGAATTGCAAGGATCCAGATGAAAGTTCATTTTAGACATTTATTTTTCAAGACAATTTTATTTATGAAACAGTTGTTTTATTTATGGTTACTTTTTAAATACTTATAATTTAATGAATGATTTTAAATTTTATAAGTTGTTGTCTTGAATAAATATGTTATGCATGAAGTTTTATTTTTTGACAAAGTCAAGTTTTGACTTAATTAGATCCTAGATATTGCCTATTGTAGTTACTTCAATAATTTTGGTTAAAATTGAAGTAATTTATATGAAAACTATCAAAACACACGAAATTCTATAAGAATGTGTTTTTGGAAATAAAACATTTATGAATAATATTTTCGTAATCAAGTTTAATTATTCAAATGTTTAGAACATAATCTAGGATATTAACTCAGGCAAAGTTAATAACAGTATTTATAAAACTAGGAAAATTCCAAGTTTTGGAGTTAGGATTTAACAAAATCCAGTTAAGTTTTATAAATGTTAGAATTCTCAAGTGTATTACTTAAAATAGAACTGACTAATCAAAGCTTTGACTAAGTCAATAGTGAATTTTGAGTAATAATTGTTTTTCATATAGGCTAGTGGGAGCCCAATTTATTCTCTATCTAGTCTAAAGATAAAGAATAAAAGATATAATTATTGATTCAATATATCTCGGAATTCATGATCCAGGTAGGATGAGAATTCATAAGATATAATTTACCTTATAGTCAAAAGGATAAAAGTTTCAAGATCCTTGAAACAAAGTAAAGTCATGATTGACTTTAAAATCAATAATTAAACTGTTGGATTAAATATAGAATTCCAGTAAATTTGCCAGCATAGTAAATGGAATCTGATTTCAGGTAGAAATCATTCATCTACACAGCAACTAAGGAAAGTTGCAGTTTAGTTTTACATATTCAGGAACTGGGAGTTATTCCAGGTCTCCAAGTTCAAGGGATATGATAAAATAAAAGACTAATTTTTGTTTAAATGTTTGCAAAACAATGATTAGCAGATACAAGTAGACAGTATCAGTAAAACAGACTTGTATTATTTGGTTATCACTTTGATTAAAATGGTAAACTTTGATCAAAGGATTTAAACTGAAGATAGGTGATACTTCATTTTAGATCAGTATTTAACAAACGTTAAATAGATACCATAAAAGTAATTAAGAAATGTCATTAATTTTGTTATTATTACAGAGTGTAATATGGACTATACAAAATTAAATTCTTTATCACTTTTATAAATTTTGCATGTTTTATAATCCAGGAATGAAACTAGTTTTCAGCTTTTCATTCAAAATTTGTCCGTGACGACTTATCGTGGTGGGAACCCGATAAGGTGTTAAAGTCATTGTGAACTTTTAGGTAGTTATGATCAGTTACTGAATAACAGCTACAAGTGTTGTAGACTAAAAGTTGCACAGATATTTGATAGAGTAGCAAATATTGGACGTGATCCGCAGTTGAGATTACTTCTTGGAATCAGTCATAAGTAAATCTCACAGTGGTTGTCCCTATCACCTGAGGTATCTGATTTGATATCATGAGGACTACTGAATACTTTTTTTTTGAACGGCAAAACGAGACTTTATTAACGCTAGCGAGAAGCTAGAAAAGTACAAGAGTCAACGGCCGAAGCCGGATTACACAACTAGGAATCCCAACTAAGGATCTTACCACCATGACAACGACATCTTACCCAATCGAAGGCAACATTTTGGATTTCCCTAACAATATCGATCTCCTTCTTGATCTCTCCATTGAACACTTTGTTGTTTCTCGAATTCCAAATTACATTGAGGTATGCCGCTCCAATAACTTTGCAAACATCAGCATGCTTGACCTTCGAACCCTCTTTCCGAATTGCTTCCCAAAGATCCTCGATCGTTACCTGGTTTGTCGGCCACCAATCCACCCAATTTGCCATGTGTGCGCTAATTATCTTCGCCGTTGAGCACGTAGTCATCAGATGATTTAAGCTTTCCGTTTCTGTATTGCAAAGCGGACAGTCCCCCGTAGCCATCACCACACCTCGTTTTTGTAGGTTATCACGCGTAGGTAGCCGATTGGACAGAACCCTCCAAAGAAGGATGTTACTTTTGCCCGGAATCCACCGAATCCACTCCGTTGCTGCATCTGCTAGGGGTAGCATCACGCTATCTATTAGTCTTCTCATTGATTTCACGGTATACTCCTTGCTGGATTCCAACTCCCAAACCCATCCAGATCCATCATCCTTCGGTTTCAATAAATTCCCCACGTTTATTCCCAAATCCGCAAGGTCCTTATCCACACCAATAATCGTGTTCCAAGTCCCGCGGTTGTGATTGTGTGCGTGCCCGGATCGCAATCTTCCATTACATCTACTTACCACTTTGTTCCAAGTCGCGGTTGGTTCGACCTTTTGACGCCATCTCCACTTCAAGAGTAACGCAAGAAAACAGAATCTTGTTAGGACTACTGAATACTTAGTGCACCCAACCGCTACGCCGTAACAGGGTGGCTATAAAGGGCGTAACTAGATTCAGCGGAAGCCATGGTGTTAAAGGCAGATATGCAAGATGGGATTTGCACCTCTTCTCTGAAGAGAGATATTTCTGGGCCCTTCTTGACTGACTGAATATACTGATGAAGTGCATGGCCATGCCCAAACGAACCGATTAGTTCTTTGTCGTTTACCTATCAGTAAAAGTCGGATAGTCAAGAAAACAGAATCTTGAGTATTTAGAGTTGACACTTTCCAAGCTCATACTCACAGATGAAATATCGGGATGCAAAGGGAAAAGCCAAGTTATACCCAATTTATGAACAGTAGTTTCATAGATGTTGTTTCCTTAAGGAAAGTTTATATCACCTGTCTGGGTATAAGAGTTCTTGTAACCTGGTCAGCCTAAGTGCCTGTCTAGGGGCCTCCTTAGGTCCGTGTGATCAAGGCGGTATTGACAACTTGCACAAGTGGGAGTCTGTTAGTAATTATGTGCAGAGTTGACAAACCAAGTGATTGCACATCCAATGTTACAAGACACTTGAGGGTCACACCTGTGAGGACCTATAAATCGAATAAGTTAAAAGAAACCCAGAAATGGAGAATTGAGATTTATAATAGTTAATTATAAATCAGTTGGGTAATTTCAGTCAGAAATCCCAAAGTTGGAGGGTTATTAATTAATTAAGTAGATTGTATATTTATTTGATAAATAAATATATAATAATTAATTAAAAGAATTATATATATATTAGATAAATATATATAGGTAATTATCTAAAGTAATTCTTTTCTTGGAAGAAAAGAAAAAGGATAATTACAAAAGGAAACTGAATCTGAATGAAACTGTATTTTTCCTCCATATAAATAAGTCTTATGGGTTTGAGGAAAAATCAATCAACTAATCAATCCTATAATCAGTTTCCAGATTATTTTCTCAACCTCCTCTCTCTCTCTCTCTCTCTCTCTCTCGTATTTTGGCGCCGGCCTCTCACCACCTACAACAACCAGTTCGGTTTAATTCGGGTTTCTCGTTCTGCTAGAGGAACATTCGTTGGTCATTCATAGGTTGATCAATCTCAAGCATCTCAGGTAATTTTCTAGACCTAAAATTATATGTTTATAATTGTAACGAACCGATCGTGGTCTTTTGGGGTTTTTATCCAAATCGCTTCCGCTCGATTGAACCCGTTTGGTTTGATCCGATAAGTCTTTTGATCAATAGGTCATTAGGTTTATAGTAGATCTCGATCCAGTTAGGCTTGAGATGCATAGTGTTATTCGGGTCAGTTTGATTCAGATATCACAGAAAAACCCAACACCATTTTCAAAGACAAAATTTAATCTTTGTTCAATATTAAACTTGAAAAAGAAATACCCTTGATCATTCATGATAACCTCAGATAAACCATACTGCTTCCACATTTGCTTAGCATGAAACTGAACAAATGGGAACAAATGAACAAGTTTTGTGACAAATGAAAGTACAGTACATACAATAACTTTTTGTGACAAGTTGGATACACTTTCGTGAAGTAAACCTTAAATATTAAGTTATATGGTAATTTACAAGGTTTCATCAAATCAGTTTTTAACTTATATTGTGCAACAATTAATACACGTATGAGCTCTACTATGATCACTTGAGGATTGAGGATGCGATATCTCTTTACATTGTATTGTGATCTAGTATTAAACTATTGATAAATGCCTTTAGTTTTTCAAAAAAAAAATAAACTTATTACTATTGAAATTTTCAAAAGGGATTATCATTAATCTAATTTAGCTAAATCACCACAAAATCAGTATATTTCTTATAATTAATACAAATATGTTGTCATAATCAAACAAATTTTTCAACATGTTCTGTAGTACCTATTTTCATGAAGTTATTGATAGACATTTCTAAAATGTAAGTTTAATATATAGTTCTCCAGAAAAAAGAGTTATATACGTTACAAAGTCATAATACATTCTCTTTTTTTTTCTTAAAAACATGATATGTTTTTTAAAAGTATCAAATATATTATCTTTCAACCTTTTATGTGTTGCTTAGTTGATAAATAAATGAACCGATGTTTATCCAAATATAAGATAGGTCCTAGGTGTGATGAGAATCATGAGACAGAAAAATGTCCCTCGTATTGATATCTTTAGAGGAGGGTACCACATATGGCGAGTTACATTTGCCTATAATCAACTGCTTGCTCATGTATTCATATACATATGTGTATATATACATATATATATATATATATATATATATATTGGGTTCAAATAAGAACCCACTCAATTTGAAAGAACAAATGAACTAACCACAATCACATATTATGTTGGCCCATGAGGTTCATATATTAAAAAAATCATACATGATTCAGGTGGGTCCCACCACCGAATCATATATGATTTTTTTGATATGTGGGATCCACATGGCTCCGCATCAATGTATGGTTATGATTAGTTCCTTTGTTCTAGCAAATAGGGTTGGTTCTTGTATGAACATTCCTCTATATATATGTGTGTGTGTATGTGTGAGAGAGAGAGCATAGGAACTAGGTACCTCCATTTGGAACCAGAAACGCTCCAAATTGCCGGTTACATAACCGGAACTGACGTGATTGGTTTCGGTTCCTAAAATACGGAACCGATTGGGACCGGTTCCGGTTCCAGTTTTCATATTTTGGAAACCGTTAACCGCTGGGTACTCGCCAGAAACATTTCCACTATTTTTTTAATAAATAAAAATTGTTTTATATGCTTATTATATTTAATAGACTAAAACTGAAATTATTATTTTACCTTCTATTGTTACAAGTTTATACATATATATTTACGACCATTTTCTTCATTCAATTTATTTATTCTCTTTTTTTGATATTTTTCATGTCATATTTAACATTTCAATTTGGTTGATTTTATTTTCCTTTCAAAGATTAGTCGTAATTATTTATATAATTATTAGTTTTTTTAGTTTTTATCGGATAAGTTTTCATCGTTTGTATTTATTTCGTTACGTTAGGACTATGTAATAACAAATAATTATTTTTATACCATAAAACGATAAACAATATTTAAAAAAATTAGACATGTGGCACCTAGTTTCAGAACCGGAACTGGTTCCCAAATAAAAAAAAACCGGTGCAACCGGCCGATTTCTTTATTCCAGAACTCTCAGTTGTTCTGGTTCCGAGACCGATTCCATGAATTTTGGTTAGGTACCCACCTTTGCTCACCCCGCGTCTCCGGTTATGAGTTCGGGTCTCCCTTGTTGTTACAAAATGATTTACTTTATTTTTGGTTATTTGCTAAAACAAAAATTGGGATTTATAATTTTTTTTAGCCTATCTCCATTCTAATTCTTTTATATAATTGGTGTTCTTAGTAGGTGTTAGTCTAATATTTTTTTTCTTCTTAAAATGACATGTATAACAAGTAATCCTAGCGGTGGAACTTCTCAGTTTGAGGGAAAGTCAAGTAGCCGCCAAATAACATTTTGTTGAATTGTAGACATTGACATTTTTTTAATTTTAGTAGATATTCTTTTAAAAAGAGATAGCGACAACCGTCGATAATCTAGACTTGTTTAATTTAGATTAGTAGGTTATCGATTTTCTGTTCTCCCATACTTATTAGTAAACGCCATACTATTGGTCCTTCTTATTGGGTGTTTGTTTTATAGAAGTTATGCCTCTTCCGCGTGGTTTTGGTGAAAAGTTGAGGTTAACATAAGAAGTGGTTATCAACCATTCAATGCACATGAATGCTCATTAGGATGAGATGCACTACGATAAGATGTATCAAATCAATTCCCTTCTAAACCGTAATTATTCATAGAGCATGATATAAAAAGAGATTAAGGATCATATCCACTGGGCCAGGCTTTCCCTCGTTAACTCAACTTCTCACGTGTTCTTAGAGAGAGAGAGAGAGAGAGTGAGAGTTCAAACGAGAATGATAACCTTTTAAGTTAAAGCTATTTGATCCCAATAATAGATGTTCATCTAGTCTAATACATATTTGATTCCTAAATTAAAGCTATAATCAAAATGAATGGATATTATCACCTTTTATTTGAATCTAATTAATAAACCATGATAATCGTTTATAAATATCGTTATTATTTTCTGATATAAGTTTATATAAATCATATAAAATGTAGCATGTTTAAAAGAAAGAGTAAACTATGATTTTCGTCCCTATGGTTTGATGATTATAACTATTTTCGTCTCTGTGGTTTAAAAATTGCTTTTTTCGTCCTTGTGGTTTCAATTTGTTTCTATTTTCGTCCCTGCCTCTAACTTAGTTAACAAATAGGGTTAAAATGTCAAAAAAACTATTTTTTTTGAAAAGTTACATATTCAAACCTTGTGATTTGTATTATAAGATTTATCCTAAATTTCAAAAAGTTAAAACTTATATATTGTTTTTTCTTTTTTATTATTTCTTTATTATATTACTATATTATATTTCTATATTATATGTTATATCCAGTTTTCTAAAAACAATATATATACATATATATGTGTGTTTTCTTAATTTAAAATTTAAATTTTTTTTATTATATTTCTATACTATATATATATATAATCAACATTATATATATGTATCTTTTTAATTTAAATATTAAATATTAAATATTAAAATTAATTAACAAAAATAAAGTATAAATGAGCATACGGATTAGTGTGAGTAAAATGTATTTAATAAAAACAACCGGTTGGTATAAAATAAAACTATTTTTTCACGAGTAATATTAAACTTTTCAAATGAAAATAATAGTTTACTTATTTTACATACGCTTTACTCTCACTAATAAATAAAACTCTTACTTTTTTTTTAAATACGTTTTACTCATACTTATAAATAAAAATTAACAGTTTTACTTATTTTTAGATAGTAATAAAGATCTCAAGTAAATCAATAAATAAATAAAACTATTGATTTTTACTTATTTTAAAATAATCATTTGAAAAGTTTAATATTACCGTGAAAAAAAATTAGTTTAATTTTACACCAAACATTTGTTTTTATAAATATGCTTTACTCATACTAATCCGTATACTCATTTACATCGTATTTTTTATTAATTGATATCAGTATTTAATATTTAAATTAAAAAGCATGCATATATATAATGTTTTATATATAGTATAGAAATATAATAATGAACAATAAAAAACTAAGAATGAAAAAAAAAAATAACTTCAATTAATAAAGAGGACACACTTATGTATGTTGTATATGTGTATATATATATATATATAGTTTTAAAAAATGTATATAGCATATAATATAGAAATATAATAAGAAATAATAAAAAAAAACAATATATAAGTTTTAACTTTTTTTGAAATTTAAGGATAAATCTTATAAATCTACAAATCACAAGGATTGAATATGTAACTTTTCAAAAAAATAGTTTTTTTGACATTTTAACCCCATTTGTTAACTAAGTTAGAGGCAGGAACGAAAATAGAAAACAAATTGAAACCACAAAGATAAAAAGAGCAATTTTTAAACCACAAGGACGAAAATAGTTATAATCATCAAACCACAGGGACGAAAATCGTTATTTACTCTAAAAGGAAAATAGCATTTTTTTTTCAAATTAAAAAAGGGAAATTTAATAAAAAGCATTAATAAATAAATGGGTTGGTAGTTGGTACGTAGCTGGCGGTACAACTTTAAAAAAACAGTGCACGGGGGGTGGGGTGGTGGTGTGGATTTTGTTTGGGTGTGTAGGGGTACACATACTTTACGCAATGGCTCAAATTAAAAAGGACCAAATGGATTTGGTATGCTGACAGCTTGTGCACGTGCACATCCACACAATAACAATATTAAACAAAACCAACCCCCACTTTTACTCCATATATCTTCTTCACACGTCTCAATAATACATAGCTTCTAATATCAAAACTTTATTTTTTGAACTAATCTTTTTTTATAATTATAAGTGTTTAGACTACCTAGTAACACATTAAGGCCATGTGTACCATATGATATTATGTGGGTTCACGGGCTCACTCCCTGGTTTCAACGATTTTGGCGGGCTGATTGTACGCCACCTGTAGGCTCACTGAACGGGTTCGATGGCGGTGTCATAAAACCATCCAACCCATTCTCTCTCTCTCTCTCTCTACTTCTTTCTCTCTTCTATTTTTGTATTTAAAATTAATAAAAAAATTATAAGGGTATGAAGGTTAGAAATGTTGTTACCGTATTTGAAAGGATGGTAATGGTTTGGGGGTTAGGATAGTAGAAAGCTAATGTGGCTATGAAACCATAACACCACAAAGTTGTGTGGTACTCATATGGCCTAATTAATCTTTTATGGAATCTAAATAGGTGGAGCCATTATCAGTGAACCTCAATGGTCGAAAGAATTTCTGAATTTAAACTTAAAGAAGATAAGATTTTCATTACATTATCATTGGTCTTAACAAATAGTGTGTCACAAATCACAATCAAAATCTCAAAGTTTTCTATATTGAAAATTTGATTTTCAAAACTTTTGCTTTGTAGAATTAACTATTGATTTTGATTTTCATCAACATTTATTATTAAGAATAATTTGGTGAGCAAGTTTAGAATGATATAATATCAATCTTCTATGTATTATATATGGGGGTTCAAAGCAATATTATCGGTGTAAGTAAAGTAGTTGAACGAAAATAATTGAAAATTTCTGAATGAAATTATATGCTGGAAACTAGTTGGTCAAATGAAAACGATTGACATTGTCACTTGATTGCGATGTCTTAAATAATCCCTTTCACTTTCATGTTACTTTTCCCTTTTCGAACTTTTATGAAATTAGATCTTTGCCAAAAGCCAAGAATGTGCATGGTTGGAAAATGAGGCGAATGTAGAGGGTTGAAGATGCCCCACAAATTGAGCTAGAATTTGAGACGATTATTAGAAGCGTTAAAAGACTTTTGTGGCAAAATAAGACGTTTCACTCAAGACCAATAATTCAATAGTAAAATGTTACTAAGGTTTAAGATTACAACATTATTGGAGGAATAGAGGGACGTTTTTATATGTTTTCATAATTTTTTTATGCCTTTTGAAATTATATTGCATAACCTATTAGATATTTTTCTTAAACAAATACATTTTTGAAAAATACATTTTTAAATAGATTATTCCCTAACTTATACGTATATGAAAACACATCATGGGTCTTTTATTTTTTTTTATTTTTTTTTTACGTTTGTGTTGTGTCAACAGAAAGTTCTAAAAAAATAACATTTATTAGTTATTAACTATTTCACATATAGTTCTTTATTTATCATTTAAGTATAATGATTTCCTACATATATTTATTAATTTTATTAAATTAGTTAATTTTATATTTACATATTTCATTTGACTATAACAGTTTTTCATTAATTTTTAAAAGATTAGTTAATCATACTACATATTTTTTACTATACCAGGTACCAAAAACACACTTAATTTATTATCTAGTTTTAAAACTTTAATAGTTTATAAATCTTAAAACAAAACATGTATCAAAATTGAATTTTGTCCTAGTTAAAACATGGTTTACAAGATTGTGAATTGTTGTACTCTTAACACAATTTATTTTTTACCGTTCAAAAAGCACTTTAACACATCGGTTAAAAATATTATGTTATATTACGACATTTTATCTTTTTAGCGCATACGTCAATGACGACATGTAGTAGAATGTAATCTTCTTAGCACATCCGTCAAAAATGACAAGCTCATTTACAATAAAACACACGCACACACAGAGGATAACTCATTCACGTATGTAACTATCCTTCCACAATTCACAAACACACGTATAGGCCCGTTAAAAGAAACCGATCCCGTTAAAGACCAACCCAACAAACCAATTATTGGTCCGGACCAATAAGGGATCAGTTAAGCAACCGGTCCGACCAGTTACGATCAATTATGCTTTTTTCTCCTAAATCAGGTCCAGACCAGATCGGTTGTGTGTGCTTTAACAGTGGTCTGAGGGACCATTAAACCGGTTTCCTCTCACTAATTTACAATTGTTATAACAATGTTTTAGAGACCAAATAACAAATGAATTACACACAAGATGAATCATGTACTGTGGCATCGTGTTACCGTTTTAGATATTTTACATCCAAGTTCTGATCGCTGATATTACAAGGAAAAATACATACAAATGGTGTTGAAATCAGATGAAAGTAAAAAAAGAAAAAGAAAAAGCAGCAATCAACCTCACGAAATCGATACTTCTAATCGGATGATAAACTCTTCGATGTGGGGGGTACGCATCCGATAGAGAAGCACTCAAAATAAATCAATTTAACTGAAAATTTCCCCATGGATATGTCTAGTTGTTTTTCATACCATAACACTCTTTAAGACGATAGTTGGAACCTCCCACTCGGCTTTCGTCTCCTCCATCCCTGATCAATAAAAAGTGGACAAAAAACCCAATCAGATCTACACAAATTTTAACATTTTAACACAAATTTATTTTTCTAGTTGATACTTCTTGATTTATTTCCGATTATTCCTAAAATCTGAACATAATCGCATGAATTTTGGCAATCAGCGTAGTTCATTTGAAATCAAAAGTGAGTGTGAAACAGTATTCAGCATGTTCTTCCCAAAGTCATTTTAGCATGGCAAATTGCGTAAAAATGGAACATAGTATCGTTGCAAGACCTTCAATTCGGTGCCTCATATGTAATATTTCAAACATTTAGGTATCTAGTTTATATATGAGAAAACAAGAAAATGACATGTACTTTGTTCCGATTGCTATTATCTGCAATGAACTTTGCTTTAATTATTTTGAGATATTATATCTAAAGTACCAAAACGAAGGTCTTAGACTACGTTACACAAACATAAGAATCACACCAAATTACGCAGCATTTTCATGCCCTTTTAAAAAAGATGAGAAACTAGGGAAAGTGAAACTTACAAAGGCGGCATAATACACAAAGGTTAGGCCTGCTAGAACGACAAACGCAATCTGGAATATGTTATACCTGTGAATGGGATAAATAAGCATGAGTACCGATTAAATAACACGAAAACACATTGTGAGAAAAGAGAAAGAATTGTGACTGACTTGTATAAGTATTTGATTCCACGAAGAGATTGTAGTGTATGACCAAATATTTCTTGGGCTGCAGTAGCTTGAGCGTAGTATGCAAATGCGGTTGAGCAGAATTGGATCACACTAAAAAGCACCAATTTATGACCGATGTTTAAATGTTAGAATATAATGAAAAATTAATAATCTGACGCTAAATAACTAAGCGCTTCTCAAGACCACAATCGCTTGACGGACATTAAACGGATAATGACCTCAAAGAGTAAACGTATTAAGCCCATGCTATTTTTACTACATGAGAATGACGTGTATGATGTGCATGATTGTGAATCCTGTTTTCTCTTTTGTTTGTTTGGTTTATCCTTTCATTAGGGGTGTAAACGAGTCGAGCCGAGCTCGAGCTCGACAGGGCTCGAGCTCGGCTCGAGACTTTATGTCAAACTCGAACTCGACTCAATAGCTCGACGAGCTTTCATAATTCAAGCTCGAGCTCGACTCGTAAAAAAATAGATTATAGCTCGAGCTCGGCTCGAAAAGCTCGAAATTACATTAAAAATAGGTTATTTAGGTCATAGCTCGAGCTCGGCTCGAAAAGCTCGAAAAATACATATTTAGGTTATTTTAATATATGCCCCTTATATACATAATATATATAATAATATAAAAATACATATATACTATACAAGGCTCGAAAAGCTCGAAAAGAACTCGAGCCGAACTCTTAAAAGCTCGAGCTCGGCTCGTTAAATATTCGAGCTTGTTTTATAGGCTCGAGCTCGTACTCGAACTCGATAAAGTTCGACTCGAACGAGCCGAGTTTGAGCTCGAGCTCCAGTTACTCGATAAAAGCTCGACTCGTTTACACCCCTACCTTTCATCATGCTACATTATCACGTCATATCATCAGATGATAAGTTTAAAAGGCCTATATAAATATTTGTGAAAACTCTTGAATTTACCATTCAGCTGTGTCGGTCGGTTTAGAGAAGAAAAAGAAGGTTAATGTAAATATAAATTCAATAAGAGAAATATCCAACCACAAGGTCTTGGGTAAATGAACTTTCTAACATTATGCAGCAATAATACGGTTGGAAAACTAAAAGATAAAGAGATTGAATCAGCCTACCTGATGGAGCAAAGAAGAATGAGAGCCACGTTGAATAGGAAAGAATTCATGAGAGTACCTCCCCACCTGTAACATGGCTTCATAGGTTAACCACCAAGGATTCAACTGGCCACCAACCAACGTACGTAAAGAACATATGTATCCCTCCGTTTCAGAATAAATGTCCACAGTAAAAAAGGCACACAATTTTAGAAAGGTGTGCCTATTATTCTTTTTAATTAAGTACATGACAATTTTACCCTTAATATTTGAGGGAGTAATATATTTCTCCATCTCATAACTAAGAGTAGAATTGTTAAGAGGACACTTATTTTGGGACAAACTAAAATAGAAACGTGGGCCCTTATTTTGGGACAGAGGGAGTAGTAAACAGACTTAAGAAGGTGATTACTTCATTGGATGGATAGTAATAAAAACTAGTCTCAGACCAAGCATCATTGCCCCAGCAATAACTGCAAGCAGAAGGTAGAAGCAGAAGAATGCGAAGGCTGCAGTACCCAGAAGACCTGGAGACATACAATTTTGGTCAACGAATGTGATTTTCAGTAACATTATAAGTAGTCTAATATTTGGAATCTACATGATGACTAGAGCTGAGCAGGTAGAAACAATATTCCCACAAACAATGCTTATGATGCATTGGATGGAGATGCAACAAGCATTATTCAATTCAAGGGATCCCAGCAATGCTGGGAAATGGGGTTCTGCATAGGGCAAAATGCATCAAATGCAAAGATGTTTGCCCCATTTCCTATTTACAATAAAGGAATTTTTTTCTCAATCAAGGTAACAAAGTTTTCAACTTTTCATGATTCAATACAACAAAGTTCCAAATTTCATACTGCTGATCTTATAACATTCTATGACATGGATGTCAAGTTTATCGTCCGCATTGTCTTAACCCTTTCGTAAACCTTTCATTAAAGGGTATCCACGTCATCAGATATTCAGATGTTACAAGAACAGCAGCAGGTCAAAATGGGTACAAAATTGGAAACTTGAAGCTTTGTTACATTGATGGAGACTGTTACGATAAGCAGACAAAACAAGCTTGGTTGCACTTTGGTGCATTTTGCCGTTTTGCATAATAATGTGTTGAATCCACACTATGCTGGCCCTACATATGATTCCCATACATATACACACGCATAAGTATATATGTGTGTATACATACTTAAAATTAAAATGCATATAGAAAGAGAAGGAATAGAATCCAAAATTACCCCAAATATCATCCAACTTTATGAAGACCTCATTTAAGAACGGAGAAAGTGGAGGGTCAATCAACAAATAAATTATGATGTGTGCAATCCAGGCGATTGAAACTATCAACCTGATAAGAGGAACATGGTCAAATGCATTCCAATACTGTACAATGAGTCTGAAATCACCAACACAGTTTGCAGGGAAGGCAAAGGGGTAATATAAAACAACAGAAAGATCCGATTTCAATGAGATTACGAACTTATGTTAATATACAGAAAAGGATCTATGTACAGTGTCAACAAATGTAACAAATGATCAATTTTGTAATTATCTGTAAATGATATATGTTTTAATGATTTCACATTACAGTAAAGATGTTCTCAGTTTGCTGGATACTGTCTAGCAAGAATAAATCAGGTACACAAGGGCACTCAATTTTCCATTTTGAATAAATAAAGTGAAAAGAAAACAAATGTAGTTGAAGATTTCCCATTCTAAACATGACGTACCACATGCCAAGATTTGATTTTAATGGGATTAAGAATTTATCTTCGATATGCAGAAGAGGATCTATTTGATTTTAATGGCATTAAGAATTTATCTTCAATATGCAGACAAGGATCTATGTATAGTGTCAACAATACAACAAATTCTCAGTTTATATATAATTATCAGTAAATGGTATATGTTTCAATAATTTCACTTTACAGTACAAAAATTCTAGGTTTGCTGGATATTTTCTAACAAGGATAAGGAGCTGTTTGGTTGGTTTTCCATCACGTCCTGTATAAATAAAGTTGTATGTGTGCATTAATCTGTCTTTATAGATTGGAAATGTTTTTGTTTAGGAGGGTTTTTTCAGATGGAACTAAGGAGCATGTTTTTTGATTGGAAGGGGAGATCTGAAAAAACTTGGCTTTCTGCATAAAGCTCCCCCTATAAGCTTACTGAATAAGCCATTTTTTATATCATTAAAGCACTACCAATCAGTCATGTATAGCTGACTGGATAAGTTGAGTGTCCCATTAAGCTCATTAAGCTGCTAACAAAGAGGCCCTAACTCACGTAAACACAAGCATTAGCAATTATAAACAAAGGCAGTTTTCCATTTTTATAAATTAGGTAAAAAGAAGACATGTTTTAGTTGAAGATTTCACATGCTAAACACGACCACTCCATGCCTAGTATAAGGAGAACTTACCCAAAGACTCCGAGTATAAGCTTTGCCAGATAGCCAAGAACAGTCATAGCCCAGGTAGTCTCTGCCTGAATAGGTTATGTCGTGATAAAGTGAGCAGCTTGAAAAAATATCAAGCAAAATAATTCAGTACATAAGTTACATGATCATCACCTTTTCGCCTTGAGGATACATCTCTTCTAAAGCTTTCACGTCCTCCTCCAAATGAAGCAACTCCTGAAAGATAAGGACATGTAACCTTGAAAATCAATTGATGATCATACTTACATGAAGAACCACATTAACAACACCATGTTATCAAATCTACCATATATAACATGAGATCTACCTTTGTCAGCAGAACTCCAGAACTCCAGTCCACACCAATTAGGAGTTAAAACTTAAAAATATAATCTCCACCGTAAAAACCAAGCAACCTCCCTACACCTTGGGGTAGAAGGGAAGGTCTGCATACACCCCTCCCCCCATTTACAACTGGGATATACTAGGTACGTTTCATTTAACTTGCGTTTGCTTAGTTACACTGTTGTGCCTCTGTTTTCCATTTTGTTTATGTATATATATATTTTGACAGCAGCGATGATTACCCTCATTTCACTAGCATATTTGTTTCCAGACAAATAAAAGAGTTCACAGAACAAAGAACTCAGCACTCAAGGATTCTAGAACTTGATTCTGACATTCTGATACGTTGCAAAATGTGTTTTAAGTAAAAATGTGCATGAAAGGTGCCCTTTTAATGAGATCACACTTGAAAGTTTAAAGACTAAAAGCAGATGTTTTTACATTTTCCAACGAAACACATTAGAGTATCTCCTGCCTTAAGTTCTTCCATATGTCTTCTTTGTCATTTCACCATCGCACAGCTAATGTCTCTCCTCCCGCAAAAGAAGGCAATAACAATCTCATGGAAGAAGATGACGTTGACAATGGCCAAGAAGATGATGAAGTAAACAAAATAAGTTTCGGTTCAACATTTAATGTTCCTCTCCAATTTTAGTTATTTCACCAATTATCTCCCTTTCCTCAAAATGTCATAAGCGGTGTGTAGAAGTCTACAGCCAGCCATGATTGACATGAAATAGAAGAGATTGAACTGAGTCAATGGAAAGTTGGCACTAGAATGAAGGGCTTGGAAGGACGCTATCTGTGTGGGGAACTGGGAATTCCTATGTTTATATATCCATAGTTTCACCTTTATTATCGGGTTTCAATTTCCGCTTATAGCCACTACTTTGGATAAAGGAATTATTGTTGTATTCTCCTTTTTCTTCCACTGAGTCCCCTTATAATACATACATATATATATATATGTTGTATGTATGTATAGCTTTGAGATCTTTTCCATCTCCTACACCTTTAAGAAAGGGATGGACAAAAGTCTTTGGAAGTGAGGCAAAAAGCACTCATATTCAAGGCAGTCTAAATCAGAATCCAACACCTATAATGCACCTATATTATTCAAGTAAGCTAGAACTTTTAAGCAGACATACTTTTTCTAGGGCCTTCCTGTTTTTACGCCATTTCCTTCCTTTTGAACCACTCCTTTCTTCCTGATGAAGTGCATCAGCTGCTTTCTTCAATTCTTTGGCTTTTTTACCAAGTTCTGTTGCTTCCTGAACAATTATAAGACCAACCAAGCAGTCATTGCTAACTGAAATCATTCACAAGGCAATGTGGTTTAAAACCCATAGAAGAATGTAGGGGATACCTTAATGTACTGTGATCTAGTAATCACTGCCTTTGGCCGCCTTATGAATGAAAATATTAGCCCCAGCGGGAGGCAAGCAATGCCAACACCTCCAAATATCTAATTATGACAAGGCGAAGTTTTAGAATTACATATAAATTTCACTATATCACATCTATTATAGTGAAGACAGCAGATGCTATAGAACAAAAGGGGTGCCTTTCTGAAACAGCATTTAGAACCTTGGAATGGAATGCACACAGTAAGAACCATCAATACTCTACATGCTACATGGAATTCACAATCACAAGCCTAGAAAATGAACTTACAGAGAAAAGCACGGATCCAACAATTGTCGCCAGTGCAACAACATATTCTGGAAAAGTTGAGCGCATGGTCCATGTTGTCTCTGATGACGCACTAGCAGTAAAGGCAGAACACTGTCGTTGATAGAAGGGAAAGATATAAGAACTAAATATGACGGTAATGCTAATAGATTGAGCAAAAGCGTGCTGCACAAATACCCAAGCAAACAAAATAAAGACAGAAGGAACATAAGAGACTTTGTTTGTTCACCTGGCGTGCACCGTTACCGATACATGGTTGACCACTAGACAATTGGAAGGTAGTTGGGAATGACATTGTCGAAGAAGACAGGTGCCTAACAGTGAAATCAACTTTTCCAATAACACCTAGCACATGAAGATGGTACAAATCAGAAACAAAGACCCAAATGGTGTACAAACATGAGCTATTACAAGCTCCAAATCAAGGCTGACAGACTATCAGCAGTATGTTCTCACCTATTCCATGTTCCATGAAATGTGATAGAATAATGACAAATGAATATAGTTTGTACAAGGTGAATCAGGTAATGTCCAAGCGCTTGCACGCTCAGGCAACATGGCACCCTTTAAAGCATTTACATGCCATAAGGTAGGTCTTATGTCATAAAATATAGCAATCCTATGCACTACGGATTGGAAGAGAGTCACTTGCAGACAGATATTATATTCATCACAGTAAGACAAGTGACCTCAAAAGTTACAAAATCAAACATAAGAAAGAAGATATAACGCAAAGTGTCTATAGGTTAAAATATAACATACAATAAACTAATTACAGCAAATTAACCTAGTATAGTAGCATCATAAAAAGATATTTTTGTTTGTGCCACTAAAAAGAAGTGCTTGCTTATATTGGAAAAATGCACTCTAAAACTAGTCCAATATGGATTCGATATTGTGTACAATCTTTTCTCCATACGTGCCTCTCATTCTAATGATCTAATCACAATGCGCTGGAAGGTCAATACTAGAGATGAAAAAACCATTAAAATGGTGCCGTCTCATCTTCTCCTCAATATCACAAGAATATCATTGTATAGCCACACACACATCCACAAAGGCATTTTGCTACACTCGTCTAGTATGTAGGAATGTTTATCGCTCAACATTGTACCACAAGAACCATAAGCAGTATCATCACTATCGTCTATGAATACAAAAAAAGCATACAGTTTTCTCCTATTCTTTTGTTATCTTTAGTAAATGAATATGGTCATGCTTCCTAGTTTCTATAAAGTTTGTTACATAAATAGTTAAAAATAGAAAATACTTCACCAAATTTACAATTTCTTGTGAGATCTGCTCTCATTGCTGACCACTGACAATGGTAGACTTCATCTCATGTCCTTTAATTTTCTCACCCATTTTTACAACCTTGAGAAATAGTGAAATACCATTATAACTTATACATAACACATTACTTCACCTAAAACTTGAATTGTTTCAAGGACATTCGAGAACATGATACTTCTACTCCTATATAACATTTGATGTTAACTAAAACGTCATGTTCTTTTATCCTTTAGTATCACCATGAAACTGACCACGATTAGATCATTTTCAGAACATAGAAACATCTAATGCAAAAGTATACAAAATGCAAGGCCTAGTGGCTGGTAGTCAACTTTATCATAACCCCATTGTAAGCTAATGATTTTGTTGGTTGTGCGCATCTGCCCTAGTTGCCTGAAGAACAACTTAGATGTAAGACAACCTACCAACATACATTTAAGAAAGCCACAAACGATTCTGTAATTTTACTTGCCTCACAATGCATACCTTATAAGTCATAAGAAGTCTTCATGGGTCACAACTAAAATTACATAAAATTGCCACATGGCTTTATCTAAGATATGTTATAATTTCAATCTATTATAAAGTGCATTAATTCACTTGTCAATCTAGAAGTGCAAAGACATACGAATAGGCGAACTCTTCATATGTCAAAGTTTGATAAGAAGAACAATAACAGTTTATCGTGACTAGCATCATTGACACTGCTACACACAAAGCTTGGTTCTTATTAGCTTTTCCCTTTTGTTTTTAGGTGGTCTTGGTTTCATACTATTACCATTTCCTGTATTACATATGTTTGCTTTCTAAAATTTAAACACCCACATGACAGTGCCGAACGATTGCCCATCCGGGAGTTCTATTTTAGTTTGCCAAAGTTCTATGCATCATTACATGTTTGTTGGACAGAAAAAACTCATTTTCCCATTTCATACCATTCTGCATTTTTCTTTTCTTTTTGCATTACTGTAATGTGAGAACAAATGAAGAGGAACCACAAATAAAAATAAAGAATGGAGACTGCATAACAAGTTCTCATCCCCAATGACTCAAACTAGCTTCTACCGTAGCTGAAAATGATCATAAGGGAAAATGTTTCTGAAAGGAACAAAATTTAATAAGTACAAATACTAACCATACAAAATACCAAGCACCAAACCACAAATAATGGCTGTAGCTATAACCCAGATCAATGCACTTTTAATCCTCTTGCCAACAGTCCTACATACAAAAACAATAAGCAATGAATACATGTTGAAGATTTAATATATATCCTAACAAGTCTTTCAGTTCTCTTTCAAAAAAACAAGCCTTCCAGTTCAATAGAGGACACCTTTGACTCTTTATGCCAAACAACTTAGCTACCATTTTTTTTTCTATTTCTGCCATATTCTTAAAAAGTTCAACCCTCCTTGAAACTTTCTCAACGAATCGATAACAAATCCCGACCAAGAACTAAAAATTAGTCAACTTGACCTTGATGTCAATTACACCTCTCATCAGACATCTGCATTTAGGCCTCAATGAATACTCCGCTAGGTAAGAATACTTTAAAGTTGTATTTTAAACCTACCGATTTCAGATAGAAAATCAACACCTCCATATTTTCTACTTGTAGATACTAAATTTCACTAAAAAAACCTAAAACTCATATCTGTTCTGTAGTTCAAAAAACTAGGGCTCGATTTCAGATGTCAACCCTAGTTTTTTTTTCAAATTTACTAGCAAACTATGTTTCAAACTTAACATCAACATTCAGCTATTAGTGCAGCTGAAAACTAACCAATTTCGAAAGAAACTCAGTTACTTACTTGTCTTGGTCACCTTCGTAGTAAAACATCGCAAACGGAATAACGAAGAAAACCAGAATAGCATCAACGATGTAAATCGCAAGCCACAGATCCTTCATTGGCAATGTAAGATTACAAGCGCCATTATAGATAGCGTGCTGACAAGCCTGCCGGTTAGCTACATCGGCAGGGAGCATAAGTATCGAGATGGCAGCAACGGAGAGCCCCAAAACGACCACAAATTTGGGGAAATACGCCTGGTTTTTGTCATCAGGATGCTGATAGTTGACAAGTAGGTACAAATTGAAGATGAAGACCAGCACACAAACAACAATGGCGACGATCACCAGCGCCAGATTGAAATCCCCCATTTTTGGACCTCAAATCATGAACTGATTCGAGCTTCTAGGGTTTCGCTTTTTTTTGAAACTTTGTTTCAAATGAGATTAGTCTTCTTTCTTTGTTTCTCTATGTGTAGATCTACTTTTTGTTTTTGCGGTGGGAAGAGGGCGGTGGTCGCCGGTGGAGATTGGGAATTTACGATTTTGACCTTGGAGGAAACGTTGAGAATGGTTATAACGAGGGGTGGAAGGGGGAATTCGGAGTTTACAGTGTGGAAGCACTAGGAACAGCCTGGAAAAAGATGGACCGCCGAATGATTGGGTATTTTACTAAACCGGGCGACACAAATTGATTTTGTTTTGTTGAACCGGGTTTAGGAAAAAGGATGAGGGTAGATTGGTAATTTCAGTCGTTTGAATGGTCTATTAGAAAAAAAACAAGTAAATAACTGGGCATTTTTATCCAGACAAACCTACTTATCCATGCGTTGGTACGTTGGTAAGAGTTTTCAGGACAACAAAGGGGTTGAATTAAGCCAGACTTAAGTTCGGGTTTGATGGTATTGGATTATACTTGGTTTTGATCAAGAGTTTATTGAATCTTCTTCTTTCAGACGTCAACTTAGTTCGAGAAATATCAGGTTTGAGTCAAAATATCAAATATCTGTAAAATGTATATCAAAATCGTTTTTTATTCAAATATTAAATAGACGGATACATGAGATATTGCAACGATGTTTTTCAATCGAGTTGTTATGACAACCATAAGTTATGACCTCCGTGGGATGAATGAGTTTTTTAAGTGTACAGTATTTAAATACGGCAAAACTTGCACACATTATTCGTTCTTGTACATTTATATACTGCTAGGCATCAAATTGATATAATCTATGAAATTGTCTTAATATAGTTCATAACATGAACTATATACATAGATTTGTTTCTTGTAATATTGTTTAACCCTTAAATAGTCGCAAATGTTTAGGCATCTTAATGGACTAATTGATCTCATTTTAATCAGCTTTTCAACATCTTACGAGACAATGTGTAGATTCAGTAAAAAGTAGGTGTCTCAAGTAGAGGTGCACACTCCTGGTTATTTAACCGAACCGGTTATTCCTAAATCGGTTATTTTCAAATCGGTTATTTAAAAAACTGGGCTAATTATTAACCGGTTTTCCCTCTCGAAAACAATGTTGCATCAAACCGGTTAGGTTAGGATTAAAACCGGTTTAGACAAAAAAACAGTTATGGAAAAAACCGGTCGGCTAGGTTTAGTGTTGGTCCCAAGGGGGTGACCTTCAAGAATGGATAGTGTATGGGATTATAGAAGGGAGGGGGGGGGGGTTGAATATAATCACACCAAATTTTGGCTTTTAAATTCTTTGTTGTATTAACAATATGAATTTACAGATTGTTGCGGAAATAGAAAAGACTAAAGTCTAAACTAAACAACCTAAGTTTCTTTCACTATGCACTAGAGTGAGAAGACTAGAAAAGAGAAGAAGATAGAGGGAATAAGAGAGAAAGGATTTGGGTGATAAGTAGGGTGAAGAAGTGGTTTGGAGAACCTTTCTTCAAGTCCTATTTATACCCCATGCATTAAATGCATGCATACTCACTTTTGTGTATGTGTCACACTCTAAGTGGTCCTATGTACTATTTACTATAAACAAATATCTTTTGCATGGTGTGCAAAAGAAGGTTCATGTAAACAGTTGCCTTGAGGTCTGATAAGTACGGAGGGAACAGAAAAGAGACTGTCCTTATGTACTTTTTGTGTCAGTAAAGGCGGATAATCCTTTTGTGCATTAGATTAAGACATTACACTAATCCTTCAGGATCAGGATACTGATCAGTGAGGGATGCTCTGATACTGAGGTAGATCAGAGGTCACTGTATCCTGATGAGTCTTCAGGATGTCATACGAATTTGATCAGCCTGCTATCATTGAGTTTCGTCTTCAGATTATGAGCATGCTGGTCCTGTCATCAGCTAATTCTTTGACTTCGCTGATGGTTCTTGAGTATGATCTTGATGTCTTCAGGAGGTCTTCACTTCGATGGTCAAGATCAGTAGACGTCAGAACAGACTCGTTCATCTCCTGATACTGATCCCGATCCTGATGATTATAAAAATAAGTTACAACATAAGTAACATGGAATAACACTGAACAATCTCAGTGATAATTCCTCAAGGTATAACAGAAGTAAAAACCTATTCACTAAGTAAAGAAACAGGATCATTATCATTTCATCAGGTTTTAGGAGAGCTGGATCAACAATCTCCCCTAAATGATAATGATAAGACAACTGAGAAATTGTCTTAATCTAGAAAGTTTAGAAATAAAATTCTAAGTCTTGAGATAACAGTAGGAAATAGAACTCATAAAGGTACATGTCCCATTTACTGTTTTGAGGGATCCTTTTCAGTACTGTGATGGAATAAAGTACGATGCACTGAAATGCATTTCCATTAATCTCATATAAGTTTTTACAAGAGTAAAGAAAATACAAAAGTACATGAATGAAGTACTGAAAGAAAATTACAAAAGTCCTAGCTATCAGATTCTTCACTAAGATCTTCTTCCTTGACTGGGAAAGTGATTGGAGTTTCACCAGTAGCTATTCGTTGATCAAGGATAGCCCTGATAGCACGAGCAAATTCCTTGTTGTCTTTGATCTTCTTTTCTCTGAGGGCAGTGAAGAGGACTGACACCAAGTGTTCAGTGGGTGCTTTGTGTAGTTCGCTGAAGCGTTGAAAGCGAAGGTTGTTGAAGTTGTCACCTACACAAATACCGTGAACAGGTTCTCTGATGACTTATCCTTCAGAGAGAGTTATTCCTGAAGGAAAGGATAGATCAAGCATCAAGAGATCCAATGGCTTGTATGTAGTCCTGGGCATACAAGGAGTAAATCTCCTTGTTGAAGTGCCTGCTGATCGTCTAACAGGAGGCTTTGGCAGTGCTGAAGAAGGTTGGAGTAAAGAATCAGGAATTTCAGTTGTCCTTCTGATTCGTGCAATAAGTCCTTCGATGACTTCTTCTACTTCAGCCCTGTAATTCTTGTTGGCTTTGGGAAGTAGGCTTCTGATTTCATTCCACTCTGACAAGTTGTATCTATCTAACTTGTCAAGAGTGTGTTGCACATCTTTTACTCCTGAGCGTTTGACTGTGATCCAGGTTTTGCCAGGATTACCTCTCTTGCCGCGGGTTCGGCGAAGATGGACTCCTGAGATGGCAGCACCATGCTTCCTGAGATGTAGACGATCTCGGCACCAGTCAAGCTCTGTATTCACTTCTTCAGCTTGTTCTTCAGTTCTCCTGTTGAAGACTTTCAGTGCGGCCTTCTGTGCTAGGAGTGGATCAACACTTATTTCATCGTCTTCATCAACAAAATCAGACGCAAGCCGTTTTGCGGCTTGAGCAGAAAGGAAGGCTTCCTTTTGCTTTTTATTATGCTCCTCCTGAGCTCTTCTTACTTCTTCGAACTCCTCCTGCGATAGATACGCGAACTCAGAGTCCCAAGAGGTACGAAGAGGAATTTTTACTCTTGTACTCTCGAGTCGCTCTATCACGGCGTCTAAACGCCAATCCCAGGAGCACCAGGGTTCTCCCCCTGAGGCTGTGAGAGTCCTGGAGTGGGCGTATGTGTGGCATCAGCGACCTTTTCGACGACGAAATCATCTTCATCGTTGTCATCATCATCATCTTCGTTTGTTCCCTCCTCCTCGTTGTTGATGTTCCAGTTGCTGGAGGGGGAATAGACGAAATGATCTTCGTGGGGTTGAGGTGCTGTTTGTCTCTCCCCCTCAACAGGTGCCCTGCCTATGACAGCTGTTGTTAGGCACCTCTGAAGGAGAGAGGCAAGATCTTCCTGTAACTTGCGGTTGGAAGATGTGGCACTGACCAGGCATTGAAGCGCATCCCGGTCAGTGTTGGTGAACGATGGTGGTGGAGGAGCAGTAGAGGTGAAGGTGGTGACTGCTGAAGATAGTTCAGCCACCTTCTCCTGAAGGGCCCGCAGCCCTGCTTCTTGAGCATCCAATCTCTTAACCACCTTAGATTGGAAGGTGATGAGAGAGTTGGAGCTGGATGTGACGGCGTTGGTGATGGCGGGAAGTGCAGATGCCTTCATGTCCTGAAGGGACTCGTGAAGGGTGGTGAATGATGTGGCCAGATGTGATACCTTGTCCTGGAAGGTGTCCAAGCAAGGTATGTTGAGGTAGACCGCTATGGAAGGAGGAGTGGTAGCAGCAATAGCAGCAGCAGCAGCAGTGGCCTGAGCTTCAGCATTGGCAGCTGCAGCCTTAGCCGAGGCGAGCTCCAGTTCCAAGGCCTGGAGGCGAGCCTTGTGGCCATCCTCCTGAAGTTGTAGTGCAGCCCGGGCATCCTGAAGCTGCCTTTCAGCGGACTGGCGCCTGAGCTCACCTGCGCTCAGTTGTCGCTCAGAGTCCGTGAAGACGAACTCATCGAAAGGATCATCCTGTTGAAGTTGAGGATGACCTTGAGAAGTTGCTCCAAATGAACCTGTATAATCAGTAGCTAAGTGAGCACTAGAAGACTCAATAGCTTTCATAGAAGAAGAAATGGTAACAAAATGCTTAGATTTATTACCTGAGGCTTGAAAGGCATCAGAACGATTGCCGTCCACATTCTCTGAGTGTTCTAGTTGAACAACCTCAGGTTCATGCAGTTGTGGAGCAGGAGTATCTGCGGGTAAAGAAGATTTAGATAAAGGGGAAGGTCTATTAAATATTTGAGGGAGGGTAAGATAGTATTTCTTACCAGCAACAACTCCCTTGTTCTTTTTCTTCTGCGCCTTAGATTTGGCGCGCTTGGGGGGAGGTAGAGGAGAGGATCCAGATGGAGGTGGGTGCTTTTGGAGCGCTGAAGTGTTTGCAGCTGGGGAAGTCAGTAAGGGGTTAGCTACTGACATAGCTTGCAGAGAATGAGAAGAAGAAGATTTGGAAGAGATGAGAGAAAGCGTACCTTGGACTGGCGGAGAGAGAGAGGAATTTCGTCAGCATCCTGTTCAGGTTCCTGAGGAGGAGGAACCATGACGGCGGATAGAGGCACGTCATCAGGATGAGGAAGTACTTGATCCAGGAACTTTGGCCCGATGGCGTAGTTGTTGAAAGTTCCGTCTGTTGGATAGTTCTCCTTCATGTGTCTTGCCAAGATGGCAGAGAAGAAGCGGGTGTAGGGGACGTTGGGTAAGCGCTTGGGTGCCTTGATCTTCTTGACCATATCATCCCAGATATGGCCAACGTAGTTGTATTTCCGCCTCTTCAGAGCAGAGAACACCATGTGCTGAATGGCGGTTGGGAACTGCTCGGTGCTCCCTGTCTTGCCAGTCAGACAGAGACCGAATGTGTTCCATATATAATAGAACGAAGCATTCAGTCCTGTTTTGTGGACTGTGGCAGAGGTCTTGGTGAGGACGACTCCTTCCTTCTCGGGCCATTGGTAGCCAATGTCATCGAGGAGAGCGATGATTTCGTCAGAGGATGGGGGAGGAGGATATCTCTTCTTTGCAGGGATATCCAGGACCTTGCGCAGGGTCCCGATCCCAAAGGAGACGATGTCATCGTTGATTTGGAACTTGATGACATCCTGTCGAACGCCTTTTGGGCTTGTCTCCTGAGCAACCATGGCTGTAGACCATAGTTGGGTGAGCAAAGGCTTGTGAGGCTTCGGATTGGCTGTGAAGGCAATCTTCAGAGGACTGCTCAGAAGAAAGTCCATTGCAGGTTGTAGGTACTCTTTGCCTTTTGGGAGGTCAAACAGGCCTATTAAGTTGTTGCCTTTGAATTGTACGTCGTGCGGAGGAATGACGACTGGCAGGCTTCCAGAGGCAGTCACCAAGGTAGTGGCCTCAGTGGAGAGTTGAGCATCCAGGGACGTGGAAGTAGTAGCAGCCATTCTGTAAACAAAGAGATTAACATATGTGGATGATTAAGGAATCCAAAATATGCATCTTTTCTTCACTTTTCAATGAACACAGAAAATGTTCATAAAAGTGGTGAAATCCTTTATACTTGGAATAGATTAGATACCAAAAATCACAAAAAGAATGTGTTTTAGGTATTGAAGAGAACTTCTATTTTGATGAAATTATATCAAAATGGGAGTTGATGATTTTTCTTAAAAGAAATAAGAAAAAACATATAAACAGTTTTAACAAAAATCTTTGAAGATTTTGGGAAAACTAAGATCAAACAGGGTGATCTTAGGGTTTTTGGAAAAACGTTTATCAAAATAAGTTGTTTTAAAAGAAGAAGATCAACTTAGTTTGGAGAAAGAACAAAGAAGGTAAACACTTACGTTGATTCTTTAAGAAGAAGTTAGTGCGTGTTCTTGGTAAAACAGATTGAGAGTAATTCTTTTCTTGCTTAAGTTCTTTAGAGAGTTTGAGAGCGTAAAGAGTGAAAAGAATACAAGTGAGGTTTTTATACCTCTTGGGTAGAGAGAGAAAACGGATGAGAGATAAAAGAGCGGCTAAATTCAAACGCAATGATGAAAAAGGAAGCTTGACGCGCGTTCACGCGCCTGACACACGTAGTGGGGAACAGGAAACGTCCCATTACGTGTCTGGCAAGATGAAAAGTTTGTTTTATTCTAAAAACCACCTTTTTAGGGGATAATTCCAATTTGGTGAAAGATTAAGTTTCTTGGAATCAGAGTACTTATCAGATAAGTACTGTTTTGGGAAAATCCTCTTATCACATTTAATGCGATAAGGTTTCAGGGACAGAATTACTTACCTGAGGAGAATCATCAGTATTCGGATATTTGAACATAGATTTTGTAAGTACTGAATAGAGTTATCTCCTGATAATGTATTCTTCAGGAGTTGTTAGGTATGTGTCCTGAGAAAACTTATTCTGTAGGACTTAACAACTTTGTATCCTGATAAACTTCATTCGTCAGGATTTAACATCCCAAGTTCACTGATGAGCATATTAAAACGTGTTACATCCAGTGGTTTGGTAAAGAGGTCCAGCAAGCTGATATTCAGTAGGGACAAAATGGAGTTCAATATCACCATTCATCACATGATCCCTGATGAAGTGATATCTCACTTCAATGTTCTTTGTCTTGGAGTGTAAGACAGGATTGTTCGCGATGGCGATCGTTGAAGTATTGTCACAGTATATGGGAATTTTGGAGAGTTGTATGTCATAGTCCTGAAGTTGATTTCTCAGCCACAGGACCTGAGCACAACAAATTCCAGCTTCAACATATTCAGCTTCAGCAGTTGATGTGGACACAGAATTCTGTTTCTTGCTAGTCCAACTCACCAACTTTCCACCTAGTAGGTGACACCCACCAGTGGTGCTTTTCCTGTCAATCTTACATCCTGCAAAGTCACTATCAGAATAAGCTGTTAGATCGAACCCTGAGTCTTTGGAGTACTAAAGACCCAGATTAGGAGTTCCCTTCAGATATCTGAAAATCCGCTTTACAGCAGTCAGATGGGATTCTTTGGGTTCAGCCTGATAACGAGCACATAAACATGTAGAATACATGATAATAGGACGACTCGCTGTAAGATACAGCAGTGAGCCTATCATTCCCCTATAAAGAGTCACATCAACAGGTTTCCCTTTGGAATCCTTGTCAAGTGATATAGGAGGTGCCATTGGAGTCTTCATCGGTGTACATGATGTGAGATCAAATTTCTTCAGCATATCAAGTACATATTTACCTTGATTGATAAAGATTCCCTTTTCAGATTGCTTGATCTGAAGTCCTAAAAAGTAAGTTAGCTCACCCATCATAGACATTTTATATTCTGTTTTCATGAGCAACTCAAACTTTTCGCAGAGTTTGGGATTGGTTGATCCAAAGATAATGTCATCGACATATATCTGGACAAGAAGGATATGCTTAGGATATTTTTTAAGAAATAAAGTGCTATCGATCTTACCACGTTCAAAACGTTTAGAGAGAAGAAAGGTTGACAGGGTATCATACCAGGCACGAGGAGCCTGTTTTAACCCATAGAGAGCCTTGTTTAACTTATAGACGTGATCAGGGAACTTAGGATCTACAAAGCCAGGAAGTTGAGCCACATAGACTTCTTCATTAAGTTTTCCATTTAGAAAGGCATTTTTAATGTCCATCTGAAAAACTTTGAAGTTCATATGTGCTGCAAAGGCCAGGAAAAGTCGAATTGCTTCGAGCCTAGCAACAGGAGCAAAAGTTTCATCGTAATCAATGCCTTCTTCTTACCTGTATCCCTGAGCAACAAGACGAGCCTAGGGACGAGAAGCCAGACATTGTTTCTGATGAACTCTGCTAGCTCTTCCTGCATGGCTGAGACCTAGGCAGGATCACGCAAGGCATCATCTATTTCTTTAGGTTCATTTTCAGAGATGAAATTAACATAAAGACAGATGTTACCAGATTGACGTCTAGTTTTAACACCAGAGGAAGGATTTCCGAGGACCTGATCAATTGGATGATCTTTGGTCCATCGAAGAGCAGGTGGTTGATACACCTGTCCTGAAGTGGAGCTTCATTTAACGATGGATCAGGAAGAAGATTTGTAGTAGTAGGAGCAGGTTCACTAACAGTGGTTTGAGAGAAGTCTTCACTGCTAGTGGGTTGATCAGGTTCAGGTGTGACTTGAGTAATGGGGGTGGCATTTATTATAGGAGGTATTGATATTTGAGAGGGTGAAAGATGAGTTTCTTCAAAACCATCAGTAAGGTCTTGAGGAGTTGGATCAGCAATGGGAATATCAGGGACTTGAAAGAAAGAGTCAGCCCACTGATTTATTTCAGCATTGTCTTGAGGGTGAGGAAAGGTAGGACCCGATTCATCAAAACGAACATGAATCGTTTCCTCAATGGTTTGTCTTCGTTTGTTGAACACACGGTAAGTTTTGGAGACAGATGAGTATCCAAGGAAGATTCCATCATCAGACTTGGAATCGAACTTTCCAAGGTTATCTTTGTTGTTCAGGATGTAGCAGACACAACCAAAGATATGGAGATGTTCGATAGAAGGTTTTCTGTTACGAAAGAGTTCGTAAGGGGTTCTCCTAAAGCGCTTGACTATCAGAGATGTGTTCTGGGTGTAACAAGCAGTATTAACGGCTTCAGCCCAGAATTAAGTGGCAAGGTTGGCTTCACTCAACATCGGTCGTGCAGCTACAATCAGGGTTCTGTTTCGTCTTTCAGCAACGCCGTTTTGCTGAGGAGTTCTTACAGAGGAGAAGTTCTGGGAGATACCTTTCCTATCGAAGAAAGTTTCCAGAGTACTGTTTTTGAACTCAGTACCATGGTCACTTCTGATGGATCGAACAGAAAGGTTGTTGAGCTTTTCCATCTTCCTGACGAACAGGATGATTTCTTCAGGAGCATCACTCTTGGATCGAAGAAAGAATACCCAAGTATATCTGGAATATTCATCAACAATCACCAGAGTGTATTTCTTTCCAGCAATGGATTGGACATTAACAGGTCCAAAGAGATCCATGTAGAGAAGTTGAAGAGGAGAGCTGATGGAGGAAATCTGCTTGGACTTGAAACTTGCCCTAGTCTATTTTCCTTTTTCACATGCTGAACAAAGAGATACCTTTGTATAGCGAAAATCAGGAAGACCAACAACAAGATTGTTGATGCAGAGTTGATTTAGCGTCTTGAAGTTGAGATGAGAGAGACGCTTGTGCCAGAGCCAATTAGTATCAGTAGAAGCACGTGATACAAAACAGAAGTTGTCAGTGGAAGTATTCATGTTGATGATGTAGATATCAGCTTGTCTAACACCAGTGAGAATAACTTCCTTGCGCCTGTTCTTGACTTTGCACTTTTTCTTTGAGAAGGAGACTTTGTGACTTTTATCACATAGTTGACTGATGCTAAGAAGATTGTGCATCAGGCCTTCAACGTAAGCAACTCTTTTGAACGTAGTTTACTCCGTTGGTCAGGGTGCCATACCCTCGGGTTTGGCCTTTACCGTTTCCACCAAAGGTCACTGCAGGACCTCTTTCGTCACGATAGTCAGAGAGGACAGATTTTGAACCAGTCATATGTCGTGAGCATCCACTATCCAGGTACTAGATGCCCTTATCCTGTAAAATTTAGAGTTTAAGTTTTTCTTGGTACCCATAGGACTATGGATCCAGAGTTATCAGTAGGTATGGTGGAGTCAGTGACAGCCTTAACTGAGTTAGTTTTTGAGGCCGGAGTCTTGACTGAAGAAACAGTCTTGACAACCTTCTTTCCTTTGACTGTTTTACTAGTCTTAGGATTTTTGTTTACCTTAGCTGATTTTTCAGCTTTGGTAGCATCAGGACACTTGCTCGCAATATGGTCATTTAATCCACAGTGATAACATTTGCGATAAAGAAATCGTTTTGAGGGGTCTAAGAAGTCTTTGAACTTCAGATGAGCAGGACCAGTACCAAGTATACCTTTAGCATTGGACAGAGGAGGAATGGGTTTCTTCTCCTTAGTCTTTTGCTTCAGGTCAATCTTTAGTCTAGGAGTGGGATTTGGAGAAAATGATTTTGTTCCTGAGACTGAAGTGTTGGGTTTTGTGGTTCGGATAAAACAAATATAAACATATAAACGCAACGGATAAAAACTAAAACCCGAACAGAGATCCAACTGTAATTTAACAGATACAATTATGAGGGTGTTTTCTCGCGTTTACCTTTAGTGATACGAACTTTTCTCCGGAAGCTAGTGAGGGATACACCGCTACTGCACCACCGTGAGACTGGCTGCTAGACCGCCTAGGATTGATCGGAAAAACCTCCCGGTGTGTGTGTGTGTGTGTGTCGCCGCCGACAAAAGAGAGAGAGAAAGAATGGTTTGGGATTCTTGGCGAGAAAGTAACTATGAAATCAGACTTATTATTCTATTACCCTAACCCTATATTTATATAGGTAATTATGGTAATCTTATTAGAATCCCAATCCATAAATAACTCTCCATAATAATTACCTTAATTAACTCAAACTTATCAATTAAGTAATTATATTTATCTGATAAATAATACATAAACAATTTATTATTTATTCTTTTCTCTCTATTAAATAATTAAACTTAATTAATTATTTCCACACAATAAATCCAATAGGTCTCGGGTTGGGTGTGTAGCAGTGTGACCCACTAGTGTCTTATAACATTGGACATGGTGATCCTAATTACTGTCTTGCACATAATCCCTTCAGACTCCCACTTGTGCCAGACAAGTAACTTAACTGTCACCATTAGCCTAAGGAGGTCCCTAGCCAGACACTTAGGTTAACCAGGTTATAAGATCTCTTATAGCCAGAGATACGATTCATATTTGAATTGTACACAGGTTCATTCCTTTTACACGCGATATTTCTAAAGTGAGTTTTAGACATGGAGCTGAGATTGTTCAATCATAAACTCAAGTTTTTCCTGACACTGATCTCGATTGCCTGCAGTAACGGAACTTCCAAATAACCACTGTTATTCTATCCGAGCGTGGCCACGCATTTCTGCCAATCTTAATCGTCAGGGGGCCCGGAAATATCTCTCCCATGTAGGAGGTGTAAATCCCATCTTGACTACCCGCATCTGCAACCACGGCTTTCGCTGCATCTAGTCATACCCCTTATGGCCACCCAGTTATGGTGCAGCGTTAGAGCATGCTAAGAGTACAACAGTCCTCTTGCCTATAAACCAGATATCTCAGGTCTAAGGACAACCTATCATCAAGTCAATGCTTATGACAAAGGCTCCATGAAGCAGACTTGAAACTGGTCACCTCCAATACCTATTCACTCTGATAAGTACTTATGAATGTTCAATCATACCCACTGTATATAAAACATTCATAATAGCCTTACAACCCTATTGAGGTTCCCACCTCAATAAGTAGCTATGGAATTTAGATTTTTACAAGCTTGTGAAAAATCATGGATAACCTTAAATATGCAAAAAGTAATTTCTGAAACATTCTCACAAATAACATCTCTTTATTTCAAGCACACTGTGAAATAAACAATTTATAATGTTTCAAAATATTACATTAATAATCGATAACATAAACTAACTACTAGTATCCAGGTACTGCATTCCTATGGAACTAGCATGGCCCTCATGCTTTGCTCTAGCTAAAGGCTTCGTTAGCGGATCTACAACGTTCTCGTCCGTCGGAATCTTGCATATTCTCACATCTCCTCTTCCAATAATCTCTCGGATGAGGTGATATTTCCTGAGTACATGTCTCGACTTGTGATGTTCTCTGGGCTCCTTCGCTTGCGCTACTGCCCCAGAGTTATCACAGTAGATATCAATGGGTCTAGAGATACTGGCTACAACTCTTAGATCCGTAATAAAATTCCTGAGCCAGACAGCTTCCTTTGCTGCATCTGATGCTGCAATGTACTTTGCCTCTGTAGTGGAATCCGCTATGGTGTCTTGCTTCGAGCTCTTCCACGAGATCGCGCCTCCATTTAGGGTAAATACATATCCTGACTGTGATTTAAAATCATCTTTGTCGGTCTGAAAACTAGCGTCAGTATAGCCTGTGACGCTAATCTCGTCTTCAGATCCTCCAAAGACCAAGAACATTTCTCTAGTCCGTCTCATGTACTTGAGAATGTTCTTGACAGCCACCCAATGGGCTTCACCTGGGTTCTGCTGGTATCTGCTCGTAACACTTATCGAGTAAGCAACATCAGGCCTTGTACATAACATGGCATACATAATTGATCCTATTGCTGAAGCATATGGGATCAATTTCATCTTGTCCTGATCTTCACTAGAAACAGAACACTGTGCTTTACTTAGCACTATGCCATGCTGCATTGGGATAAATCCTTTCTTGGATTCGTCCATCCTGAATCGTTTCAGGATTTTGTCAATGTATGTACTTTGACTAAGCCCGATAAGCCATCTAGATCTATTCCTATAGATCTTTATACCAAGTATATAGGCGGCTTCTCCAAGGTCTTTCATTTGGAAACACTTGCTTAACCAAGTCTTTACACTCTGTAAAGTTCGTACGTCATTTCCAATGAGTAGAATATCATCTACATATAAGGCCAAGAAGATTACTACGCTCCCACTGAACTTTGTGTAAACACATGGCTCAAACTCACTCTTAGCAAAACCAAATTCTTTGATTTGCTCATCAAAGTGTAAGTTCCAACTTCTAGATGCCTGTTTTAATCCATATATGGATTTTAACAATTTGCACACTTTATTAGGATTCTTTGGATCTATGAAACCTTCCGGTTGTTCCATATAGACGTCCTCTGTTAACTTCCCGTTCAGGAAGGCCGTCTTAACATCCATCTGCCAAATCTCGTAATTGAAGTACGCTGAAATGGCCATCAAAATCCTAATAGACTTTAACATTGCCACTGGTGAAAAAGTTTCATCATAGTCGATACCATGAGTTTGCGTGAAACCTTTTGCAACCAGTCTAGCTTTAAAGGTGTGCACATTTCCGTCCATATCAGTTTTCTTCTTGAAAACCCATTTACGTCCAACAGCCCTACAGTGTTGGGGTAAATCTGTCAACTCCCATACTTGGTTGTCGTACATGGACTGCATCTCAGCCTTCACAGCCTCCTGCCATTGTTCAGAGTCACTGCCTGATACAGCTTCTCCATAGGAGGTTGGTTCGTTCAAGTCTCCACCATCCTGAGAGACTAAGAACCCAAGATACCTATCTGGTTCTTGCCTTGTCCTAGTGGATCTGCGAAGATCCTGTGTTTACACCTCCTCAACCGTTTCCGGTTGAGTCTCAACATGTTCTTGTTGAGCAACTGGCTCAACTATCGGTGAAGTGGCATCTTCCTCTACCTCCTGTAGATCTACATCATTCCTGGTATCCTCAGTACTGAGGAACTTATCTTCCAGAAAATCACCACCCCGAGCTACAAAGACTTTGTTCTCGGTAGGATTGTAGAAGTAGTATCCTACAGTTGTGTTGGGATATCCTACGAAGAAGCACTTATCTGATTTGGGCTTGAGTTTTTCAGAGGTTGGTCTCTTGACATATACCTCACAACCCCAAATCTTCAGAAAAGACAATTATGGCTTCTTGCTTGTCCAAATTTCACATGGTGTCTTTTCTACCGATTTAGTCGGCACTTTGTTCAGTATGTGAGCCGCTGTTTCGAGCGCATGTCCCCAAAATGACACTGGTAGTGAGGAACGGCACATCATTGATCGTACCATATCTAGCAAGGTACGGTTTCTCCTTTCTGACACACCATTCATCTGAGGTGTGTACGGAGGTGTGAGTTGTGAAACAATCCCACATTCTATCAAATGATTGTTGAATTCCTGACTCAGATATTCCCCACCTCGATCTGACCTTAGAAACTTGATCTTCCTGTCAAGTTGATTCTGTACTTCATTCTGAAATTCCTTAAATCTTTCAAAGGCTTCAGATTTATGTCTCAGCAAGTAGACATAACCATATCTACTGAAATCGTCAGTAAAAGTGATGAAGTACCGGTATCCTCCTCTAGCTTCATGACTGAAGGGACCACACACATCTGTGTGTATAATTCCCAACAAATCATTTGCCCTTTCATTATCTTTATTGAAGGGTTGCTTTGTCATCTTGCCAGATAAACAAGATTCACAATTGTTAAAGGATCTAAAATCGAAAGACCCGAGAAATCCCCATTTCTGGAGTTTCTCTATGCGTTTCTTGTTTATGTGACCTAGACGACAATGCCAGAGGTAAGTTTGATCCTCAATATCCTTGGATCGTTTACTTATATGACAGACTTCTCTATTTTCTTGTAGATTTAACACATATAGACCATTAGAAGGAGTTGCTTTGAAATAAAAGATTTCATTTTTAAAGCAAGAAATAAGTTTATAATCATATTTATAATAAACCTTGGTCTACAAGTAAATCGAAAGAAATAACATTTTTGATCATCTTAGGAACATAGTAACAATTTTCAAGTTCCAATACTAGACCCGAGGGTAAACTAAGACTATAAGACCCTACAGCTTCAACTACAAGCATCGTGCCTTCGCCGACTCTTAGGTTCGAACGGTCCTTCCTCAGTGTCTCCCTTCTTTTGAATCCCTGTAAATGATTACAAATGTGATTACCACTGCCTGTATCAAGTACCCATGATTCATAAGAAGTGATCAAACAGTCTATCATAAAGATACCTGGTGCATCGGGCAAACCGATGTCTAGCTGGTCGATGTCCATCGAGTGAGCACAAATATCCTTGCTACCGCATTCTGGGCAACTCAAATCTCCCAGCTCGTCAATCCAATCCGTGTCCATGAGTTCAGCAGGTGCTGCTGGTTTCGGCTCCAAACTGGCCAAAATATCCTCATGAAGCTTTGCCACGTCTCTCTTTGGTTCTCCAATGTATGCACTAACTGTGTTACGTATCTCATCCGTGAGAGAGAACCACATGAGATGCACAAGTTCCTCCTGGACAACCTTGTATCCCATGCGTGACAAACTTTTAAAGAGCTTCCTCATCTCTAGGAGATGCTCTTTAACAGATTGACCCTTTTCCAGTTTCAGAGAGTAGATCTCTTTCATGATCAGATACTTCCCACTCTTCTTATAGAAACCCACCTGGTTCTCTATATTCTTCACGACCTCATGGCAATACCTAACCCTCAAATCAGCAGTAAACTCGGGTGAGGTAGAAAAGGACAGAATCGACATCACATCAGATTCGTCAGCCATGAATTTAAAGTATTCAGCAAAGTCCTTTTCAGGAGCATTGCTACCGGGTCGTGAAATGGGTTTCTCTATCACGTACCGCTTACCCTGTGCATCCAAGACGTTGTCAAGGTGCATTTTCCAGACTGGAAAATTTTATCCTGTAAGCTTCCATTTCCCCATTATCAGGCGGAGAGATTCCTCAGGTGAATAAAAGATAATAGCAGACATCTATAGAAAAATATAAAATTCCGATTTAGTTATCTGATTGTACTTCTAATAAATTATTACCTTAGAACAATAAACTTATTAGACTAGAACCCATATTTCACATGAATTGACGAGCAGTTTGATCATACAAGTCAACCCATGCTATTTCCGGTAGGTACCGACTTGTACCAATCGCATCTTTAATCGAAGACACGACTTCTAGATCGTCGGGACATCGGATACTTAAATCCGTGCATATTTAGTCCCTCTAGTGTATTTTGGCACGGTACAATCCGGTAAATTGTAACAACTACCAAAATAGATCGCACCATTTTGAACTGGATGTACTCTGGTCGGTACCACCCGATATCGCAGAGTCTTTTCACCCCCTTCAGTTTGGGGTTTGAACGTGGGTACCCAAGATTTGATCTTCGAGCCCCAACGTACCTTACGCCAAAGGTGTCCACAAATGGATCACACTAACTGATCTAAGATTTTCCTAAGGATTTAGCCAGTTTTATTTTTAAAAGAACTGGTTCGAAAAACAAACTGTAATCAAACTCTTTTATTCTGATTTCATATAAAATTGTTTTTATCTAAATAATTTTAATTAATTATTATCAACCACGCAGATAAAAACAAAACAGTGTCATAGCTTTTGCCCAGATCTAATATCAGTCTCATGAGCCAACACGAGAACTGACGGTCCAAAATCCTATGTGACTAAACATCCACAAGGCATGAAATCTTGGTGCTCCCACTGGCTCCAACATCTCCGGTCGTGTCTCCGTGAAGCTCCGTCTTCAGCTTTAGCGGAACTAATTCTAACTATTACATAATAGGGTTGCAAATGGCACGCAGGCCTCCCTTACCAAAATAATTATATAAAGCAATAAAATAACACAATAATAACACAACCATAGGTCAATGGGCTCGGCTATGACAACTAAGCAGTTTAAAGAATTAAACTAAGACAAAAACTGTTTTTGATAAGACTGGTTTTTGCAATAATCCAAACTGGATTATATTAAAGTTTTAAAATTGTTATAATTAATTAAAACTTATCTTAATTCGAAAAATAAAGTTCCTAATTCGAATTTGATGATTATCCCGAACCCAATTAAAAGATAATGATAATCCCAATCCCGAAAAATTTGATCCGTTAAACATTGGTGATTATCGGGTTTTGACCATCACGGTTTTACCGGAACCAAAACTACCACCGACTATCGCCGCCGTTGACAACCGCCGTGACGTGGCCGGCTGTCGATTGCCCAGAACCGGCGCACGACGGCGACGCCAAAACGAACGCCACCGCCGCCGCCCCGTAACACCATCGCCGCGAACGGCGATGACGTAAAACGCCACCACCGCCGCTCCAATCGTCGCCGATGTGCGACGATGACGCAAACGCCACCGCCGCCGCCCAATTAAACAACCAAATCACCATCGCCGCCCCACCGGTGATCGACTACGGCACCAAGACACCGCCATCGTCACCGGCGACCACGTACGACGGCAGCAGCGCCGATAACGCCACCGCCGCCGCTGTAATCAACCATAAACCGCCGCCGCCACTGCGGCTGCCCTAGCCGACCGGTGGTGTGGCTTTGCGGCGTTCGGACGACCACCACCACCATCGCCGATCGCGACTTTGGTGGCTGGTGGTGTCGGGATTGAGATCGACCACCACCACCGATTCGGTGGTGGGTGGTTTGTGGTTTTGGCGAGGAACGGTCACCACCACCGTCGCCGATCAAGGCTTCGGTGGTGTGGTGGTTTGCGATGAACACAGCCACCACCACCGTCGCCGATCGTGGCTTCGGTGGTGGTTTGCGATGAGGCCGAAAACAGCCACCACCACCGTTGCCGCTAGCGGCTTCGGTGGTGGTTCACGGCTCGGGTGAAAACCGACCACAACCACCATCCGGGTGGTTCGGTGGTTTCCGGTGGTCCATTCGGGATTCGTCCGGCGATCGGCCCGGCGGTTCGGTCGGTTTATCACCGCCGTTCCACCGCCGATTGCCACGAGTCTCGGGATTAATTCAAAAATCAAAATTTTAACGAAAAACTAGATTTTTACCAAAAACCAACTTTTATCAAAAACTAATACAGATCTGATAAATATACGGAAGTGGCTCTGATACCACTGTTGGGTTTTGTGGTTCGGATAAAACAAATATAACCATATAAACGCAGCGGATAAAAACTAAAACCCGAACAGAGATCCAACCGTAATTTAACATATACAATTATGAGGGTGTTTTCTCGCGTTTACCTTTAGTGATACGAACTTTTCTCCGGAAGCTAGTGAGGGATACATCGCTACTACATCACTGTGAGACTGGCTGCTAGACCGCCTAGGATTGATCGGAAAAACCTCCCGGTGTGTGTGTGTGTGTCGCCGCCGGCAAAAGAGAGAGAGAAATAATGGTTTGGGATTCTTGGCGAGAAAGTAACTATGAAATCAGACTTATTATTCTATTACCCTAACCCTATATTTATATAGGTAATTATGGTAATCTTATTAGAATCCCAATCCATAAATAACTCTCCATAATAATTACCTTAATTAACTCAAGCTTATCAATTAAGTAATTATATTTATCTGATAAATAATAAATAAACAATTTATTATTTATTCTTTTCTCTCTATTAAATAATTAAACTTAATTAATTATTTCCACACAATAAATCTAAGAGGTTTCGGGTTGGGTGTGTAGCAGTGTGACCCACTAGTGTCTTATACCATTGGACATGGTGATCCTAATTACTGTCTTGCACATAATCCCTTCATGAAGGACCACCACCTAGAACTTTATTATTCTTAGGTTTCGGGTTCTTGGTCTTTGAAGGTGACACAGTTTTGGAATTTTCCTTAACTGCTGTAATAACCAAGATTTCTGGATAGAGTTAATTAAGTTAAGTTTCTGGCAAATGACCTTTTTGTGAGAAAATTAGGATTTTTGGGTTAAATGTGTAACTTTTTAAAAGTTTTTAATGGTATGGGCTTATACCATTTTAGGTATGGGCTTGGCCCAAATCCCTAGGTATTTAAACCTTAAACCCTAATTCTTAGCCATTTTTGGGGAATTTTTGTTAAGTGTGTGTTAGTGTATGTGTTAGAAGGGAACTTGAAGCCATTTCACCATTTCAAGGTCGGGAAATCGTCACTAAGGTAAGATTTGATGCTCGATAAGTGTAGGATTGTTAATAAAGGGTGTATAATTGCTTTGGGATTAGTTTGGGTACAATTGGACCGAGTTAGAATCGATTTTTGATCGATTTAAGGCTGATTTCGGAACTGTCAGCGTTTTCCGAATCGGATTACATGTTTTCTGAATCGGAAATCATGTTTCCCGAATCGGAAATCACATTTTCCGAATCGGAAATGATAATTTCCGAATCGGGAAATTGTGACGTCTTGGAAGTGTTTTGTTAAGTTATGCCTTTCCCGGATTGGAAACTTATGTTTTCCGAATCGGGAAATGGGCTAGTCAAGCCGACACTTTGACCTCGTTTCCTTTTGAGTTCGGAAAATGATTGGTTGTTTTTCCGAATCGGAAATCACCATTTTCCGAATCGGAAATGGTGGTTTTCCGAATCGGAAATTGTGGGTCGGAAATTTTGCCTTTCCGAGTCGGGTTTTGGAGAACTGTGTCTGTAAGGATTAGTTTTTCGGAGAGATTTTTCTATAGTGTCCTGACCCCCTTAGAAATAAAATTTTTCGAGGGGCACTGCCCCTGAGACCCCGCAAGGGCGGCTTCCCTTGACCCCGTCCGCTAACCGGGTAGCGGAACCCCCGTGCTAAGTCTGCCTAGGGATGTCTTAGTTAGAGGTGTGTGTAAACGCGGTTATTAATGCCTTAAATCTTGTACAGGCTCGTTAGGCGAGGGCTATAGCAAGACTGTGAGAAATTGCCCAGGTGAGTTCCCTTGCCTGATTTGAATGGGATAAACTGTTTTAAACTGGATTTTAATTGCCCATTCTATTTGATAAATGATTTTGACGTACGAACTGCTTTATGAAATATGATAACGTAGCATAATTGTTGATTACATTTAAAGCATGCTTAAAATGGTAATGACTTGATAATTTGACTGATGTGTTGCATTATGGACACTGGGTACCTTGGAACCTCGCGTTCCTTGGGAGTTTACCATTTGGTCTGATCCGCCACTTGGGGGTACCTCGGACTACGTCCCTTGGGTGTTATTGTCAGGCGACCTGGACTGGGCCTGGGCTGTGTTTTCTTTGTCCGCACACATTCAGTGGTTTTGATTTGAATTATGGCCAGCGGGTCGGAACTGTTTTATTTACTGTATGGGAATTCACTAGACCTTATGGTCTAACCCTCGCTTTCCAAATTCTTTTCTTTCTTAATTGTTACAGGAGTAGCCCGAGGGAGAGAGAAGGGCAAGGATAAGGTCTGATGTCTAGATAGAGTCAGCCTTGGTTTTCTCCTTTTACACACTCTAGATACCTAAAGTTATTATCTCAGCCGTGGAGGGTTGTTCCACGTGCACTATTAGACACGTTTCCTTTTGATTAAGTACTTTATATATTTTTCCGTTGCGTTAGATCACTGGGATTGTTACTGTTATTATTATTATATCTGTTGGGATTCGAGGTGTTACAACTGCTTTCTTTTTGCTCTTAGGAGCACCTTCAGTGTGTGTGTTAGAAGAAGAAGGGATGTTTTCAGGAGCATTAGGATCAGGGATAGAGGAGACGAACATTCCAAATTTAAGCATGGAACGATCAGGTCTAGGACATCTACGAGTGAATTCAAGACCCTTTTTGTTTTTAACATTTCTCCCTGATGCTAATATTTCATCAACCTTTTCAGAGGCGTCACTTCATCCTTTGATGGTGACCTTTTCAGCATTAAGTTCAGCCAGGGCTCTTTCTTTGGCAGCAAGAGCCCTTTCTCTTTCAATACAGAGAGTTTGATTTACAGAGACCTGATCCTTATAGTTTTCTTCCAGAATGGTAAGTTGTTTTATCTTTTCATGACACTCTTTGAGTTGATCACGAAGATCAATGTTCATTTTCTCAGCAGAGGTCTTACCATTAAGGGCTTTATAGAGATCAAGGGTCAGTAGATCCAATTGAGTTAGACTTTCAAGAGGAACAACAGGAGTAGGTACCTGACTGGAAGATTCAGTCGCAGAGGTGGAAGCTTCAGGAGCTTGAGTAGGAGCCTCTTCAGGGACCTCTTCTATCTTAGCCATGAGAGCTAAGTCAGGTTCCTCAATAATGGCCATCAGTGCCACTGGAGTAGTATCTTCCTCATCTTATGAGTCGTCAGAGGAGACATCATCCCAATCGCAGTCTTCTGCGATAAGACCTTTACCTTTGCGCTGAGATTTCATCTTCTTGTAGTTTTTTTCAGCCTTTGGTATTTGGGATTTTTGGAGGAAGATTTGGTGGAAGAAGGATCAAACTGATTTTTCTTGTACCTGCAATCATTAGCAAAGTGTCCTTTGCCCTGACAATTGTAGCAGGTAGCAGTATCCTTATCAACAGATTCTGTTTTAGGCTTGTCAGTAAGAGTAAGAGGTTTCCTTCTTTGGAAGTTTCCCTTTTTGGCAAACTTTTTAAAGGAGCGAGTAAGTAGAGCCAGAGATTCATTAAAACCAGGATCTGATTCTGACATGTCAGAATCAGAAGATTCTAATTCAGTAATTGTGACAGAAGAAGGAGTAGCAACAGTAGGAACTGAATCAGAGACCAGTGCAACAGAAGTGCTTTTGGAATCTTTAGTATCTCTTATGAGATTCTTTTTCAGTTTCTTCTGTTGTTCACGGTTCAGAAGAATACCGTACAATTCACTTAGTGTGAGTGTCTTTATGTCTTTGGACATAGTTAAGCAGGAGGTGTAAATTTCCCAATGTTCAGGAAGAGCTTCCATGAACTTGGTAATCACCTCAGAGTTAGGATAGACAGTACCAATAGTCTTCAGGTCGATCAGGAGACAGTTGAATCTCTGATGTATCTGGGAGAGGGTTTCATCCTTCTGATGAATGAAGCTTTCATACTGACGAACCAAGAAGATCTTTCTTGATTCCATGAGAACTGCAGTACCTTCGTATTGGACACAAAGAGTGTTCCAAATTTCTTTAGCAGAACGAAGATGACAGACAGAGTGAAAGATGTCATCAGGGAGTGACATGGCAATGAGAGACCTAGCCTTGGTGTCAATATTGACAAGGCGTCTGTCTTCGTCATTCCAGTCAGTCACATGCTTGACCAGTTCCCTTGCGGGTATAGCAGGTTGGCCGTTAGCGGCAGGAACAGCATGGACAGTTTGTGTGGGCACGTGTGGTCCATTTTCCAAGAAGTAGGGAATTTGGGGATCAGAACCGGATAGAAAAAGTTCCATCCTGGTTTTCCAAATAGCAAAGTTGTCTTTGTTAAACCTTGGAGGTTTTCCAGAAGAGCCGGTATCAAAGTAGTTATCCTTAGCTTGAAGAGCCATGGATTTGAGAGAAAGAGGATCACAAGATTTTTCTTAAAAAAAGATAGCTTGAATCTGCTCTGATACCACTTGTTGGTCCCAAGGGGGTGACCTTCAAGTAAGGATAGTGTATGGGATTATAGAAGGGGGGGTTGAATATAATCACACCAAATTTTCACTTTTAAATTCTTTGTTGTATTAACAATATGAATTTACAGATTGTTACGGAAATAGAAAAGACTAAAGTCTAAACTAAACAATCTAAGTTTCTTTCACTATGCACTAGAGTGAGAAGACTAGAAAAGAGAAGAAGATAGAGGGAATAAGAGAGAAAGGATTTGGGTGATAAGTAGGGTGAAGAAGTGGTTTGGAGAACCTTTCTTCAAGTCCTATTTATACCCCATGCATTAAATGCATGCAGACTCACTTTTGTGTATGTGTCACACTCTAAGTGGTCCTATGTACTATTTACTATAAACAAATATCTTTTGCATGGTGTGCAAAAGAAGGTTCATGTAAACAGTTGCCTTGAGGTCTGATAAGTACGGAGGGAACAGAAAAGAGACTGTCCTTATGTACTTTTTGTGTCAGTAAATGCGGATAATCCTTTTGTGCATTAGATTAAGACATTACACTAATCCTTCAGGATCAGGATACTGATCAGTGAGGAATGCTCTGATACTGAGGTAGATCAGAGGTCACTGTATCCTGATGAGTCTTCAGGATGTCATACGAATTTGATCACCTGCTATCACTGAGTTCCGTCTTCAGATCACGAGCATGCTGGTCCTGTCATCAGATAATTTTTTGACGTCGCTGATGGTTCTTGAGTATGATCTTGATGTCTTCAGGAGGTCTTCACTTCGATGGTCAGGATCAGTAGACGTCAGAACAGACTCGTTCATCTCCTGATCCTGATCCCGATGATTATAAAAATAAGTTACAGCATAAGTAACATGGAATAACACTGAACAATCTCAGTGATAATTCCTCAAGCTATAACAGAAGTAAAAACTTATTCACTAAGTAAAGAAACAGGATCATTATCATTTCATCAGGTTTTAGGAGAGCTGGATCAACATTTAGGTTAGGGGAAATTGGCGTGTATGCCCATAAGGCCACCCCACTTTAACCTCCTACCCATTCATTCTCCCTCGTACCGTCCCATACCCATGAAAGTACGTTAACAAAGGAGTAAAAACGGACCTAGCATAAAACGACAAAAAAAACCACGCTGACCAATTTCAGTTTGACCTAGCTCCGTTAAGAGAGTCTTACACGGACCTAGGTCCGTTATAACGTACCTGAAGCAAAAAGACAAAATAATACGGTTTTTGATCTTCTTTGACCAGGGGCGTTAAACGTCCTTGGGTAGGTTCGTTATTTTAGGGTTTTCCACGTTGTTGGTTTGATTTTGCATGTAACACGTTTTTTATCATGATCCACGAATTATTGTCGTACAACCGGTGTCTAGTTCATTATAAATGGACCCAAAGACATGAAAGAAGACATCACCCATTTATCATTCAATCTCATATATGTTTTGTGTTTTTGATATACGAAAATGAGTTCTAAGCACAATAAAGTTCCACGTTTTTTGTTTGATTTTGCATGTAACACCTTTTTTGTCATGATTTACTAATTATTGTCGTACAACCAGTGTCTAGTTCATTATAAATGGACCTAAAGACGTCACCATTTATCATTCAATTTCATATCTGTTTTGTGTTTTTGATATACGAAAATGAGTGCTAAGCACAATAAAGTTCCATTGTGTTTTGCGGGTGGTGGTTGGTGGGAGCAAAACAACGAAGGAGGATGAGAGTTTTCAACGGACCTTCCACAAAAGACCCCTATGGTAGCAGCAAGAAGTAAATTTCGGGACGAAATTTCTTTCAACAGGGGGTAAATGTGACAACCGACAATTTTTGACCTTCAGTTTAGCTACTCGTTAAATCACTCAGTAGCGTTTCTGTAGGTTAAAAATTTAGTTGCCTAAGTTATTAAATGAAACTAGGTTAGTTGCGTGAAAAAGTTAGGTTAAAACCTAAAAGTTCCGAAAACTGCCCGAAAAGGGCCGAACCGACCCGAAATCATCCGATAATCCTAAAATGCCAAATTTAAAGTAATTTCTGAAAAAATTAAGTTATTTTATTTAAAATATAAGCAAACTAATTTAAATGATCCAAAATTTCCTTGAAAAAGTCGGTTTTTACCAAAAAACGTCAAAAACCCGGTACTGCGTCGAATTGACAGTGTAGAACTACACTGTTTTATAAAAAAAAAAAAATATGTGTGAGAGGTTGGGTGGGCCCCACAAGGGCCGGCCACCCCACCCCCCTAGGCTCTCTCTCTCTCTTTTCCATACAAAATAATGATTTTGTTCATTTTCCAATCTTCCATCATCTCATTTTCAAAATTTTTCTTTCTCTCTCTACTCTCTCTCTCTTCAAATTTCTCTCTAAAATCAGCCAACAAACCTCCAAGAATCTGAGTTTTTTAACAAATCCAAACAAGATTTTGAAGCTCCATTGGTTGTTGTATCAAAGGTAAGAATGAATGCATGTTTAAACTTCGATTTTAACCCATTTTGGGAGCTTTTTCCTACCTTCTTTGAGGTTTAAACCCTCTTTTATAGTTTAATAACAATCTTGATGTTTGAAGATGAGATTGAACCTTAGAAATGTGTTAAAACATTCAAAGGAGGTGAAAATCAATGAATCTTCCATAAGAACACAAGTTTGATAGTAAAATCTTGTTGTTTGATGTTTTTGGATCATCACTTTGGGGCTGAACTTTATTGATAGTTCATGCATGAGTCTTGATGGTGTTAAAACATATTTTGTCCATTTTTCTCTTGAATAATCTGATTTGTGGGTGTAATGGCAAGAAAAACCCCAAAAGTTTATGATTTTATGTGTTTTGGTAATGAAAATGGAGTTTGATTCTTGACAGATTATGTCCAAGATTTTGCATGTGGTTTATACGACCCAAAAAGGGTTTTCTCGAACTCATTTCTTTTTGAAATTTTTATGGATTAATATTTAAGGTGTTAGGGTTCAAACCCCACTGGATTTGTGTAAAAACTCCAAGATTTAAGCCACTAACCATCATGAAACATTTTCGTGTGCAACAGCACTTGGTCAGGAATTTGGGTCATCTTCAAACTTGTATAACTCTTTGATAACTTATCTAAAATACAAACTTTTTGATTCTAAACTCAAGTACTCTGAGTTAGCTTTCCAATGAGTCCAAAATCATGTCATTTAGAGAAGTTTTGAGGGCCTAACCAGTGAAAACAAGTTGATGGTGCAAGCTGTCCCAAGATGGCAGATCCACATGCACAACTTTAAAGAGGCATATCTCTCTCTAAAATCACCTAAATGATGTGAATCTTATCTCATTAGCTTGGTATATGTTTTATTTAGAAAATCCCTTTTGAAATTCGTGAGTTGGTGGGATAATGAACTCTCTATGAACAAAACTTCACTGACATGTATCTTTGAAAAATGAAAGTGTGCACTGATTTTGCAAAAATATTTAAAAATAGTAAAAGAACTCTAAAAATTGTGAAATTTGGTGGAATTGTTCCTAACATCCCCTAATTCAGAGGGTAAAAATTTAAGGATTTAATATTTAGAGGACCTAAGTTCAAAATAGCAATTTCTACAACTCAAAATTTGTGACAGATTCTGGAAATTTCATAAAAACCCAATTTTATAAACTTTGAACTTCCAAAATGTTTGGAAGACTTTCAAATGTGACAAAATGAATTTTTATTAGGTTGGACTATAAAAATGATATAATGGCATTATATGGATTTCGGTACGATTTTTGATAAGGACCGTTGGACCTAGAACTTACGTTAAAATTACGTGTTTGATAGGACGACCCTAGTTCGGAGCCGGGAATTAGATCACGCACCAACCCTTACGAATCCGCACTAAAAGCTTGAGGTGAGTATTCACAGCCCCATTTTCACCGTTTTTACGAAGTTTTTGGGGTGAAAAGCATGTTATGAATAAATGTGTTTAATTGTGAACTTGTTGCGAAATGAAATGAATTATCGAAATGAAATGATTTATTGTGACAAAATGAAATGAATCGTTTATTTGAAATGTTATGAAATGTTTTTATAAAATGAAATAAATTGAAATGTGAGTATGATAATGAAATGTATTATTGAAATGAAATGTTTTGTGTATATTGAAATGAAATGAAATGGGAATATGCTTTGTGTATCGAAATGAATTGAAATGAAATGAATTCGAGTATCGAAATAAAATGAAATGAAATGTTTTATGAGATAAAATTTTCGATATGTTGAAACATGATATAGTGAGCATAAAATGAAAATGTCCCCTGCACTACTATTAACCCTTACAAATTGGGCCTATGATACAAGTGGATAGCGCTATTTGGATTGACATACCCACCTAGAACTGACGAGTAATAGGTGCACTGTATTGAAAAATATTCACCCCGGCTGGAATTAGTTTTCCCCGGCAAGGTTGGATAGGGGCGTAGCTATGTCACAAAATGAAGGATTGTAGTAACTCACTAATGCATATCATGTAATTAACACATCACTGGGAAAATTTACTTACTGTTTGATACCAAACTGCTATTTTTGGGTGAATGAACTGATTCACCAAACTGTTTACAAAGAAAATGTTGCGAACAAACGTTTTATCAGAATTGATGTTGTACATAACTGTTTTGCATCTATAAAACCTGTGAACTCACCAACTCTTGTAGTTGACACTTGTTTAACATGCTTTTCAGGAAATCCGAAAGTTTGATCAGGTCTTTAGTGGAATGTTGTGTTCACCAATCGAGACAATGTCTATTTTGTTTAAGTCTGTAAAACTTGAATTATGGTTGGGTTGTAATTCTTTTTAAACTATTTTAATTTATATTATGAATGATTGGTGTGGTTTATCTCCTATCGCGATGAAATCTTAACTGTCACACCTCGCGGTTCCGCTTAGCGGGGTGTTACAGATTTGGTATCAGAGCCATAGGTTATAGAGAACATCGGTTTTTCATGAAAACCAAGTACTATAACCCGCTTTTTCCAAAATAAGTTAAAACTTTTAAGATTTCAAAGAATAGGAGAATTAGATATTAGTATGATTAGTATAGGTGTTATTCTGATATATCATAGATATGCGGAGCCTGATCACCTACGCCTAGCCACGATATAAGTAGGATAAGACTTATAAATTGATCATACTGTTAGGGTTTAAAAGTTGAAACTTTCTGAAAATTTCCTGAAAAATGTGAAATTGTGTGAGTTTGCATATGACATGTACAAAATTACTTATTTCAGAAAAATTTTATTTTCCCGCAAATTAACTAAATTCTTTTATCGCAGTATCATGTCTCACGAGACAGACCCTTCCGAATACCGATCCCATGGATCTCCCGAGCATCCCCGGAGTGGGAACAGTGTCCCCCGTGACCCTTACAGTGATAGCGATGCCGATTCGCACCGACCTGTCCCGGCACCACGACCTGGACTTAGGGTTCGCGCTACCGCTCGAAAGAGCGTGCCCTTACCCACCAGGATGACCTTCCGTGTTTCCGCTGGGGACGGGGCAGGGCCATCTCGGGTGAGAGGCCGAGGCGGATCCTCGTCGTCGTCGTCATCTTCGACATCGGCATCTCCACCACCCTACCGACCATCGTCTTCAGTGCCGCCTGCCGTCCGACCACCGCCTGTTGCCCGACCATCACCAGTTCCTCGACCGCCACACATGGCTCGTACCCCCGTCCTATGCATGAGAGGAATGACTCAGACTGAGCGTCAGGAGGTCACACGTCTCGGCCGAGGTCAGGGTATCCATGAGCATATGATCGACCACCATGATCATATGATCGATTCCCTGATCGATGTGGCCGGAGCTGATAGCCAGCAGCTCACTCGAGTGGTGACTCTTCTTAGCCACACCATGGCCTCGCTTCACCACTTGTACGCAGTGGTGTATGTGGTGGTGGCCTTAGTGGTGCTGCTATTCGGGTGGACTGTCTGGAGGGCGAGATTCTAGGAAAAAGGGATCTTTTGGTAGACCGTTTGTCGAACTCTCTTTTATGAACTGATTATTTTTGAGGCGTGATGCCTAATTTTCGAACAATTCGTGACTATTTTGGATGATTGTAAAACTATGATGATCTTTTGGGGTATTCGGTTTAACCGATGATACTTATGCTATGACTTTATGCTTAGAATGAATTTCACGTTATGAATTGCATGATATGTTTATAATTGGGATGTTTGATTTTTATGCAACTAACGATCTCATTGGATAGCATGATAGTCGCTAACTTGCGAAATAACTATGGCTAGATTAAGTAGTGTAGTTCATAAGTTACAAGAACTTAGACTTTAATAGCTTGTCACTAAATGCCTCTATTATGGTTATGTTTTAGAAACATGCCTCTAAGAAGGGAAGATCCGGAACTTGCAAGGCTCGTTTTGGAACAAGTTTTGGCTTCTCTCCCTATCATAATTAGTCAAATGGCAACCAGATTCACCAGCAACGCTATCAGATCAGGAACAATTTCCAACGACAAGGTTAAGGGAAAGAGGAAGATGGAGGAACCTACCAAACCGCAGTTCAAGAGAAACTCAGGCAAGGACAGAAGAGTAACCAGAGACTACGGAATTCAGACTCAGGTGGCTAAGAAGGAAAAGGGGACATATCTGAAGTGTGGCAAGTGCGGGAATCACCATACCGGAGGGTGCGTCATATGTCTTAAGTGCGGCAAGGGAGGCCATGTTGACAAGGATTGCAGAAGGCGAACCTGTTATGAGTGTGGAAGCCCCGATCACTACCGAAATGCGTGTCCCAAGCGACACCATAGACCTCGCAAAAACCCAACTCCACCAGCAAACCAAGGAAACCGTGGAGGTCTGGCTCGAGGAAGAGCACTCGTGATTGGAGCGGAAGGAGTGAAGCAGAACCCGGATGTGGTCACAGGTACGTTTCTTCTCAACAACTAACCTACTACTGTGCTTTTTGATTCCGGAGCCGATAGAAACCATGTGTCGTTAGAATCCAGGCCTAAGATAAGCAAGAAGTCACAAAACTTGAAAGAGGAGCATTTAATTGAATATTCCAACGGAGAATTAGTTAGGGCTAACAAAGTAATCAGAAAATGCACTCTAGGCTTAGCTGGAAGGGATTTTAGCATAGACTTGACCCCGATCAAGATAGGGAGTATTGACATAATAGTGGGTATGGATTGGATGTCCAACCACCGAGTGACATTATGCTGTGCTGAGAAGATAGATAGGCTAGCATTAAACGATGGAGGTGTACTCGAGGTGCACGGAGGGAAGCCGAAAAGAGATATCAAGTTAGTAGCGTTCATAATTATGCGTAGCCATCTGCGAAAGGAATGAGTAGCATTCATGGCGCACGTAGTATATAAGAAAGCAAAAGAGAAGTAAATCCAGGATATTCTAGTAGTACGGGAATTTCCTGAGGTATTCCCGGAAGAGCTACCTGGATTACCTCCACCACGACAAGTAGAATTCCACATCGACTTAGTCCCTGGAGCAGGCCCCATAGCAAAGTCACCTTACCGACTAGCGCCATCCGAGATGCAGGAGCTGTCTAACCAACTTCAAGAGCTGCTGGACAAAGGATTCATTCGACCCAGCTCTTCGCCCTGGGGAGCCTCTGTGTTGTTCGTTAAAAGAAAAAGGGATCTTTTCGCATGTGCATTGATTTCAGGGAGCTGAGCAAGATCACTATCAAGAACCAATACCCTCTTCCACGCATCGACGATCTGTTCGATCAACTGCAAGGAGCAACGTACTTTCCCAAGATCGATCTTCGATCTGGCTACCATCAAATGCGAGTTCGTGAGGAAGACATCGCAAAGACAGCGTTCAGAACTCGTTATGGTCATTATGAGTTCTTAGTCATGCCTTTTGGTTTGACGAACGCTCCAACAGTGTTCATGGATCTGATGAACCAAGTATGTCGGCCATACTTAGATAAGTTTGTAATTGTCTTCATAGACGACATTCTAATCTACTCACAGAGTAAGGAGGACCACGAGTATCACCTGAGGCTGATATTGGAACTGCTGAAAGCCGAACAGCTATACGCCAAATTCTCAAAGTGCGAATTTTGGATCCGAGAAGTTTACTTTCTAGGACATGTGCTGAATAAAGAAGGAATCCACGTCGATCCAGCCAAGGTTGAGGCCGTAAAGGAATGGAAGCCCCGAAGACACCAACGGAAATTCGACAATTTCTCGGATTAGCCGGTTACTACCGGCGATTCATTGCAAATTTCTCCAAAATTGCGCAGCTGCTGACAACCCTAACGCAAAAGGACAAGAAGTTCATCTGGGGAGAGAAACAAGAGGAAGCATTCCAGTTGCTCAAGCATAAGTTGTGCAATGCACCCATTCTGGCGTTACCCGAAGGAACGGATAACTTTGTGGTGTATTGCGATGCTTCACATCAAGGCTTGGGAAGTGTCCTGGTGCAGAACGAGAAGGTTATTGCCTATGCATCCAGACAACTGAAGGTTCACGAGGAGAACTACACCACCCACGACTTGGAGCTCGGAGCAGTGGTGTTTGTCCTTAAGATTTGGAGACACTATCTCTACGGCACCAAATGTACCATCTATACGGACCACAAGAGTCTCCAGTATATTCTCGATCAGAAAATGCTGAATAGGAAACAGAGAAGATGGGTTGAATTTCTCAACGAAATCGTATGCGGCATGGGATGCCAATCTAAATCCGTTGGAATTCCAGATTGACGATAGAACACTACTGAAGGTATCACCATGGAAAAGGCTAATAGGATTTGGAAAGAAAGGAAATTGAGCCCCCGATTCGTTGGATCATTTGAGATCTTGGAAAGAAATCGGACCAGTCCCCTACGAATTAAACCTACCCCCAGAGCTCAGCTCTATACATGACACTTTCCACGTGTCAAATCTGAAGAAATTTCCGTCAGAAGAGACAGTGGTATTACTTCTGGAGGAAATCCAAATCGATGAACAACTGCGTACCACTGAGGAACCAACCGAAATCCTTGATTGAGAAATCAAGCAACTTAGGTGCAGCAAGATACCGATCGTCAAGGACCGTTGCATGGACCAGAGTTTACCTGAAAACGAGAAGCTTTTATAAAGAGCAAATACCCTCATCTTTCACAAAAGATCCCTATGGTAGCAGCAAGAAGTAAATTTCGGGACGAAATTTCTTTCAACAGGGGGTAAATGTGACAACCGACAATTTTTGACCTTCAGTTTAGCTACTCGTTAAATCACTCAGTAGCGTTTCCGTAGGTTAAAAATTTAGTTGCCTAAGTTATTAAATGAAACTAGGTTAGTTGCGTGAAAAAGTTAGGTTAAAACCTAAAAGTTCCGAAAACTGCCCGAAAAGGGCCGAACCGACCCGAAATCATCCGATAATCCTAAAATGCCAAATTTAAAGTAATTTCTGAAAAAATTAAGTTATTTTATTTAAAATATAAGCAAACTAATTTAAATGATCCAAAATTTCCTTGAAAAAGTCGGTTTTTACCAAAAACGTCAAAAACCCGGTACTGCGTCGAATTGACAGTGTAGAACTACACTGTTTTATAAAAAAAAAAATAATATGTGTGAGAGGTTGGGTGGGCCCCACAAGGGCGGCCACCCCACCCCCTAGGCTCTCTCTCTCTCTTTTCCATACAAAATAATGATTTTGTTCATTTTCCAATCTTCCATCATCTCATTTTCAAAATTTTTCTTTCTCTCTCTACTCTCTCTCTCTTCAAATTTCTCTCTAAAATCAGCCAACAAACCTCCAAGAATCTGAGTTTTTTAACAAATCCAAACAAGATTTTGAAGCTCCATTGGTTGTTGTATCAAAGGTAAGAATGAATGCATGTTTAAACTTCGATTTTAACCCATTTTGGGAGCTTTTTCCTACCTTCTTTGAGGTTTAAACCCTCTTTTATAGTTTAATAACAATCTTGATGTTTGAAGATGAGATTGAACCTTAGAAATGTGTTAAAACATTCAAAGGAGGTGAAAATCAATGAACCTTCCATAAGAACACAAGTTTGATAGTAAAATCTTGTTGTTTGATGTTTTTGGATCATCACTTTGGGGCTGAACTTTATTGATAGTTCATGCATGAGTCTTGATGGTGTTAAAACATATTTTGTCCATTTTTCTCTTGAATAATCTGATTTGTGGGTGTAATGGCAAGAAAAACCCCAAAAGTTTATGATTTTATGTGTTTTGGTAATGAAAATGGAGTTTGATTCTTGACAGATTCTGTCCAAGATTTTGCATGTGGTTTATACGACCCAAAAAGGGTTTTCTCGAACTCATTTCTTTTTGAAATTTTTATGGATTAATATTTAAGGTGTTAGGGTTCAAACCCCACTGGATTTGTGTAAAAACTCCAAGATTTAAGCCACTAACCATCATGAAACATTTTCGTGTGCAACAGCACTTGGTCAGGAATTTGGGTCATCTTCAAACTTGTATAACTCTTTGATAACTTATCTAAAATACAAACTTTTTGATTCTAAACTCAAGTACTCTGAGTTAGCTTTCCAATGAGTCCAAAATCATGTCATTTAGAGAAGTTTTGAGGGCCTAACCAATGAAAACAAGTTGATGGTGCAAGCTGTCCCAAGATGGCAGATCCACATGCACAACTTTAAAGAGGCATATCTCTCTCAAAAATCACCTAAATGATGTGAATCTTATCTCATTAGCTTGGTATATGTTTTATTTAGAAAATCCATTTTGAAATTCGTGAGTTGGTGGGATAATGAACTCTCTATGAACAAAACTTCACTGACATGTATCTTTGAAAAATGAAAGTGTGCACTGATTTTGCAAAAATATTTAAAAATAGTAAAAGAACTCTAAAAATTGTGAAATTTGGTGTAATTGTTCCTAACATCCCCTAATTCAGAGGGTAAAAATTTAAGGATTTAATATTTAGAGGACCTAAGTTCAAAATAGCAATTTCTACAACTCAAAATTTGTGACAGATTCTGGAAATTTCATAAAAACCCAATTTTATAAACTTTGAACTTCCAAAATGTTTGGAAGACCTTCAAATGTGACAAAATGAATTTTTATTAGGTTGGACTATAAAAATGATATAATGGCATTATATGGATTTCGGTACGATTTTTGATAAGGACCGTTGGACCTAGAACTTACGTTAAAATTACGTGTTTGATAGGACGACCCTAGTTCGGAGCCGGGAATTAGATCACGCACCAACCCTTACGAATCCGCACTAAAAGCTTGAGGTGAGTATTCACAGCCCCATTTTCACCGTTTTTACGAAGTTTTTGGGGTGAAAAGCATGTTATGAATAAATGTGTTTAATTGTGAACTTGTTGCGAAATGAAATGAATTATCGAAATGAAATGATTTATTGTGACAAAATGAAATGAATCGTTTATTTGAAATGTTATGAAATGTTTTTATAAAATGAAATAAATTGAAATGTGAGTATGATAATGAAATGTATTATTGAAATGAAATGTTTTGTGTATATTGAAATGAAATGAAATGGGAATATGCTTTGTGTATCGAAATGAATTGAAATGAAATGAATTCGAGTATCGAAATAAAATGAAATGAAATGTTTTATGAGATAAAATTTTCGATATGTTGAAACATGATATAGTGAGCATAAAATGAAAATGTCCCCTGCACTACTATTAACCCTTACAAATTGGGCCTATGATACAAGTGGATAGCGCTATTTGGATTGACATACCCACCTAGAACTGACGAGTAATAGGTGCACTGTATTGAAAAATATTCACCCCGGCTGGAATTAGTTTTCCCCCGGCAAGGTTGGATAGGGGCGTAGCTATGTCACAAAATGAAGGATTGTAGTAACTCACTAATGCATATCATGTAATTAACACATCACTGGGAAAATTTACTTACTGTTTGATACCAAACTGCTATTTTTGGGTGAATGAACTGATTCACCAAACTGTTTACAAAGAAAATGTTGCGAACAAACGTTTTATCAGAATTGATGTTGTACATAACTGTTTTGCATCTATAAAACCTGTGAACTCACCAACTCTTGTAGTTGACACTTGTTTAACATGCTTTTCAGGAAATCCGAAAGTTTGATCAGGTCTTTAGTGGAATGTTGTGTTCACCAATCGAGACAATGTCTATTTTGTTTAAGTCTGTAAAACTTGAATTATGGTTGGGTTGTAATTCTTTTTAAACTATTTTAATTTATATTATGAATGATTGGTGTGGTTTATCTCCTATCGCGATGAAATCTTAACTGTCACACCTCGCGGTTCCGCTTAGCGGGGTGTTACAGATTTGGTATCAGAGCCATAGGTTATAGAGAACATCGGTTTTTCATGAAAACCAAGTACTATAACCCGCTTTTTCCAAAATAAGTTAAAACTTTTAAGATTTCAAAGAATAGGAGAATTAGATATTAGTATGATTAGTATAGGTGTTATTCTGATATATCATAGATATGCGGAGCCTGATCACCTACGCCTAGCCACGATATAAGTAGGATAAGACTTATAAATTGATCATACTGTTAGGGTTTAAAAGTTGAAACTTTCTGAAAATTTCCTGAAAAATGTGAAATTGTGTGAGTTTGCATATGACATGTACAAAATTACTTATTTCAGAAAAATTTTATTTTCCCGCAAATTAACTAAATTCTTTTATCGCAGTATCATGTCTCACGAGACAGACCCTTCCGAATACCGATCCCATGGATCTCCCGAGCATCCCGGAGTGGGAACAGTGTCCCCCGTGACCCTTACAGTGATAGCGATGCCGATTCGCACCGACCTGTCCCGGCACCACGACCTGGACTTAGGGTTCGCGCTACCGCTCGAAAGAGCTTGCCCTTACCCACCAGGATGACCTTCCGTGTTTCCGCTGGGGACGGGGCAGGGCCATCTCGGGTGAGAGGCCGAGGCGGATCCTCGTCGTCGTCGTCATCTTCGACATCGGCATCTCCACCACCCTACCGACCATCGTCTTCAGTGCCGCCTGCCGTCCGACCACCGCCTGTTGCCCGACCATCACCAGTTCCTCGACCGCCACACATGGCTCGTACCCCCGTCCTATGCATGAGAGGAATGACTCAGACTGAGCGTCAGGAGGTCACACGTCTCGGCCGAGGTCAGGGTATCCATGAGCATATGATCGACCACCATGATCATATGATCGATTCCCTGATCGATGTGGCCGGAGCTGATAGCCAGCAGCTCACTCGAGTGGTGACTCTTCTTAGCCACACCATGGCCTCGCTTCACCACTTGTACGCAGTGGTGTATGTGGTGGTGGCCTTAGTGGTGCTGCTATTCGGGTGGACTGTCTGGAGGGCGAGATTCTAGGAAAAAGGGATTTTTTGGTAGACCGTTTGTCGAACTCTCTTTTATGAACTGATTATTTTTGAGGCGTGATGCCTAATTTTCGAACAATTCGTGACTATTTTGGATGATTGTAAAACTATGATGATCTTTTGGGGTATTCGGTTTAACCGATGATACTTATGCTATGACTTTATGCTTAGAATGAATTTCACGTTATGAATTGCATGATATGTTTATAATTGGGATGTTTGATTTTTATGCAACTAACGATCTCATTGGATAGCATGATAGTCGCTAACTTGCGAAATAACTATGGCTAGATTAAGTAGTGTAGTTCATAAGTTACAAGAACTTAGACTTTAATAGCTTGTCACTAAATGCCTCTATTATGGTTATGTTTTAGAAACATGCCTCTAAGAAGGGAAGATCCGGAACTTGCAAGGCTCGTTTTGGAACAAGTTTTGGCTTCTCTCCCTATCATAATTAGTCAAATGGCAACCAGATTCACCAGCAACGCTATCAGATCAGGAACAATTTCCAACGACAAGGTTAAGGGAAAGAGGAAGATGGAGGAACCTACCAAACCGCAGTTCAAGAGAAACTCAGGCAAGGACAGAAGAGTAACCAGAGACTACGGAATTCAGACTCAGGTGGCTAAGAAGGAAAAGGGGACATATCTGAAGTGTGGCAAGTGCGGGAATCACCATACCGGAGGGTGCGTCATATGTCTTAAGTGCGGCAAGGGAGGCCATGTTGACAAGGATTGCAGAAGGCGAACCTGTTATGAGTGTGGAAGCCCCGATCACTACCGAAATGCGTGTCCCAAGCGACACCATAGACCTCGCAAAAACCCAACTCCACCAGCAAACCAAGGAAACCGTGGAGGTCTGGCTCGAGGAAGAGCACTCGTGATTGGAGCGGAAGGAGTGAAGCAGAACCCGGATGTGGTCACAGGTACGTTTCTTCTCAACAACTAACCTACTACTGTGCTTTTTGATTCCGGAGCCGATAGAAACCATGTGTCGTTAGAATCCAGGCCTAAGATAAGCAAGAAGTCACAAAACTTGAAAGAGGAGCATTTAATTGAATATTCCAACGGAGAATTAGTTAGGGCTAACAAAGTAATCAGAAAATGCACTCTAGGCTTAGCTGGAAGGGATTTTAGCATAGACTTGACCCCGATCAAGATAGGGAGTATTGACATAATAGTGGGTATGGATTGGATGTCCAACCACCGAGTGACATTATGCTGTGCTGAGAAGATAGATAGGCTAGCATTAAACGATGGAGGTGTACTCGAGGTGCACGGAGGGAAGCCGAAAAGAGATATCAAGTTAGTAGCGTTCATAATTATGCGTAGCCATCTGCGAAAGGAATGAGTAGCATTCATGGCGCACGTAGTATATAAGAAAGCAAAAGAGAAGTAAATCCAGGATATTCTAGTAGTACGGGAATTTCCTGAGGTATTCCCGGAAGAGCTACCTGGATTACCTCCACCACGACAAGTAGAATTCCACATCGACTTAGTCCCTGGAGCAGGCCCCATAGCAAAGTCACCTTACCGACTAGCGCCATCCGAGATGCAGGAGCTGTCTAACCAACTTCAAGAGCTGCTGGACAAAGGATTCATTCGACCCAGCTCTTCGCCCTGGGGAGCCTCTGTGTTGTTCGTTAAAAAGAAAAAGGGATCTTTTCGCATGTGCATTGATTTCAGGGAGCTGAGCAAGATCACTATCAAGAACCAATACCCTCTTCCACGCATCGACGATCTGTTCGATCAACTGCAAGGAGCAACGTACTTTCCCAAGATCGATCTTCGATCTGGCTACCATCAAATGCGAGTTCGTGAGGAAGACATCGCAAAGACAGCGTTCAGAACTCGTTATGGTCATTATGAGTTCTTAGTCATGCCTTTTGGTTTGACGAACGCTCCAACAGTGTTCATGGATCTGATGAACCAAGTATGTCGGCCATACTTAGATAAGTTTGTAATTGTCTTCATAGACGACATTCTAATCTACTCACAGAGTAAGGAGGACCACGAGTATCACCTGAGGCTGATATTGGAACTGCTGAAAGCCGAACAGCTATACGCCAAATTCTCAAAGTGCGAATTTTGGATCCGAGAAGTTTACTTTCTAGGACATGTGCTGAATAAAGAAGGAATCCACGTCGATCCAGCCAAGGTTGAGGCCGTAAAGGAATGGAAGCCCCGAAGACACCAACGGAAATTCGACAATTTCTCGGATTAGCCGGTTACTACCGGCGATTCATTGCAAATTTCTCCAAAATTGCGCAGCTGCTGACAACCCTAACGCAAAAGGACAAGAAGTTCATCTGGGGAGAGAAACAAGAGGAAGCATTCCAGTTGCTCAAGCATAAGTTGTGCAATGCACCCATTCTGGCGTTACCCGAAGGAACGGATAACTTTGTGGTGTATTGCGATGCTTCACATCAAGGCTTGGGAAGTGTCCTGGTGCAGAACGAGAAGGTTATTGCCTATGCATCCAGACAACTGAAGGTTCACGAGGAGAACTACACCACCCACGACTTGGAGCTCGGAGCAGTGGTGTTTGTCCTTAAGATTTGGAGACACTATCTCTACGGCACCAAATGTACCATCTATACGGACCACAAGAGTCTCCAGTATATTCTCGATCAGAAAATGCTGAATAGGAAACAGAGAAGATGGGTTGAATTTCTCAACGAAATCGTATGCGGCATGGGATGCCAATCTAAATCCGTTGGAATTCCAGATTGACGATAGAACACTACTGAAGGTATCACCATGGAAAAGGCTAATAGGATTTGGAAAGAAAGGAAATTGAGCCCCCGATTCGTTGGATCATTTGAGATCTTGGAAAGAAATCGGACCAGTCCCCTACGAATTAAACCTACCCCAGAGCTCAGCTCTATACATGACACTTTCCACGTGTCAAATCTGAAGAAATTTCCGTCAGAAGAGACAGTGGTATTACTTCTGGAGGAAATCCAAATCGATGAACAACTGCGTACCACTGAGGAACCAACCGAAATCCTTGATTGAGAAATCAAGCAACTTAGGTGCAGCAAGATACCGATCGTCAAGGACCGTTGCATGGACCAGAGTTTACCTGAAAACGAGAAGCTTTTATAAAGAGCAAATACCCTCATCTTTCACAAAAGACCCCTATGGTAGCAGCAAGAAGTAAATTTCGGGACGAAATTTCTTTCAACAGGGGGTAAATGTGACAACCGACAATTTTTGACCTTCAGTTTAGCTACTCGTTAAATCACTCAGTAGCGTTTCCGTAGGTTAAAAATTTATTTGCCTAAGTTATTAAATGAAACTAGGTTAGTTGCGTGAAAAAGTTAGGTTAAAACCTAAAAGTTCCGAAAACTGCCTGAAAAGGGCCGAACCGACCCGAAATCATCCGATAATCCTAAAATGCCAAATTTAAAGTAATTTCTGAAAAAATTAAGTTATTTTATTTAAAATATAAGCAAACTAATTTAAATGATCCAAAATTTCCTTGAAAAAGTCGGTTTTTACCAAAAAACGTCAAAAACCCGGTACTGCGTCGAATTGACAGTGTAGAACTACACTGTTTTATAAAAAAAAAAAATAATATGTGTGAGAGGTTGGGTGGGCCCCACAAGGGCCGGCCACCCCACCCCCCTAGGCTCTCTCTCTCTCTTTTCCATACAAAATAATGATTTTGTTCATTTTCCAATCTTCCATCATCTCATTTTCAAAATTTTTCTTTCTCTCTCTACTCTCTCTCTCTTCAAATTTCTCTCTAAAATCAGCCAACAAACCTCCAAGAATCTGAGTTTTTTAACAAATCCAAACAAGATTTTGAAGCTCCATTGGTTGTTGTATCAAAGGTAAGAATGAATGCATGTTTAAACTTCGATTTTAACCCATTTTGGGAGCTTTTTCCTACCTTCTTTGAGGTTTAAACCCTCTTTTATAGTTTAATAACAATCTTGATGTTTGAAGATGAGATTGAACCTTAGAAATGTGTTAAAACATTCAAAGGAGGTGAAAATCAATGAATCTTCCATAAGAACACAAGTTTGATAGTAAAATCTTGTTGTTTGATGTTTTTGGATCATCACTTTGGGGCTGAACTTTATTGATAGTTCATGCATGAGTCTTGATGGTGTTAAAACATATTTTGTCCATTTTTCTCTTGAATAATCTGATTTGTGGGTGTAATGGCAAGAAAAACCCCAAAAGTTTATGATTTTATGTGTTTTGGTAATGAAAATGGAGTTTGATTCTTGACAGATTCTGTCCAAGATTTTGCATGTGGTTTATACGACCCAAAAAGGGTTTTCTCGAACTCATTTCTTTTTGAAATTTTTATGGATTAATATTTAAGGTGTTAGGGTTCAAACCCCACTGGATTTGTGTAAAAACTCCAAGATTTAAGCCACTAACCATCATGAAACATTTTCGTGTGCAACAGCACTTGGTCAGGAATTTGGGTCATCTTCAAACTTGTATAACTCTTTGATAACTTATCTAAAATACAAACTTTTTGATTCTAAACTCAAGTACTCTGAGTTAGCTTTCCAATGAGTCCAAAATCATGTCATTTAGAGAAGTTTTGAGGGCCTAACCAATGAAAACAAGTTGATGGTGCAAGCTGTCCCAAGATGGCAGATCCACATGCACAACTTTAAAGAGGCATATCTCTCTCAAAAATCACCTAAATGATGTGAATCGTATCTCATTAGCTTGGTATATGTTTTATTTAGAAAATACCTTTTGAAATTCGTGAGTTGGTGGGATAATGAACTCTCTATGAACAAAACTTCACTGACATGTATCTTTGAAAAATGAAAGTGTGCACTGATTTTGCAAAAATATTTAAAAATAGTAAAAGAACTCTAAAAATTGTGAAATTTGGTGGAATTGTTCCTAACATCCCCTAATTCAGAGGGTAAAAATTTAAGGATTTAATATTTAGAGGACCTAAGTTCAAAATAGCAATTTCTACAACTCAAAATTTGTGACAGATTCTGGAAATTTCATAAAAACCCAATTTTATAAACTTTGAACTTCCAAAATGTTTGGAAGACTTTCAAATGTGACAAAATGAATTTTTATTAGGTTGGACTATAAAAATGATATAATGGCATTATATGGATTTCGGTACGATTTTTGATAAGGACCGTTGGACCTAGAACTTACGTTAAAATTACGTGTTTGATAGGACGACCCTAGTTCGGAGCCGGGAATTAGATCACGCACCAACCCTTACGAATCCGCACTAAAAGCTTGAGGTGAGTATTCACAGCCCCATTTTCACCGTTTTTACGAAGTTTTTGGGGTGAAAAGCATGTTATGAATAAATGTGTTTAATTGTGAACTTGTTGCGAAATGAAATGAATTATCGAAATGAAATGATTTATTGTGACAAAATGAAATGAATCGTTTATTTGAAATGTTATGAAATGTTTTTATAAAATGAAATAAATTGAAATGTGAGTATGATAATGAAATGTATTATTGAAATGAAATGTTTTGTGTATATTGAAATGAAATGAAATGGGAATATGCTTTGTGTATCGAAATGAATTGAAATGAAATGAATTCGAGTATCGAAATAAAATGAAATGAAATGTTTTATGAGATAAAATTTTCGATATGTTGAAACATGATATAGTGAGCATAAAATGAAAATGTCCCCTGCACTACTATTAACCCTTACAAATTGGGCCTATGATACAAGTGGATAGCGCTATTTGGATTGACATACCCACCTAGAACTGACGAGTAATAGGTGCACTGTATTGAAAAATATTTACCCCGGCTGGAATTAGTTTTCCCCCGGCAAGGTTGGATAGGGGCGTAGCTATGTCACAAAATGAAGGATTGTAGTAACTCACTAATGCATATCATGTAATTAACACATCACTGGGAAAATTTACTTACTGTTTGATACCAAACTGCTATTTTTGGGTGAATGAACTGATTCACCAAACTGTTTACAAAGAAAATGTTGCGAACAAACGTTTTATCAGAATTGATGTTGTACATAACTGTTTTGCATCTATAAAACCTGTGAACTCACCAACTCTTGTAGTTGACACTTGTTTAACATGCTTTTCAGGAAATCCGAAAGTTTGATCAGGTCTTTAGTGGAATGTTGTGTTCAGCAATCGAGACAATGTCTATTTTGTTTAAGTCTGTAAAACTTGAATTATGGTTGGGTTGTAATACTTTTTAAACTATTTTAATTTATATTATGAATGATTGGTGTGGTTTATCTCCTATCGCGATGAAATCTTAACTGTCACACCTCGCGGTTCCGCTTAGCGGGGTGTTACAAAAACTATTTAGATTCATATTATTATTAAACGCAAATATCCAGATTCAAGGGTTTGAACCAATAGAGAAGCATAAAGAGACAAAATCAATAGCTTTGAACCAGGGAGATAATCATAGTTTTGAACCAGTATAGAAAATCGATAAGGTTTCTCTCTAAACCAGTAAGGAAAATTGATAGCTTTGAATCAATGGCTTTTTCAATCTGCACCAGTAGAGAAATCGATTGGAATTGACCTTATTGAAATCGATTGGAATTGACGTCCTTGAAATCGATTGGAATCAACGACCTTGAAATCTATGACCATGGAAATCGATTTGAATCGGTGCCCTTGAAATCTATTTGGCATCAATGTCCTTGAAATCGATACAGGAATTGATGGCCTTTGAAATCGATACAAAGAAAGAATAGTGAAGAAATGAAGAATGGAGATGGAGAAGAATGGAAAAGAAAGACGCCTATGATTTCATCAATTGGCCAGTCGATCCACAATCACTCATATGACATCAGCGTGCCTAGACAACACCTCTATGGCATACATATCTAATAACTTTCTTAGGAAAACTTTCTCGCATAGCGATGAAATGAGCACCTTTGGTCAGTCGATCCATAATCACTCATATGACATCATGGTTCTTAGGGGTACGGGCAACTTTGTAAACAGATTCATTGTTACATGTTTCCATTTTCCAGACCGGTATCTCTAATGTTTGGAGTTCTCTGGTGACTTCTGATGCTCGGCCTTCATTTGATTCCCTCCCTTAACTACTTCACTTCGAGATTGTCTTATCAGATCAACAAGTGATGTTGTCACTGTCAACCTCATCAAGGGTATTCTAAAAGGAACTCCATAGGTTCTACTACTCAAGCATCTGCTACCACGGTTGCTCTCCCTGGGTGGTAAAGGACCTCGCTATCATAGCTCTTGTCTCTTGACAACATCCGACCGCCTCCGTAGCCGCATGCCTAAAATCTGCTGACTCAGTTCTAAGTGGAAGTCTTTGGGTCTCTCATTTCACGAGTGTTTCTACTTTCGCCCGTTCTACCTTGATGTCCTCACGGTTTACAAGATGCCCAATAATTGGACCTCAAGTAACCAGAAATCACCTTTGGAAAACTTTGCATACAACCGTTCCCTTCACAATGTCTCTAACACTTCCTTCTATTGCTCTACGAGATCTCTTTTTGACTTTGAATAGGTCAGTATATCATCAACAAACACGATCATCGACCTATCCAACTTGGTCTGCATACTCTATTCTTGAGATCCTTAGTTGCCACTAGTGCGTTTGTCAATCCAACGACATTACGATAAACTCATAATGTCCATAACTAGCTCCTAAAGCTGTCTTGTGTACATCCTCCCCTCTACTTCAATTGATGGTACCCTAAGAGAATATCTATCTTCGAGAACCATTTGGCTCCCTGAAGCTGATCGAATGATCATCGATCCTCGTCAACGGGTATCTAACATTCATGGTTAACTTATCGAGCCTTCTAACCACTAACACATCTGTCACTACTTTCTTCTTTTCTTCCTCTCGACTATCTATCAAGAAAGCAAGTAACTAGCTCCCTTACGTTACACATGCTTTCTAACTTTAGCCAAATAACTTACCTATGGTGTCCGTTCTTCCCTTTTTCCAATAATAATAAGTTATCCCCCACTTGAGTTCGAACCACTATCCGCTATCTTTCATATTCAACACGAGCTTGATGAAAACCAAGCCAATCTATATTAACTACCGTATTGACTTCCTTCATCACCAAAAGAAATGAGGTCGATATGAAACCTCACTCTTTCTATCTCTATTACATTACCCTTAAGTACCTCTCTAACCAATAGACTCTTCTCCTAAAGGATTCTCCAGCCTATCCTTTACGAGACTGGAACTTTTACAAAAGATGATGAAACCAATGACTTACTAGCTTCAGTACCAATTAACACAAGCACTTACACTGAGTTATCATGAAAGATACCTATCACGACATTTGGTTCCACTTTGGCTTCATTTGCCGACAACTGGAAAACTCATTCATGGCTTTTGTGAACATCCTTTTTCTTACCTGATCTCCCTTCAACCATCTTCACAGACGCTGGGCCTAGATTTTGGGCCGGTACAGTAGAAACTGGGCATTCATTCGCAAAGTGACTTGGTTAGAAGCACTTAAAACAAAGCCTTAAGGCTTCCTTGCAGTCCCGACTAAGATGGCCTTGTTGGGATTATTTAACTAAAACGATTAAGCAGTAGAAACAAAAACAACAATCCCGACAGAGATCCAACCAAAACTTATCAAATACTATATCAAGAGGGTTTTAGCAATTTTACCTTTTTAGTGATACTAAAAACGAACCTGGAAGCTAGCGAGGGATACACCGCTACTGCACCACCATGAGATAGGCTGCTAAACCGCCTTGGATTGAACGAAAAACCCGGAACTGGTTTGTGTGGGTGTGAGGCCGGCGCAGAGAGAGAGAGAGAGAGAGAGAGGAAGGGAGGAGGGTTTTCTTGGTGTGAAAGTTAATAATGAATCAGATAAATCAATCAACTGAATAATGCCTTTATTTATAAAAGTAAATAAGGCAGTATCCAATAAGAAAACCCAACCCAACTATAACTCTTTAATTAATTATTTTAATTAACAAACTGTTAATTATCTTAAATAATTTTATTTAATAAATAATAAATAAATCATTTATTATTTATTCTTTCTCTCTTTTAATAATTAAACTCAATTAATTATTCCTCACACCTATTATCCAAATGATCTCGAATCGGGTGTGTAGTAGTCTGACCTACTAGTGTCTTATAACATTGGACACGATAAATCTGGTTACTGTCTTGCACATAATCCTTTCAGACTCCCACTTGTGCCAGATAAGTAACCTAACTGTTATCATTAGCCTAAGGAGGTCCCTAGCCAGACACTTAGGTTAACCAGGTTATAAGATCTCTTATATCTAGTGATACGATTCATATTTGAATTGTACACAGGTTCATTCCTTTTACACACGATATTTCTAAAATGAGTTTTAGACATGGAGCTGAGAATTTTTCAATCATAAACTCAAGTATTTCCTGACACTGATTTCGATTGCCTGCAGTTACGAAACTTTCCAAATAACAAATGTTATTCTATCCGAGCGTGGCCACACATTTCTGCCAACCTTAATCGTCAGGTCAGGGGGCCCGGAAATATCTCTCCTATAAAGGAGGTGTAAATCCCATATTGACTACCCGCATCTGTAAACATGGCTTCCGCTGCATCTAGTCATGCCCCTTATAGCCACCCAGTTACGGTGCAGCGTTAGGACGTGCTAAGAGTACAGTAGTCCTCATGCTCGCAAACCAGATATCTTAGGTCTAAGGACAACCTATCATCAAGTCAATGCTTATGACATGGGCTCCATGAAGCAGACTTGAAACTGGTCACTTCCAATACTTATACACTCTGTCAAGTATTTATGAATGTTCGACCATATCAACTGTATATAAAACATCCATAATAGCGTTATAACCTTACTGAGGTTCATTTAGATTCTTCTATAAAATTAGTAAGAATCATGGATAACCTAAAATATGCAAAAAGTAATTTTTGAAACATTTTATGAATAATAAAATCTCCTTATTTCAATCACACTGTGAAATAAATTCTTACAACGTTTCAAAATATCACATCGATAATCGATAACATAAACTAACTACTAGTATCCAAGTATTGCATCCCTATGGAACTAGCATGGCCATCATGCTTTGCTCTAGCTAGTGGCTTTGTTAGCGGATCTGCGACATTTTCGTCCGTCGGAATCTTGCATATTCTCACGTCTCCTCTTCCAATGATCTCTCGAATGAGGTGATATTTCCTGAGTACATGTCTCGACTTGTGATGTTCTCTGGGCTCCTTTGCTTGTGCTACAGCTCCAGAGTTATCACAGTAGATATCTATGGGTCTAGAGATATTGGCTACAACTCTTAGATCCAAGATAAAATTCCTGAGCCAGACTGCTTCCTATGCTGCATCTGATGCTGCAATGTACTTTGCCTCTGTAGTGGAATCTGCTATGGTGTCTTGCTTCGAGCTCTTCCATGAGATCGTGCCTCCATTTAGGGTAAACACATATCCTGACTGTGATTTAAAATCATCTTTGTCAGTCTGGAAACTAGCGTCAGTATATCCTGTGACACTAATCTCATCCTCAGATCCTCCAAAGACCAAGAACATTTCTTTAGTTTGTCTCATATACTTAAGAATGTTCTTGACAGCCACCCAATGGGCTTCACCTGGGTTCTGCTGGTATCTACTCGTAATATTTACTGAGTAAGCAACATCAGGCCTTGTACATAACATGGCATACATGATCGATCCAATTGCAGAAGCATATGGAATCGACTTCATTTTGTCCTGCTCTTCACTAGATACAGGACACTGTGCTTTGCTTAGCACTATGCCATGCTGCATTGGAATAAATCCTTTCTTGGATTCGTCCATCCTGAATCGTTTCAAGATTTTTTCAATGTATGTACTCTGACTAAGCCCGATAAGCCGTCTAGATCTGTTTCTATAGGTCTTTATCCCAAGTATATAGGTGGCTTCTCCAAGGTCTTTCATTTGGAAACATCTGCTTAGCCAAGCCTTTACACTCTGTAAAGTTGGTACATTATTTCCAATGAGTAGAATATAATCTACATATAAGACCAAGAAGGTTATTATGCTCCCACTGAACTTTGTGTAAACACATAGCTCAAAGTCACTTTTAGTAAAACCAAATTCTTTGATTCATTCATCAAAGTGTAAGTTCCAACTTCTAGATGCCTGCTTTAATCCATATATGGATTTTAGCAATTTGCACACTTTATTAGGATTCTTTGGATCCACAAAACCTTCCGGTTGTTGCATATAGACGTCCTCTGTTAACTTCCCATTTAGGAAGGCCGTCTTAACATCCATCTGCCAAATCTCATAGTTGAAGTACGCTGAGATAGCCATCAGAATCCTAATGGATTTTAACATTGCTACCGGTGAAAAATTTTCATCATAGTCGATACCATGAGTTTGCGTGAAACCTTTTGCTACCAGTCTAGCCTTAAAAGTGTGCACATTTCCGTCCATGTCAGTTTTCTTCTTAAAAACCCATTTATGTCTAACTGCCCGACAGTGTTGGGGTAAATCCGTCAACTCCCATACTTGGTTGTCGTACATGGACTGCATCTCTGCTTCCATGGTTTCTTGCCATTGTTCAGACTCACTGCCTGATACAGCTTCTCCATAGGATGTTGGTTCATTCAAGTCTCCACCATCCTGAGAGACTAGGAACCCAAGATACCTATCTGGTTCTTGCATTACCCTAGTGGATCTGTGAAGGTCCTGTGTTTGCACTTCCTCAACTATTTCCGGTTGAGTCTCAACATGTTCTTGTTGAGTGAGTAGCTCGACTAACGGTAAAGTAACATCTTCCTCTACTTCCTGTAGTTCTACATCATTTCTGGTATTTTCAATGCTGAGAAACTTATCCTCCAGAAATTCTCCATTTCGAGCCACAAAGACTTTGTTTTCGGTAGGATTGTAGAAGTAGTATCCCACAGTAGTCTTGGGATAACCTACGAAAATGCAGTTGTCTGATTTGGGTTTGAGTTTTTTAGAGGTTGGTCGTTTGACGTATACCTCACAACCCCAAATCTTCAGAAACGACAATTTAGGCTTTTTACCCGTCCAAATTTCGTACGGGGTCTTTTCCACCGATTTAGTCGGCACTCTATTCGGTATGTGGGTGTTGGTCCCAAGTAGGTGACCTTCAAGTAAGGATAGTGTTTGGGATTATAGAAGGGGGGTGGGTTGAATATAATCACACAATTTTTCACTTTTAAATTCTTGTTGTATTAACAAAATGAATTTACAGATTGTTGCGGAAATAGAAAAGACTAATAGTCTAAACTAAACAATCTAAGATCTTTCACTATGCACTAAGTGAGAAGAGAATAAAGAAAGAAGATAGAGGGAATAAGAGAGAAAGGACTTGAGTATTTTAGGATGAAGAAGAAGTATGGAGAACATCTCTTCACGTCCTATTTATACTCCATGCATTAAATGCATGCAGACCTACTATTGTGACGTGTCACAATGTGAGTGGTCTGTTGTACTATTTACTATAAACAAATACTCTTTGCATGGTGTGCAAAAGAGGATGTTTGTAAACAGTTGCCTTGAGGTCTGATAAGTACGGAGGGAACAGTAAAGTAACTGCCCTTATGTACTATTGTGTCAGTAAAGGCGGATAATCCTTTTATGCATTAGACTAAGACATTGTTCTAATCCTTCAGGATCAGGATACTGATCAGTGACTAGAGTCCTGAAACTGAGGAAGTTCAGGGTCACGTGTATCCTGATGAATCTTCAGGATGTCATACGATAGTGAACAGACTGCTATCACTGAGTTCCGTCTTCAGATCACGAGCATGTTGTTCCTGTCATCAGCTATTTCTTCGACGTCGCTGATGGTTCTTTGTGTATGATCTTAATGTCTTCAGGAGGAGGTCTTCACTTCAGTGGACAGGATCAGTAGACTGCAGAACAGGCTCGTTAGTCTTCTGATCCTGATCCTGAAATCTATAAAGTTAAGTTACAGCACAAGTAACATGGAATAACACTGAACAGACTCAGTGATAATTCCTCAAGCTATAACAGAAGTAAAAACCTATTCACTAAGTAAAGGTTCAGGATCATTATCATTTCATCAGGTCTTAGGAGAGCTGGATCAACAATCTCCCCCTAAATGATAATGATAAGACAACAGAGTAATTGTCTTAATCTAGAAAAGTTAGAAATAAATCTAAGTCTAGAACTAAACAGTAGGAAATAGAACTCATAAAGGTACATGTCCCATTTACTGTTTTGAGGGATCTTTTTCAGTACTATGATGGAATGAAGTACAATGCACTGAATTGCATTCTCATTAATCTCATTTAAGTATTACAAGAGTAAGGAAAATACAAGAGTACATGACAGGAGTACTGAAAGAAAAATTACAAAATATCTAACTATCAGATTCTTCGCTAATGTATTCAGTCTTGACGCAAACAGGAACAGGAGTGTCGCTGAAGGCAAGTCTGTGATCAAGTATAGCTCTGACAGTGCGAATGATCTCTTTGTTGTCTGGATTTTTCTTATCTTGTTGTGCAGTGAAGAGAACTGTCAAAAGATGTTCATAGGGCGCTATGTGTAGCTCACTGAAGCGCTGAAAGCGTAGCATTTTTGAGTTATCGCTAACACAAATGCCATGAACAGGTTCTCTGATTACTTGTCCTTCAGATAGAGAGATTCCAGGAGGGAATGAAAGATCAAGCATCGAGAGGTCCAGAGGTTTAACAACCATTCTGGGAAGACATGGAGTAGGTCTTCTTGTAGAGGTGCCTGCAGATCTTCGAACAGGTTGCTGAGATAGGACTGAAGAGTAAAGGAGCAGGTCATCAGGTATTTCAGTTGTCCTTCTGATGCGAGCAATAAGTCCTTCAATGACTTCTTCTACTTCAGCCCGATAGTTCTTGTTGGCTTTGGGAAGTAGGGATCTGATTTCGTTCCACTCTGACAAGTTGTAACGATCTAACTTGTCCAGAGTGTGCTCTACGTCCTTTACTCCAGAGCGTTTGACTGTGATCCAGGTTTTGCCAGGATTACCTTTCTTGCCTCTAGATCGGCGAAGATGGATTCCTGAGATGGCAGCACCATGCTTTCGGAGGTGTAACCGATCTCTGCACCAGTCAAGCTCAGCGTTTACTTCTCCAGTCTGTACCTCTGCATTTTTGTTGAAGACCTTCAGAACAGCCTTCTGTGCAAGGATAGGATCTGCACTTATTTCTGCATCTTCATCTACAAAATCCGATGCAAGCCTTCGAGCGGCTTGGGCAGAGAGGAAAGCTTCCTTCTGCTTTTTATTGTGCTCTAGTTGAGCCTGTACAGCTTCGTTGTACTCCTCCTGCGAGAGATAGGCGAACTCGGAGTCACAAGAGGTACGAAGAGGGATTTTTACTCTTGTACTCTCGAGTCGCTCTATCACGGCGTCTAAGCGCCCATCCCTGTCAATGGCAAAGGAATTGTCAGGGTAATTTTCACCTTCAGATCTAGGAGAGTTTGAGGGAGGCGATCTGGGTGAAGAAGCAGGGGTAGATAAGTCATCAGAGATGAATTCATCATCTGATGAGAGGCATATTGTTTCAGGGGTGGCTCGGATTTCAGGGGTTCTGGATGAAGAGGCTTCTTGGTTGAAACGGGTTGTAGGACGGGTAGTAATGGTTTCTTGGTTGAGGGGTGTGATCCTGAAGGTCATAGTAGATAATTCATCCCTGGTCTGTTCATTGGGACTATTCTCCATTAGGCGAATAATGTCACAAGTGACAGAACCATAGTTGACATCTTCAGGATTGGCTAGGGTATTAGGTTCAGGTTCAGTGTGAGAGGTGATTTCAGGAGATGGTTCAGGAGAGGGTAGTTTAGGAGGTTGGTAGATAACCATTTGAAGGTTATTAGGAGGGGAGTCTTCAGGTGATGAGTCTAAGGTGATGGTTTCAGGGGTAGGTTTGGTTTTAAGAAGAACAGAGATAGGTTGGTTATCAGAGGAAGAGGGAGAGGATGGTAGTAGAGACATACCAGAGACATCAGGGTTTCTCCCCTGAGGTTGTGAGAGCCCTGGAATGGGCGCTGAGGCAGGAACCTTTTCGACGAAGATGTCATCGTCTATATCATCATCATCATCTTCATCATCATCATCGTCGTCTTCATTATTCCCCCCGGCTTCAGTGGTTCTCCAGTTCGTGGAGGGGGAATAGGCGGAATGGTCTCGGGGCTGTCTCTCCCCCTCAACAGGTGCCTGCGCTAAGGCAGTTGTTGATACAGTCCTTTGGAGGAGAGAGGCCATGTCACTGAGGACTTTGCGTGTAATGAAGGATGATGAGATCAGGGACTGCAACACATCCCTGTCCGCCGTGGTGAAAGATGGAGGCGGCGCAGGAGCAGAGGTGAGGGCGTTGACAGCAGAGGAAAGCCCTGTCACCTGCTCCTGGATGGTGCGGAGAGCGGCTTCCTTAGAATCCAACCTCTGAACCACCGTTGATTGGAAGGTGGTGAGAGAGTTGGTGCTGTTGTTGATTTCTGTGGAGAGCGCAGGGAGAGCCGTTGCCTTCAGGTCATCAATAGATGCCTGAAGGTTGGTGGAGGAGGAGGCAACTTGCGAAACCTTGTCGTGGATGGTATCCAGACAAGGAATGGAGAGGGTGACGGCCGTGGGCGGAGGAGTTGCGGCGACGGCGGCGGCAGTGGCACTGGCGGCGGCGGCTTCAGCAGCGGCTGCAGCAGCTTTGGCAGCAGCAAGTTCCTGTTGTAAAGATTGGAGACGTGCTGAGTGCTCTGCCTCCTTCTGCTGGAGAGCTGTGCGGGCCTCCTGCAGGTTCCGTTCAGCGGACTGCCTGCGAAGCTCAGCTGTGTTCAGCTGATGCTCGGCATCCGTGAGAACGAAATCATTGAAGGGGTCATCCTGATGAAGTTGGGGATGCCCTTCAGAACCTGTTCCTAAAGAACCTGTAAAAAGAGGAGCTAAATGAGTACTAGAAGACTCAGTAGCTTTCATAGAAGAAGAAAAGGTAACAGTTTGCTTATAATTATTACCTGAGGCTTGGAGGGTATCAGAACGATTACCCACCACATTCTCTGAGTGTTCGAGTTGAACAACCTCAGGTTCTTGTGTAACAGGAGCAGAGATAGGAGTATCTGCAGTGGAAGAATTTTTAGATAAAGGAGATGGTTTATTAAAGTACTGGGGCAGGGTAATGTAATATTTCTTACCAGCCGCCTGTTTCTTTTTCTTCAGCGCCCTAGACTTGGCGCGTTTTGGAGGAGGTGGAGGAGTGGCAGAAGATGGTTGGGGGCGATTCTGGAGCGCAGAAGTTGTGGTTGCAGCTGGGGAAGTCAGTATGGGGTTAGCTACTGACATAGCATGCATAGAAGTAGAAGAATGTGGTTTGGAAGAGAAGAGAGAAAACGTACCTGCAGTTGGAGAGGAGGATTGTTCAGCATTCTCCTGAACTGGTTCAGGAACGACCAGGACGTCGGAGAGAGGGACGTCGTCAGGTTGATGAGCAACCTGGTCCAGGAACCTGGGGCCAAGAGAGTAGTTGTTGGAGTTCCCAATCTTGGGGTAGTTGTCCCCCAAATGTAGTTCCAGGATGGCCGAGAAAAATCTGGGGAAGGCCATGTTGACGACCCGGGTCTTGCTCCGGACCTTCTTCACCATGTCGTCCCAGATGAAGCGAGCATAGTCAAACTCGCGATTCTTGATCGCAGAGAAGACCATCTGCTGGATGACCGTAGGGAACTGCTCCGTGCTCCCCGTCTTGCCCGATAAGCACAGGCCAAACGTGTTCCATATATAGTAGAACGTAGCGTTTAGTCCTGACTTATGGACAGTGGCACCTGTCTTTGGTAGCAGGATGCCTTCCTTATTCACAGGCCATCGGTAGCCTATGGCGTCCAGGAATTCTACGATTTCGTCAGAGGTGGGGACAGGAGGGAAGCGCTTCTTCTTTGGGAAGTTGAGCACGTTCCTGAGGGTTCCGAAACCAAAGGAAATGATGTTTTCCTTGATTTGGAATTTGATGACCTCTCGCAGGACACCTTTGGCATTCTTCTCCTTGGCAACAGTGGCTGTAGACCACAGTTGTTGCAGCATTGGCTTGTTCAGCTTAGGGTCAAGAGTGAAAGCCGTCTTCAGAGGGCTGTTCAGCAAGAACTCTTTGGCAGGCAGCAGGTATTCTTTGTCTGCTGGGATGTCAAACAGTCCTATGACGTTGTTCTGCTTGAACTGGACGTCATGTTGTGGGATGATTATTGGCAAACTCTCAGTAGCTTGCAGAGGTGTGGCCTCAGATGAGAGTTGAGCGTCCAAGGATGTAGATGTAGTAGCAGCCATCTTGTTAAAGACATAAAAATAACATATATGGATGATTAAGAGTCCAAAATATGCATTTTTCTTCATTTTTCAATGAACAAAAATATGTTCATAAAAATGGTGAAATCCTTTATACTTAGAATAGATTAGATACCAAAATTCACAAAAGGAATGTGTTTTGGTATTAAAAAGGACTTCTATTTTGATGAATAGATATCAAAAAATAGGAGTTTATGATTGTTCTTAAAAGAAATAAGAAAAATCATTTTAAACAGTTTTAACAAAAAATCTTAGAAGATTTTGGGAAAACTAAGATCAAACGAAGTGATCTTAGGGTTTTTGGAAAAACGTTTATCAAAATAAGTTGTTTTTAGAGAAGAATGTCAACTTAGATTGTGCAAAGAACAAAGAACATAAGGAAACTTACGTTGATCTTGTTAAAGAAGTGGTAAGTGTGTGTTCTTGGTGTTCTTGAGAATGCAGATTTAGAGTGTAATAGCTTTTCTTGCTTGAGTTCTTTGTGAGAGAATTGTAAGCGTAAAGAGAAAAATGGATTACGAATGAGGTTTTTATACCTCGTGGTAGGAGAGAGAAAAAGGATGACAGAAAAGAGCGACTAAATTCAAACGTAATGATGAAAAAGGGAGTTCTACGCGCGTTCACTCGCCTGACACACGTAGTGGGGAACAGGAAACGTCCCATTACGTGTCAGTGCAGATGAAAAGTTTGTTTTATTTGAAAAACTAAAAACCACCTTTTCAGGGGATGATTCCATTTTGGTGAAAGATATGTTTTATGGGAATCAGAGTACTTATCAGATAAGTACTGTTTTGGGAAAATCCTCTTATCACATTTAATGCGATAAGGTTTCAGTAGCAGGGAGAAGAAATACTTACCTGAGAATCATCAGTATTCGGATTTTGAACCAAGATTTTGTAAGTACTGAATAGAGTTATCCCCTGAAGAAGAGTTATTCAGGAGTTGTTAAGAAAAGAGGTCCTGAGAGAATATTTTATAAGGACTTTAACAACTGTTTGTCCTGAGAACTTCTATTCTTCAGGATTTAACATCCCAAGTTCACTGAGGAGCATATTAAAACGCGTCACATCCAGTGGTTTGGTAAAGAGGTCAGCAAGCTGATATTCAGTAGGGACAAAATGGAGTTCAATATCACCATTCATCACATGATCCCTGATGAAGTGATATCTCACTTCAATGTGCTTTGTCTTAGAGTGTAAGACAGGATTATTAGCAATGGCTATTGCTGAAGTGTTGTCACAGTAGATAGGAATTTTGGAGAGTTGTATGTCATAGTCCTGAAGTTGATTTCTCAGCCACAGGACCTGAGCACAACATATTCCTGCTGCAACATATTCAGCTTCAGCAGTTGATGTGGACACAGAGTTCTGCTTCTTGCTAGTCCAACTCACCAACTTGCCACCTAATAGGTGACATCCACCAGTAGTGCTTTTCCTGTCGATCTTACATCCTGCAAAGTCACTATCAGAATAAGCTGTTAGATCGAACCCTGAGTCCTTGGAGTACCAAAGACCCATGTTTGGAGTTCCCTTCAGGTATCTGAAGATCCGCTTTACAGCGGTCAGATGGGATTCTTTGGGTTCAGCCTGATAACGAGCACAGAGACATGTAGAATACATGATATCAGGACGACTCGCTGTAAGATACAGCAGTGAGCCAATCATTCCTCTATAGAGAGTCACATCAACAGGTTTCCCTTTGGAATCCTTGTCAAGAGACAGAGGATGAGCCATTGGAGTCTTCATCGGTGTACAGGATGTGAGATCAAATTTCTTCAGCATCTCATGTACATATTTACCTTGATTGATAAAGATTCCCTTTTCAGATTGCTTGATCTGAAGTCCTAAAAAGAATGTTAGTTCGCCCATCATAGACATTTTATATTCAGATTTCATGAGCAACTCAAACTTTTCGCAGAGTTTGGGATTGGTGGATCCAAAGATAATGTCATCGACATATATCTGGACAAGAAGGATATGCTTAGGATATTTCTTTAGAAATAAAGTGCTATCAATCTTTCCACGAACAAAACCGTTAGAGAGAAGAAAGGTTGAGAGGGTGTCATACCAGGCACGAGGAGCCTGTTTTAACCCATAGAGAGCCTTGTTTAACTTGTAGACGTGATCAGGGAACTTAGGATCTACAAAGCCAGGAGGCTGAGCCACATAGACTTCTTCATTAAGTTTTCCATTCAGAAAGGCATTTTTAATGTCCATCTGATAAACCTTGAAGTTCATATGTGCTGCAAAAGCTAGGAAGAGTCGAATTGCTTCGAGCCTAGCAACAGGAGCAAAAGTTTCATCGTAATCAATGCCCTCTTCCTGCCTGTATCCCTGAGCCACAAGGCGAGCCTTGTTTCGAATGATTGTACCAATCTCATCAAGTTTATTTCGAAAAATCCACTTGGAACCAATGATTGTACGTTTTCGAGGCCTAGGGACGAGAAGCCAGACATTGTTTCTGATGAATTCTGCTAGCTCTTCCTGCATGGCTGAGACCCAGGCAGGATCACGCAAAGCATCATCTATTTCTTTAGGTTCATTTTCAGAGATAAAATTTACATAAAGACAGACGTTACCAGCCTGACGTCTGGTTTTCACACCAGAAGAAGGGTTTCCAAGAACTTGATCAATGGGATGATCTTTGGTCCATCGGAGAGCAGGTGGTTGATACACCTGTCCAGAAGTAGATGCTTCATTGGATGATGGATCAGGAAGAAGATTGATAGGAGAGGGTTCACTAACAGTGGTTTGAGAAAAGTCTTCACTGTTAGTGGGTTGATCAGGTTCAGGTGGTGTGATTTGAGAGATAGGGGTGGCATTTATGAGAGGTGGAGTGGTTATATCAGTGGGTGGTATAGGATTCTCTTCAAAACCATCAGGAAGGTCTTGAGGAGATGGATCAGCAATAGGAGGTTCAGGGACTTGAAAGAAAGAGTCAGCCCACTGATTGATTTCAGTATTATCATTTGGGTGAGGAAAGGTAGGACCTGATTCATCAAACTTGACATGAATCGTTTCCTCAATGGTTTGTCTTCGTTTGTTGAACACACGGTAAGTTTTAGAAATGGATGAGTATCCGAGGAAAATTCCATCATCTGATTTGGAATCAAACTTTCCAAGATTATCTTTGTTGTTCAGGATGTAGCAGACACAACCAAAGATATGGAGATGTTCGATTGATGGTTTCCTGTTACGAAAGAGTTCGTAAGCGGTTCTTCTGAAACGCTTGACAATCAGAGATCTGTTCTGAGTATAGCAAGCAGTATTTACGGCTTCAGCCCAGAACTGAGTGGCAAGGTTGGCTTCACTCAGCATAGATCTCGCAGCTTCAATCAACGTCCTGTTCCGTCTTTCAGCAACACCATTTTGCTGAGGAGTTCTCACAGAGGAGAAGTTTTGAGAGATACCTTTCTGTTCAAAGAAAGATTCCAGGGTACTGTTTTTGAACTCAGTCCCATGGTCACTTCTTATTGATCGAACAGTAAGGTTGTTGAGTCTTTCCATCTTCCTGACGAACAGGATGATTTCTTCAGGAGCATCACTCTTGGCACGTAAGAAGAAAACCCAAGTATATCTGGAATATTCATCTACGATTACCAGAGTATATTTCTTTCCACCAATGGATTGGACATTAACGGGTCCAAAGAGATCCTGTGGAGAAGTTGTAGAGGAGAGCTGATGGAGGAAATCTGCTTAGACTTGAAGCTAGCCCTGGTCTGTTTTCCTTTCTCACAAGCTGAACAAAGAGATTCCTTTGTGTAGCGAAAGTCAGGAAGACCAATAACCAGGTTGTTGATGCAGAGTTGATTCAGCGTCTTGAAGTTGAGATGAGAGAGACGCTTGTGCCAGAGCCAATTCATATCAGTGGAAGCACGTGATACGAAACAGAAGTTATCAGTGGAAGTATTCATGTTGATGATGTAGATATCTGCATGTCTAACACCATTGAGAATAACTTCCTTTCTCCTGTTCTTGACTTTGCACTTTTTCTTTGAGAAAGAAACTTTGTGATTCTTATCACAGAGTTGACTGATGCTAAGAAGATTGTGCATCAGGCCTTCAACATAAGCAACTCTTTTGAAAGTAGTTACTCCGTTGGTCAGAGTGCCATACCCTCGGGTTTGGCCTCTACCGTTTCCGCCAAAGGTCACATCAGGACCTCTTTCTTCACGGTAGTTAGTGAGGACAGATTTAGAACCAGTCATATGTCGAGAGCATCCACTGTCCAAGTACCAGATGCCCTTATCCTGTAAAATATAGAGTTTAAGTTTTCTTTGGTACCCATAGAACTATGGATCCAGGATTATCAGTAGGACTGGTTGAGTCAGTGTCAGCCTTTACTGATTTCTCAGTATAGGAGGCTGGAGTCTTGACTGAAGGAACAGTCTTGACAACCTTCTTTCCTTTGACTGATTTCTCAGTCTTGGGAATCTTCTTTACCTTAGCTGATTTTTCAGCTTTGGTAGCATCAGGACACTTACTCGCAATATGGTCATTTAATCCACAGTGATAACATTTGCGATATTGAAAGCGTTTAGTGTGGTCCAGAAAGTTTTTGAACTTTAGGTGAGCAGGACCAGCACCAAGTATGCCTTTAGCATTGGACATTGGAGGAATTGGAGTCTTCTCCTTAGTCGTTTGCTTTAGGTCAATCTTCAGTCTAGGAGCAGGACTCTGAGAAAGAGACTTAGTTCCAGAGACTGAAGGACCACCACCCAGAACTTTGTTCTTGGGTTTAGGACCCTTGGTCTTTGAAGGTGTTTCAGTTTTGGATTTATCCTTAACTGTATTCTTTTTGCTCTTAGGAGCACCTTCAGGGTGAGTGTTAGAAGAAGAAGAAGGAGTGTTTTCAGGAGTATTAGGAAGAGGAATAGAGGAAACAAATTTTCCAAATTTGAGCATGGAACTATCAGACTTAGTTTCTTCTTTCTTGTATCCACGAGTGAATCCAAGACCTCTTTTGCTTTTGTCAGACCTCCCTGAAGCTAATATTTCATCAACTTTTTCAGAGGCGTCACTCCATCCTTTGATGGTGACTTTTTCAGCATTTAATTGAGCAAGGGCCTTTTCTTTGGCAGCAAGAGCCAATTCTCTTTCAATACAAAGAGTTTTGTTTACAGTGACCTGGTCCTTATAATTTTCTTCCAAAATGGTAAGCTGTTTTAATTTTTCTTGACATTCTTTGAGTTGTCCTCTAAGATCAATATTCATTTTTTCAGCAGAGGTTTTACCATTAAGGGCTTTGTAAAGATCGAGAGTGACCAAGTCCAACTGAGTTAAGCTTTCAAGAGGGATGAGAGGAATAGGTACCTGACTGGAAGAATCAGTCGCAGAGGTGGAAGCTTCAGGAGTTGTGGAAGAAGAAGCTTCAGGATCCTGAGGAGGAATCTCTTCAGGGACCTCTTCTATCTTAGCCATAAGAGCTAAGATAGGTTCCTCAATAACGGCCATCAGTGCCACTTGAGTATCTTCCTCATCAGATGAGTCATCAGAGGAGACATCATCCCAGTCGCAGTCTTCTGCGATTAAACCTTTGCCTTTACGCTGAGTTTTCATCTTTTTGTATTTTTCCTTCAGGCGTTGGTATTTGGGGTTCTTAGAAGAAGATTTGGCAGAGGAGGGAGCAAACTGACTTTTCCTGTACCTGCAATCATTAGCAAAGTGTCCTTTGCCCTGACAGTTGTAGCAGATAGCAGTGGCCTTGTCAACAGGATCTGACTTAGGCTTGTCAGTAATAGTAAGATGTTTCTTTTTGTGGAAGTTTCCCTTTTTGGCAAACTTCTTGAAAGATCTGGTTAAAAGAGCAAGATATTCATTGAATTCAGGATCTTCTGACATGTCAGAGTCAGAAGATTCTAATTCAGTAATAGTTACTGAAGAAGAAGCAGTAGCAACAGGAGGAACTGAATCAGAAACCAATGCAACAGATGTGCTTTTGGATTCTTTAGAATCTCTTATGAGATTCTTTTTCAGTTTCTTCTGTTGTTCACGGTTCAGAAGAATACCGTACAACTCACTTAGGGTGAGTGTCTTTATGTCCTTTGACATAGTTAAGCAGGAGGTGTAAATTTCCCAATGTTCAGGAAGAGCTTCCATGAACTTGGTAACCACTTCAGAGTTAGAGTAGGTAGTACCGATGGTCTTCAGATCAATCAGAAGACAGTTGAATCTCTGATGTAGCTGGGAGAGAGTTTCATCCTTCTGATGAATAAAGCTTTCGTACTGACGAACCAAGAAAATCTTTCTTGATTCCATGAGTACGGCAGTACCTTCATATTGATTCCATCAGTAGCGTTTCCGTAGGTTAAAAATTTATTTGCCTAAGTTATTAAATGAAACTAGGTTAGTTGCGTGAAAAAGTTAGGTTAAAACCTAAAAGTTCCGAAAACTGCCTGAAAAGGGCCGAACCGACCCGAAATCATCCGATAATCCTAAAATGCCAAATTTAAAGTAATTTCTGAAAAAATTAAGTTATTTTATTTAAAATATAAGCAAACTAATTTAAATGATCCAAAATTTCCTTGAAAAAGTCGGTTTTTACCAAAAAACGTCAAAAACCCGGTACTGCGTCGAATTGACAGTGTAGAACTACACTGTTTTATAAAAAAAAAAATAATATGTGTGAGAGGTTGGGTGGGCCCCACAAGGGCCGGCCACCCCACCCCCCTAGGCTCTCTCTCTCTCTTTCCATACAAAATAATGATTTTGTTCATTTTCCAATCTTCCATCATCTCATTTTCAAAATTTTTCTTTCTCTCTCTACTCTCTCTCTCTTCAAATTTCTCTCTAAAATCAGCCAACAAACCTCCAAGAATCTGAGTTTTTTAACAAATCCAAACAAGATTTTGAAGCTCCATTGGTTGTTGTATCAAAGGTAAGAATGAATGCATGTTTAAACTTCGATTTTAACCCATTTTGGGAGCTTTTTCCTACCTTCTTTGAGGTTTAAACCCTCTTTTATAGTTTAATAACAATCTTGATGTTTGAAGATGAGATTGAACCTTAGAAATGTGTTAAAACATTCAAAGGAGGTGAAAATCAATGAATCTTCCATAAGACCACAAGTTTGATAGTAAAATCTTGTTGTTTGATGTTTTTGGATCATCACTTTGGGGCTGAACTTTATTGATAGTTCATGCATGAGTCTTGATGGTGTTAAAACATATTTTGTCCATTTTTCTCTTGAATAATCTGATTTGTGGGTGTAATGGCAAGAAAAACCCCAAAAGTTTATGATTTTATGTGTTTTGGTAATGAAAATGGAGTTTGATTCTTGACAGATTCTGTCCAAGATTTTGCATGTGGTTTATACGACCCAAAAAGGGTTTTCTCGAACTCATTTCTTTTTGAAATTTTTATGGATTAATATTTAAGGTGTTAGGGTTCAAACCCCACTGGATTTGTGTAAAAACTCCAAGATTTAAGCCACTAACCATCATGAAACATTTTCGTGTGCAACAGCACTTGGTCAGGAATTTGGGTCATCTTCAAACTTGTATAACTCTTTGATAACTTATCTAAAATACAAACTTTTTGATTCTAAACTCAAGTACTCTGAGTTAGCTTTCCAATGAGTCCAAAATCATGTCATTTAGAGAAGTTTTGAGGGCCTAACCAATGAAAACAAGTTGATGGTGCAAGCTGTCCCAAGATGGCAGATCCACATGCACAACTTTAAAGAGGCATATCTCTCTCAAAAATCACCTAAATGATGTGAATCTTATCTCATTAGCTTGGTATATGTTTTATTTAGAAAATACCTTTTGAAATTCGTGAGTTGGTGGGATAATGAACTCTCTATGAACAAAACTTCACTGACATGTATCTTTGAAAAATGAAAGTGTGCACTGATTTTGCAAAAATATTTAAAAATAGTAAAAGAACTCTAAAAATTGTGAAATTTGGTGGAATTGTTCCTAACATCCCCTAATTCAGAGGGTAAAAATTTAAGGATTTAATATTTAGAGGACCTAAGTTCAAAATAGCAATTTCTACAACTCAAAATTTGTGACAGATTCTGGAAATTTCATAAAAACCCAATTTTATAAACTTTGAACTTCCAAAATGTTTGGAAGACTTTCAAATGTGACAAAATGAATTTTTATTAGGTTGGACTATAAAAATGATATAATGGCATTATATGGATTTCGGTACGATTTTTGATAAGGACCGTTGGACCTAGAACTTACGTTAAAATTACGTGTTTGATAGGACGACCCTAGTTCGGAGCCGGGAATTAGATCACGCACCAACCCTTACGAATCCGCACTAAAAGCTTGAGGTGAGTATTCACAGCCCCATTTTCACCGTTTTTACGAAGTTTTTGGGGTGAAAAGCATGTTATGAATAAATGTGTTTAATTGTGAACTTGTTGCGAAATGAAATGAATTATCGAAATGAAATGATTTATTGTGACAAAATGAAATGAATCGTTTATTTGAAATGTTATGAAATGTTTTTATAAAATGAAATAAATTGAAATGTGAGTATGATAATGAAATGTATTATTGAAATGAAATGTTTTGTGTATATTGAAATGAAATGAAATGGGAATATGCTTTGTGTATCGAAATGAATTGAAATGAAATGAATTCGAGTATCGAAATAAAATGAAATGAAATGTTTTATGAGATAAAATTTTCGATATGTTGAAACATGATATAGTGAGCATAAAATGAAAATGTCCCCTGCACTACTATTAACCCTTACAAATTGGGCCTATGATACAAGTGGATAGCGCTATTTGGATTGACATACCCACCTAGAACTGACGAGTAATAGGTGCACTGTATTGAAAAATATTTACCCCGGCTGGAATTAGTTTTCCCCCGGCAAGGTTGGATAGGGGCGTAGCTATGTCACAAAATGAAGGATTGTAGTAACTCACTAATGCATATCATGTAATTAACACATCACTGGGAAAATTTACTTACTGTTTGATACCAAACTGCTATTTTTGGGTGAATGAACTGATTCACCAAACTGTTTACAAAGAAAATGTTGCGAACAAACGTTTTATCAGAATTGATGTTGTACATAACTGTTTTGCATCTATAAAACCTGTGAACTCACCAACTCTTGTAGTTGACACTTGTTTAACATGCTTTTCAGGAAATCCGAAAGTTTGATCAGGTCTTTAGTGGAATGTTGTGTTCACCAATCGAGACAATGTCTATTTTGTTTAAGTCTGTAAAACTTGAATTATGGTTGGGTTGTAATACTTTTTAAACTATTTTAATTTATATTATGAATGATTGGTGTGGTTTATCTCCTATCGCGATGAAATCTTAACTGTCACACCTCGCGGTTCCGCTTAGCGGGGTGTTACAAAAACTATTTAGATTCATATTATTATTAAACGCAAATATCCAGATTCAAGGGTTTGAACCAATAGAGAAGCATAAAGAGACAAAATCAATAGCTTTGAACCAGGGAGATAATCATAGTTTTGAACCAGTATAGAAAATCGATAAGGTTTCTCTCTAAACCAGTAAGGAAAATTGATAGCTTTGAATCAATGGCTTTTTCAATCTGCACCAGTAGAGAAATCGATTGGAATTGACCTTATTGAAATCGATTGGAATTGACGTCCTTGAAATCGATTGGAATCAACGACCTTGAAATCTATGACCATGGAAATCGATTTGAATCGGTGCCCTTGAAATCTATTTGGCATCAATGTCCTTGAAATCGATACAGGAATTGATGGCCTTTGAAATCGATACAAAGAAAGAATAGTGAAGAAATGAAGAATGGAGATGGAGAAGAATGGAAAAGAAAGACGCCTATGATTTCATCAATTGGTCAGTCGATCCACAATCACTCATATGACATCAGCGTGCCTAGACAACACCTCTATGGCATACATATCTAATAACTTTCTTAGGAAAACTTTCTCGCATAGCGATGAAATGAGCACCTTTGGTCAGTCGATCCATAATCACTCATATGACATCATGGTTCTTAGGGGTACGGGCAACTTTGTAAACAGATTCATTGTTACATGTTTCCATTTTCCAGACCGGTATCTCTAATGTTTGGAGTTCTCTGGTGACTTCTGATGCTCGGCCTTCATTTGATTCCCTCCCTTAACTACTTCACTTCGAGATTGTCTTATCAGATCAACAAGTGATGTTGTCACTGTCAACCTCATCAAGGGTATTCTAAAAGGAACTCCATAGGTTCTACTACTCAAGCATCTGCTACCACGGTTGCTCTCCCTGGGTGGTAAAGGACCTCGCTATCATAGCTCTTGTCTCTTGACAACATCCGACCGCCTCCGTAGCCGCATGCCTAAAATCTGCTGACTCAGTTCTAAGTGGAAGTCTTTGGGTCTCTCATTTCACGAGTGTTTCTACTTTCGCCCGTTCTACCTTGATGTCCTCACGGTTTACAAGATGCCCAATAATTGGACCTCAAGTAACCAGAAATCACCTTTGGAAAACTTTGCATACAACCGTTCCCTTCACAATGTCTCTAACACTTCCTTCTATTGCTCTACGAGATCTCTTTTTGACTTTGAATAGGTCAGTATATCATCAACAAACACGATCATCGACCTATCCAACTTGGTCTGCATACTCTATTCTTGAGATCCTTAGTTGCCACTAGTGCGTTTGTCAATCCAACGACATTACGATAAACTCATAATGTCCATAACTAGCTCCTAAAGCTGTCTTGTGTACATCCTCCCCTCTACTTCAATTGATGGTACCCTAAGAGAATATCTATCTTCGAGAACCATTTGGCTCCCTGAAGCTGATCGAATGATCATCGATCCTCGTCAACGGGTATCTAACATTCATGGTTAACTTATCGAGCCTTCTAACCACTAACACATCTGTCACTACTTTCTTCTTTTCTTCCTCTCGACTATCTATCAAGAAAGCAAGTAACTAGCTCCCTTACGTTACACATGCTTTCTAACTTTAGCCAAATAACTTACCTATGGTGTCCGTTCTTCCCTTTTTCCAATAATAATAAGTTATCCCCCACTTGAGTTCGAACCACTATCCGCTATCTTTCATATTCAACACGAGCTTGATGAAAACCAAGCCAATCTATATTAACTACCGTATTGACTTCCTTCATCACCAAAAGAAATGAGGTCGATATGAAACCTCACTCTTTCTATCTCTATTACATTACCCTTAAGTACCTCTCTAACCAATAGACTCTTCTCCTAAAGGATTCTCCAGCCTATCCTTTACGAGACTGGAACTTTTACAAAAGATGATGAAACCAATGACTTACTAGCTTCAGTACCAATTAACACAAGCACTTACACTGAGTTATCATGAAAGATACCTATCACGACATTTGGTTCCACTTTGGCTTCATTTGCCGACAACTGGAAAACTCATTCATGGCTTTTGTGAACATCCTTTTTCTTACCTGATCTCCCTTCAACCATCTTCACAGACGCTGGGCCTAGATTTTGGGCCGGTACAGTAGAAACTGGGCATTCATTCGCAAAGTGACTTGGTTAGAAGCACTTAAAACAAAGCCTTAAGGCTTCCTTGCAGTCCCGACTAAGATGGCCTTGTTGGGATTATTTAACTAAAACGATTAAGCAGTAGAAACAAAAACAACAATCCCGACAGAGATCCAACCAAAACTTATCAAATACTATATCAAGAGGGTTTTAGCAATTTTACCTTTTTAGTGATACTAAAAACGAACCTGGAAGCTAGCGAGGGATACACCGCTACTGCACCACCATGAGATAGGCTGCTAAACCGCCTTGGATTGAACGAAAAACCCGGAACTGGTTTGTGTGGGTGTGAGGCCGGCGCAGAGAGAGAGAGAGAGAGAGAGGAAGGGAGGAGGGTTTTCTTGGTGTGAAAGTTAATAATGAATCAGATAAATCAATCAACTGAATAATGCCTTTATTTATAAAAGTAAATAAGGCAGTATCCAATAAGAAAACCCAACCCAACTATAACTCTTTAATTAATTATTTTAATTAACAAACTGTTAATTATCTTAAATAATTTTATTTAATAAATAATAAATAAATCATTTATTATTTATTCTTTCTCTCTTTTAATAATTAAACTCAATTAATTATTCCTCACACCTATTATCCAAATGATCTCGAATCGGGTGTGTAGTAGTCTGACCTACTAGTGTCTTATAACATTGGACACGATAAATCTGGTTACTGTCTTGCACATAATCCTTTCAGACTCCCACTTGTGCCAGATAAGTAACCTAACTGTTATCATTAGCCTAAGGAGGTCCCTAGCCAGACACTTAGGTTAACCAGGTTATAAGATCTCTTATATCTAGTGATACGATTCATATTTGAATTGTACACAGGTTCATTCCTTTTACACACGATATTTCTAAAATGAGTTTTAGACATGGAGCTGAGAATTTTTCAATCATAAACTCAAGTATTTCCTGACACTGATTTCGATTGCCTGCAGTTACGAAACTTTCCAAATAACAAATGTTATTCTATCCGAGCGTGGCCACACATTTCTGCCAACCTTAATCGTCAGGTCAGGGGGCCCGGAAATATCTCTCCTATAAAGGAGGTGTAAATCCCATATTGACTACCCGCATCTGTAAACATGGCTTCCGCTGCATCTAGTCATGCCCCTTATAGCCACCCAGTTACGGTGCAGCGTTAGGACGTGCTAAGAGTACAGTAGTCCTCATGCTCGCAAACCAGATATCTTAGGTCTAAGGACAACCTATCATCAAGTCAATGCTTATGACATGGGCTCCATGAAGCAGACTTGAAACTGGTCACTTCCAATACTTATACACTCTGTCAAGTATTTATGAATGTTCGACCATATCAACTGTATATAAAACATCCATAATAGCGTTATAACCTTACTGAGGTTCATTTAGATTCTTCTATAAAATTAGTAAGAATCATGGATAACCTAAAATATGCAAAAAGTAATTTTTGAAACATTTTATGAATAATAAAATCTCCTTATTTCAATCACACTGTGAAATAAATTCTTACAACGTTTCAAAATATCACATCGATAATCGATAACATAAACTAACTACTAGTATCCAAGTATTGCATCCCTATGGAACTAGCATGGCCATCATGCTTTGCTCTAGCTAGTGGCTTTGTTAGCGGATCTGCGACATTTTCGTCCGTCGGAATCTTGCATATTCTCACGTCTCCTCTTCCAATGATCTCTCGAATGAGGTGATATTTCCTGAGTACATGTCTCGACTTGTGATGTTCTCTGGGCTCCTTTGCTTGTGCTACAGCTCCAGAGTTATCACAGTAGATATCTATGGGTCTAGAGATATTGGCTACAACTCTTAGATCCAAGATAAAATTCCTGAGCCAGACTGCTTCCTATGCTGCATCTGATGCTGCAATGTACTTTGCCTCTGTAGTGGAATCTGCTATGGTGTCTTGCTTCGAGCTCTTCCATGAGATCGTGCCTCCATTTAGGGTAAACACATATCCTGACTGTGATTTAAAATCATCTTTGTCAGTCTGGAAACTAGCGTCAGTATATCCTGTGACACTAATCTCATCCTCAGATCCTCCAAAGACCAAGAACATTTCTTTAGTTTGTCTCATATACTTAAGAATGTTCTTGACAGCCACCCAATGGGCTTCACCTGGGTTCTGCTGGTATCTACTCGTAATATTTACTGAGTAAGCAACATCAGGCCTTGTACATAACATGGCATACATGATCGATCCAATTGCAGAAGCATATGGAATCGACTTCATTTTGTCCTGCTCTTCACTAGATACAGGACACTGTGCTTTGCTTAGCACTATGCCATGCTGCATTGGAATAAATCCTTTCTTGGATTCGTCCATCCTGAATCGTTTCAAGATTTTTTCAATGTATGTACTCTGACTAAGCCCGATAAGCCGTCTAGATCTGTTTCTATAGGTCTTTATCCCAAGTATATAGGTGGCTTCTCCAAGGTCTTTCATTTGGAAACATCTGCTTAGCCAAGCCTTTACACTCTGTAAAGTTGGTACATTATTTCCAATGAGTAGAATATAATCTACATATAAGACCAAGAAGGTTATTATGCTCCCACTGAACTTTGTGTAAACACATAGCTCAAACTCACTTTTAGTAAAACCAAATTCTTTGATTCATTCATCAAAGTGTAAGTTCCAACTTCTAGATGCCTGCTTTAATCCATATATGGATTTTAGCAATTTGCACACTTTATTAGGATTCTTTGGATCCACAAAACCTTCCGGTTGTTGCATATAGACGTCCTCTGTTAACTTCCCATTTAGGAAGGCCGTCTTAACATCCATCTGCCAAATCTCATAGTTGAAGTACGCTGAGATAGCCATCAGAATCCTAATGGATTTTAACATTGCTACCGGTGAAAAATTTTCATCATAGTCGATACCATGAGTTTGCGTGAAACCTTTTGCTACCAGTCTAGCCTTAAAAGTGTGCACATTTCCGTCCATGTCAGTTTTCTTCTTAAAAACCCATTTATGTCTAACTGCCCGACAGTGTTGGGGTAAATCCGTCAACTCCCATACTTGGTTGTCGTACATGGACTGCATCTCTGCTTCCATGGTTTCTTGCCATTGTTCAGACTCACTGCCTGATACAGCTTCTCCATAGGATGTTGGTTCATTCAAGTCTCCACCATCCTGAGAGACTAGGAACCCAAGATACCTATCTGGTTCTTGCATTACCCTAGTGGATCTGTGAAGGTCCTGTGTTTGCACTTCCTCAACTATTTCCGGTTGAGTCTCAACATGTTCTTGTTGAGTGAGTAGCTCGACTAACGGTAAAGTAACATCTTCCTCTACTTCCTGTAGTTCTACATCATTTCTGGTATTTTCAATGCTGAGAAACTTATCCTCCAGAAATTCTCCATTTCGAGCCACAAAGACTTTGTTTTCGGTAGGATTGTAGAAGTAGTATCCCACAGTAGTCTTGGGATAACCTACGAAAATGCAGTTGTCTGATTTGGGTTTGAGTTTTTTAGAGGTTGGTCGTTTGACGTATACCTCACAACCCCAAATCTTCAGAAACGACAATTTAGGCTTTTTACCCGTCCAAATTTCGTACGGGGTCTTTTCCACCGATTTAGTCGGCACTCTATTCGGTATGTGGGTGTTGGTCCCAAGTAGGTGACCTTCAAGTAAGGATGTTTGGGATTATAGAAGGGGGGTGGGTTGAATATAATCACACAATTTTTCACTTTTAAATTCTTGTTGTATTAACAAAATGAATTTACAGATTGTTGCGGAAATAGAAAAGACTAATAGTCTAAACTAAACAATCTAAGATCTTTCACTATGCACTAAGTGAGAAGAGAATAAAGAAAGAAGATAGAGGGAATAAGAGAGAAAGGACTTGAGTATTTTAGGATGAAGAAGAAGTATGGAGAACATCTCTTCACGTCCTATTTATACTCCATGCATTAAATGCATGCAGACCTACTATTGTGACGTGTCACAATGTGAGTGGTCTGTTGTACTATTTACTATAAACAAATACTCTTTGCATGGTGTGCAAAAGAGGATGTTTGTAAACAGTTGCCTTGAGGTCTGATAAGTACGGAGGGAACAGTAAAGTAACTGCCCTTATGTACTATTGTGTCAGTAAAGGCGGATAATCCTTTTGTGCATTAGACTAAGACATTGTTCTAATCCTTCAGGATCAGGATACTGATCAGTGACTAGAGTCCTGAAACTGAGGAAGTTCAGGGTCACGTGTATCCTGATGAATCTTCAGGATGTCATACGATAGTGAACAGACTGCTATCACTGAGTTCCGTCTTCAGATCACGAGCATGCTGTTCCTGTCATCAGCTATTTCTTCGACGTCGCTGATGGTTCTTTGTGTATGATCTTAATGTCTTCAGGAGGAGGTCTTCACTTCAGTGGACAGGATCAGTAGACTGCAGAACAGGCTCGTTAGTCTTCTGATCCTGATCCTGAAATCTATAAAGTTAAGTTACAGCACAAGTAACATGGAATAACACTGAACAGACTCAGTGATAATTCCTCAAGCTATAACAGAAGTAAAAACCTATTCACTAAGTAAAGGTTCAGGATCATTATCATTTCATCAGGTCTTAGGAGAGCTGGATCAACAGTGGGCCGCTGTTTCGAGCGCATGTCCCCAAAATGATACTGGTAGTGAGAAACGACACATCATTGATCGTACCATCTCCAGTAATGTACGATTTCTCTTTTCTGACACACCATTCATCTGAGGTGTATGTGGAGGTGTGAGTTGTGAGACAATCCCACATTCCATCAAATGATTGTCGAATTCCTGACTAAGATATTCCCCATGTAAGTGCAATAACAATGGATTAAACAATCAAATCTTCAATATCTATCATGTAAATCTTACAATATGAACTTTCTCTCTCTAGATTCTCTCTCTAAAGCACACACATGAATGTTACAATAAAGCTCCTTACTAATTACCACTAACACTCTCCTATTTATACCAAAGACTAATTAGTCAAACACTCTAATTACAAGACTTTGACTCCTCTAATTAAACCTTTGACTTTGACATTAAAGCTTCCTTCTTTGACTTTGACTTTTCCATTTAATGCTTTTGCTTTGACTTTGATGCTTGACTTTCTTCTTTGACCTCCATGCTTTGACTTTGTTTGACTTGAATATTATTTCCTCATATTGAGATCTCGGATACAATAATATTTGCACTAACAATCTCCCCCTTTGTCGGTTACATATGTCAAAATGAACTTCAGCTTTAACGATCTTCTGTCTTCAAGTCAAACAAACTTTGTCGGTTACATATGTCAAACAACTAACAATCTCCCCATTTATACAAGCAACATCTTCAGAACAAAGTCTTCAATCTTGAAATCATCTTTAGAAATACATAATTCTTCTCTTGCATCAAGAACATTGTAGATCTCTTGAATTAATCCACTATATTGTCCAATTTTTCAACCAACTTTGGAATCTTTGACCAATCCAACATTCTTCATCAATCTTTATAACACATGTTCAATCTTTAAATCCAAAGGCTTTTCAACCTTAGATTCAAAAGACTCAAATTCAGAATTTTCTTTAGCTCCCCCTTAACTTCTGCTTGCTCCCCTTAACTGATACTTTCTTCACAACTCATTTCTTCACAAACCAAATCAGCATTTACTTTCAACTAAATACATCTTCAAATTGCATCACTATCAACATCATCAAAATTTATTTCACAGTCAACATCAATGTTAGTTGTTCCATCAACTATTTACAGATTCATCTTTTCTTCAAGCAACATCAACACTTCAAAAACAATCAACATTTATAGTTGCTTTAACCAATCATCTTGAAATCTCCAATCAACCATAGTTGTTATCTTGAACTCTTCAAATCAACAATTATCTTGAAATATTCAACTGAATCTTTAACACTTCAACACATATCTTCATCATGTCTTCGCATATGTCTTTGATATAACTTCTCCCCCTCATGATGGGTAGGAGAATCCTGAACATCATGAATAACCAAAGACATCACCAGATAATGAGTAATCGATGAAATTCTCCCCCTCAAAATTTGCTTTACTTTTCAAAGAACCATCTCCCCCTCAAACAAATATCGCATCCAACTCAGATTACTCCCTTTCAAGATCAAGTTGCTCCCCCTCAAATAATGGGTAACCGGCTAACATAGAAGCACATTTAGCAACTATTGACACAACAACTCATAGAATTGTGTGGCCTATTTTCAGTGTTGGCAATGGGGTAGCACTTATAGGACTTTCAGTCATCACTGAATCAAAGTTATAAAACTAAGTTCTCAGACTGTTCCGGCAATATCACAAAGATATGCAATTGGAATCACAAAGACTCGTGCAAGTGTCAAAGAAATATCATCATATCAATTAGGCTCAAATATTGATTCAACCTGGGACGCAGATTGAAAATCAATGACTCTTGTGCATAGAATATGAAGTTCGGAGACCGGAGATGATGTCTTCCTTGTTTCAATATCTAAATCTTCCGAGTGAAGATTAGATAGATGATGTGCTAATTCTCCGTGAGAAATGAAACAAACATCTTTTAAGAGATATTTGAGTAGCTTGGTGGGGTGACACGAGTTATCGATACTGGGTCCATGTCTTGTTTCAATATTCATCTCCAAAGAATCGAGAATAAATAGATGATGTGGTTACCCGGATAACGGTATAGGTTTGGGAAGGATCTTCTTTTATTCTTTTTGATCCTGTCTCACACTCACCATTTTCTTTTAGCTCCCCCTACACTCAAGCTCTCAGACATTTTACCTCATTCACACCCTCACACACTAGGTCTAACCTAGGGTTGTGTTTCTTGGGTAGATCCTCCGGCTCTGGATTGATCATTGAAACTTCTATATCCTATCACACATAGTTAATATCATGAAATGATAATCTTTGAAACTTCTGAGTGTCTTCATACCAAAACGTGATATGATGGTGATTCATATGTGATACAATATGTATATGAGGAACATATTTTGAAAAGAAATGGGGAATATAAGTTGAAGATATCATATGTTGAAGAGAAGTATTACTCAAACAAGTGATGATTGATTGTAGAAATCAAAATTCTTGATCGAGAATTCCAATGAACAAAATTAAAGCGCTAAACAGATAGACTCAGTGAGTACAGTGTATTCAAGAAAGGAATCAATGATTAGAAGGTTTAATTGTGAAGAACAATTCACAATTAATAATCTGAATAAGAATTGAATCATTCAAATGAAATAACGTGCACTGAAATAAAATAGGAATTCAAGCGAGTGTATTTCCACCGAATAATTTCAACGAATATATGAGATGTGGAAATAAATATGTCAAGAAAATTATAACGCGTGGTAATTCGTGAAACGATGTAAAATCGGAAAGAAACTAACACAAGTAAGTTCCTTATGATGAATCCCACAGTTAACACAGTTAAGTGCAAGTTCTAAGCTAAGGGTCCTAAACTGAATGTTTAGAAGCCAATAATCATTGAAGATCGGGTCCTGAACTAAATTATTCAGGAGCCATCAACCTGCAAAATCAAGATAAAAAAGATTTTGGTATCCACATGGATGTGGATCCTCTTTTGTTAGAAACAGATGATTTGTAAGATGAAATTTTATAAATGCCAAATCGATCATCTATATAATCTTGACATACAAAATTATTTGTTCTAGAGTAAGAACCAGTGTTTTTTCTTTTGTGAAAGCCTGACAAGATCACTACGTGAGTAAGTGATACCAGGCTTAACAAAAGAATTATCTTGAAAACCATTGTTCTTTTTAACATTTGAATTCAGAACAAATATATTTTTACTTTTATTATGATGAACATTACCTGAACTGCTTCCTGAAGAATTGTAAAACAAATTCGAAGGACGCAGCTTATAGCTATTTGCATATGAAGATCTTGATTTGAGTAAAACTTCAAGTTCATTCACTGTTGCAATTAGCTTGCTTCTCTCTGCAAGAAGATCATCAAGCTTCTTTTGTTGCTCAGATCGCATCCGTTGCTCATTCATAATATCAGTCGATAATCCAGATATTTTTCTTGTAAGCTTCTTTACTTCATTCTCAAAGACTTCCTTTTGATTTTGAAAATCTTTCTCCTCAAGACTAGGCTTCTTAGGTTCAGCAATTATCTGTTCCAGAACATTCTTTTCATGCTGAAGAATCTTCTCTTTTCTTTTGAATTGACTTCTTTCATCAGATAACTGATTTTGTAAGTTGACAATCTTCTTTTGAAGCTCAATAGATTGCTTTTCATCAAATTTCCTCTCTGACTGAACACCATGGATGTCTTCTTCAATGTCATGCACCATATTCTGCTACTTCCCAACACGAAGATTCGGTTTCTTTAAAGATTTCTTCTTACTCTCAATAGCATTCATCTTCCTCTCAAACTCCTTTCTTTCAATTACAATCTTGCTTTCCAAGTCAGATACCTTCTGTGAGAATTTATCATTGTTTAATTCAAAAGATTTTCTCTCATTGATAAAAACGTTTCTCTCTTCTTCAAAAACTTTTCTTTATGTCTCAAAGTTACTTCTCTCAATGATCACAATTTGTTCAAAATCAGTTACTTGCTTTGAAAGTTCCATCACACTTGATTGAGAAGATATAAGCTTGTTTTCCAAAGCTTTCTTATCTTCATTAAGTTCAAGAACTTTCTTTTGCAAACATTCATTTTCTTTTCTCAAAGAAGTTACAAGTTTTAAATTTTGAGCGTTTCCAAAAGAATGTTTCAACATTTGATCATGCTCATTTTGCAAATCCTTTTGCAAACTTGTAATCTGACTTTATTCTTTTGAAAGTGAAGCTTCAAGATCAGTAACTTTAATGAGAAGTTCAGCTTTTTCAGCATTTAAACTTTTGTTCAACTTAAACTCTTCTCTCTCGGTGTTCAGTTTCTGTTCCAACTGAACTATTTTTATCTCATGAACCACTGCTTGCTCTGTGAGGGAAATGTTTTCTCTCTTGAGTTTACGAATTATAGGTGTGAATCGATTCATCCTTTCATAGATTGTCTCAATGAAATCTGGGTTTAGAAGATCGTGCATATAAGCGTTCACCGCTGCCATTTGTGACTTCATGAGTTCAGAATCCATTGTTAACTGCACAAAGAAAAAATAAGGATCGTCAACAGAAACTTCGATTAGAAGTATGAATAGTGCACTAACGATTTATATCGAACAAATCAAAAAAATATGAAGAAAAAAGGTAAAAATAAATTTGAAGGACTAAAAGTGACAAAACTAGAAACTTAAACGACTCACAAACTTGAAATCACAAGTACAAGGACTAAAAATGTAAAAGTGTGGAAAGATTCAAGTTCAGGGACTAAAAGTGATAAAATTTGAAAGTTTAAAAGTCCAAGGGTTGAAAATGAAAATATTTGAAACTTTAAGTCCAAGTACTAAAAGTGAGAAAAGCTGAAAGTTAACAAACTAACGGACTTAACGGAAACTGGACTAAAAAAGTAATAAAAAGATAACAGAACATACAAAAGCTTAACAAAACGCTACTTAACGACACCGAAAAATTACGAAACGAAAACTAAACGATAACCAACTTCATCCTCTATCAAACCAAGTCACCAATCCACGATCGAAAAGTCTCGGGGTAGCCTCGAATTGAACTCGAAAAATGCGAGAAAAATGTGTCACGTAGCACTTTTAACGCTCGTCAAACAACGTCGAGAACTCACCGAACGGACCTGAAAAATTAACGAGTCAATACACAATCAGTCAAACTTTCAATCTAAACGAAAATGATTCCCGGAAAAGTTCGTTTGATCACCGAAATTGTCCCGCAAAGTGACCGTTTGAAATGAAAGGCACATGAAATGATGAAATTTGTTCCATAGGCTTAACTTGAGAGCGCTCGAAACCTTATCAATTAACCTCGAAAGATCCTGAAATCACTTTTCTCAAAAGTTCTCGTAACACTCTACGTCTAGAAAATAAAAACAATTCTCGAAAGACAACCGAGATCACCGAAACACACCCCGAAAAATGAACGCTTCAACCCTTTAAAAAAATGAAATTTACCAAATTGCTTACTTGAAATGAATGTTACGTGAAAAGTTTATCATTCAATACACATGTTTGACCAAAATTTTAAGATGTTGACCAATGATCAAATTAATATTCAGGAAGCAGCACCTCCAATTTGAGAATTAAAAACGATGACCAATTATATCTTTCACAATTTAGATATTATGAGACCATAAGCTACCACATCCCTTGCAAACTCTGACTTAAAAAGAAATAGTTGACAGAAGAATTTAATTTTGACCAACTATGTGTGTTGATCATGTACTGCTAAAAAAACACTCGAGACGTTCTATCACGTAACAAGGAGCTCGGTCAACATCAGATGCCAACTATTGACCGAGCATCTGACTAATCTTCTAGCTGCTGACCGAAATTTTATTCTCTGACTCGAGACATTTAGCTTGCTTACTGAATTCCTTATGATGAGAGAGAATGTCTCAAGTTGACTATGTTTGATCAAGCTGTTTGTCCTCTTCTTTCAACAACAACAACAAATAATTTTAATATTCTCCAATTAAAGATCAAACAACTCACAAACAACTTTTTACAAACATTCAATAAAATTTTTGGATCAAAATCCCAGATCTACTCAAGAACACTTGAAGATCTTCAAGAACACCTTCAACCCAAAAACTTCAAAAATGATTTTTAGACCTTAAAACTTGAAACAAATAATGGATTCATGTCTAAAAACACATTTTAGAAACAAATTTACTCAACAACAAAACAAAAACTCACTAAATCACCAAATCACTCATGAACTCTCAAGAATACAAACTCAAATCTTCAAGAATGATTTTCATAAATCTTCACCAAAAACGTTAAGATTTGGATATGTTGCTCACTTCATGATTACAAACAACTTTTGTGAAGCCACAATCACGAAAATCAACTCAAACTCATCCAATTTGTAAAAATTTCAAAAAACTCCATGGATGAACTTTTGAGTTCTTGGTGAAAATTTCCAAAAATCAAATCTCAAAATTGAGATTCAAATCCATGTAGAATGATTAGAGATGAATAGAAAACACAAATGAATCACAAAAACACAATCAAAAACTACAATTGAACACCAAAAATCTACAAATCTACAAAAAAATCCTATAAAACCCATTTCTTCAAAATTTCTTCAAATCTCTTCAAATTTCTTCAAATCTTCATCCAATTGTGCACAAATCTTCTGCCATAGCTCTAATACCACTTGTAAGTGCAATAACAATGGATTAAACAATCAAATCTTCAATATCTATCATGTAAATCTTACAATATGAACTTTCTCTCTCTAGATTCTCTCTCTAAAGCACACACATGAATGTTACAATAAAGCTCCTTACTAATTACCACTAACACTCTCCTATTTATACCAAAGACTAATTAGTCAAACACTCTAATTACAAGACTTTGACTCCTCTAATTAAACCTTTGACTTTGACATTAAAGCTTCCTTCTTTGACTTTGACTTTTCCATTTAATGCTTTTGCTTTGACTTTGATGCTTGACTTTCTTCTTTGACCTCCATGCTTTGACTTTGTTTGACTTGAATATTATTTCCTCATATTGAGATCTCGGATACAATAATATTTGCACTAACACCCCACCTCGATCCGACCGTAGAAACTTGATCTTTCTGTCAAGTTGGTTTTGTACTTCATTCTGAAATGGGTTAATTACATGGGTATGTATCGAACTTGTCACGTTTTATCATTGTATGTACTCAACTTATAAACTTACCATTGTATGTATCGAACTTTCTAAAATTGCCATTGTATGTATTCAATTTTATCAAAACCTATCATTGAATGTATTCTACTTTGTCACGAAAGTGTATCGAGCTTGAGGTTTTGATAAAGTTGGATACATATAATGGTAATTTTAGAAAGTTCGATACATACAATGGTAAGTTTATAAGTTGAGTACATACAATGATAAAACGTGACAAGTTCGATACATACCCATGTAATTAACCCTTCTGAAATTCCTTAAATATTTCAAAGGCTTCAGATTTATGTCTTATTAGGTAGACATAACCATACCTACTGAAATCATCAATAAAGGTGATGAAGTACGGTATCCTCCCCTAGCTTCATGACTGAAAGGTCCACACACATCTGTGTGTATTATTCCTAACAATTCATTTGCTCTTTCATTGTCCTTATTGAAAGGCTGTTTTGTCATCTTACCAGATAAACAAGATTCACAATTATTAAATGGTCTAAAATCGAAAGACCCCAGAAGTCCTCCTTTCTGGAGTTGTTCTATGTGTTTCTTGTTTATATGACCGATACGACAATGCCAGAGGTAAGTCTGATCCTCAATTTTCTTGGATCGTTTACTTATATGATAAACTTCTCTATTTTCTTATAGATTTATTACGTATAGACCATTAGTGGGAGTTGCTTTGAAATAAAAGATATCATTTTTAAAGCAAGAAATAAGTTTTTAATCATATTTATAACAAAAACCTTGGTCTACAAGTAAATCGAAAGAAATAACGTGTAACATCCCAATTGTAAATTACCATATTATATGCTAAGTGTGTCTCATTTATATGTTACGAAGGATATTATGTGCTTACATGCGAGAAAATGTTAAGCGTGTAGAAAGTTTACTAAGTGTATTAGTAGTGGCCATATAAGGTAACCGATGATTTAGTGGGAGTTCGTGTTTGAAATTTTAAGGTTATGCTTCTTTGGAGTATATGAGAGGATTTAGAAATTTTCATGACAATCGGAGTTAGATTGAGAAAGTTGGAGAAAACGAGTCAAAACGTCAACGGTTAAGCTATGGATTCGTAAAAACAATTTTTTAAGGAGATCTTTTCTGGAATATTATTATTGGAAGTTGTAGATTATTTCGTTACGAACGCGTAGGCGAAAACCTCATCGAAAACGGAGTTACGAGCGAAAAGTTACGTTATTTTTAGTTTTAGTGGTCAAAATGGGTACTTAGGCGGGTCAAACCCGACCCAACTTGGATTTGACCTACAAAAGTCGAATTTAAGCTTCATTTTAGACCATTTTCAGTCTCTTAACTTTCACACACAGTAAAGGTGCGATTTTCACACACTTAAGCTCAAACACCTTCAATTTTTGGAGAATCAAAGATCAAAGTGATGAATTCTTGATGAAAATGTGAAGATTGTTGAAGGTATACTTCTAATACTAAGTTTAATCTTTACAATTAGTGTCAATTAAGGAAATTAGGGTTTGCATGTTTGAAATTAGTGGTTGATTTTGTAAGATTATGGTTTTATGTTGGTTATTATCATGTTATCTTGAAGGTTTACACAACAATTTGAAGGTAATGTCATCCTTGTTCTTGTTCTTGAAGTTGTAACAAGTATGATGATAATTGGGTAAAATAAGCTTAATGCATGTGTAAGATAAGTGTAGAAATCATGATATTATGCTCAGATTATGATTATACATTAGTTAGTTCTTTGATTACATGGTTGTTATGCAAGAAGATGGAAAGATTAAGTGAGTATTCACTATGAATATGATGACTATTTGTTATACAAAGATGGATTTTTATGAACTTGGTAGAAATAGATGAATGGACCATGCTTTCTTGTTGATTTTACCTTGATGATGATAAAATTAAGTTAACATCTGAGTTTGATTAGGATTGAAATGGAATTGGATACTTATTTTGACAAAAGTATGATTTTTCGAGTTTGAAAAGCATGTTACAGCACTGTTTTGTAAAAATTGTATAAAATCGTAGAAAAATCAGAAAAATACAAGGTCAGTGGCGTTGGAAAGATATGAATCCGTACTTTAATCCATATGTTGAATTCAAAGTGTGATTTTGAGTTTAAGTGGGGTGAAACAGAGGTTAAAAACAGAGCTGCAGCATATAATTAAAGATAGCTTATGATATGATTAAGTCGATAAAATGTGATTGGTTGTTCCAATGCTTACGAAACTTGATATATGAAATCCAGGGGATATTTTAAGCTTGTTTGATTCCTTTGGAGGGTACCTTATATTTGGATTTCAAGGTTGGACTTTTGTTGTTCGGTTTGACCGTATTTGACATTCGGTCGTGAGGTGAGTTAAATAGCTATTCAAATATTATTGTATTAAGTGTATATTTATATACCATCTATATGTATGTGATTTCTATGACTTTAGAGTCGGTTCTTATTGGTCTTTTGTCTTTGTACGTATTGATCTCTCGATTACGAGTTCTTCCGAAATGTCGGTCGGTTTGGATATCCATGTATTCCGTCGGTATTGTTTCTTTGATTTCTTGTGAAACCGGAAGTACGGGGATTACTTTGTGTGATCCGTCCCGAAAACGGTGAATGTCAACATGCCGATGAAGGGGGAGGGATCGGTGAGACATTCTAGTCGTTCTTGTTGTCTGTTGGCCGTACTCGGTGTCTAATGTGAAGAGAGGCACGAGTATAGGGACTCGGGAATACCCGGGAGATGAAGGCGGGCTCCCTGCCAGTCCTAAGCATTGTATTCTGTGAACCATAGGAGCTCGAGCATACCCAGTGACAATGGGCTCCCTGCTAGTCCTATGTGTTCTATTGTTTGGTTATTTCGATATGTTGTTTTAGACCGTTTGACTAACGCGTGATATTGATCCCTTGAAAATGAATTGACCTGGTATCCTCTGATAATTACTTGTAATTTGCATTGAAATAAGTCTGTTATGTCATGATGAATTGTTTGATTTCCGCACTTGACTTTTGGTTATATTATGGACAATTCTTATTACGTAGTGGTACTCTCAAATAATCGCTCATTGATATAACCATTCAATTGGTTGGTTTTTGGTACCCGTGTATTTGTATAGACTTAATTTCAATAACATTTGTTTAGACTATTTATCTCACTAAGCCATGTGCTTATTCCGTTAGCTCACTATTTTTTTCAGGAAAGAAAGAAGATAAAGGCAAGAACCCGGTGTAGTTAGTTCGTGATTAGTTCGGGGATCGTTGCCAAGTCTTGGTATATATATATATATATATATATATATATTTTGGGTTGTAAATATATTCGGGTAGTTATTATGTTGTCCCGAACTTTTGGTTGGTAAATGTTTTAATTATTAGATTGTAAGCTTTTGTTTTGGATTTGGAAATACTTATTAAGGTATAATTAGCTTTTGGTGATTTACTTAGAAAATGATATCCCGTATGTTTTGTTTTGGGTTATTAAAATGTGTTTTTGGTGAAATCGTAACCGTGGTGTTACATAACGTTTTTGATCATTTTAGGAACATAGTAACAATTTTCAAGTTCCAAAACTAGACCCGAGGGTAAACTAAGATTGTAAGATCCCACGGCTTCATCTACAAGCATCGTGCCTTCACCGACTCGTAGGTTCGAACGACCCTTCCTCAGTGTCTCCCTTCTTTTGAACCCTTGTAAATGATTACAAATGTGGTTACCACTGCCTGTATCAAGTACCCATGATTCATAAGAAGTGATCAAACAGTCTATCATAAAGATACCTGGTGTATCGGGTAAACCGATGTCTAGCTGGTCGATATCCATCGAGTGAGCACAAATATCCTTGCTACCGCATTCTGGGCAACTCAGATCTCCCAGCTCGTCTATCCAATCGCTGTCCATGAGTTCAGCTGCTGCTGCAGGCCTTGGCTCTAAACTGGCCAAAATGTCCTCATGAAACTTTTCCACGTCCATCTTTGGTTCTCCCATGTACTCACTAGCTGTGGTACGTATCTCGTCCTTGAGAGAGAACCACATGAGATGTACTAGCTCCTCCTGAACAATCTTGTATCCCATGCGTGACAAACTTTTAAAGAGTCTCCTCATTTCTAGAAGATGATCTTTAACGGATTGATCCTTTTCCAGTTTTAGAGAATAGATCTCTTTCATGATTAGATACTTCCCACTATTCTTATAGAAGCCTACCGGGCTTTCTATATCCTTCACGACCTCATGGCAATACTTAACTCTTAAATCAGCCGTGAACTCGGGTGAGGTAAAGAAAGATAGAATCGACATCACATCTGATTCGTCAGCCATGAATTTGAAATAGTCTGCAAAATCCTTTTCAGGAGAATTGCATTTGGGTCGTGAAATGGGTTTTTCTATCACATATCGCTTACCCTATGCATTCAGGACATTGTCGAGATGCATTTTCCAAACTGGAAATTTTTGACCTGTAAGCTTCCATTTCCCCATTATAAGGTGGAGAGATTCCTCAGGTGAATAAAACGGAATAGCAGTATAAGACATCTACAGAAAAATAAAATTCCGATTTAGTTATCTGATATATATAATTCTAATAAATTATTACCTTAGAACAATAAATTTATTAGACTAGAATCCATATTTCACATGATTTGACAAGCGGTTTGATCACACAAGTCATCTCATGCAATTTCTGGTAGGTAACAACTTATACCAATCGTGTCTTTAAACGAAGATACGACTTCTAGATCATCGGAACATCGGATGACAAAGTCCGTGCATATTTAGTCCCTCTAGTGTGTTTTGGCCCGGTACCACCCGATGAATTGTAACAAAAACAAAAATAGATCGCACTATTTTGGACTAGATGTACTCTGGTCGGTACCACCCGATTATCGCAAAGTCTTTTCACCCCCTTCGGCTTGGGGTTTGAACGCAGGTGCCCAAGGTTTGAGCTCTTCGAGCCCCAACGTACCTTACGCCAAAGGTGTCCATAAATGGATCACACTAACTGATCTAAAATTTTCCTAAGGTTTTTAGCCAGTTTTAATTTCTTTTAAAACAACTGGTTTGAAAAACAAGCTGTAATCGAACTCTTTTGATTCATTAGATTTTAGAAAAATAATTTGTTTTATCTAAATTAGGTAATTACAACAAACCACGCAGATAAAACAAAAAACAGTGTCATAGCCTTGCCCAAAATTAATGTCAGTTTCGAGAGCCAACACGAGAACTGACGGTCTAAATCCTATGTGACTAAACAACCACAAGGGATGAAATCTTGGTGCTCCCACTGGCTCCAACATCTTCGGTTGTGTCCTCATGACTTCGTCTTCAAGCTTCGATCGTCTTTAAGGAATTTAATTACAAAGAAATCGGGTTGTAAGTGGCACGCAAGCCTCCCGTCTAAGTTAATTAAAAATTTAAAATACAATAGGGTTGTAAATGGCACGCAGGCCTCCCTTACCATAACGAGATAAAACAAGAATTAAAAAACACAACCACAGGTCTAGGGGCTTAGCTATGACAACTAAAAACAATTTAATAGTTAAACTAATAGAAATATAAATACTGGTTTGATAAAACTGGATTTCCAAATAATTATAAAACCAAAAGGAATTAATAATTATTTAACTGAAAAATAATATTCAAAATTAATTTTATTTTAGGGGAAAAATTAAACCCTTATCAGATCGAAGTTCCATTCGTGAAACCTTACCGTGATACGGTGGTTTGTAGCACACGGCCATCACTAACCACTGCATCGCTACCATCAGCCGCCATAAAGCCACCGCCGCCGGCGGTTATGTAACTAACCACCATCGAATCACCGGTGATTTTTAAAGCTACAACCGCCGCCGCCGTTCACCCTTGCGGTTTTCGTCCGGCGATCGGAGAACATCCGCGACAACAGCAGCGCAAGCACCACCGCCATCGCATCCTGCCTAATCGAGGCTGTCGACTAGCGGCGTTATCCACCGGCGACAGCGATGGCGTTAAACACCACCACCATCGTCGCGCCAGCGATTAAAACAAACAATAACCACCATCGTCGCCTTAACGACGACCGATCGGAGCAAGGTGCAACCACCGCCGCCGCCAGGCTTGGCCGTAAGGCAGCCGGCAGGCAGCCGGGCAGTTTAGGGTTCGACTGGCGGCAAACGGCAACAACCGCTGCCACCATCGGCCCTTGCGACGACAACGATGGCTAACGCCACCGTCATCGTCGCGGTTTCAACCAACAGCCACCACCATCGCCATCGTTTCGGCGGCAACGGCAGCACCAAAGCACCACCATCGCCACCGATGGCCATCGGCGGCAGCAGCAAGCGGCTGCCATGCCGCCGTGGTCGGCGATCAAACTAAGCACCACCATCGTCGCTTGCGGCTGTGGTGGTTCGGTGGTTTTAATTCCGTCGATCGGCCACCGAATCCCGGTGGTCGTTGATTGGGCCGTTTGCGATTCGTCCGGTGATCGGCCCGGTGGTTCGGCCGGTGATCTCCACCGTTCCGCCGCCGATTGCCACGAACTCACGAGAATTCGATAAAAATCCAATTTTTACGAAACAAGGTACAAAAATCAGATTTTTATATAAACAGAATCCAATTTTATTAAAACCTACGAATTACCAGATCTGATAAGTTATAGGTAGTGGCTCTGATACCACTGTTGGGATTATTTAACTAAAACGATTAAGCAGCGGAAACAAAAACAACAATCCAGACAGAGATCCAACCAAAACTTATCAAATACTATATCAAGAGGGTTTTAGCAATTTTACCTTTTTTGTGATACTAAAAACGAATCTGGAAGCTAGCGAGGGATACACTGCTACTGCACCACCGTGAGATAGGCTGCTAGACCGCCGTGGATTGAGCAAAAAACCCGGAACTGGTTTGTATGGGTGTGAGGCCGGCGCAGAGAGAAAGAGAGAGAGAGAGAGAGAGAGGAAGGGAGGAGGGTTTTCTTGGTGTGAAAGTTAATAATGAATCAGATAAATCAATCAATTGAATAATGCCTTTATTTATAAAAGTAAGTAAAGCAGTATCCAATAAGAAAACCCAACCCAACTATAACTCTTTAATTAATTATTTTAATTAACAAACTGTTAATTATTTTAAATAATTTTATTTAATAAATAATAAATAAATCATTTATTATTTATTCTTTCTCTCTTTTAATAATTAAACTCAATTAATTATTCCTCACACCTATTATCCAAATGATCTCGAATCGGGTGTGTAGCAGTGTGACCCACTAGTGTCTTATAACATTGGACACGATAATCCTGGTTACTGTCTTGCACATAATCCTTTCAGGCCTGACTCTTCACACTTGTAAAAACTCCAAAACCATTCCTATACTCACCTAATGTTGTCGTCCGCACCTTGAACACTCCAGATAATCTTTTCTTGGTTCAGTTTTCTAACTTGCCGACTTAAACTTCTTGCTAGCATGATGAGATTGAGTCTAAGTTTGTTCCGCCTTCTTCCTTTTTGCCTGCTACTCCAAATCGAGCTCTCTAGCCCGAGCTAACTCGTGCATCCGATGAAAACTAGTGCACCTTGTTGCCACCACAATTTCTCTTATCTATGGCTTTAACACCTCAAACTATGTGTACATCTCCATCCTCTGATCGGCGACATACTCCGAGCAGAATAGTGATCATTCTAGAGACTTGTCGGTAATCTCATTCACCGATTTGGTAGGTTGCACCATCAATGACAATTCGTTGGTTAACCTCTCTACCTCTATCTGAGATACATACCGTTCTCGGAAAGGACTAGAGAATTGCTCCCATGTCGTACCCTCCACTTGCTCCTTTGCCCTTAACCGAAAGTCAAGTCCACCAATCCTTCGTGGATCCTTGATAACTCCAAAATTATACATGTTTTGGTAGTTCTGTTTTGTAATGTTTAACCCCGTTTTGACCCGTTTTCTGTATGTTTTACTCACAAAAGCTATTGAATATTAGTTTTGCAGGTTTTGGAGGCCCTTGAGCGGAAAAGTACTAAAAGTTGTGAAAAAGTGGGAAAAGTGAAAAATATGAGACATAAGTCCTTCGCGTCTGCGAAGTGATAACTCTCGCGCCGCGAAGTGGTGGATTTCGAGAAGATTCCTGCTTTTTGATTACTTCGCGTTCGAGTTCAGAGGTTTGGCATTCGCAAAATATTTAAAGACCCGTGATGGAATATTCTAGAAGAAGCTGATTTGAAGATTTAGGGTTTGTTAAGTGGTTCGCACCGCGAAGCTGCTCTTCGTGATCGCAAAGTGGGTCGAACAACTTCTTTAAATACTGGTTGGTTTTGAGATATAGAGTCATAAATTAGATAACTTTATTCTAGAGTCAGTTTGCAGTAAAAGAGGGAGAGATGAGAGATTTTATGAGCGTAGATCGTGGAAAGATTGTTACCCGGAGTCTGCTTTCCAGTATCCGATCATCTCCAGTTTCACGGTCTCTCTAAAGTCTGTCTTTTTATTCTTTGTTTGCTGTTTTTAGTCATGTCTAGTGAGTAGTAATTTTGTTAGTGCTTGTTATGGTTTTGATGAACCTTGTTGGATGATGTTTTGATACTTAATCGATTTAGTAGTTTTGTTTGATTAATTGAATGTTTGTCTTTGACTCTAAGTTGATGTTTTGACTGTGGTTTTTCTGAACTTGTTGGTTGGGTGTATCTATTGTCAGATAGGTAGACTCCTTCGGGCTAAACAACCATCGTTATCTCTTATTCCGGTAAAACGGAGTAAAGTGGTAATTAGTGTGCTTGAACCATAAGTAGACTATTTAGTAAGAACCCACAACATAGCATTGATTAGGGTAACCTTTGTTAAGATAATCAGTCTTTGCAATAGGACCGGGAAACCAACCTGGATTATAATCGGAGATAATACATGTTAGGTTGCTTTTAGCTTAAATTCCTACAATAGTCAAATAAACTACACTTTTGTGATTTAAATAACTCATCCACAAGGGGATTCAACCTAAACCATAATAAGTACTATCTTTGTCAATTATTTTTTTAAGTAAAGTTTTAATCTTTTTCCTGTTTTAAAATTGCTATCAAAAGAAAACCCCCCTTTTTGGTTAATTGAACTTTTTAAGATTTGTTTTAAGTAACTTGACTGTTCCCAGTGGTAAGAACGATACCCGGACTTTCCTATACTATATTGCTATCGATCAGGTACGCTTGCCTGTGAATGGTGGTTAGTTAAGGTTATTTTGTGGTTAAACTTGGTTTTGTTTTAATATATAGTTTTTACACCATCAAGTTTTTGGCGCCGCTGCCGGGGAATGGTAGTTATTTGATTTAAATCTTTGTAGTTTGGTTAATCGATCATTGTGAGGGATTTTATCCCTTGCAAGTTAATTGCTTTTTAGTTAATTAGTTTTTGCTTTTTGCTTTCTTTGTTTTTCCACAAGTTGCCCTTGATCGTTTGTTGTGTTTTCAGCGAAGGATTAGTGGAGCCTTTTGCGGAACCGGAGAGAGAGTTAAAGAAAAAGAACAAAAAAAAGTCAAAAGCAGGAAGTGCTCGTCCAAGAGCTTTGAATTTCGATATGGGAGACGAAGCACCTATGTGGAACACGCGGAGGACCGCTCCTACCGTGCCAACGCGACCGATAACGAAGCCGAATCTAGAGACCGAAATCAATGGTCAATTCCTCCACATGATAAAGGAGTTGTCTTTTGACGGAAAAGGTGATAGCAATCCTATCACACAACATCGAGAGCTTCGAGGATATATGTAACTTGTTCAAGACCGAGGCAAACCAAGATGCAATCCGTCTTCGGTTATTTCCACTCACGCTTGCGGGGGACGCTAAAGCTTGGCTTCGTTCTTTGGAGCCTAGTTCAATTGATACTTGGAATGACTCACAATCCAAGTTTTTATTGCGGTTCTTTCCGCCGTCAAAGATAGAGAAGCTCCGGGCCGACATCCGCTCATTCTGACAAGAACTTTCCCTACCTTAACTGCTATCATTTCCAATAAATTGAAAATTTCCAAGTTCCTTATACTACATAGTTTGCCACTTTGACCCCTCGCGGTCACCATTCTAATTCATAAACAGTACCTCATAACGGTTTTCTTTCCACTATCCAATCTAAACCATCATTCTCACATAACCATTTCACATACTAGCATGCTCCTTATGTCACTCTGCATAGCATTCAACTAATAAACAATCCCGTCTTAACATGCTTCTATACCCATCCCACAACCTTGCTTGGTTCGTAGAATTCCTCTATAACTCCGTCAAGTCCCAACATGTACAATGTAATTGTAATGATATGGGCCCTTATACCATTATAAATACATCCTACATGCCTAGCTCACCAAGGTTCCTAGTTCCCAAACTCGGTTTATACACATAACAAGTCATTTACGCACATAAAGCATAACAATTTTCCACTTATCACTCAATACATAAAGCCCACTCTATGCCATCATACACATGGTAGTAGTTCATACGCTTAGTCACTAGCCTTGCACAAATAGCATTGCATCCATATCTATCGTCATACATATAACAAACTAGCATGTTAACAAGTACATATCGTTCAAATTCATAACACATTCATTGTGCCATCATATATATCATAAAAATCATAATTTTCACGTACAGTTTATAAAACTGTTTATACCATAACAACATATATATATATATATATATATCATACACATCATACAATGATGTTCATAATAACTAATAATAACATGTTTTGTTACTATCCTTGATAAAGTATAGGATGCTTACCCCCGTCTTGATGCTCCGGATTGCAGTTCAACTTTAAACTCCTTTTCTTATAAAATTTTCTTAGGTTACTTTGTTTTGAAACACGAACACTTACGTTTAAGTTCAAGGACACTCACCACTCATGAATGCCCAAATCCCTTAAACCAAGGCTCTGATACCAATTGTAACAGAAAAATAACCTTAAATAACGGAAGCTTATTTGGGAAAAGTTATATGAAAATAAAATCCCAGAAGGGGTCTGTAAATGTAAATAAGCATATCAAACAAAATTGAGTTTCCATTTGGTTGCAAAACCATAAACAAATCGTCAAAATAATGTTATGAAAGTGTCTATCCAAATCTACTAAACAATCCCTTAATCCAAGCCATCAAGCGTGTGCATTCCCCTTCTTATCCAAGAAGATACCTGCAACTAACCACATAAACCACAACGGGTTAAGCTTACGCTTAGTGAGCACAAACCTAAACTCTATGTCAAACATGTAACATAACCATAAGCATAAAGATTAGAACTAGACATGCATCATAACCATTCCTCAAGGTGCAAGCACCTAGAGGATCATAACTGACACTGTTACCAGGCCTCTTGATCCTTTTTTAGTCTACACTGTAGTGTCACCACCCAATGTGTCCTATCATAACATTACATGCTAGTCTATCATATGAACACATAGCATACATGATTATCATACATAACAATATCGAGCACAAGTTAATGTACTCACCTGTTTGCAAATTCGGGTGTGCCAAACACGAAACATCACAACACAACTGTTGTTGAAGACCTATATAATCATACACATAAAGCACACACCAACAAACAATTCTAAACATTGGGTCTTAGGATTGTACCCGACCCTCATGCCTTAAACATGGTAAAACTACCCGAATTGATCTCAAGTTTTACCAAAACCAATCCCTTGAAATATCCCATAGGAGGTCCTAAAAGAAAACCCTAAAACATCACCACTCAGAAAAGAGTCCGGTGGGAACAAGGGTATCGGCGGTTGGGTACCCACGGGTGACCCGCTGTTAGGGCACAGGTCGTCCCTCTCATAGTTTCAGGCCCAAAGCCGAGGGTTTTGACCCCCAAAGCCATTTTTCGGCTATTCCGACCCTAAATATCTGTTAGATGTAAAGATGAATCAATCTAACATGATTTAAGCATAATCATGTTAGATCTAGCATATAGATGATGAAATCAAGTAGAGAGAGAATGTAGAGAGAAACCATATGTCATTCATATTCAGAAGCTTAACATACAAAACATGGCAATGAGGTATTTATACCTCATCCCTAAGAAAGAAAAACTTTCACACTAGGTCCCTCAACTTCTATTATAAACATAACACTAACAATCTCCCCCTTTTATAAAAGAAGGAGGGACACTCAAAAGAAATAAACAACAACTCAATTAAGATTGCTTCACTGCAGGTTTTCTCAACTTGAACTTGATCTCCGCAAATCTGATGTCATTTCTCAGTCTTAATCTTCTATCTATCTCCTTTACAAAATGCTTGATCAGAACCTTGTTGGCAGCTGAGATGTCATGGACATTATGCTTATCCATTTGCAACCTTGTATTCAACCCATCCATCACCATTTTCAACGTATCATCACAAAACAACATCACTTCATGTGAATACATTCTCTTCTTGTTACCTAGAGAATCTGGATACACACATGAAATCCTCGTCTCTTCCGCATCATAGAAAACAGTATACAAAACCAAGTCCTTTTCTTCACCAATCAGACTTCTTTGCGGTTTGTGACAAAATAGCTTTGATGTCCAATTCTCCAACCCCAACTGAAAGTCATACAAATGAGCCAATGAGATAGACGCCTTGACATGTCTGACAATTGCTGTTAGAGCAATTATTTCCTCTTCTGTTCTAAAGGCTTTTCCTTTGAGATCATACAAAATCCCAAAAATAACATCAAAACTCATATCTTAAAATCTGCTTCAGTAATCACATACTCTTTCCCATCATCTCTTGTAAAAGTGATTACAGGATAAAGATACAAACTAAGCTTGTTAGTCTTGTAACTTTTCACTACAACAAACCGGTAATCTGAGACAAGTTTCTCTTTCCGTTGTCTATTTATCTTCCTCATGTGAATGTACTCTCTTCTCAACTCCTCTTTCAGATTTTCAATCCCGTACAACTTCACATAACTCAGCTTCCGCTCATGATAACAAAATCTGCTCTTGTATTTCTCTTCCAGATACTTTCCATTTGCTCTTGTGAACCGGTTCCACTCTGTTCTCTTTAAAAACTTCCCAGAACTAGCTTTCATTTTCTCCCACAACTCCACTTTCTTCGGATCAACGGGCATTAGATCATTCTGTGGCAACACTTCTTCAAGCAAAGGCCCTTCCACATCTTCCACTGGTTCTTCCTTCTCAAAATCAAACTGTACATCATCGAACATATCTTTCAGTTTACTATCCTCTGCACACCTTGCATCATTTATCTCTTCAGTTGGAACTTGATAATCTCTGAGATCAGAAGCTACATTCTCAAGAAGCGCTAGAACTCTATCTATTTCAGACATAGAACTAGAAGCTCCTGAAAATCTAACTCCCCTTTTTTCTACACCCTCAGCTGGTATCTCCTCTTGTACCTAACTCAGAAAATCCAGTGTAGATTGCAATTCCGGTACATCATCCATTTCTTGACCTCCAGTAAGAACAATGGCATCTCTCTGTCGCGTCGGTTGTTTTTCTCTTGGTTGTCTCTCTTCAAAACGATCCACCACTCTAACTCTAGGAGATGTCGGCTCCCTAGACGGATCTCCTTCCAACCTTCTACGCTTCCTCTCCCCCTCATGACGATCATGATCATCATGATCATCATGCCTTCTGGTTGGCCGTCTAGCAGCTACCTGACAAGTCTCTTCAATCCCCCGAATCCGATCAGACAACTGAGATAACCCCTCGGTAAATAACTTGTTGATTTCTGAGAAAGTCTTTGTTAGAGAAGCATCAAGAGTTGCTTGAAATTGCTGAAATTCGCTGTGAGTGACTAGATGAGCTTGAGCACGTTGTTCTCTAATAGCCTGTTGTTGAAGAGTGGTTTGTTGTTGTAAAACACCGACAAGGTCACGATCCTCTGTAGTACCGGATTCCAAGAGTTTGGAAAACAACAACCCCTTTAATTCTGGAATAGTAAGAGAGTCAGCCGCTGAATGAGAAGGCTGTGATGGAGGATCAGACATCGGAGCTTTGCCTTTGACCAAACTGGCCACTTGTTTTTCCAAGGCTGAAATTCGGGCCGTCTGCTGTTGAATAACATTCGCCATCTGTTCATTATTCGCCCGATACATGGAACGTGTAATCAGTTGGTTTGCAGTTGCTACAACGTGAATACGAGAGAGATCAATATCTGGGGTTGAAGCCGTGCCAGTCGGAGGTGGTACAGATAGAGATGGTGCAGAAGATGCGGATGATACAGGCATTGTGGAAGATGTGGAAGATGTGGAAGCTGGAATTGAGGCAGATGAGAAAATACCAATGGGTGTTGAGGAAGAACCCAAAATGGTAGACTGCTGCCTTAGCTCTGTGATAATAGTGGATGAGGGTAAACTAACACCGAGGTCACTGAGACTTCTCGTTGATCCAAGAGTGGAACTCAAGGAACCCATGTTCAGCGTTGGCGTGATGTTAACACTGATGGGATTTCCCTCCGATCCTTGCAAGCCCGCAACAAATGCAGAACTCACTACGGTGGTTCCGGCAGGGCTACTAAAGCCTCCTGCTTGTGGAATAACCACTTGTGTCCTAGTTAAAGAAGAGATAGGTACAATTGGCTCTAGACTCAAAGTGTGTTCAATAGAAGTCGTGGGCGGGGGAGGCTGCCTCACTATATCGGTATCGCCACCCTCCAAATGAGAGATAGATACAAGTTGTGCTTGATCCCCGTTTGAAGATGAAACTATCATTTGTTGAGAAATGATAGAGTGGCTAGGAGGGGTTGTGCATTGCATGGCTGGGTGAACCATGTCTTGTTCAATGGTAAGTGGCAACATATGCTCACTTCCAGATGATGTGGCTGCCCGGCTAGACTCGGTGTGGGAAGGGGTTTGTACTATTTTTCTGGCCCCTGTCTCACTCTCATCAATTCTTTTGACTCCCCCAAAACTCATCCTCACTTCCGGATTTTCAACTAACGCTCCCTCATCCGTCCTTATGTCACCTTGAGTCAACAACCGACTCGAGCCTTGATCAGGCATATCATCATCATCACTATCATCATCATCATCATTTGACCCTGGAAGTTCTTTAGTAGGTGCTTGAGTATCTACATCCTCATCCATAAACTGATCATCACTGACATCGAAGCTTTCCTCAGACAAAGAATCATGTCCCATAAGTCGGTTTAGACGTTGAGCCATCTCATTCGGAGAATAACACTGTACTTCAGGAATAACATCATTTGTTTGTGAGAGCTCCAACAACGACTCTGCCACTTCTTTAGTATCTAAGAACGTCTCATGAAATGGAGATAGTGTTGGGAATCATAGGCTACATACACGCAGCGGAAAAACAAAACCTAGATTCCCAAGAACGGATCCAATCCTAAAACTCTGTAGATACAATCAAGTGGGTTTTATGGTTTACCTTTGTGCGAATAAACTCCGGAAAGCAGATAGGGGATACACCGCTACTGACACCGAGCTAGAACGAGGTTGCTAGACCACCGTGGATTATACCCGAAAACAAACTCCGGTTGGTTTTTGATCCCTTGATCGCCGGCGTGAGAGAGAGAAGAGAGAGAGAGAGAGATTTTTGAAGAAAATATTGAAAATCAGTTATCTCTTTATCAGCCTAAAGCCTTAATTTATAAGGATAAATTAGGCAGTGTTTGATGACAATTATAAAACCTTATAATTATCAAACTGATTAATAATTATAATTTCCTTTTATAATTATCCTTTAATTAATCTAACTGATTAATTTAACTGATAAATAATTTAACTAATTATTTATTTTCTCTCTTTAAATAACTAATAAACAATTAATTATTTCTCTCACATATAATCCAAATGTTCTTAATTTAGTGTGCAGCGGTGTGACCTACTTGTGTCTTATAACATTGGACACGGTAACCCTGTTACTGTCTCGCACACAATCCTAACAGATAGATCAAAGTCTGGCATAGAAGCATCAGTCATAGGTTGTTGGACATGTGAGCTTACACCTTGATCATCTTCCACAGCAGCAAAAACATCATCCATTGGTATCTTAGAACTTATCTGGCCAATTTGTGCAGCAATATTGACAGTTGATGAGTGTGCTAGCTGATCAGAATGGGCCCCACCTGTACCCCTCTCGGTATTTTCCCTCATCACACCCTGACCAAGATCCCGTGATCTTTGGTCCCTACGAACTATACCCTCACTTCTAGGGATAACACCTTGGGTAGGTCCCTCCGGTTCTTGTTGGACCATAGGTGCAAAACTAGCCCTATACTCTATCACACATGCCACATTCTGATCAGCATACGCCAGAAGCTCTGAAAATAAAGGAACCTCTGGAGGAAACTCCTGCTTTGGATATCTAATAGACTGCATATCATGAATCTTGACCTTCTCCGCATATGATCGACGTGGAATAGCCGGATTACGCTCCATTGCACTTGCTATAAGAATACTGAGAAACCTCGAGAATGGTAGATGCTTTTGTCGCTTGGCTAGAAGCTCCTTGAGATCATAAAATATCAACGAAGCATAATCATAATGCTTGTTGAATAATACTCCATAGAATAAGACCAGAAACGACTGTGTTGCAGTATCTTGAGCTGTCCGCTTTCCAGTCAAACAACGACTCAGAATAGTGAATAACGTGTTATAAGTTGGAGGAAGCTTGGACTTGTTAAATTGAGACGGTGCATTGATTTTCTCCAGATGACCAATAGATTCTACCCCGGCCATTGCAACTGCCAACGATGCAAATGGTTCAAAGTGATTAGCATTTGGTCGACTAGTCACTTCCGGAAAGCCCAATAGACGGCGAAATTTGTTGACGCCAAAGCTGATAGTGTAGTGATCCAACTTAGCGGTAAAGTGATGATTATCCGGATCAGCATGAAATTGCAGTGTGTTCCAGACTTGTTGCACATAAATCATAGGTACTTCAACCATCTTTGTAAGAACTGTGTACAATGGATGGTTTCGTAAAATGGCAGTGATCACCGGAGCGCCCATCCTTGCATGCGGGTTGAATGGAACGTTGTTCGAGATCGATGGCAGGAATAACGACGGAATCGAGATACAGGACTCGAGATATATGACTCAAGATTCATGAATCAAATTAGCTTTAACCAACTTAAGATCAGGGACTCGAGATACATGACTCGAGATGCATGTCTCGAGCAGATGTATAAAATGATTTTTGCCCACTCGAGATACATGTCTCGAGTCAGTATAACCACACTAAATTCATGCAAGTATAATAGAAGACTCGAGATACATGAACACCGTATGCTATATAGACAACTCGAGAGAAAGGACTCGAGATACATGACTCGAGCATATATCTCGAATCAATTATAACCAACTTGAGATACCTGGCTCGAGATACTAGACTCAAGTTTAGACTCATGCACAATATAAAGCTCGAGACACATGACTCGAGACCCATGGCTCGAAATACACGACTCGAGATAGATATCTCGAGCACATGACTCGAGTTAGTTTTAAACAGAAATTTAAGAATGTAATACGAAGAACTCGAGATAGATATCTCGAGCCCATGTCTCGAGTCAGTTTTTCTCATGCAGGACTCGAGTTAGTTGTACACGTGATATTGAGCATGCACATTGTAACGCTCGAGAGGTATGACTCGAGATCTATGCCTCGAGGACAAAGCTCGAGTCAAATAAGAAGATTGTATGACTCGAGTTACCTAACTCGAAATACTTGTCAAATGCAAGTCTCGAGTCAAAAGTCAAGAAGTAAAACAGTAGTACTCCCCCTACCATTAAGCATACGTACTACTCCCCCTTAACCTTTGCATACCTGAATTTACCCGTAAAAGGCAAAACCACATCAATTGTACTAACCTGGACCAGATAAGCTCCCCCTTGATGAAACAATATACTAAAAAACAAACACATTAGTAACAAAGAAAATAATAAAATACCAAAAACAATCAACTTGAGACATAAAATCAAATGTAACAGATAGGCTGTATTTCAAAATATACATAGAAGTCCAATGACCATACTTAACTCAGTATTCCATTATCCTGCTATGTATATAAGGAAATATAGATTAGGAGACTGTTAGATCTTTTTGTCAATCATACCAAGTCTAGAGATGAGAAATTTAAATCGTTTCTCATCTAAAGCCTTAGTAAACAGATCTGCAAGTTGATATTCAGTATTAACAAAATACAGCTCTATATTTTCTTTTTCCACATTATCCTTTAAGAAATGATACCTGAGATCAATGTGTTTGGTTTTCGAGTGTTGAACCGGATTAGCTGAGATGGCTATAGCACTCTTGGAATCACAATAGATGGGGATCTTTTTGTATTCAAGACCGTAATCACGAAGTTGCAACTGCATCCAAAGTACTTGCGAACAACAACTCGCAGCAGCAACATATTCAGATTCAGCCGTGGAGGTAGATACACACTGTTGCTTTTTGGATGCCCACGATACTAACTTATTCCCCAGGAATTACAAATGACCTGATGTACTCTTCTGGTCCATATTGCACCCACCATAATCAGCATCAGTATACGCTTGTAGCTCAAATCCAAGACCTTTTGGATACCAAATGCCATAGTACGGTGTCCCCTTTAAGTATCGAAAAATACGCTTAACTGCAGCTAAGTGAGACTCCTTTGGTTTAGCTTGATATCTGGAACATACACATGTTGCAAACATGATATCAGGCCTGCAGGCAGTGAGATACATTAAAGAACCAACCATACTACGATAATTCCTCAAATCTACATCCTTCCCTTCATGATCTGGAACAATTGAATTACCAGTAGCCATTGGAGTTCCTATCGAATGACATCCAGACATATCATACTTCTTAAGTAAATCAAAGATATACTTAGATTGATTTATGAAAATGCCATCGGAAAATTGTCGCACTTGTAGCCCAAGAAAGAAATTGATTTCTCCCATCATACTCATCTTGAATTCTTCAGTCATCACAGTCTCAAACTTTTTACACAACTCCCTACTAGTAGATCCAAAAATAATATCGTCAACATAAATCTGAATAACAACAATATGTTCTCCTTCCTTCATCAAGAACAATGTTGAATCAACCGAACCTTTCTTGAAACCCTTGGAAAGCAGATGTTTAGACAAATCCTCATACCAAGCACGTGGTGCCTGCTTTAAGCCATACAAAGCCTTGTCTAGAACATAGACATAATCTGGATGTTCTTTATCTACAAATCCTTCTGGTTGAGCTACATAGACCTCTTCTTTCAAATGACCATAAAGAAATGCTGTTTTGACATCCATTTGAAAGACAGTAAAGTCTTTATATGCAGCATATGCCAAAAACATGCGAATAGCTTCAAGTCGAGCAACAGGAGCAAAGGTTTCGCCGTAATCAATACCCTCCTGTTGACAATAACCTTTGGCCACAAGTCGTGCTTTGTTACGAACAATTATATTATTCGCATCTCTCTTATTTTTGAATAACCACTTGGTATCAATAACCGATTTAAACTCAAGTAATTTGACCAAACGCACACTTTTAATGCCTCGAACTGATTGAGCTCCTCTAGCATAGCAGTAACCCAATCAGAGTCTTGTAAAGCATCAGAGACACGTGTTGGTTCAATAGTACTCAAGAATACCGAGAAGTTACACTCATTTGCTGTTGCAGCTCGTGTTTGAACACTTGAAGTAGGATCACCAATGATCAAGTCAATAGGATGAGCCTTTGTCCATTTGGAAATATGTGGTAAAGGTGTTTGATCATTTATAGAAGAGGATTCATAGACATCGTTAGTTGATGCAGGTTGCGTAGTAAGGGGTTCATGCCCATCAGGAAGGAGATCATTATCACAGACGTCATGAGAAGACGACTGAACTTGAGCATCTACTGTAGTATCTAGATGATGACTATCCATAACTATGGGAGATGATGAAGGTGAGGATTCAATACTGGGTAGATCTTGACATGGTAAAGACGATGTGGGAGAAACTTCAGATGAGAGAGTAGCCGAACTTGAAGGGGTAGAAGATATACCTGTATCAGATGAAGATGTTTGATTAGTGCCATACAAGTCATCATAAAAATACTCAAATAAACTGTCTAACTCATTTGATGTAGCTGGAGGGTCAATGAAGGTAGTTGTGGATGAAGATGCATCTGTAAACACAACATTATTAGATACAGCATCTGCATTCGAAAATACAGTTGAAGAAATCTCAACAAATGGGTCAAATCTAACATTTACACTTTCATACACAACTCTCGACTTTTTGTTGAATACTCGATAAGCAACTGAACAATCTGAATATCCTACAAAGATCATCTCATCAAACTTAGGTCCAAACTTTCCCCGATTCTCAGATTCATTAAGAACAAAGCAAGGACACCCAAACACTTTAAAATAATCAATATTTGGAATTCTTCCAAACAAAAGATGATAGGGTGTTTTTCCAAATCTCCGATGAATGATAGATCTATTTTGTGTATAACAAGCAGTATTCACAGCTTCAGCCCATAGGTACTGAGGTAATTGACTTTGAGCTAACATTGACCGAGCTGCTTCAACTAACGTTCGATTACGACGCTCAACTACACCATTTTGTTCAGGAGTTCGTGTTGCTGAAAAAGTTTGTGTAATTCCTAAAGAATTGTAAAAACCTTTTAACACTTGATTTTTGAACTCCGTCCCATTATCTGTCCTAACAGTCTGAACAGGTAGTTTAAGTTGTACTTGAACAGCTTTGATGAAATTTATTATTAAATTTGATGTTTCATCTTTTGTTTTCAAAAATTTTGTCCAAGTATATCTTGAATAATCATCAACGATGACTAAAACATATTTTCTACCTGCTAGACTGACAGTTTTCATTGGACCACATAGATCCATACGAATTAAACTCAACGGAGATTTGGACCCTTGCTCAGGTTTGGGAGAATGAGATGCTCTTTTCATTTTACCTTGAGCACAACCTGAGCACATTTGATCAGGTTCAAACTTGATCATTGGAATACCAAATACTAACCTTTGTTTTACCAATCTATGAAGATATCTGTAATTCAAATGAGAAAGTCGACGATGCCATAGTAAAGATTGATGAGATGACTTCTTTGTGATGAGATACTGAGATTTATTTGCAAGCATATTTCGAAGTTTGATTGTATAGAGATTAGTTTTCCGAGTGCCAACTAATAATTCTCTACCCAATTCAGTTCTGACAGCACATCTACGTTTGTTAAAATTTACCTCTAAATCTTTATCGCAGAATTTTCCAATACTGAATAGGTTATGATTCAAACCTTCGACATGTGCTACATTGTTGATTATAATATCCTCACACACAATGTGTCCATGACCCACAACCGGTGAAAGTTCATTATTGCCAAATTTGACTGAGCCTCCATATTCTTCTTTGTAAATAGATAGAAGCTCTTTCCTTCCAGTCATATGTTTGGAACATCCAGAATCCAGGTACCATTTATGACTGGCCTGCAATGAGGAAATCAGGTGGATTTAGGAACCCATTTTAAAATGGGTCCACTACGTGTAATACTCTTAACAGTACAAGATATTGAATCCCAGTAATGCTTTGTGCCTCTAAGCATATTAAAAACATGATAGGGAACATATCGAGGAATTGAAGAACGAAGAGTAGTAGAGAAATTAGATTTAGTATGATGTGTATCCTTTGAAGAACTTGAAGCATGAGAAACTGAAGAAACAGATGTAGACCTTTTATTCATAGAATTAAATTTTGAAGGTACATTATTTTTAGAACTCAGTTTGTTTCCCACACTAAACTTGCTATTTGTAGATTTCATACTAAAATCTAATTTCTTAACATTTCTCTTCGTTGACTTCTTCTTTGTTGTCTTCTCAATGCTCACACTGTTGGAACTTTCTGTAGATGGGTTAGCACAGATATCAAATGATTTCAACTTAATTGGAGCCGGTGCTGTGGATGGATCTGTTTCCTCAGGAAATACCATGTTCGGATTTTGCTTTTTCAAATCAATTTGATGCTGAAATTTCCGTAACATAGATTTTACTCCCTGAGTAAACTGAACCTTGTTGATGTATGCATGAGTGACCGGAGTAGGTACAATCTTTTGGTTTTTCCCAGCATAGTGATGACCTTCTTCATATATAGACAGTCTTTCAACCAGTCTATCATAGTTCTTAGTTAAGGTTACACATTTGCTGTTCCAAAATTTTGTATCACACTTTTGACGAGAAAGTTCTGTCTTTAATTGATGAAGTGTGTTTTGAAAACTTCGTTTTTCCTGTTCATGTTTCTTTTCTAAATAAGAGATTTCATCATGAAAGTGACAAACTTTGGATCCTGTTGATGAATACAAAGGTTCAGAATTTTTCAGAGATGAACCCAATGATCCCTATGAAGATTCACCCAATTCACTACCACTTTTCGACAAAGCAATTGAAGATAAACCATTTGAAGGTGTGACTGAATATGATGAAGCAAAGATGTTTTATCAATTATGGTTTGTTTTGGATCAAGAGATTAAAAAACATAAGGAACTTCAACATCATCAGTTGACATTGCTGATGGTTCTTTGAACTCAAAATAACCTTTGTTATTTACAACACGAACAACTTCTTCGTGCTCATCATCAACACCTTCTTTCAAAATCTGATTGACTTCAGAATTGTCAATAGAAGAATTTCTGTTTTCTACTGATGTTGACACAGTACAGACTAAATCATTTAGTATTTCTGACACCAGTGAAATTGGTTCAGAATCAACATCAGTAGTATTCCAATGAAGAAAGTTCTTTGATTTGTTTAAAATAATCGAATTCTGAACTTTCAGATCCTCAATTTATTTCTCAAGATCTGAAACTTTACATTCTAATTCCTTGGTTGATATGTATGGTTTTACAACATTGCTCGACGATTCTGGGTATACAAAATGTACTGGATCATCCTTGAGTGAATTGGATTTAATCTTCAGAGTATCATCATTATACACAAACTTGACCCTATGATATTTAGAATCATGATACATAGGATCATGTAGTTTCATATGTTGCATTTCTGAAAATTCTTCCTTCATTTGAAACCCTTTTAATGAAGGAAACCTTTTACTCATTAACATGCTTGTAAGATCATAAAATGCTGCCTTTTCTTTTAGAGCTTTTTGCAAATAGTTTGGATTTTTAACTCCAAGAGTCTTTTTCAAATAATTTGGATTTGTGTAACCAAGACCTTCTTTAGAGTAATAATCTCTAAACTCAACTTGTTTGTTCAAGAAAATTGTATGCTCAGTTTGACCTATCTTATGAAGTTTAAGATCAAGATCTGAAATCATCTTATTTAGCTTAGAAACATTTTCTTTTTCCACACTCAAGCTGATGGTTAAAAAATCAATTTCTAGCTTTTGTGACTTATGTTCAGCTCGAATTGTCTCAAACTCATTTATAGATTGTTGCAATTGTGCACATTGAGAACTTAATTGTTCTTTTTGTTGCAACAAATCAGTAATTTCGTTAGTTTGTTTTAAAATGACAAGTTCGAGTTCTTTATTTTTGTTATGAATTAATGTTGTCACCTCAAGCATTTTTCTTTTATGATCATCAAGAGAGAAAGAGTGTACCGTTGAAGTTTCTCCATCACTCTCTATGTCTTCATCTGATTCTGATTCTTCCTCCATCAAGCCCATAAAGCACATCTGTGCTTGATCATCGTTGTCAGAGTAATCCAGCCATTCTTCATCATCAGCCATCAGAACCAATCCTTGTTCTTGTTTCTCTGCTAGTTCCAACTTCTTCCTCAGCAGTTCCACTTTTGTCATTTTAGTAGCTGATAACACCAAAATTATACATGTTTTGGTTGCGCGTAATCGTATCGCTTTACCCCATTTCTCACCCGTTTATGATCATTTCATGCACTAAAAGAGCTTATTATTGTTTGTGAAGGATTTGGAGGCCATGGAACGGAAAAGTACGGAAAAAGGCGAGAAAACGTGAAAAATGCACAAAGTCAACACAGTAGCTACTTGGCGATCGCGAAATCCTCAACCTGGCGCCGCCAAGTTCGACTGAATTGAAGACCAGAGTTTGACCTAAGTGTCTGGCGTCGCCAAACTAGCAGCTTGGCGATCGCCAGATGACCCCTGGGCGTTTTCCTTTAAATATCAGCCTCCTCCTTCAGTTCTAAACATGTTCAATACACGAGGGAAGTACAGAGGAACGAGAGTGAGAGTACGAAAGGTGCCGATATGCTGCGGAAGTCGATCTTCGATCATCTATCGTTGTATTGTCGGTATCATGTCGATGTCTACTTTTGTTTATGTTTTCATTATGATTAGTGAGTAGTTTTATTAGTAGTGCTTGTCATGGTCGATGAACCTTTATGGATGATACTTTGTGATTAATGTTTACTGGTTTGTTTTGATTAATTGAATGTCTTTTATGGTTCTTTTCTGATTGATATTGTTGTGGCAATTTGAATTCAATTGGTTGGGTGTATTTGTTAGACCAAAGCAGATAGACTCCGAAAGGATAATCAACCTACCTTAGCCTGACTTGGACCAAAAGGTTGTGTTAAGAGGTTACTTGGACCAATAGTGACCAGATAGTAAAAGAGCCATTGCAGTATTGATTAGGAAGGGTTTACCGATTCTAGATTGTGGACCAAACGATTTAGGATTGGAATTAGGAGGATCGTATCCTAGTTTCTCACCATAAATTGCACATGTTAGGGTGTCGCAGACTTAAACTCCTACAATAGTCAAGACAACCAAACCTTCGACCTATTCATATCATCCATATTGGGGATTCACTTTACCATGATAAGTACTGCTGTTTTTCTTTATTATAATCTTAAATCAGTATTTTAATTACTTTCTTAGTTTTTACTTAGTTAATTGTCGTTTTAAGTATTTAAAACTTTTTCATACAAAACCCCCCTTTAGGTTAATTAAACCGATTCAGACTTTAATCTACGATAACTTGACCGTTCCCAGTGGTAGATACGATACCTGGACTTTCCTACACTATATATTACTCACGATCAGGTACGCTTGCCTGTATATGTGGTAAGACAGTGGCTAGGCATTAGAGGTTAAAACTTGTTACGCTTTTTATGTATGATAATTACCGCATCAAGTTTTTGGCGCCGCTGCCGGGGAACGGTAGTTGTTAGATTTTAGTCTTTATTAGTTTTGTTAATCGATCCTTCTGAGGAATTCTTTCCCTTGCAAGTTTTTTGCTTTCTAGTTTAAATTAGTTGTTTTTATTTTTATTTTTATTTTTATTTTATCTCTTTGTTTCCCGCAAGTTGCCCGTAACCGTTGTTTGTGATTTCAGTCACGCAAGTTGCCCGTAACCGTTTAGAGCCATTTGAGGAGCCAGAGAGAGAATTCAGAAAAAGAAACAAAAAGAAGTCAAAAGCAAACAAAGTTCGCCCGAGAGCTTTGATTTTTGAGATGGGAGACGAGGCACCGATGTGGACCGCTAGGAGAGCCGCTCCAACTGTACCAACCAATCCAATCACGAAGCCAAACCTGAACAAAGAAATCTCGTGGAGGCTCCTACACATGATCAAGGACCTTACCTTCGACGGGAAAAACGATAGCAATCCTATCGTTCACATGGAAAACTTCGTTGATATTTGTGATCTATTCAAAACAGAGGCAGACCGGGATGATGCAATTCGTCTTCGGGTCTTTCCTCTAACGCTTACCGGAGAAGCTAGGGCTTGGTTACGATCCTTAGAGCCGAGTTCAATCACTACATGGGAAGGACTTCGCTCAAAGTTCCTTTCCCGATTCTTTCTACCATCCAAGATCGACAAATTGAGAGCCGAGATCCGATCCTTCCAACAAGACGGGGAAACCATATCCGAAGCATGGGAACGTTTGAAGCACCTCCTAAACTCGTGCCCGAGTCACGAGTTGAATAAGAGTGAACAGGTTCAAACTTTCTATAGTGGACTTGCTTATTCCTCACGAGCTACTTTGGATTCATCTGCAGGTGGTGTCTTCATGTACAAAAGGCCCACGGAAGGTTACAAGCTCCTCGAAGACATGCTCATACATAACATAGATTGGAGGACGGACAAGCGATTGAAAATCCCAAGGATGGCCGGAAAGATCTCTACCGACTTCGATCCATCCGATGAATTAGCCGCTATGAAAAACCAACAGGTAAAGTTTGAACGCAAAATCGTGGAACTAATTAAATCTGTTCATGCTTTGCAAGTTGGATGCGAGGAGTGCAATGGACCACATTTGACGAAGGATTGCCCGAACAAACCAATGATGACACCGAGGAGGTGAACTATATCAATCGAGGCGATTACCAAGGGAGGTGGAACAACAACTGTAATTTCATCCCTAGACCTCCCGGTTTCTTTACACCAACTCAACAGAACCAAAGATCGGATGGAGAGCCACGTGTTTCTATCGAAGATCGGATTATCCAATTCATGGATGCACAAAAGAAGCTAAACGATGAAGTGGGTCCATACCTACGTAATCACCAAAGCACCATCCAGAATTTGGAATTGCAGGTTGGATGTGTTTCGCAAATGCTAAGTGAAAGGACGCAAGGAGAATTGCCAACGCAAACACAAGTCAACCCGAAGGTGGAGAATGTGAAGCCAATGCTCATGATAACCGGAGAGCCGTCAAAAAAGAAGTGGACGGACATCTACACAAAGAAGTACGTGGAAACCGAGAGTGAAAGTGAGCCCGATTATGCCACGGATTACGATTCGGAGGGGTTCACCGTGTCTTTCGAGCACCTAAGACTCAAGGTACCCGAAGCTTCAAGTGATGATGATGATGAGGAAGATGGAAAGCAAGGCGGATACGCGGAGTTCGTGATCCCGAAGAAAGAAGATAAAGGCAAGGAGAAAGAGAAGAAGAAAGAAAAGGAGAAAGCACCGGAGGATGATCTCATCTACATCGCACCAATCAAGCATGATCCAGGGAGTTACAACTTACCTATATCTTGTCATAAATTTAGTGGTCTTGCTTTGGTTGATTCAGGTGCCGCTCTTAATATGATGCCTGTTGGTTATTGCAGGAAAATGGGAGTCAAGAAGATCGTGCCAACGAACTATCAATACCGGGGAGTGAACGGTTACATGACAACACCGTTAGGAATAGCGGAAGGAGTCCCGATTCGTATTGGCAAATTTGTGTACTATACAGACTTCGTCATAGCTAACCTTCCACAAAACACGGAGATCCCGATAATCCTCGGGAGATCTTTCTTGCACACCGCTCAAGTAAATACCGATATGCGAAATCAAGTGACGAGCTTAGGCTACGGAGACAATCGGATTTACTTTAATCCTAACGGAGAGCCGGTTAGACACCTCGATGAACCTTATGACGATCCTTCTCTGGCCTACAACAAGAGCACGAACCGTCCGCTACTCCCGCATGAACTTGGAAAGAAAACGGAGGATTATTCAAACCCGATGCATCAAAAGGATCAAAAACTCAAGGAACCGGGATCCTCCAAGAAAGATCACAGAAAGAAGAAGGGCTCGCCATCCCGACGTGCCAAGAAATGAGCCGAAAGTGGGGTCGAGCTCTAGACCCGTCCAAAAATGAAGCGCTTCTCGGGAGGCAACCCGAGCTTTTTCGTTTTCTTTCGTTTTTAATGATTTTCGTGTGTGTTTTTATTAATGTTTTCATTTGATATTGCTTAGGTAACCATACGGAGGAGATAGAAACCAGATTCGAGCGAAATCGGAATGCGATGCAGATTTTCAAAAGTTGGAAACAGTGGGCATTTCGCGGTCGCCAAATTCCAGATCTGGCGACGCGAAGTTGGTAAGCCACAATAACAGGTGAAAATTTCGAACCTTGCGACGCGAAGAGAGCCATTTGGCGACGCTAAAATTTTAAAAATTAGGGTATTCTGAAAATTGCCTGTTTGGCGACGCGAAACCATGGGTTTCGCGACGCGAAGTCGGGACAGACGGTTTTTAAACCTTCTTTTTCTCACTTTTCACAAACACACAAACCTAATTCCTCTTAGGCGCCGCCAAACTCTCTCACGTTCTTGCGAAGTTCAACCTTCTTGAGCTTCAATTTCATCTTTCAACATGAACAAGGTACGTTTCCTAACTTTAATTTCGTAAGGATTGCTTGATTTGGTGATTGGAGATCTTGTTTTGGGTATCAATGGTGTTTGTTTGTTTGAATGGAATTAACATTATTCTTGATACACCATTGATTGTTTAGAGCTTATAGATGAATGCATGCCCTATATTGTGATTGAAATCTTGTTTCTTGCATGCTATTTGATTGATTAATCTAGTGATTGTGGTTAAATGATAAGTGTGGGGATTTTGAGAACACCAAAATCCTCCATTCCTTCTTGATTAGCTAGGTTGGTTTGAAATTGTGGATTGAACTAAAAGTTCAAGTGTGGGGATGTTCCACATCCCCTTTGTCCATCGATGCATTTGTGATTATGATACTTGAACTCGTTAGTCGTATATTATTTGTCTCGTTGGAATTTTAAAAGTAAATAAACCTTGTCTTGCGTTTATGGATTGAGATTCTTTCTAAGACAATGGTATTTGGATTTTGTAGAGACAAAGAACCCGCTCGTCTACGACCGCCGTAGCCAATTTCCGTGCACCGGATGGAAGTCATGTCTTCACCTCGTTTACGAACGACCCGACTTTGAATGCTCGAAAGAAGGAGGAGTATCGGGACATCGTTAACCGACTTCTCCCCCGCCAAATTCTTATGCCGAAGAGAGTCGATTGGGATCTTCTTGGATCGATGGGTGTCGAGAATGACATTAAAGCAATTCTTGAAAAGCACGCATACGATGAGGATGGCAATGAGTACTACATATGCCATGCATGGGAGCGAGTTTTCGATATTGCCGAGACCCTCTACCGAGAGATTATCGTGGAGTTTGTGGCCACGTTTAATTTCGAGGCTATCAAGGCTCTTGGGGAATTTCATCAAACATGCATGACGTTCCGACTTGGTGGCGTTTGGAGATCTCTTTCCTTGGTCGACTTTGCTCTTGCCTTGGGGATATATACCCAATCGGATGTTGATGCTCCCGGATTCGAGGAGTACATGTGGGCGACCGCGAAGAGACCCGATGATTTTGATCCGCGTTTGGCATGGTCGATCTTAGGTGATGGTGATTATCATGGCAACCTCAAGGTGAAAGGTTTTCTTGCTTCGTCGGATAGACTTCTACACCGCATGCTCATTCAAGCGGTGAACGCTCGTTCTTCGAGTGAGGAGAAAGTTACCGTGCAGGATTTGTGGCTTCTTGAGCAACTCCCTATTAGTAATTATGTGTAGAGTTGACAAACCAAGTGATTACACATCCAATGTTGCAAGACACTTGAGGGTCACACCTTTGAGGACCTATAAATCGAATAAGTTATATGAAATCCAGAAATGGAGAGTTAGGATTTATAATAGTCAATTATAAATCAGTTGGGTAATTTCAGTCAGAAATCCCAAAGTTGGAGGGTTATTATTTAATTAAGTATATTGTATATTTATTTGATAAAATAAATATATAATAGTTAATTAATAGTATTATATATATTAGATAAATATATATATATAAATAATTATCATAAGCAAATTCTTTTCAAGTAAAATAAGGAAAAGATTGAGATAATTATAATAAGGAAACTGAATCTTGTTCAAACTGTATTTTTCCTCCATATAAATAAGGCTTATGGGTTTAAGGAAAAATTAAGCTTTTCAACCCATCTGATTCAGTTTCTCTCTCCCTCTCTCTCCCACCGGCGCCGCCTCTCTCTCTCCCTTGGATACCAGCTCGGTTTTTCAAGTCTTCGGGTTTTCAGTTCCGCTAGAGGAACAATTCGTAGGTCGTTTACGGGTGGATCAATTCTCAAGCAATCCAGGTAACCTTTAAACTGTTTTGATTAAAACCTATAAAACGAAAGGTCGTGGTTTCCGGGTTTGAACCACAAAATCGCTTCCGCAAACTTTTGTGTTTCTCGGATCAGTTTGGTTCGGGATCACAGTCTTAAACCCCTACAGTGGTATCAGAGCCACGTTTTCGTTTTATTCGTTTAGATTTACGGTTCCGTTAAAAGGTTTTAAGGTTTTTTTTACAAATCTGATTTTATCGTTTACATCGTTTCGTACAAAACCCTAATCAATTATCACCATGGCCGCACCACCGTATGTGGTGACGGCCGATCCAATCGTCGCCGAACAACAACCGGGGCGCACCACAGTTGATGGTGGAAGCGCCGGTCGTTGAACGGAAAAACCACCAAGACCGTAACCACCAGTGTGGTGGTCGATCCCATTGCCGCCGTGAAACAACCGGGCCGCACCACAGTCGATGGTGGCGGCACCGGCCCTTGTTCGTAAGACCACCGAGCTGCAACCACCCAGATTGGTGGTGGATGCGGCGACCCATAACCCATAGCCGCAACCACCAGGCGGTGGCCGCGGTATCACAACCACCAGATTGGTGGTGGTGGGTTGTTTTTGTTTTCGAATTGAGCAGCGGCGAAAAAGGGGGAGACGATGTGGTCTCATCGCCGTCGGCAATCGATGGTGGTGATGGTGGTCGTAGATCGTCGCAACAAAGAACCACCGTAGGCCGTACCACCAGATCGGTGGTGGCCGCGGCGTTCGCCACTCAACCGCAACCACCAGTACGATGGTGATGGGTATCATCGAGAGAATACAGCGGCGAATGGTGGCGATCGGTGGTGGCAGCGGTAACCGAATCGCAACCACCAGGAACCACTTCGGTGGTGGTAGTGTGCGACGTCGTCTAGTGGTAAACCGGCCACCGCTAGCTGCCGAATGGCCGCGCCAAGCGGTGGCGGTAACCGATCAATCGCCGGCCACAGGAGCGAATAACGATGGCGGTGGAATCGCAAGACGCGGTGGGGGAAGCATTAGCCGCCGCCAGACCAACCACCGCTGGCTGCCTCACGGCCACGCCCTAGCGGTGGTGGTGATTGGCGAATTCATAGAACCGCAACCACCAGGAACCACTTTATTGGTGGTGGTGTGCGGCATTGTTGGTGGCGAAAAGAACAACCGACCACCGTCGGCTGCCTCTAGGCCACGCCATGCGGTGGCCGTAATCGATCGGTCGGGAGACCGAAACCACCAGAAGCTACCACGGTGGCGGTGGTGATTAAAGTCTAGGGTTTCGACTAATTGGTGATAACAGGCTCGGGCCGCGAGCAGTTGTGATGGCCACGGCCTTCGCGACGCAAGCAGTAGGGTGCAGACCAGGACTTTTGCGCCGCGAGCAGCAACCAGTGTAAGTTGTTGCGAGCGGTGCTCAGTTCGAGCCGCGAGCAATGGTCACCAGGTCTTCTGATAAGTTTTTTTTTTCGATGTACGATAATGTTTCAAAAAAAACGGGTCATAGGCCCAAGGCCCAGTTGTTACCAGTTTAGTAAAGGGTACAAAGGCCCAATGTTGGACCTAGTTTTCTAAGAAAATCTATTATCCAATTTTAACCCGCGAGGTTAAAAGTTTCTCGTATAAAACCAAATTATTTTTAAAGAAGAAAAAATCTTTTATGAAACTAACTTTGATTTTTCAATTTAAAATGTTGGTTTAAGATTTATAAAAAACAAGCTTGTTTTTACAAATCAGTTAAGACCGTTTTTCGAAAAACTTGTTCAAAAATTCAATAGATTTAAAATTGTCATTTATAAAACAGTTTGTTTTATAAAATCATATTTTACGAAAGACAAGACAAGACATTTTAACGGATCTAGGATTATTTATCGCATTTATATTTATTGCTTATAAATGCATGATTGCCTGAATGAATATACATGTTTTGTATATGCCTGCCTATTATAGGATTTGCCAACTTAGACCCTTTTGGAAAATTATGGGGAGGCCTGCGTGCCATTTACAACTCTTTTTGTAATAATGACCATAGGACAATAGGTTCTTTATTTTACCAACGATGGAGGCGAGGCCAGTCGGAGCTATGCGAGAAAAACCTCTTTCCTTTTCCCGAAGTTCTAACAAGGATGTCGGAGCAGTGGGAGCTACGCAAGGTGTTAGAATCATTCTAGGAAATAAGTCATTATTGGTCCTTAGGAACAAAAGTTGGCAAACCTATAATTAGTTACTGTGTGGTTATAGTTCTTAACTGCGTGGTTATTTGTTTGTGATATCTTGCTTGTTAGTAGTTTTAAATAGAAAGTTTTTTTTTTTAAACTAGGTTATATCACAAAAGCATATAGGTTTGTATATTTAAAATTACCAGTCTTCCGAAATTTTTTCAAAAACGGTAGATTTTGTTTTCAAACCTATAAATGATTGTTTCATAAGAAAAGGCAAGTTGACAAAAACAGTTAGTTTTAATCAACTAGATATGCTATTAAAACAGTTAGTTTTAATTAGCAAGTGATTTTAGAACAGCTAGTTTTTGAAATAGTATGTATGTTTAAAACAGTTAGTTTAAAACATCAGTAGCCTTTATGACAATCAGTTTTTCCAAAATTATAGTTTTTCAAAATCCTGGAAATAAAATTTTTCAAAACCCCGAAAATCATAGATCAGTAGTGCAATCCATCTAAGGGCACCTTCGGCGTAAGGTACACAGGCGTTCTAAGTGATCACACATTCAACGTCCGTGTTCAAACTGAAGCTGAAGGGGTTACATAACTCTGCGAATTATCTCCGGGTGGTACCGGCCAGAGTAAAGTGATCAGGTCCCCAGAATGGTGAGATCTATTTTGGTACTGTAAAGTTCACCGGGAGGTACCGGGCCAAAATGCACTAAGAGGAACCAAAACATGTACGGATAATTACCGTGGTTCCGAAAAGATCTAGGAGTCATGTCAGTTAGATATGATTGGTAAAAGTCCTTACCTACCGAAATAAATACGGGCCTGGTGGAGCAAGAACAATCCGCACATCAGGACGTATGAAATAAGGATCCTAGTCCAATAAATTGATCATTTAAGGGTTTATTGATATTTATTGGAATTTAATCTATTTACCGTTGCTAAAAACCAAAAGTTTTAATGTGTAGATGGCAAGCACTGTTACCAGCACTAACAATCTTTCCCTCCGCTCCATCCTAGAAAAGGACAAGTTGACCGGCTCCAATTTCCTTGACTGGGAGCGCAATCTGATGATTGTGCTCAGACACGAAAGGAAATGGTATGTCCTTGAAGAACCTCTTGGGGAGGCTCCTCCGGCAACCGCTCCGGCTGCTGCTAGGAATGCCCACAAGAAGCATTCGGATGATCTACTTGATGTTGTCTGTCTCATGCTTGCAACTATGAGCCCAGATCTGCAAGCAGGGCTCATAAACACAAATGCTTATGACATGATCCGCCAGCTGAGGGACATGTTCCAGATACAGGCTCGTACAGAACGTTACGACGCCACAAAAGCATTTAATGAATGCAAGATGATTAAAGGGACATCAGTAAATGACCATGTTATGAAAATGAAACGGCACTTGGATCATCTGGAAAGGCTTGGTCACCCAGTTCCGTTACAGCTAGCAATGGATACTATACTCAATTCACTGTCAGAAGACTACAGGCCCTTTGTAGTCAATTACAATATGAATAACATGGAGAAGTCAATAGCAGAATTACACTCCATGCTTAAGACAGCTGAATTGAATATGGGGAACAAGAACAAGACCAAGGATGTTTTGATGGTAAGAGACGGAGGGGTGAAAAAGAAGAATGGGCATGCTAGCACTAGCAAAGGAAAAGGGACTAGTCCAGGCCGTCCAGAGTGCACCCAAGAAAGGCAAAGGCAAGGGCAAGGGCAAGAAGGTTAAGCCAAATAAAGCTAGGACCGAGAACCGCTGCTTCACATGCAATGAGGTCGGTCACTGGAGGCAAAACTGCCCAAAGCGTCATGAAGCAGGTATGTAAACCTCAGATATTTATGATTGCTTTAGTTTGTCACTTCTTACTTGTTAGTTTACAAGTATACTGATACCTAGAGCAAATGACTATTGCAGGAGGTCAGAAGTGAAGTGCCCAGGAGTTGCTGAGGATCTTAAGTACCAGTTCATTTCAATTCTAGTCAAGACATTTTGGATTCATTTTTTTTAAAACAGTTATTTTTGGGATGGTTATGTTTTTAGATTTATAATTCTATGGTTTTAATTTTAAAAGGTTATTGTCTTGACATCGAAATATTTGATTGTGCTTAGTATTCTTGAATCCGTATGATCCTAGATATTGCCTGTTATAGTTACTTCAATAGTCTTTATTAAATTGAAGTAATTTATATGAAAACTATCAAAACACACGAAATTCTATAGGAATGTGTTTTGGGAATAAAACATTTATAAATAATATTGTGATCAAGTTTGATTATTCAAATGTTTAGAAGAGAATTTGGGATACTAACTTAAACAAGGTTAATAACAGTATTTATAAAACTAGGAGAATTCCAAGTTTTGGAATTAAGATTTAATAAAATCCAGTTGAGTTTTATAAATAGAATTCTCAAGTGTATTACTTAAAGTAGAATTGACTGATCAAAGCTTTGACTAAGTCAATAGTTATTTTTGAGTAATAATCAGTTTTCATATAGGTTAGTGGGAGCCCAAATTTGTTCTCTATCTAGTCTGAGATAAAGAATAAAAGATATAATTATTGATTCAATATATCTCGGAATCCATGATCCAGGTAGGATGAGAACTCATAAGATATAATTTACCTTGTAGTAAAAAAGATAAAAGTTTCATGATCCTTGAAACAAAGAAAAGATATGATTGACTTTTAAATCAATAACTAAAGTGTTGGATTAAATATAGAATTCCAGTGAATTTACCAGTAAAGTAAAATGGAATCTGATTTCAGGTAGAAATCATTCATCTACACAGCAACTAAAGAAAGTTGCAGTTTAGTTTTACATATTCAGGAACTGGTAGTTATTCCAGGTCTCCAAGTTCATAGAATATGATAGAAGTCTAAATTATTGTTTCAAAAGTGTTTGCAAAACAATGATTAGCAGATACAAGTAGACAATATCAATAAATACATACTTGTATTATTTGGTCATCACTTTGATTAAAATGGTAAACTTTTGATCAAAGGATTTAAATTGAAGATAGGTGATACTTCATTTTAGATCAGTATTTAACAAACGTTAAATAGATATTATAAAAGTTATTAAGAAAAGTCATTAATTTTGTTATTATTACAGCGTGTAATATGGACTATACAAAATCAATTTCTTTATCACTTTTATATTTTGCATGTTTTATAATCCAGGAATGAAACTAGTTTCCAGTTTTCATTCGAAACTTGTCCGTGACAACTTATCATCGTGGGAACATGATAAGGTGATAAAGTCATTGTGAACTTTTAGGTAGTTATGATCAGTTACTAAATAACAGCTACAAGCGTTGTAGACTAAAAGTTGCACATATATTTGATAGAGTAGCAAATATCGGACGTGATCCGCAGTAGAGATTACTTCTTGGAAATAGTCATAAGTAAATCTCACAGTGGTTGCCCTTTCACCTGAGGTATCTGATTTGATATCATGAGGACTACTGAATACTTAGTGCACTCAACCGCTACGCCGTAACAGGGTGGCTATAAAGAGCGTAACTAGATTCAACGGAAGCCGTGGTGTTAAAGGCAGATATGCAAGATGGGATTTGCACCTCTTCTTTGAAGAGAGATATTTCTGGGCCCATCTTGACTGACTGAATATACTGATGAAGTGCATGGCCATGCCCAAATGAACTGATTAGTTCTTTGTCGTTTACCTATCAGTAAAAGTCGGATAGTCAAGAAAACAGAATCTTGAGTATTTAGAGTTGACACTTTCCAAGCTCATACTCACAGATGAGATATCGTGATGCAAAGGGAAAAGCCAAAGATATACCCGATCAATGAACAATGGTTTCATAGACGCTATTTCCTTACGGAATGTTTATATCACCAGTCTGGGTATAAGAGTTCTTGTAACCTGGTCAGCCTAAGTGCCTGTCTAGGGGCCTCCTTAGGTCCGTGTAATCAAGATGGTATTACCAACTTGCACAAGGAGGAGTATCGGGACATCGTTAACCGACTTCTCCCCCGCCAAATTCTTATGCCGAAGAGAGTCGATTGGGATCTTCTTGGATCGATGGGTGTCGAGAATGACATTAAAGCAATTCTTGAAAAGCACGCATACGATGAGGATGGCAATGAGTACTACATATGCCATGCATGGGAGCGAGTTTTCGATATTGCCGAGACCCTCTACCGAGAGATTATCGTGGAGTTTGTGGCCACGTTTAATTTCGAGGCTATCAAGGCTCTTGGGGAATTTCATCAAACATGCATGACGTTCCGACTTGGTGGCGTTTGGAGATCTCTTTCCTTGGTCGACTTTGCTCTTGCCTTGGGGATATATACCCAATCGGATGTTGATGCTCCCGGATTCGAGGAGTACATGTGGGCGACCGCGAAGAGACCCGATGATTTTGATCCGCGTTTGGCATGGTCGATCTTAGGTGATGGTGATTATCATGGCAACCTCAAGGTGAAAGGTTTTCTTGCTTCGTCGGATAGACTTCTACACCGCATGCTCATTCAAGCGGTGAACGCTCGTTCTTCGATTGAGGAGAAAGTTACCGTGCAGGATTTGTGGCTTCTTGAGCAACTCCCTATTAGTAATTATGTGTAGAGTTGACAAACCAAGTGATTACACATCCAATGTTGCAAGACACTTGAGGGTCACACCTTTGAGGACCTATAAATCGAATAAGTTATATGAAATCCAGAAATGGAGAGTTAGGATTTATAATAGTCAATTATAAATCAGTTGGGTAATTTCAGTCAGAAATCCCAAAGTTGGAGGGTTATTAATTAATTAAGTATATTGTATATTTATTTGATAAAATAAATATATAATAGTTAATTAATAGTATTATATATATTAGATAAATATATATATATATATAAATAATTATCATAAGCAAATTCTTTTCCAGTAAAATAAGGAAAAGATTGAGATAATTATAATAAGGAAACTGAATCTTGTTCAAACTGTATTTTTCCTCCATATAAATAAGGCTTATGGGTTTAAGGAAAAATTAAGCTTTTCAACCCATCTGATTCAGTTTCTCTCTCCCTCTCTCTCCCACCGGCGCCGCCTCTCTCTCTCCCTTGGATACCAGCTCGGTTTTTCAAGTCTTCGGGATTTCAGTTCTGCTAGAGGAACAATTCGTAGGTCATTTACGGGTGGATCAATTCTCAAGCAATCCAGGTAACCTTTAAACTGTTTTGATTAAAACCTATAAAACGAAAGGTCGTGGTTTCCGGGTTTGAACCACAAAATCGCTTCCGCAAACTTTTGTGTTTCTCGGATCAGTTTGGTTCGGGATCACAGTCTTAAACCCCTACACTCTCTACGGATGATAAATATCCGACTGCTCCGTATCTCATCGCCGCTCAACTCGCTAAGGCGAGTGGTTATCGATGTAACGGCCCAAAACCCATACAGTAATATAAAGCATAACATTCAATTTCCCAGTGATCTAACGCGCATTAGTAAGAATTCTCAAATTAAAGTACGGATTTAAAAGTGCATGCGGAACATCCCTCCACAGCTGAGATTCTAAATTTAGGATAAACTACTAAACTTCTACCGGTAGCGCTACTCTAAACGCCTACCTTCTCTTTGCCTCTCGCCTCACGATCTTTCCCTGAAAAGGTTTTAGATTTTTAAAACCTAGGGTTAGACCGAAAGGTCTAGTGAATTCCCTCAAAAACAGTTTAGAACACAGTTCCGGCCCGCTGGTCGTAAAATCAGATATCTCAAATAAACAGGAAAGCATCATGAGTAATAAAATCACAATACAACAAACCGGATGGCCGGATCCCCCGGATACACAATTTAAGGAGTGACGGATATAGTCCGTGCCTCGCACCATCCCACAATCAACCATACGTGGCCGGATCTCCCCGATTCTCATTTAAGGAGTGACGGACGTAGTCCGAGCCTCACACCACTAAACTTCCCAGGGATGTACGGTCCCATGGTACTTATTACTCACGGTGCAATCCCGAAATGTTAAAACAGCATGTATATGATGATCATCAATATAGCATTCAGGCAAGGGAACTCACCTGAGCTTATCTCGTTGCTTACTCTATCTCCAGATATCTGTATAATTTCCTAAGGTGTCAGCGATTCGTAAGAAGAAAACCCACAACTAGGATACCCCTAGGCAGCGCCCCTCGAAAATTTTTTTATTTCTAAGGGGTTAAACTACTATGGAAAATCCTTCTCCGAAAATAATCCTAACGACGCAGTCCTCCCAAAACCCGACTCGGAAAAGCATCTTTCCCGTTTCACAAAACCCGATTCGGGATACTACCACTCCCGATTCGGGAAATAGCAATTCCCGATTCGGGAAATGCCAATTCCCGATTCGGGAGGCATCCAACTCAAAAATCCCGAATTCAAATGCTACAAGGTCAAAGTAACGACTAAGTTGGCCAAATCCCTGATTCGGAAATCATAGATTTTCCAATTCGGGAAAGGCAAACGAAGAAACGAGTTTCCACCCAATCACCCAACCAATTTTCCCGATTCGGGTTAAATGCCTTCCCGATTCGGGAAACATGAATTCCCGGTTCGGGAAACATGAATCCCGATTCGGGGAACATGAGTTCCCAATTCGGGAAACGCAACCAGATCCGGAAAAATATCAAAATCAGCCAAGAATTGATTCTAAGTAGATCTAAACGCTTCCTAAATCATTACAAGATAATCCTATATCATATAACATCGATTTTACACTAATAGGGTATCGGATCTTACCTTAAACGACGAAATCCCGACCTTGAAGTTGGAGAAATGGCTCAAAGTTGTTTCCCAATACACACACTAATCACACACTAAAATTTTCCCCCAAAAGGTAAAATCCTAGGGTTTAGGGTTTAAATACCTTGGGTTTTGGGCCAAGCCCATACCATAAATGGTATAATCCAAGTCCATTAATGTCTTTCAAAAAGTTACACATTCAACCCCTCACTCCAAAGTTTCAATCAATTTAGGTATATAAATGCCAAGAATTCGAAATACTTCGACACTAAAATTCTCGGTTATTACAATCGAGAGGGTAGTCGTATAGTCGGTGGCCAGTACGTGACGCTCTTGGCCAAGCACTTCGGTGTCCTAACCGACGCCGCTATTGCTTCGATGACGAACCTCGGGGAGATGGGGTTGATTGACATGGACCAACTCCGAGGTATGGGAGTGGCGAGAGTTGAGCACATGGTTGGACGAGACTACAATGCATGGATCCGTAATCCTCAAGCTTATAGGAGTCAACCGAGAAATCAACCGAGTCAAGCAAGGAGTGAAGCACCGAGGAGCACGCATGAGATTGGTGGAACAAGTGGAGCGAGTGGGGCGAATGTGGGTTAACAACCGGCGGATTGGACGGCATATTCAGGTTACCAAGACTTGAGTAACCAACTCTCGGAGATGTCACTTTCTTATGGCCGGCATCAACAGCATATGGAGTACAACACTGTGGAGGCTCTTCACCAAGCCAACTGGCAAAGTGGAGTGATGAACCAGATGGCTTCCCACTTCGGTATTCAACCGAATACCGCTTATGCTCCATCTCCATATTGGCCATACTCCGAGGATGCTCCGCCCGGTTACCCGAGTTACGAGGATTGGCAAAACCAACCTCGTGGCCCTTATTGATCTCTCTCTTTTATCTCCATTATCCGATATGGTTGTCGTAAACAATTTTATTTTTGAACTACGTGGTTGTGTTTGTTTGAACAATTTTATTTTGTTTGGATTGTTAGGATTTTAAGTAGTTTGATTTGGTTTATTTTCATTTGTTCGTTTTTACTTTTTCTTTTTCTTTTTTGTTGGTAGATACGGCGATTTTATGATCGAGCACGATTTTTACGCACCACTCTCGGATCAAAACAGATTTCGTCACATAACCCGGGAAGTTTATCTTTTCCCAATTACTCCATAATTGTTTTAATTGTTGCATTGAGGACACTGCAAATTTTAAGTGTGGGGAGGGGGTTATGTAGACTTATCTGTTTAAATGGGTTCACTTTTTGCTTGTGGATTGTCGTTTTTCAAACTTTTGAAAGCTTTGAGATTTGACCCAATTTTTTTCGAAATCTGAGATTGTTTTTGAGACTGAGTTGCTTGCATAGGAGAACACTGAATAGGATTAGTTGAGTAAAAGGATGCCTTGGAATACTGATTACCATGAGTGCCTCACCCAATTCCGTTGAGAGATTGAGCCTTAATTGTTATATCTGTTTATTTCGTGAGGAATACCGACTTTGACCCAAGGTAGAACTTGTCATTTGAATGCTTGTCGAGACCACATAAGAGGAGTATTTATCACCATTGCACTGATAGAGGCCTTCGTTTCTAACCCTTTTAGCCTTCGTCAGATGACCTCATCATAAGGTTATCTGATTTGCCTAGCCTTTGATTGAAAAGTGTTCACCTTTTAACACTTTATCCCTTGAAACCATTTTGAGCCTTAGCCTTTTCATTTCTTTACCCACTATACACTTTATCCTTGAGCCTAATTGTTTATCTATCTTTTGGCCGTAACTTAAATTTGAATCTTGAGATGTTTTGATCCAGTTTTTCATATCTGACAGTTTTTATGGGATTGAGATTAAAAAGAGCCTAAAAGCAACATAGTTGCTGCTCTGAAAAAAGGGAGAAAAGAAAATATTTGAGACTCAAAAAGAAAAGAAATATCAAAAGAGTCGAGAATACAAAAAGAAAAGAAATGAGAGCTGAAAAGATTGAAAAAGAATTTGTGCCCCAAATAAGCCATAGGCTTAGGCCAATTCTAAAAGAAAAGAGAGGAAGTACTCATTCCAAAAGACTCATTGTTTGAAAGTCAGATTGCTTCACTGTTTGGATCATTACTGATTGAGTTTTCAAGTTTTTGTTGCAAAACCCTTAGTCACTTATATATCCTTTATCCTACCCTTAACCCTTAGCCTAACATTACAACCCTAAAGTCCTCTTGACGGTTGACAACTTCTCAGTGGTGGAGATTAGATTTGGTGACAAGCTTATGCATGCGGGAATTAGTCGAGTATTGGTGTGATCACTTACATATACACTTTTACCCCCGAGAGATACACTTTATATTGTTATTCATATTATGTGAGGGTAAAAGGTTGGCCTTGGTATCCGATTACTTGATGAGTCTTGTTTGTGTGTTCGAATATGTGAGTATGCCTTGTTCTTTCTGATGATCTTGGGTGGAGATAATTTTGGAGTTATCTTTCTTATCTTTCAGTCTTTTGATTGAGAACAATCAAAGCTTAAGTGTGGGGATTTTGATAACACCAAAATTATACATGTTTTGGTTGCGCGTAATTGTATGACTTTACCCCATTTCTCACCCGTTTATGATCATTTCATGCACTAAAAGAGCTTATTATTGTTTGTGAAGGATTTGGAGGCCATGGAACGGAAAAGTACGAAAAAGGCGAGAAAACGTGAAAATGCACAAAGTCAACACAGTAGCTACTTGGCGATCGCGAAATCCTCAACCTGGCGCCGCCAAGTTCGACTGAATTGAAGACCAGAGTTTGACCTAAGTGTCTGGTGTCGCCAAACTAGCAGCTTGGCGATCGCCAGATGACCCCTGGGCGTTTTCCTTTAAATATCAGCCACCTCCTTCAGTTCTAAACATGTTCAATACATGAGGGAAGTACAGAGGAACGAGAGTGAGGGTACAAAAGGTGTCGATACGCTGCGGAAGTCGATCTTCGATCATCTATCGTTGTATTGTCGGTATCATGTCGATGTCTACTTTTGTTTATGTTTTCATTATGATTAGTGAGTAGTTTTATTAGTAGTGCTTGTCATGGTCGATGAACCTTTATGGATGATACTTTGTGATTAATGTTTACTGGTTTGTTTTGATTAATTGAAAGTCTTTTATGGTTCTTTTCTGATTGATATTGTTGTGGCAATTTGAATTCAATTGGTTGGGTGTATTTGTTAGACCAAAGCAGATAGACTCCGAAAGGATAATCAACCTACCTTAGCCTGACTTGGACCAAAAGGTTGTGTTAAGGGGTTACTTAGACCAATAGTGACCAGATAGTAAAAGAGCCATTGCAGTATTGATTAGGAAGGGTTTACCGATTCTAGATTGTGGACCAAACGATTTAGGATTGGAATTAGGAGGATCGTATCCTAGTTTCTCACCATAAATTGCACATGTTAGGGTGTCCCAGACTTAAACTCCTACAATAGTTAAGACAACCAAACCTTCGACCTATTCATATCATCCATATTGGGGATTCACTTTACCATGATAAGTACTGCTGTTTTTCTTTATTATAATCTTAAATCAGTATTTTAATTACTTTCTTAGTTTTTACGTAGTTAATTGTCGTTTTAAGTATTTAAACCTTTTTCATACAAAACCCCCCTTTAGGTTAATTAAACCGATTCAGACTTTAATCTACGATAACTTGACCGTTCCAGTGGTAGATACGATACCTGGACTTTCCTACACTATATATTACTCACGATCAGGTACGCTTGCCTGTATATGTGGTAAGACAGTGGCTAGGCATTAGAGGTTAAAACTTGTTACGTTTTTTATGTATGATAATTACCGCATCAGTAGCACATCCTTTAGCAATATGCCCTGTCTTTCCACACTTGTAACAGATAATACCTGCTTGACCTTTCTTTTCCTCTGTTCTTTCAGGAGTATATCTTTGACAATTTCCTCTTTCTTGGTTGCATATTTATCAACATACTGATTGTCAACCCGAGGAGGATATCCTTGTGAACTTTGCATGTAGTTTCTGTTAAAACCTCGACCACCTCTAGTGGAAAATCTTCGGTTGTTGGATCCAGGCTTACTATGATACTTCTTCTTATAGGCCTCAGTTAGACATACTTCTTCTTATAGGCCTCAGTTAGACTCAATAAACTTTGCAACATTTGATACTTTTCATCTTCATCATATTCTTTTTCATCCTCTTCCTCCTCATCTTCAAATGCTTCAAAAACTTTAGCTTTGCCTTTTCTTACTTTCTTCTTAGCTTTCTCTTTTTCAGCAAGTAAAGCCAAAGAATCTGCTTCAGTCTTTTCTTTCTTCTTTCTTTCAGCAACAATTTCATTCACCTCTTCCTCGAACAATAAAAGGTTCTCATATACTTCATAAACTTTCAACTCATTCAGAACCTTATGTTGCTTCACAAACCTTGAAAATTGTTTCCAGTCTGAAGATAGATTGTTAATGAACTTCACAATATAATCCATTTCTGATCGAATGATATTATTTTTCTTCATATCATTCATCAGTTCCACAAACCTATCGTAAGTCTCTTCTAGAGATTCATCCTCCTTCATTCTGAAATTCTCATACCTATCCATAAGATTCGTTATCCTCATTTGGTTTCCTACCTTGGAACCCATCATTATCTTTTGTAGTTGATCCCAAATGGATTTTGCTGACTCATCATAACTATCTAATTTTCGAAAGATCTCATTTGGAATGGCTTGAATTAGATAGTTTTGAGCTTCAACATCAATCATAAATCTTTCTCTTTCAGCAACATCCATTTCTGAAAAATCTTTCGGCACTTCTCTTCCATCAAGTGTGGTAACAGGAATAGGATGAGGACCATGCATAATAGAATGAAGAAACTTATCTCCATCTTTCTTTCTCCTGATATATAGTTTGAATCGTGAGACCCACAATTCATACTCGTCTTTGAACAATACCGGTGCTTTGGTCTCTGATCCCATTGACATATCATCTCTTCTATTTGCTAGACTCATCTTTAAACGAATCTTTATTACTGATTTTTATGCGAAATATGAATTTGTGAATTTGAAAAACTCAACTTGATGACTCGAGATTATGGTTGAAACACAAAAGTCTTGACTCGAGATAGGTGAAGAACTTGGCTCGAGATATGTGAAGAACTTGGCTCGAGACACTCACACTCTAAACTGCTCGAGACACTTACTGAGGACTTGGCTCGAGACACTCACAATTCAAACCAACTCGAGACACTTTAATGCTGCTCGAGACATTGATCTTAAGACTCAATTCGAGACACTTTATTTTTCTGCTCGAGACACTCAAGACTCAGCTCGAGCTAGACTTCTTCTGCTCGAATTTCAACTAACACTCGAGACATATGCATCTAGTGACTCGAGACATAAGAACATCTTCGAAAAAATTACGATTTTCAGCTTATTTCAACCAAAAAATCAAATCTGCTCACTTTCTGATGATCTCAAATCACTCCTAATGCATAAAACTTGATAGATTCATGAAATTACACACAATTTCATGAATAATCAAGTGATATGTCTTCAAATTTGCTCCAAAATCAAATTCTTCAAGTTTTCTTCATTTTTCTTCAAATCTTCAACAAATTCACATGATAAATCTTCTCTTAATCAGCAAATCCAGCTCTGATACCACTTGTTAGATGTAAAGATGAATCAATCTAACATGATCTAAGCATAATCATGTTAGATCTAGCATATAGATGATGAAATCAAGTAGAGAGAGAAAGTAGAGAGAGAATGTAGAGAGAAATCATATGTCATTCATATTCAGAAGCTTAACATACAAAACATGGCAATGAGGTATTTATACCTCATCCCTAAGAAAGAAAAACTTTCACACTAGGTCCCTCAACTTCAATTATAAACATAACACTAACAATATCGATAATAAACTATCCCCAAACAAGTAATCACAATCTAATACATGAAACCATCATGAGAATAACTAATTCGGTGATCGATTGATCATTAATCCACAGCCAGGCTTTTCATAACCCTACCCATATCAATCGACACGAAAACCAAACGATTGACTAGATAAAAACACATATCGATTCTAAATAGTTAGACAACGATCCTCCTACAAAGCCTTCCACAACTTGGTCTTGCACGCAACCAATTCCTCCCATTGACCGAATTCATCTTCCTGGAAATTACAACAACTTTAGACGTTTGCTGCTCTCTACTAGAAACTCTGATACCAAATTCCTTCGGTCAGAATGTAGATTAATGAGTCATGAAGCTACTGCCCAAATTTCACAACAATCTGATGGTTATCGAAGGAGAACGAGCCGATCTCCCATGGTTGCGCAATCCTGACGGGAATTCCGAAAATTCTCTTTTTCTCCCTAAAATGTTTTTTGATCAAATGAAGAGAAAATGAGGCTTTGAACCCTAAACTATCTGATTTTTAAAAGATACAAAACAAGCCCTGAAGTCTCTACAATTAAACATAAGAGACCCACAAAAACTTACCCTTACTAATGCTAATATAACGAAACATGGAAAATGGGGTGTTACAGGTACATAGAGAAGTTTAAGGAAATTTAATGGTTGAGCCTAAAAGAGTGTATTTCTTCAGCTAAGCGACTCAGTCCTTAGCTCACTGAATCGGCCCAAACCGAACAGTGGGATATGGTTGTACGAATAAGTCGTATCCCTTATCCAACCCACTAAGTTGCTATCGAACATGCCCTAAGTTACACATTCAAGGATGGTCAGTAATATTGCAACAAAATGTGGTATGCAAACTTTTGTTGGTGTCACTAGACTTGCTTACACTGATTCTGATAATCTTTATATTGCCGGATTAACGACATACTTGGAATCTATTGCCGGATTAGATCCCCCGGCAACAGTTTATGCATATGACGATATTTCGGTGTCCAATGAAGGCAATTTTGAAGAAAATTCGAACATCGGAGACAATGCGAGTGCTGGTGACGATATTCAAAATTGTTACGTGCATCAATTTGAATATGAAAACCAACATGCATATAGAGGCGAATGCATGCTATGGTAAATGGGGTGTCATGACCCCACTTAAAAACAAAAATTATTGTTACTTATATATATATATATATATATATATATATATATATAAAGAACTATGCCTCCTTGATATTTCAAAATGGACCCCTCATAATTTGGGCTTTAAAATTTTCCATTAAAAGTAAAACTAGTTTTGATTAATTGTCTCTTTGCTAATTTTGTATTAGTTTGTTTGATTCATATTTATTTTTGTTTATTTTGTTTAAAGTTGTGTGTTATACATATTGAATCATATTTTTTGATTATGTTTATATCTAACTTGGCTAAAATGTTGAAGTTCCTTAACCATTAAGCCATTTCCAAACAACTTTCTATAGCATGTCAGATAATATTAGTTTAGAGAAATTTCGTGGTATGCATATCGTCAGGATCAATTGTATTGTAAGCATTTTAGGATATTTGTTTTGAATACATGTCTAATTTTTCATTGGTATAGGTGATGTCTTAACTTTATATCATACTACCCGGGCCGTAAATTTTTTCCTCGACCGACTCATCTTGTCACATAAACTATGTTGAACCCATTATGTCTGAATCCTGGATTCGCCACTACATGCATATGGTCATGTGTCCTTCGGTAATGCCAACAACCACTAGAAACACCATATGCACCTGATATGTTCCCAAAACACAACAACCACTAGAAGAGGCTAAGGCAAAGAAGATGAAGACAAAGACAAACAAGACGGAGATGATGATCCTGACAATTATGTATACGAAATACCTGATCTTGATCTCGATGAAGCAAGACGAAATGAAGCTTATGTTGTAAGATCATTTCTTGGAAATGATGATTTTCATAATTTGCCTCCTCTCCTCAGGTCAGACGACCCTGTCATCACACCCACCCATGCCATACAATAGATCCGTCGTGGAAAAGTTAAAGTTCGCTAGGTTTTTAGTATGAAAGAAGAAATGAAACTTGCCCTTGGATTGAAGTTCCTTCAAGAGGGTTTCAAGTTTAAAATGCCAGAATCTTGCAAAAAAAGATTTGAACAAGATGTGTGCAATCAAATTGTCATTGGTGCATATACGCAATAGGTATCGGCCAATAAACCATGTTTCAAGTCTGAAAAATGAATGATATCCACACCTGCTCAAGGACGCAAATGCATCCTGCGCACTGTTAAGCAACTAGGAAAGTCTTGTCACATTTACTTTTGAATAAAACCGACATTGTTAGAAGGAAAGCACAATATAAAATAAATGTTTTGTAGTGGCAAGCTTCGCGTGCAAAATGGCATGCAATATGCATGATTGAGGGTGCCTCGGAGGATTCGTTTACCCGACTTCCTCGATACTTTTATAGTTTAGATCAACAATCCTGGTACGGAGACGAGGATTTTGGTAGACAATGATGGACGATTTTTGTCATGTTTCTATGCCTTTGGATTGTAATCATCGAAAAATTCGACTAACTGATAAGTTAACTTTCTTGCCAATGATGCCTTTTGTAAGAGTTAGTAGTATAAGGGGTTAAAAGTGTCAAAGTTTCAAAGAATATAATTGTTAGGGCTTTATTTATCTTTAGCATGGGCTTTGGCCCTTGGGCCCAGATTATATAAGTATTAAATTTTAGGGTTTTAACCATTTCTGAAAAAACTTGAGTGAGTGTTAGAGTGTGATTTGGGAGAATAACTTTGTGCATCATCATCTTCTTCATTTCTCCATCATCTTCAAGATAATGATCGAATCCTTATGCTTTTATTATTAATAGAAGTGAATATAGGATTTACTACTTTGATTTAGGATAAGCTTTATTCTGAGTTTTGGAGATTTATAATGGGTTTGGTTGATTTTTTCGGATACCAGTTCGATCTCCTCGAACTAGAAAATCCTGGTTTAAAAATCACCTAATCGGCTTTTGCGTAGCCAAATACCCCTCATTGGCTTTTGTTATTTTCCTGAATCGACCTATGGCCATGTTTGGAATCGGCTTTTGAGAAAGCCTATTCGGCCTTTGGGCCTTGTGGAGTGATTCGGCCTTTAGGCCTTGTTAGTAAGCCGAACTAGCTTTACCTTAGACAAGAATCGGCCTTAGGGAAATTCCTAATCGGCCTTTGGAATCGGACTACCCCCCTCTTTTCGTAATCGGCTTATGGCCCAATTCGGCCTTTAGGAAATCCTATTCGGCCTTTGGTCAGCACCCTAATCAGCTTTTGTTTAGTTTTCCCGTATCGGCCTTTGTGTCAATTTCTAATTCGGGCTTTCATGCCATTCTTCTAACCGGCCTTTGGCTAATATCCTAATCGGCTTTTGCCCTAATGTCCATATCGGCTTTGCGCATCCATTCTCATAATCGATCCTTAGCCGATTCACTTTGGGATCATTCGCCCGGTTGGTTTTCGGGTCGGCTTCGAGTTGTCCTAGTCGGTTGTTGGATAGGAGGTCCCTACGGGGTTTACGGTTAGGACTTAGGTTTTTGAGTAAATCAGCTATTAAAGCTCATGATTAGACCTTTATCCATGTAAGTGTAGTTAAGGCAGCATAGACCTAGATCAGAATCAGAGACAGGTGAGTTCTCTTACCATATTCTTTTAACTGAAATGATTTTTGAATGACTGTTTTAAAATGTGTTATACTTGAAATGATTTCTTGATACTATTTGATATACATAAATTGAAATTACATTTAAGCATGCGTATAATGATAATGGATGTGTGTGTTTTTGGGTGTGTTGCACTATGGACATTGGGTAACTTGGAACTTTATGTTCCTTAGGAGTTTTACCAAATGAATAGAGATGTTGCTTGGGGGTACCTTGGGACGGCGTCCCTTGGGAGTTGTCATCAGGCGTCAGTCGGGCCTTAATTGAGTGTAATATTTCTTTGTCCGCAACACACCATACTTGTTGATGGATTTTAAATGGGCCAGCGGGCCGTATTTGTGAAATAACTGTTTTGAGGGAATTCACTAGACCTTATGGTCTAACCCACGCTTCAAAACTTTTAAAACCCCTTTTCAGGTGCCTTCGGAGATCTTAGGAAGGGCAAGGAAAAGGCATGAAGGTCGGATTGACTTTACCCTAGTAAATAATACATTCTAGACTCTTGATTCGATATATCTTAGTTGTGGAGGGATGTTCCACATGCACAACTTGATTACTTTTCTTATTGAGTTACAATTTATATTATCCGCTGCGTTAGATTACCGGGAATTATTATACTGTGTTTTGTGTGGGATTTTGGGTTATTACATGGATGCTCGGTATATATATCTTTTATAAATAGCTTCCATTTATTCGACAACTATATATACCATAAATCCCTTATGTGTTGTAAACCACATTATTTTGTAGTTTCAAACTTTCACATCGGGTTGGCTGCATAAGGTGTTTATAATCCACGATGCTCATTTGAAGGGTGATTACCTGGGCACAATGTTCTTGGTTGTTGCTATGGATTCAAACAACCAAGTGGTGCCCATTGCTATTGATGTGGCAAAGTCTAAGAGCGGCGAGCACTAGACTTGGTTTTTGCCCATGTTGAGAGAGTGTATCGAGGAAATGGAGGCGTTGGTATTCATGTCCGACAGAGCTGGTTGAATATACCAAGCAATTAACACAATATACCCAACGACGCAACATGTTTTTTGTTGCCCCCACCTGTTCATGAACATAAAAGCTAAGAATAGCAACATCGAAGACAACAAAACCCTATTTTAGAATATATGCAAAGCATATACCGAACATGAATTCAACTTTCAAATGACTGCCCTACGAGTTAGAGTACCACATACTCAATTGTTGGATAGGATTGGCACAAACAGATGGTCAATAATGCATTTCCCAGGACATCAGTACAACATCATGACCTCAAACAGTGTCGAGTCCATGAACGCACACACCAAAGTTGCTCGTAGACACCTAATTGTGGGCCTGATGGATTACTTTCGTTCGTACCAACAATGGTGTTCTACCGGTCACATAATTGTAAGTTATTAAAGTGACGTTTCCTTATTTAAATTGTTGTTTTAATCTTTTGTGTAATAATAAGGAAATAATGGTCCCAAATATTTTGTGTAGAAGCCACGAACAATACACTCATCGAGTGGGCGGAGTTGAGGGCTCAAAGGAGAATGGGTAAGTATACATTGTGGATTGCACATGATATTAGCTATGGTGAGTATAAAGTGTGAGATGGGTATAAAGATGCTAAAGTCGATTTCGAGAATAGGACCTGTACGTACAAGAAATGACAACTTTTTGGTTTACCTTGTGAGAATGCCATACCCGTTGCACATTTCCTACTATGGACTAACAGTAGTCCATTCGCCTCACCTTATTTCACCGTCAATCCCCTTTGGGCAACGTACGCCCCAACCATATACCCGGTTGGCCCTCAACAAATATGGGTTAGTCCAGATTACCAAGCACTTATGGTTGTTCGTCCACTGGTAATGAAAAAAGTTGTCAATAGATGGAGTGACAATAAACTCACAAACTAGGCCCTTCTACAACCTTAGGGCATCTACATCAATCTTGCAATTGTATCTTGCGAGTGACATGGCTATGCCACATAGGCAAAAGGGTTTGCAAAGAGTTGCAAGTCTTTCACTTCTTAGAAGGTCTTGCAAATGGAGAGTGTGGGCTCTTTCCATTATTTTTTTGTTTTATTTATTTATATAAAAAACTTATCTTTTATATAAACTAGTTGATATGCCCGGGCTTTGCACCGGGTTCATGAACAGTAGTTACCGACACTTTAACATATTTCAGTCAATATACTATATATGACTAAAACGTAAAATGAAATATAAAAAACTAAAAGATATAACGTGAATAAATATTATAATTTTAGGGGGCTGATATGTAAGTTTAAAGGTGGGTATAGGATTCTGGTCGGTTGGAACGTATATATCTCGTATATAATAAAATAAATACATGAAAAAAATATTCAATATTAGGCTCATTTCGATCTTATCGACGATACGTTTATAATGGCACAGTTTGTTAACATTAAAACGTATTTTTTTAACATATTTTAGATCGTATCAACAATACGATTATAATGGCATAATTTTTTAAAATTAACATGTATTTTTTAACATGTTCCAACCAATATACGATATATGAGTAAAATGTGAAATGAAATATAGAAAAAGTAAAGGTATAAAGTGAATAAATATTATAAGTTTAGGGCGGTAATATGTGAATTTGAAAATGGGTATAGTATTCGGGTTGGTTGGAGCTTATATATAGTATATAATAAAATAGCTACATCAAAAAAATATTCAATATTAGTCTCATTTCGATCGTATCGACGATACGAACATAATGGCGTAATTTGTTAAAATTAAAACGTATTTTTTAACGTCTTAATGTCAATACACGATATATGATTAAAACATAAAATGAAATATTGAAAAGTAAAAGGTGTAAACGAAATAAACCTTATAAGTTCTAAGTTTATGGGGCTAATATGTAAATTTGAAAATGGATATAGGAGTTGGATCGGTTAGCAGTTGGAATGTGTATATAGTATATAATAAAATAACTACGTCAAAAAATATTAAATATTAGACTCATTTGGATCGTGTCGACGATACGAATATAATGACGTAATTTGTTAAAATTAGAACGTATTTTTTAACGTTTTTTAGCCAATACACGATATATAACTAAAACGTAAAATGAAATATTGAAAAGTTAAAGGTATAAAGTGAATAAACCCTATAAGTTGAAGGGGCTAAAAATGTAAAATTGGAGATGGTATATGCTAGAGGACGCGCAGGTCTAGGGTGGGTCATGGGTGGGTTATGGGCGGGTCATGGGTCAAAAAATGAGAGAGGAAATGGTGGGTTTGGGTCGTGGCTTGGGTTGGGGCGTGGGTGGGTCGGGGCGCATGCTATTTGTATATTATAAATAATAATATATTATATTATAAATAATTTTTTATTGTTTTTATAATTAAATTAATTATTAATAGTTTTATTAAGTTATTAAATCATTAATTTAATATAACTAATTAACAATATTTTTGTTAAATTAAATAATTAATTAATATTTAACTATCTATATTATTTGAATTATAGTTATTTACTTTCTAAATAATTCATATTTATATTATTAACTAGGTATGAATAGCCCGGACTTCGCGCCGGGTTGTGAATATAACAAATTTTATGATGAGTAGTAAGATTGATGTATAGCAAACATAAGTTTGTATATATATTGTTATACAAAAGTTGGACTTCATGCATTATGGGTGTAGTCAAGATCTCTATTTTAGTATAGTTGTTGAAGATACTTTATGGTTTATGTTATTATACTATTTTATCCAACAGATAGACAGATGCTCTAAGATTTATGTTCTTATATATTTTATCCAATACAAAGATGCAATGTTATAATTATTTTGTGTTTTTTTTGTTGCTATTATAATTTTCAACGATATTCTCAAAACGTAGTTTTGTATTCATGTAAATATTTTTAACACTAATTGTAACAACATTGTCCTACATTCTTTTAGGTAAACAAAATTTAAAAGTTATCAAGAAATCCAAAAATAATTAATTTTTAAAATTTGAAAGTATTTAGTAAATAAAAAGTTATTTCAATAAATGTTGCATATTCCATATGGGGACCAATTCCATAAATAATTAATGAAGTATGGCGACCAATTCCATAAAAAGTACCAAACCACAGGGACCAATTGCATAACCGTATATGTTGTTCGTCCGCACAAATGCGGCAGGAATGGTCTGAAAGAAAGTTGAAACAATATTTAGAACATATTGAGTATGCTAAGAAAGGTTAAGACACTTACCAATCGACCATTTTTCAGTATATGCTTCTCGAGTTGCAGTGTGAATGAACGATCCGCCATTGGAAGTGAACTGAAGTTGTGTGGACCAAGCATAAGGAAATGTGTGTTTGGGTTGAAGTTAGATGTGTGTACATTGATTCCCACCTTCATATTTATAGGCAAATGGCATGGCATTTATTAAAAGTCCCACCCACTCTCCTTGAAAGTATTGAAGGCTGATGCATTGATTCCCTCCTTGAAACTGTAGAGCACATTGAAGGCTGATGCATTAAGTGGTCATTCCATAAAACATAAAGCTGCATTGATTCCCTCCTAAGTTGTCTTGTAGCAACCATTGAGTAGGTTGTCTTGTAGCAACTATTGAGTGGTCATTCCATAAAACATTAAGCTAGGCATTAAGCTAGGCCACGGTTAAGCTAGGCATTACGCATTAAGATGCTACATTAAGCTAGGCATTAAGCTGATGCATTATGCATTAAGCTGCTGCATTAAGCTAGGCCACGGTTAAGCTAGGCATTATGCATTAAGCTAGGCATTATGCATTAAGCTGCTGCATTAAGCTAGTCATTAAGCTAGGCATTAAGCTGATGCATTATGCATTAAGCTACTGCATTAAGCTAGGCATTAAGTTGATGCCTTATGCATTAAGCTGCTGCATTAAGCTAGGCATTAAAAGAGAGTGCACAATACCAGAAGTGACAGATTAACCGATGATTAAGTTGCTGATGCATAAATTAAGTTGCTGCATAGTCATTAAGCTAGGCATTACAAAAGCATGATTAAAGTAACAGATTAACCATGAAATTAAGTTGCTGCATAGTCATTAAGCTAGGCATTACAAAAGCATGATTAACCAAAAACATAGTCAGTAAGCTGCTGCATTACAACCATTCATTACAAAAGTGACAGATTAGTCTAAGAAATTCCATTAAGCTGCTGCATTACAACCAAAAAGGTTAGTCATCCAAATTCCATTAAGTTGCCCTTTCTTCTTGTCCCTTGCAACTCCTGGAATTGTGTCCTTTCTTCTTGCATTTTGCACAAGTGATAGTCTTCCCTGATCTTGAAAGTTTATGTCCTTTGACCAAGTTGGCTTGATTCATCAGCTGCCTTTCTTCTTTTCTTCTTAGGCCTCCCAACTTGTGTGTGATGCACAGGTGGTGTGAGTTTGTATGGACACCCATGTTGTGGCTATAAGTCTTGGCCATTGACAGGGCCAACTTTAAACTCATATGCATCCTTCCAACATGCCAGAGTGTAACTATGATGTACCCAATGTTCTGGTAACCCAACATTTTCACCATTCAGTGCCATGTTCCATATTGCAGCCACAACATGTCTACATGGTATACCACATACTTCCCATTTCCTGCATGTACATGTTCTGTCCCTTGCATTAACAACATATTGATCTCCCCATGCCCCGGTTACCTGATACTCGTGTTTTCCATTCCATTCAACAACAAACTGTGAAGCTTCTTCTTTGACTTTAGACAACAACATGGTAGCTGTAGGAGTTAGAGGACCATGACACTTGCTGATAGCTTTTTGCACATTCACTATCCTCCTCATGAGATACCCTCTTATGTATTCAAGTGCCAAGATGATTGGTTTATCCCTTCCATTTACAAGTTGCCTATTGAATACCTCACACATGTTGTTAAGCAACACATCACAATGAGCTCTACGTGTAAAACCATACATAAAACATAAAACATAAAAATATAAAACATAAAAACATAAAACTTAAAACATATAACCATAAAACATAAAACCATAAAACCATACCTGTGAAGTGAGCTCTAGACCAGTGGTGATATGGTATTTCATTTAACCATTTGTGTGCATCTTTGTTAATATCCTTGAGAACATCCATGCATTTCTTGAATTGTGGAACTGTTGTTGCACTTGCACATTTCCACAATTGGTCCTTGTACACCTGCCCCTTCCATTGTTTCTTCATATTCTCATAGATATGCCTTATGCAGAATCTACGCTCTGCACTTGGAAAGACTCTCGCCATAGCCGGGACAATCCCCTACCATATTTTACAACCATTAAGCTAGTCATTAAGCATTCGGTTTTACAACCATTAAGCTAGTCATTACATTAAGCTACTGCATTACATTAAGCTAGTCATTAAGTTAGTCATAAGTTGCTACATTAAGCTAGTCATTAAGCTAGTCATTACATTAACCTGATGCATTACATTAAGCTAGTCATTACATTAAGCTTGCTGTTAACAACTTAAAAAAAACTATAAAAATAGTAAACAAAGATATATGACATACCTTTTGTCGATCAGTAATGAATGTGAAATTAGAATCCCTATTCAAATCCAAGTCATCTTGCAAGATCTCCAAAAACCAAGACCATGAGTCAGTAGTTTCAGCCTCTACAACTGCATAAGCTAGTGGGTAAATGCCTTGATTTGGGTCAACTCCTACTGCAGTAAGAATCTGACCTGGATAAGGCCCTTTCATGAAGGATCCATCTAGACCAAGAAACTATTTTCCAATTGCTTTGAAACCTTGCTTCAAACCACCAAGACATATATAGATCCTTTTGAATTGTCTTGTTGTGCTACTCAGATTACACTCAACTTCAACTTGTAGCTTCACTGTTGTGTTCGGGTTAGATTTCTGCAATTCTAACACATAATCCCTCAACTTTGCATATTGCTCAGCATAATCCCCAACCACCTTCTTCATTGCAATCTGTTTTGCCCTATAGGCTTTCATGTTTGACACACTACTTCTTCTCTAGGCCTTCAGCCAAAGCCTTGAGTGGAATTTCTGGATTAGGAACTATGGTTTCTTCCACCTGCTTAGAGAGGAAAGTGGCTGTACACTGCCTAACATTTCTTGATTGCAAACAGTTGTGTGTATCAATGTAGGTCTTGACTACCCAACTTTTATCATCTTTGACTGTGGATATGTACAACACCCAAGGACAGGTGGGCCCATCAGATGAAGGCCCAACAGATGAAGGCCCAACAGATGAATCCCCAACAGATGAAGGCCCAACAGATGAAGGCCCAACAGATGATGGCCCAACAGATGATGGCCCAACAGATGATGGCCCAACAGATGATGGCCCTCTAATTACAACCATCTTTCCTTTGCATTTCACTCTTAACCGTCTACCATCATTTTTTTCTAACCACAAATCCCTCCTTGTTTCAATTGAATGGTTGGTAATGGCATTTCTGGCATCTTCCTTGCTTCCAAATAGTTGACCAACATAAAAGCTTATTCTCACACTTTCTTTCTTTCTTTTCTCAACTTGTGAAGGCTTCTCCTCCTCTCTATATCAAAGTCAGAGTCTTCACCGCTTTCAAAGTCAGAGTCATCCATATCTATAGTCTCTAAGTCTATATGATCAAAGTAAAAGTCATCAAAGGTTTCATCTTTAGGTGCCACCTCTATCTGCATTTCAGTGTTATGTGGTGGCATGTCTGTATGCAAATTACCATCTCTTTTACCAAATAAACCATAGAAAGGGTCAAAATCTTCAACGTCATCATCAAGCACAGGTTGTTCATCATCAAACACATGTTGCTTCTCAATAAATGGTTCATCAACCCTATTCCCAACCGTTGACACAATCCTATCATCAGATTCCTGATCATGCAATTCCTCAATCACAACATTACTTCCATTAGGGGACTTTAAGTAGTTTGTCAAAGTGGTCATCCCATGTTCAATGTACACATCTATCACTTTGTACTTAGATGTGTACTTTAAGAGCTTTCTTATATCGTCATCATTTCCTAGAGGTTCAAGACCAAAGTCTAGATCAGTTTCTGGAACCATAAAGTGATAATACATATGTTCACCACCTTTGTACCCTAACATGCCCACCATATGGTCGATTTCATGCCTACTGAACTCATCACAGTCTATTAGGTCAACGAAATCCACCTTACCATTATTGTACCTCCTACCCGGCCATTTGCTAAAATACCCACCATGGTTGATCTTGAAAGACACTAAATTTCAATAATGTGCTGCCAAAAAAAATAATCATCAACTCCTCCGTAATGTGCTGCTAAAACACCCACGAAGCCATACGTAAACTCATAAAAAGTATCAGAAGCTTACCATAAACGAACTCTGCATCAAAATACTCGTTCTTTTTTCGCAGATTCCATACTTTTCTGGTTGATTCTTCCATCCATGATTCCATCGTTGATTTCATGAAGCACACATTGAGATAAGGGTTTAAGTATTCTGTCTGAATTTGGGAAGCCTTTCACAATCGTATATAAATAAGAGAGAGAATGAAATAAGTGAGTGAAATTACCTATTTCCCCCATGTGCATCGCACATGGGGATGGGTTAACGGCCCTTACTGACGGACGTCAGTTTTGGGGACCAAATCCAAAGCAATCTCCAAACCACGGGGACCATTTCCATAACTAATGAACTATGGGGACCAATTCCATAAAAAGTACCAAACCACAGGGACCAAATCCGTAATTTACTCTAAATAATAATTTTGTTATTGCATAAAAAAGGAAAAAGAAAATGCAGTAAGTATTTCTCTTACTCAATAGTTTATCTTTATATATACATACATAATAAATATAGTATATTGTAAATAAAGGTACATATTAAAAAAAGTAAGTTAAAAAAATTAAATACCCACAATTAAAGAAACTAAAAAATTAACATTTAAGATAAGACAACTTTGTAGAGTACTTAAAACACGTTTTCCTATGTCTCTCACTCTCTCTTTCCATCTTATTTTTGTGGTTTTCTCTTCTCACATGAAATTGTACAGACCCAAATGTTCGCCATTAATAGATCTTCTTTTCATCTTCTTTCTTTAAAAAGCCACCCAAATTTAAGAAAAGTTAATACTATTTTCACCAAAATCCAAAGACAAATCAGTCCAATGGTAAATATAAGGTTATTTGATTTTGAAAAAGGCTTTGTTTTCTATGGGCTGTATCATAGTGACCCAGTTAATATGTTATTCCAGGTGTTGTTTGTTTGCGCCATTTTGTTCACAGGTCTTATAATTCTCTATTTTACACCCCATTTGGTTGATCTATTTTTCTAGTATACTTTTATTTTCAGTTATGTGGGGTTTTTTTTGCTGTTATGTATGCTCAATTGTATGTGTTTGGATGTAAAAAGTGGGTATTTTGGGTGTTTTTTTGTTGGGTATCTGAGAGTTTTGTTAGTTATCATTTCTGATTCTGTGTTGGTTAGAAGGTTAAGTCGATTTTTTTTTCTGTTTATATGTTATTGTGTAATTTTTGGTGGATCTAGATTTTGGAATGGCTTAATGTTGTCAACAATCTTTGAATTTTTTTATAAGTTGGCTCTAAGTGATGTTCTTCTTCATCTTCTTCTTTTTATATTGTAAGTCATATTTGTCATTTGACCTAGAAATGAAATTTTATGAGTTGGACTTTCGTTGATAGTTTGTGTAATTTATTTCTTCAAAATACTTTGTTTAAAGGTTTTGTGTGTGATTATTTATGGGTTTGTTGAAAACAACTGTGGGTTTTCAACATCTTGTTGCAGGTTTTTGTATTTTGTAAATTTAAAAGGGTTTTGCGTGTTTTTAATTTAATAAAACAAAATCTGTAAATAGAATAAAGAAACATGAGGTATTAAGAATTATGCTGGTTTAAAAGGGTTTTGCTTTGTTTTATCAGTTTACCTTTTCAGACCAATCAATGTGCTTTTTTAGTTTGCTTTAGCGATTTACCTTTTAAGATGAATCATTTTGAATTACAAAAATATTAGCAGAATTACATAAATATTAGAGTTACATTAAACATTAGCAGAATTACATAGACATTACATGAAAATGAAAGACCTGAAAATGAAAGACCTGAAAATTAGATACATAAATATGACTCTCTTTCTCAAAAACCTTTAGCCTTAAAGTAATCTGGACAATGTTCTCTAGCTCCGTCCAACCAATCCCTTATGCAATCAATATACTTGTCTTCATCTTCAATCTTTTCTTGGAGTTCGTAATTGTTTTGTTAAACATCCTAAGTCTTTTTCTTTTTCTTTTTTCGATCTTTCACTTTGTATTTGTGATCAATTGTTCTTTCTTCTTAATCTCTTCTTTGCCTTTGTCGATTCATTATTACCCCTCGTAAATGACAGCTAGATTATAGTGTTCTTCAAATTGAAGGTCACCTTTTTTTCGTGGGTTTCCAAGCTTTGTTGCTTTCACTTGATATCCTATTTCACGTTTCAGTTATCACCTTTGGCCAACCCTTTTCTACCATGTCATCGTAATCTAGTGTTGGTGACTTGGGTGCTTTTGAAGAAGAAGCTATAAAAAGTAGAGAGGAAAGGCAAGAAAGACAAGAAGTATTAAAGAACTATATGATAGTTGTACGTTTTTGGTTAATGTGATGCACCCTATTTATAGCCAGTTGTGAGGTTTTATTTTAATTTATTTGTTATTATCTAAACGAGAAACACAAATTCAATTTATTAAACGTTTGCTTTTTCAGACGAGTCTTAAACCTTTTGTTTTTTCAAATGAATCTTACAGCTTTAGTTTTGGAAGACGAATCTTATAGCTTTTGCTTTTTCAAACGAATCTTATAGTTTTTGCCTTTTCAGATGAATTTTACAGCTTTTGCTTTCTCAAATGAATCATACAGGTTTTTGCTTTCTTAGACAAATTAGACATATTAATCAGTCACGTATACAACATAATAACAAAGACGTATAAAACAACCAAAATTAATGTTAGATGTCTAAAATTTAAAACATAATAATAAAAATGTCAAAACTTAAACCATAATAACAAAGATGTAAAAAAAACAAACATGTCTAAAATAAGCATTCCATACTACACAATACGATAGCTCCAATACAAATGAGCCGTTTCATGACAAAAGTCAAGAATGGTCTACTTTAAATGACCTATAGACTGTGAGAAATCCGTAAACCCGGTAAACTGTGCTATCAGCCTACATACCCACGGTCCACAATCACCTGTAGGTCCAAACGGACGCGGTATATCTGAAGCTATAATAAGCATTGCGTACTGTGCAACTAAGGCTACTCTACTGGCTTTATTGAGTCTATCATAACACAACTTTAGGTTGTCGGATAATACAGTTCACGCGAGAAATTGTATTAGCTGTAGCTTTGGGTCGCCCAACGTGTCATGTATTGTCATACGCAAGGTATCGATGTTAAAAATCCCTATCACCCAATGTTTTTCACCAATACATATTGGCATCAAGAAACATTCAAAACCCAAATTAGGAAGCAATCGTATTTTTAAAGAATAAAATACGTGAACTGTGAATCATATACCAATGTGACAGTAGACCAAGCTGCGAAAACTCTGTAGCCCCGCTGCTTCTAAATGTTTTAAAAGATGGCCGATCAGACTTTGGATTGCGTACGTCATCATTTACCGGTTTCGGTCCTTCAGCATCCTGTTTTTTAGCATTAATTGGATTTTGCACCTCAAGTAACTTTCTTTCGAACTCTATTCTTTGTTCTTGAAGAGCAGCTCGTGTTTGATCATTCATGATCTTCAATAACCTCTCTGTACGAGGTGATAATTGGGCTTCGTCATCATTCCCAATATCTTGTTGAACATCCTCTTCGGAATTGGAGTTGTCATCCCCGATGGTTTGAGCAGTCGTTATCTTGCTAGACGAATCGTGTTCAGACATCATACTGAAATTTATAATACATACAAAAGTCAAATAATATTCTACCCCTATTCCCTAACCAAACCCCAAGTCTCTCCTATTGGTCTATATCCCATATTTTATCATAGCCTAGTTACTATATGATCTCAATGCCTAGGTTTAAGTCTAGATATCATTTCTAATATCTAAATCCCTCAAACCACTGCTCTGATACCATAATTGTAACACCTTGGTTACGAAACCTCAAGTCACCAATTTCATAGTCTCCAATTAAAATACTTTGATTAACCTCAAAACACGGGATATTATTTTTTGTATAAAACTTCAAAATATCCGTTCTATTTTAGTGATATTTACCAACCAAAACACGATTTCAAACCAAACATAATGGACTTTTACTTACAAACCGAGTTAAGTAGCAAAATAAACGGGACATACATATAACCCACAACCAAACTAACTACAAACTATTACATCTATAGGTAACAGAAATAAACTACTACATATCTATACCAAAAGTCGTCCGTAGTCTTCAAAGTCCACCGATAATCTTCCAAATCAAACCGCGGTTTCCTTCCCCTTATCAGCCTTCTTTCCTGAGAGGGGTTAACACTTAAAAGGTAAGCGAACGCTTAGTGAGTTAGATAGTTAAGTATTACATATCAATGATGCATATATGTGTATATACATACACGGTAGACTCTTATTAGTAAAAGAGTTTAAAACATATACCGAATGCAAACAGAGACTTACAAGAAACTGAGTGAACAAATACGTACCGGGTGCTAAGTTCATAGAATTTCATAGTTAAATCATTATAACATATCATACCAATAACACATGCTACAACAAGAAACATAATCAATAACCAGATGTATTCAACAACGATACGTATAAATAACGAAATCATCGAATCGATGAACATAATGAGAACAGTGCATCACCCCGTCCTTCCCCTCCCGGGCTCATGCCAGAGTTCAAGTAAGAATATCACATCATAGGAAGCCTTGCACTGCCCGCCTTCCTCTACCAGGTATGTGTCAAGGTTCCCTACTCATTGCTCTTCCTCCTATCCGAGCAATGAGTATCCACAACCGCATAAAGCCTCACCCGTCCGACCCCAGGATCTTGACTTTGCCATCAGCTTCTGGCATACCAAACGCAGTAGTACCCATACTATGGAGTATAATCCAAGAAAGAAAACCACAAATTCGGATCCGGAAACCAAACCGATATTTCGATATTATGATACGGAACAAACTCAAGGAATGAAATCAAAGTCAAACAAAGACGATGTAAATCAATTCAAGACTAGAAACATTCACATACAAATATATATATATATATACAAAACAGTATGTAACAATTAACTATTTAACTCACCGACTTGACCGTTCAATACCAAAATAGCTCCGAGATGAGCTCACAAAGCAAGTCCAAAGTACCACATATAAAACGCCTCCATAGCCTCAAATATGTCTTTGTTACCCCCTTTGATTGGTGATCAAATCCTTTAAAACCCTTGTAATTCCACTTTGATTTGGTTTGATTGAGCCTTTGAGTGTGAAAATTGCACCTTAATTGAGTGAGAGAGCTCTAGAACTGATTTTGGGAAGAAATGAGAGCATTTTCGTCATATTACCCATATAAACCCGGTTTGGGTCGGGTTTGACCCAATTGGTACCCATTTTGACCATTAAATACTAAAAATAGCATAACTTTTCGCTCGGAACTCCGTTTTCGATGAGGTTTTTGCCTATGCGTTCATAACGAAATAATCTACAATCTCCAATTAAAATATTTCAGAAAATATCTTTCCAAAAATAAATCGGTTTTACGTCTCCGTAGCTTAGATGTTGAAATTTAGACCCGTTTTCTTAAATTTTCTCGTTTTAGCTCCATTTGACGAGAAATTTTCTAGATCCTCTTATATACTCCCAAGAAGTATAACTCTAAATTTTCAAACTCAAACTCCCACTAAATCATAGATTTTCATAATAAACACATAATGTCCTTTTTAACATAATAACTAAACATACTTAGCAGATAATATAGGCATAATGGATACGGGATGTTACAGCCGACTCCCTTATAGGCTTAACCTAGCATGTCGTTTCTGAACCGGAGTACTGTTGTCCTGTTGGGTATATGGAGTTACCACAGCTGCAGCCGATCCTTTGTTGTGTAACACCCTTCTGAGTTCAAGTTCCTCCTCTGTAGGTACCCGGGCCGGAGTATTCATAGGAGTTTGGAGCGCAAATTCCCCGGAGGTGCTCTGCATTTTCACCACCATTATTTATATATAGATAAAAAAATTCTATTACGATATATATATATATTATATATATATATATGAAGGTTTATAAAATAAATGGTTTATATAAAGGTTGTACGGGTTGTAACCTTTTACTGGGTTTGACAACACCAAAATTATACATGTTTGGTTGTATGCTTTCTTTTTCTATTTTGCAGGTTTGAAAGGCACTTGGTACGAAAAGTAGACAAAAAGGCGAAAAAGCACAAAAATTGGATTTTGGGAGACAGTCCACTCTCGCAGACGCGAGATGGCAATCTCGTGCCGCGAGATGTGGTGCTTTTCTAAAGAGAAATTTGGTGGAGATGTTTAGCGTCGCGTTGGTGGGGTCTGGCATCGCGAAATATGTCAACGATGATTGGAAGCTTCTAAAACATTCAAGATTTGCTAATTTGAGAAATCTTTCGAGATCTCGCGTCGCGAAGTGTAACTTCGTGATCGCGAGGTGCGTCGCATCTACCTTTAAATACAATCTTTAGCCTGGTCTTTTCATAGAATAAAAAATACATCTGATTTTTACATCACAATCCAAGGAGAGTGGAGGATAGTTGTTGGTCCTCTATTGATGGCCAATATGATAGATTGTATTGTAGAAGGGGGGTTGAATACAATCAACACAGTTTCTTCCACTTAATTCAGTTCACGGCTCCTATGGAGCCTTTGTGTGAAACTGAAGTAGATTGTTTGTTGAAAAGGATCAAGACTTTGTCAAGATCCAAAACAATCTTTTAAGTATTTAGACACACAGCCTTTGCTTATGCACTAAGCAAGAATTAGAAGATAGATAGAAAGAAGAAAGGATAGGGGTATAGAAGATGGACCAAAGGTTCGTGTTTGAAGAACACACTATGTTCATATTTATACCCCCATGCATTAAATGCATGCCATACCCAACTTTACACTTGTCATGTAAAGATTGGGTTTGGTGTACTATTGTACCATAAAATATTACCCATGCTTGGTAGGGTCATGGCCTATGGTAAATAGTTGCCTTATGGTGGACAAGTAAGGAGGGAACAGTAAAGAGACATCCCTTTTGTACTTTTGTCAGAAAGGCAAATCAAATCCTTTTTGTGCATATAAGACAAGAAGTCAAATCTGGTATTCATAAAGTACAAGTCACTGATCAGGCCTTAGAATTGCTGATCCTTGGGAAGGATCAGGGAGGCACTGTGACTTGTCTTTATCGAACGTTATGTATGAGTAGTCAGCTAGCTGTCACTGATTTCAACTTCAGATCATTAGCATCGCTGACTCTATCATCAACTTACATCAATAGATGGTGCTGATGGTTTTCCTAGTGACATGACTATTTGTCTTCAGAGAATACATTAGCAGTTATCAGCTATTGCTGTCACTGAAAGGAGTCAGTGACAAGCTATCGCTAATATCATTTGTGAACCATGCTTAGCGGTATGGACCTTCAGCAAACAGACTCGTTGTAGTTCCCTAAGCATCTTTATTTTGCTAAGTATTCTGGGATGAAAGATAAAGGATCATTAATATTTCATAAAGTCTTAGGAAGATTGGATCAACAATAGCGTATGAGCCTACAATTGAAGAAGGTGCTTAAACATAGTGAAACACCATCAATTTACATGCGGAGTCATCTTGTTGGTGCCCTATCTTTAATTGCTGCACGGTCTGCTTAATGTGTTCATATACTTGTTTGATTCTAGTTATAATATGTTTTGTGGCTAGTAATCTTTTAAGTATTTACTATGGTTTGATGAACTTGTAGGATGATCTGATTTCGGTATTATTTAATAGATCTATGACTTTTGAATGTTTGTCTTGTGATTCTATCTGTTGTTTTAACTGTGGCTACTTGAATTTGTTGGTTGGGTGTATTTATTATCTGACAATTAATAAATAGACTCCATTCGGATAATCAACCTCCCTTACCTTTCGCTTCAGTGACGTGGTAAGCAATCCTTAGACTAGAGTAGATTGGATAGTAGGGTCCCACGACTTGGCCATAGACAGGGTTGCGAGTATTTGGATTTATTCTTGTACTTTGGGATGGAAGACCAACCGGTTGATAATCACAAGATATTCTTAGGGTGTTTCAGCTTAAATTCTTACAATTGTCATAAATATAGGTTTCATTGTTTAATCAAATCATCTTAAAAGGGAATCTCCATAACCATAGTGAATGCTTGTTTCTCCTTATATAAAGTTTCAATCTTTTATTGTTTATTTGTTTGATTTCATTATTGCTTTCAATCACATAAAAATCCCATCTTTAATTATTGGGTTAATTGGTAGAACTGATAGACTAAATATTGATAGCTTCACTGTTCCCAGTGGTAAAAACGATACCTGGACTTGCCTACACTATATTATTCCCGATCAGGTGCGCTTGCTTGTATATGTGGTAATTTAGTTAGGTGATTTTTAAGGGTAAAACTTTGTTCATAATTTATATATATATATATATATATATATTACCCCATCAGGGTTGCATAATAAACTCACACCAATTTGAGGTGAACCCGACAACGCGGTTTCCCCAAATATACTTTTGCCCATATCGTCTGACAGGTTCGATGACACCTACGTACAAACACAAAATGTTAAACGAGTAAAGCTTGTTTATCAACAACCTTAAATATTAACCGGTAACCCGATAGTCGCATGTTGTTGTTGCTGGTGTCTAGTGTGGCGGCGTACGACTGCTGCTAGGTGTATTATGCCATAGGGGGTTGCTGCTGCTGGGTGTATTGTTGGAATTTCGTGTCTGGAGTGTTGCTACTACTCGATCCTCCAAATAAACTACTAAAGAAAGCAGCAACACCAGTAGCAGGATGCTCACCACTACCTATCGTTGACAGCTACATACAATTATGAAATGTTAAGTTGTTGTAATAAAACTTTCCTAACTTTTTTTATCAATAAACTTAAATTCTTACAGTCAAATTTTTAAATCTTTCGTCAAACCAATGTTTTAAAAACTGGTTTTTTAGTTGAGCTAGTGTGGTGACCGGTTAACAGTTCGACCAGTTCAATTGCTGGTTCAACCGGTTCCAAGCATTTTTATGTTTTTTCCATTTTCGTACATTTATATATTTATGAAATCAACAATTTGACATCTACAAGTTAAAAAGCATTAAAAATATACATTACAATAAGTTTTACATTAATTAAAAAACTTTAAAATAATAATAACAAGTTTTACACGTAATATTATTTATAAAAACGGGTCAACCGGTTTTTTACCGGTTCAACCACTAAACCGGCCGGTTCAATCCGATTTTTAAAACACCATAAAAGCGGTCAAAATTGAACCGATCCTTTCACCGGTTCTCGGCTCAACTGGTTCGACCAGGCCGGTTCAACCGGTTTTTAAAACACTGCCTGAAACCTATCATGATCATCCAATCTATTCCGGAGAGACACAATCTCCTGTTGTGCGGTCGACAACTGCCGCCAGTATGGGTCAAAGTAGAAATGCGGGAAATCAGAGGGAAGTTGCCAGCTGGTCCCCTCATCTATGTGCGGACCAAGCATGTTGTACCATGGGTGGGAACCCTCATACTGATGACTGCACCCCTCATCCATATCTGATGAGGCATGCTAGATGATCGGTAGGAACCCTTATATTGATGTCTGGGCCCCTCATCCATGTACATGCTACCCCTGATAGTCACCACCATCACCATCAGCGTCATCATCAACACCACCTCCATCATCATCGGCGTCGTCATCACCACCACCATCATCATTCACGTCATCACAACCACCACCACCATCATCATCCACATCATCACCACAACCACCACCATCATCATCCGCATCATCACCACCACCACCACCATCATCATCCGTGTCATCACCACCACCACCACCATCATCATCGTCATCATCACCACCACCACCACCACCATCATCGTCATCATCACCACCAACATTATTATCAGGGTTATAATACCCGATACTTAGTGAACTTTTATACCCGAAAACCCAATCGTGTTCCAAATTCTAAGATCGTCCTTTTGTTGATTGATACCTTAGTCCTTAAGAGTTCCTCAGTGAGATTTAATTCTTATAAATTATTTATAAGAATCATGTTAGATGAAACTATCTTGGTTGGGGCCAATATTGTATTGAATTTGGAAAAGTTAAGGTTGTCTGAGAATAACCTAAAGTTTAAGGGTTAGTTTGTAAACTCTGAATATATATAAGAGATTACTCCATTTTTTTCATTGATCAAAAACCTCATAATCAGCCTCATCTTTATCTCTCTAACCCACTCTCTCATCTCATTCCTTCTTTCTCTAAGAAACCCTAAACCTTATTCTTAAGAGATCAAATTCTTGGTGCATGTTTGATTTCTTACAAAATTGATGATAGAAATGGAACTATGGACTCAAATCAAGGTATGCATGTGGTTTGGTTTTGTGATTCATTTGATTTTGGTTCAAATGGGTTAAACATTAAGCTTATCTATGAATTTTAGGTTGAAGATTGAGGATTTGAGGTGAAATTGCTTCAAGTTGGTGCTGTTAGAGTTGACAGATTCGAATCAGTAAGTTCAAAAATTCGTGTAAAATCAACCACTCATCCAAATTGAATGTTCGTTACACCGATAGAAATCCCTATGAGTGTACTACAACTTTGTAGTTTACACAAAATCTAGTTCCGACTCTAAGTAGCTTGAAATTATCGATTTTCCAGACCCTGTCTGAAATTTCTCGAATTTGTGTTCTGTTAGTATAATTGTTGTAGAGAATAGACCAAAGCTCCAAATTGTGTGAATCTAGTTGCTATGGTTTCCTAAAAGGCATATCTACAACTTTCATTTTTACAAAAAAGTCTAATTCAGCCTCTAAGTGTGAAAAACATGCTTGAACTTTAAGGGTATTGGTGCTGGAAGTTATTGTTTTGAGTTGTAAAAGAAAATGGATTTTAGCAAATGTTGTTAATGGTCTTAAGAAATTATTGTATATGCTAAGTGTTCTCGAGTGGTATCTTAAGCATGTTTTGAAGGTCCATAGGTTTTATTAAAATGAAAGGGCTTGTAGGATCTTGCAATTGTTAAGAATTGTTATCGAGAAATGTCTAAAAGACATCTTACTAATAAGTGTAGGTACCGGAAGGAAAGAACCGTTCATAAGCCTCAATTTCTTGTGATATTTTCCAAGGTACGGATATCTTATTTCTTTGACTCGAGGGTAACTGGTTGCATCCGGAAATCCCATCCATGTTGATAGATGTGACTCCAAGCCTAACGGTTTCGAGTATTTATAGGAAACATTGTTTTCATTTCAATATTTTGATTTCTCCTATTATATTGAATGGCTTCACAATATGAGCATGTTTTCGGATGAGTTTGACTCTATGCCTCACGACTTCGTTTTCAAAATAGTTTGAATGATTTCTAAATGAACTAATTTTGGAAGTTACGATCCGTTTTCGGTTGATTTGACAAACACTCTTTGAACCATTTTCATTGTTTGGATATTATGATACGATCCGTTATCGGTTGAATTGATTTTTTTTTAGATTGAGTTTGGTTCTACGATTGATGGACAATTGTTTTAAGGATAAGCATTTTATTGTTTTTGATTTAGACTCAACACTTGGGCCACGGGTGTTGAGATGCCTCCATGGTGGCTATTAATAGCCATGGCGTCCTCGTAAAGGCTAGGCCAAGTCAAATAGAGGACGTATGATGCATCCAAGAGCCGAACACCAGAAAATGTCTGGTTATCGGGAACCGAATACCGGATAGAACCGATTATCGGATAGAACCGAATACCATAATTGAATTGGTTATCGGGGGATGGGTGGTGTTGTGCTCGACACCGACATTCCAAGTCTAATTGGACTGATCATCCGATTAGACAACTTATTATTGCAATACAATGGTTTTATTAATATTTTTTTATGACTTCGACGTTTACAATGTTTCGAACTATCGACTTCGATTTGTTTTGGCTCTAAGTAATATTTGAACTTTATATTGTTTGTAATTGTTTACATACAGTATCCGCCCACTGAGCGATATTGCTCAGCCGAGGTCTGTTTTGTTTCCTCGGCAGGTTCAAGTACTACTCCAAGGGTCGGGATGAGGGATCGAGATTAAGCTAATTTTTGAAGCCATAAGTTCCATATTGTTGTATATCGGTCATATATAAATTCTTGGGAACAATTAGAAGTTAACATTTTGGGTCGTAAGTATATTTGAAGTTTCATTTATTAATATGTATGTTATTGTGGGAAGCATATTAAAGCTCTGAATTATGGTGTTTTAAGTTTGATCCGTTTATCGGAATATACACCTCTTGTCCCGGCTGCGCGGGAGGGAGGGTGGTACAACCCTACTCATCATCATCCCCAAAATACTCTTCACTAGTTATATACCAATCTTGCCTCTGTTCATCTTTTGTGGCTATAATATGCAGTGGCGGTTCCTGTTCAGTCAAATTATAGGTTGTAAGTACATATGTTATAATTTAAGTGTTTTACTTAAAAAAAATTAACTTACCTCATCATCTAACTTAAAAATCGTAATTACATGCTTCCTATTAAAAACTAGTTCCTTATACCAATGAACCCCCATCGGCATCCTATCATAGTGTGTAAACATTCTCCTCACTTTTGAAAATGTCTCTACCACCCATATTTGTGATTAAAATGAATAAAAAATAGTATATGTTGAAAAGGTAAAAATAAGTTAGTTGCGTTTATTTCAAGAATTGGCTAACTAACCTTCAATGCAAATATATATCCAGACAACGTCATTTCTGGGTCTTAGAAAGCCGCATAGTCTTTGTATCGCACCTTTCATTTTCCCAAAAATGTAATTCCAAATATAAGAACCCCATGCAAAGGCATTCCATGACTCAAGATTCTCTATAAGATCCAAAACAAGTGTCGGTATTTTAATAGCATTTTGATGCCCAAGAAATTATAACTCGGCCATCACCAATAAACAAATACGAACCGCCTCATGTCCGTAAATCGATCCCCTTCTAACTGAATGGTGTCAAACTCATGTCTGAGCTGGCTGACAGTTATTGACGCCCTTCCAAACATACGTCTCACAAACCCGTTTTCAACATGCTCGATATCGGGATTTTCTCCAAATCTTAGTCCAGTTATCAGACAAATATCCCAACGTGTGTATCGAAGCTTATATCCACTAATGTCGAACCACATCTCATCTTCCCTCCCATTTGGCGGCATGATCTGACACTGCAGACACATTACACATAGTATAGGGTCAAGAGTCTTTTCTTGAACCTGAAACCACGATCAAAAAATAGTGGTTGGCAATAGCTCAAGCCGTACAGTGGTCAACCGCTCATGAATTTCTTGGATTGGCCTCGCGTGACGCTTTATAGTAAGTTTTGCATTGAAAATCGGTCAATATTATGTATATACTTAAAGTTTAGATAAATAATGATCTATATACATTAATAATTTATAATACATAAATTATGTATATAAATAATTTATATAGATAACTTATCTATATAAATTATCTATATACATAATAATATAGATAAATTAGATATATATATATATATATACATTATTATCTATATAGATAAATTATCTATATAAACATTTATCTATATACATAATTATATAGATAAATTATATATATACATAAGTTATCTATATAAATATTTTATCGATACATAAAATTTAGGTCGTTAAATATTTATATACATAATATTTATATAGGGAGTTAAACTCTAATATAGGCTTAACCCTAATCTAGGGATTAAACACTAATCTAGGCCGTTAATACCTAAAAACCCAAATCAGGGTGCTAAACCTTAATAGTTGCTAGAGGTCCGTTAAACGGCCCTATGTACGTTAAACGTACATTGGGATTCGTGGAGATGGTTGTGGTGGTCATGGTGGCGTGGTGCTAGTCATCGTGGTGTCGGTGGTGTGCTGGTGGTCTGGGTGGCATCGTGGTGCTGGTAGCATAGTGTCGTGGTGGTGGTCATGGTGGCGTCGTGGTGCTGGTGGTGTGGTCGTGGTAGTGCTGGTAGCGTGGTGGTGGTGTTCGTGGGTTGTTTAATATTCAAATCGGTAAAATATTGCATAAAGTAAACAACGGTAAAATGTTAAACTTACGTCATTATCCATATCCATCTCGGCAACACGTGTTTCTTAGGGATTTTGATGCGTCAACGATTTTTGAGATTCCAAAACATGCTTTAAACTTACAAGATAAAAATAAGAATAAGAGACGGGGTTTGATTTGGTCCCCACGTCTCTATTTATGGCAGATAATCGAAGGCAATAAGTCATGGGTTGGTGTAGCAATAAGTTCACGGGTTGGTGTGGCAATAAGCCATGCATTTAATAGCTAGGTACATGATGCGGTAATTATCGTATATAAAAAGCGTAACAAGTTTTAACCTCTAATGCCTAGCCACCGTCTTACCACATATACAGGCAAGCGTACATGATCGTGAGTAATATAGTGTAGGAAAGTCTAGGTATCGTATCTACCACTGGGAACGGTCAAGTTATCGTAGACTAAAGTCTGAATCGGTTTAGTTAACCTAAAAGGGGGGTTTTGTATGAAAAATGTTTGAATACTTAAAAAGAAACAATTAACAAAGTAAAAACTAAGAAAGTAATTAAAATACTGATTTAAGATTAAAATACTGATTTAAGTAATTAAAATACTGGTCCAAGTCAGGCTAAGGTAGGTTGATTATCCTTTGGGAGTCTATCTGCTTTGGTCTAACAAATATACCCAACCAATTGAATTCAAATCGCCACAACAATATCAATCAGAAAAGAACCATAAAAGACATTCAATTAATCAAAACAAACCAGTAAACATTAATCACAAAGTATCATCCATAAAGGTTCATCGATCATGACAAGCACTACTGTTGGGTGCAAAATCGGATTGTATCCGAGATCACAAGATTGTGCTAAAGTTGAAGTCAAAGGCAAAGTCAAAGTGGGCAACAAAGTCAAAGTTTACTTTTATTGTTTTAGTCTTTTGTAATAGTTTTCCTTTAGTAGGGTAGATATTGTAATTGTTGAAAAGTGTAAGGGTTTGAGTGTTTGGGTATAAATACCCAAAGTGAGTTAGTTTGGTAATTAGGACATGCACATACGCTTCATTGGAAAAGAGAGGGAATTGAGAGAGTTTAACTTCTTAAGTGTGTGTGTTCTTGGTGTGTTAGTGTGTGTAAACTTTTCATCCAAGAATCAATGACATATAGCTTCTCAATTCATTCTCTAGTTATTGCATGTTGATTAGAACTTGAATCTGGAAAAACAAGTGGTATCAGAGCTGGAAATTCATTGAATTTGAAGTGTTCAGATTAGCTACAGATTCTCAGATTTGTATACCTCCAGAAGTTCGGAAGAAATCTACCAGTTTCAGTGAATTTTCGATCGTGTTCAAGTTCTACAAAGATTTCTAGAGATCTATTGAGTATGGGTTCGAAGTCAAAGCCTTCGGTTCTTCAGATTGGTGAATATCCGCAATGGCGTGTTAGGATGATTCAATTCCTCAACAACATCGATAAGACACTCATGGTGAGCATTCAAGAAGGTCCGATAAAGCAGTACATTGATATTCCGGGTACACCCGAGACTGCCACTACTCCCGCAATTGAACCAAGACGTGTGTTCAAACTCTTCCGGCATTACAATGAACTCGAAAAGATTAGAGCTGAACTTGATGACAAAGCTCTTACTTTACTCACGATGGCGATTCCGAACGATTTGTTTAATCGTGTTGATAGTAGAAATACTGCGAAAGAGTTGTGGGATGAGTTGGAGAAACAGTTTCAAGGGACGGAAAGATCAATCCAAGCTAAGCTAAACCAAGCAATCGGAGCGTATGAAGGGTTTAAGGCTTTAGAGGGAGAAACACTTGCAGATTCTTATAGTCGGTTCAACATCATTCTGAATGATTTGAGGAGAAATGGGATGCAAAAGTCTACTTCTGAGATAAACTTCAAGTTTCTAAAGAATCTCAATCCGGAATGGGATCATTACTCGGTTAATCTTCAAATGAACAAGAATTTGGCGGAAGAAGACTTGCATGACTTGTATTCCATTCTTAGTCAGCATGAAGTGAAAGTCAAAGATATTGTGATGAAGCAGAAGAGTATTTCTGATTCTTTGGCCCTGTTGACTGAAAAGAAGAAGAGTGTGCTCCCTAGTGCTAGTTCAAAGAAGAAAAGCCATTCAAAGGCTTTAGTCACCGAGTTGTCTGATTCTGATTCAGAATCCCTTGAAGATGAAAGTTCTAAGTCCGATGTTGATTTGAAGCGAGTCGTCGACAAGCTTGCTCTTTTGTCTAGTTCTATTCACAAACGTTATGGGAAGAAGAAGTTCTACTCGAAACCCAAGTTCGATAACTACAAAAGAGACAAGTACAAGCCAAAGGATTATGAGAGAAGGCCGGAGAGGAAGAGTTATGAGAAAGAAAAGACTGATGAGAAAGGCAATGTATGTTTCAACTGTGGCAAACCAGGCCATTTTGTCAAAGATTGTAGAGCACCGAAAGTCAGGGATTTTGACTACTACTCTAAGAAGGCTCAACTTGCTAAACGCAAGAGTGAAGGTAAAGTTTTGATGGCGGAAGAGGAATGTTGGTATGATGATACTTTTGATGATGAGGATTCTGCTCATTTCACACAAGTTCACTACAATCTCATGGCAAGTGTGGAAGAAACCATCAACCTTCACAAAGAGACCGAGGCATCAAATGAGGTAAGTCAAACTCCTTCTGACTCGGATTTGTCTGATAATGATGAATGCTCTTTAGAAGAACAATTTTTAATTTTAAAAACTGAATTTGATGACTTGAAGGAAAAGATTAAGTTCGAAAGAGCTCGAGTCATTGAATTCAGTAATGAGTGTGAGTTATATTAATCTTTAGCTGATGATCGTGAGCTTGAAAAGGCTGAGATTAGGAAAGAGAAAGCCAAACTAGAATCTCAAATTTCTGAGATGAAGAGTGCTTTAGTAAATTTGGAGTCTGAAAAAGCTGAATATATGATCAAATATGAAGTTTGTTTTCAAGATAGGTCTGAGGCTTATGCCAAAATCAAACAGTTGGAGGATCTTAATATCAAAAGAGGTCAGACTCAACAGACGCTTAAGCTTTTGACAAATAATCTAAAGGATACTAGATTTTACAATCCGAAAATGGGGTTAGGTTTACCTGAAAATGATGTTTTAAAGAAAGCCCCTAAAGGTCTTTATCAGTTTGATAACTTAAGTTTTCCAAAATTAAATGAGACCTTTGTAAAATCTGGTAGTTCATTATCTGATTCTTCGGATAAAGGTAAAGAAAAAGTTGTTGATGACTCCAGTGATAGTCTTTCAGATTCAAAGCCAAAGAGAAAGAATAACTTTGATTTCACATGTGATTTTAAATATGATGATTTAAATCAAAGTTACAAAACAAGAAAACCCGAGTTTTCTCATACTCAGTGTGTTTCTTTGTATTCTCAAGATGTAAAGTCTTTTTCAAATGAATCTGAAAAGCTTAGTAACAATATTGAAAATGAGTCAACGACAACTGATTCTACTCCTAAATCTGAAGATAAGACAAGTGAACTTGAAAAAGAAACAGATTATGAAAATCTTTCGGAGTTTATTCAAGTTAATAATCTTTCAGAAAATAAAAGTGTTTCTGATTGTGAGTCTGATTCTGATTCTGATGAGACCAAACCATGTTTTGATTCTGATAATGATGATGATATCGAAAAGGGTTTTGCAGAAGAAAAGATAAATTTTATTTCAAACCCCATGTTTGAGTCTCAAGAAACTCCACCTTGTTTTGATCAAAGTAGTAAGACTGAAGTGACTGAGTTAATTACATATGCTGTTATTAACAAAGATGGTTATCTTGTGTACAAAAGTTTAGATAGTATGGTTGAAGGTGATATCCTTAAATCAGAACTCAAACTACCAGATGTGGAATTTGGTGCAGTTTTTGAAAAACCAAAGTCGAGTACACAAGATAAACCAAATGTTGTAAATGTTTCAAGTGATAGTGGAATTTCTAAAGATAAGAAATCCTCGTGTACTTTGTTAAAGTCTGAAACTTGTTCAATTAATTTTGATGCAAGTACTTTTGAGGTAGGAAGTACGTCTTGTGCTACACTTGAAACATCTTCAAAAGATTCATTTGATGTATGTTCAGTTCCTAAGACACCTATTAACTCTAGTTCTTCTGATTCTACAGATTTAAAAAGTTTTAAACGACATGGCCTAGGGTGGAAGAAGAAAGATTCAAAGAAGAAAAAGCGTTTTGTTAAAAAGTCATCCGTTGATGATGAAAATAAATGTAATCTGAATGTTAGATTCAATAAGTGTCAAAACTCATTTGAGTCTGCTTTGATGTTTTTTGCTATGCAACGTTTGCATTGTACTCATTGTGGTGATAACTCTTTCTCTTTGAACTCTAGTCATGTTAACAACAAGAGATCTAGTGGTGTTTCTAATGATAAATCTCATGCTTACTCGTTTGATCATCGTGCTAAAGTGTTTAGTGCTAAAAAGAAAAATCTTTCAAAAGCAAAAGATAAATCAGTTGATGTGAAATTTGTGTGCAAATGGATTCCTAAAGATTTATTGAATGCACAAATTTCAAAGTCTGGTATAAATTGTAAGATTTTAGGTTCATCTTCTGATTTGTTAAAGATGTATGAGACCAACAAGAAAGGACCCATTTGGATATGGGTTCCCTAGATGAACTAACATGTTTCTACAGGCCAGGCATATGTGGTATGTCGATTCCGGTTGTTCAAGACATATGACTGGCTACAAAGAGTTGTTGCACAATTATGTGGAACGACCAGGAGGAACAGTTAGTTTTGGGAATAAGACGATGGGTGTCATCAAAGGTTACGGCATTCTTACAAATGGTACGGTATCCATAAAGAAGGTACTTTATGTTGAAGGGTTAAGTCATAATCTTTTTAGTGCAAGTCAGTTTTGTGATGGTTATAACATTGTTTTATTTTCCATCATTAACTGCCTTATCATTAATAGTGATGGTGTTGAGATTTTTGAAGGGAGAAGGTTTTACAATCTCTATGTGGTTGACTTTCCGGTGATAGATTCGTCGCAACCAGTTTGTTTGTTTTCAAAGGCAACAAAAGGCGAAAGTTGGCTATGGCATAGAAGATTTTCTCATCAAAACTTCTCAGATATTAGCAAACTAGCTAATGGTGGATTGGTGAAAGGTCTTCCAAAGTTGACATTTGATAGAGATTCTTTATGTCCGGCTTGTCAAATGGGAAAGATGAAGAGAAGTTCTCACAAGTCAAAGACAGAATCTTCATGTCAATCACCCCTTGAAATGCTCCACATGGACTTATGTGGACCGATGAGAATTCAATCAATTAGTGGAAAGAAGTACATTCTAGTTATGGTTGATGAATACTCACGGTACACGTGGCTAGAATTTCTGAGAATGAAATCTGAAGCTCCCGAGTTGATCATAAAGTTTATCAAGAGGATCCAAGTTCTTTTGCAACTTCCAGTTCGAAAGATTAGGAGTGATAATGGCACTGAATTTAAAAATGCTACTTTAGATGCTTATCTAACATCTGTTGGTATTTCTCATAATTTTTCAGGTGCTTATACTCCACAACAAAATGGAGTTGTAGAAAGACGAAACCGAACCTTAGTGGAAGCGGCACGAACGATGCTAGCTTACTCCGGATTACCTCTAACCTTTTGGGCCGAAGCTGTTTCAACGGCTTGTTTTACACAGAATCGAACCATCATCACTAAGCGCTTCAAGAAAACTCCTTATCATATAATTAACCGTCGAGTTCCTAATGTCAAATTTTTTCATTTTTTTGGTTGTAGGTGTTACATTCTTAACAACCGTGACAATCTTGGTAAGTTTGACAAGAAAGCCGATGAGGGATATTTTCTTGGTTATTCGCTAACGTCGAAGACTTTCCGGGTCTACAACAAACGAACCAAGATGGTTATGGAAACCATTTATGTGACCTTTGATGAAACCGTGTCAATGACTTCTGAACATAGCAGTTCAGGACTCGAACTTCATAGTCAAGCTTCTATTATGACTTCTGATTCTATTACTGATCCAAATAGTTCAGAACTCGATTTACTGTTTATGGATGCTTTTCTGGATATTTGTGCAGATAATGAAGATCTTATTCTTTCCAGAAATCCAAGAGTTGATATTCACGATGTCCCAGAACCTTCAAGCGTGAATGATTCCGGACCATCGGAGAATATTTGTTCTACATCTAACTCTGATCAGGCTATACCAGTTCCAAGTGTTGAGCAATCAGAGTTAACCCCCGATGATCAATCAGAGATTCCAGCAATCATTGATGAAAATGATAGTCAGAACAATCTAGATGATCTTGCAATTCTTCCTGCTCAGTTGAAATGGACAAGAGCACATCCACTCTACAATGTGATTGGTGATGTCAATGATGGTGTTAAAACGCGTTCTGCATCTGCAAATTACTGCCTATACAAAAGTTTCTTGAGCAAAATTGAACCAAAGAATGTCTCTCAAGCCTTAGACGATTTTGATTGGCTTTTAGCAATGCAAGAAGAGCTTCTACAGTTCAAAAGAAACAAAGTGTATCGCTTGGTTCCAAGACCGCAAGATAAATCAATCATTAAAACCAAGTGGATCTTCAGAAACAAGAAAGATGAATCCGGATTGATTGTCAGAAACAAAGCGCGATTGGTTGCTAAAGGTTATTCTCAACAAGAAGGTATTGACTACGATGAGACTTTTGCACCAGTAGCGAGGATCGAGGCAATTCGAATCTTTCTGGCCTATGCGGCTCACAAGAACATCAAGGTATTTCAAATGGATGTCAAATCTGCGTTCTTGAATGGAGTCTTGCATGAAGAGGTCTATATAGAGCAACCTGAAGGGTTCGTCGATCCAGATTTTCCCGATCATGTATGCATCTTGGACAAAGCATTGTATGGTCTAAAACAAGCTCCAAGAGCATGGTATGAAACTCTGATTAATCATCTCTTATCCAAAGGATTCAAACGAGGTACGATCGATACTACTCTTTTTCTGAAGAAAGAAGGTGATGACTTGCTTTTAGTTCAAATTTATGTTGACGACATTATTTTCGGTTCTACTAATCCAGAGTTGTGTACAAAGTTTTCTAAAATCATGGAGACCGAGTTTGAAATGAGCATGATGGGTGAATTGAATTTCTTTTTAGGAATTCAAGTCAAACAAAACCCGGATGGCATCTTTATAAATCAGTCAAAATATATTAAAGATATGTTGAAAAAGTTTAACATGACTGATTGTTCTCCAATTAAAACACCAATGCCAACTGGAAATCTTTTGGGTCCTGATTTAGCCGGTAAATCCGTTGATCAAAAGATTTACAGAAGCATGATTGGTTCTCTTTTGTACCTCACTGCGACTAGACCGGACATTATGTTCGCCACATGTTTTTGTGCTCGTTTTCAAGCTAATCCTAAAGAGTCACACCTTGCAGCAGTTAAAAGGATCTTACGGTACCTCAAAGGCACACCCGAGTTGGGTCTTTGGTATCCGAAAGATTCTAGTTTTGAGCTAATATCTTTTACAGATTCAGATTATGGTGGTTGTAAACTGGATAGGAAAAGCACTTCTGGATCATGTCAGTTTTTAGGTGATAATCTTGTTAGTTGGACTTCGAAAAAGCAAAACTGCGTCTCAACTTCTACGGCCGAAGCAGAATATGTGGCCGCCGCAAGTTGTTGTTCGCAAGTGCTTTGGATGAAGACACAACTACTAGACTATGGCTACAAGTTGAAGAGAGTCCCTATCTACTGTGATTCGGAAAGCGCCATTGCGATAACGTCAAATCCGGTTCAGCATTCCAAGACCAAACACATCGACATTCGGTATCATTTTATCAAAGATAATGTGGAGAAAGGTAATATCGAAATGTTCTTTGTTCAAACAGATTACCAACTTGCTGACCTTTTCACTAAACCTTTAGATGAAAAGCGTTTTAACTTTTTGGTTAGCAAGCTTGGCATGCTTACTCCTACTTAAATCTGTTACGGATCTTAATTTAAGGGGGAGTTGCTTAATTATTCTGGATTGGATACTATCTGACTAACATCTAAGGATTCATTTTCAATGAATACCAATTTCTACTTTGTTTTGCAGATTATCCATTTGAGGGGGAGTTCTTAAAAGTGATATTCATTTTAGGGGGAGAGTTCAAATAAGCTTTAATGCTTACATATCTGAAAGACGAACAACTTTTAGGTATGAAAAATCTTTTTAAATGTTCAAACTCACTTCTCGATTCTCAAATGATTTTTCGAATTAGAAGTGTGATTTTACATGTTTTCATATCATGATGAATTGATGGATATTTTCTAACCGTGTGTTTCCAAAGATTAATACTTGTGTATTATCTTTTCATATACTTTTCAAGTATTCATACACACCGGTTTAGCTTCTTTTGACTTAGTTATTACCACGTCTCTATATGTTCATATTTTTCGGTGGTAATACACTCGCTTGCTATCTTCCTATTTGTATTTCATCTTTCATTTGATCAGATACGTTTTTCAATGCTATATCTATATCTTGATCGTATAGATAACATTCATTCATTTTGTGTACACCAAAGCTTTTCAAGAACATATCTCACGTCATATAATGAATCAGTTTTCTCAAACAAGTTTATATTATTAATGTTCTTCATTTCATATACTTGTTTGAAGAAATTCTTATGCTCGTATTTTGTTCATATATATATTTGTTTGAAGCATGCTCATATATTTTTCATATTGGCTCATTGATTCACCCGATGAATCATTGTAATTTCATGTTTAGGAAATTTATTTCATGGGATGTGTGAGCTTAACAGAACTTCTATGGATTTCCAGAACTGGCAATCCTACCCAAGAAGTTATCCTTGAGAAATGAGTGAGGGGTCTCCATCAAAGAGTGGGGGAGATAACTCAGGTGGTCGAGTTATTCTCATAGTGATTGAGCGGAAAAATGTAATAAGAGAGATTGGTTAGAAGTGAGGATGCTTAAAAGAATTGGAGGGTGTGAGAACAGAGTTAAAAGAAAAATAAAACTCTGCACCAACCTTTTCTAAGCCGGGCAACCACATAATCTATTGGTTCACATTCTTTGGTGACCGATATTGAAACAAGGCAAAGCCCAATGCCGACTCTCGTTTTACCCCACTAGCTACTCATTTCCTTCTTAACAAGGAGATGTTTCATTTCATCACGGGGACGCAGCACATAATCTATCAGGTTTTCATTTGGAAAATCGATATTGAAACAGAAGGAAGCTGCCCTGCCTTCGAACTTCGTTTCTACACATTGAGTCGTGAAATGTTTTCACATTTTGGGCCTTATGAAAGCACTTGATGCTATTTTCTTTCATCACAAATACACACAAGGAATTTGTTTCTTTGTCGGAACGTTCATAGGAATACTTTTTGTATTTGCGATGATTGAACGGAAGCCCTGGGGAGTGATCATCAATAAAGCTCCTTATATAGTGCATTCGTTGTACTGAGTTGCTTTGTGCTTCTCACAGGCATTCCAACTGATTCATGTGTTGTTTCAGGATTTTCCCACTTAAATCTGCATTTGAAAAGATTCGGATTACTATATGGAATTGACGGTATTTCTTTGGAGTAAAAAGGGGAATTCTGGAGTAACAAGGAGGAGATGGTTATGTGAGATGGTTTTTGATATCGTTGGTGATTTTTTCATATGTTTGTATCTTTACGAGATGAGTTATCTGATCATACATTTCTATAGTTTTGATGATTATTTCATATTTCATCAAAAAGGGGGAGATGGTTTAGAATTGTAAAGTTTAGAAATGTTTTTGAAGATACTTTGGGGAGATGGTTCCGAAATGTCAAGTCAAAGAGAAGATTACGAGATATGATAAGAGATGTTTGCGAGAGATGTTTGAAGATTTTGATGATTATTTGAAGATATCTCGTTCGTTAAAGCTTCGTGTTCAAAGTTTGTTAAAGCTTCATGAAGATTTGGATGATTTGTGAAGATTATTATGGAAGCTTATTATTCAAGGAAGCTTATCGTTGATGCTCAAAGTGTTGATGCTTTCTTGAAGACGTTTGCCTAATTCTTTTTGTGATCTCGAATCCAAAGGGGGAGATTGTTGGGTGCAAAATCGGATTGTATCCGAGATCACAAGATTGTGCTAAAGTTGAAGTCAAAGGCAAAGTCAAAGTGGGCAACAAAGTCAAAGTTTACTTTTATTGTTTTAGTCTTTTGTAATAGTTTTCCTTTAGTAGGGTAGATATTGTAATTGTTGAAAAGTGTAAGGGTTTGAGTGTTTGGGTATAAATACCCAAAGTGAGTTAGTTTGGTAATTAGGACATGCACATACGCTTCATTGGAAAAGAGAGGGAATTGAGAGAGTTTAACTTCTTAAGTGTGTGTGTTCTTGGTGTGTTAGTGTGTGTAAACTTTTCATCCAAGAATCAATGACATATAGCTTCTCAATTCATTCTCTAGTTATTGCATGTTGATTAGAACTTGAATCTGGAAAAACAACTACTAATAAACTACTCACTCATAATGAAAACATAAACACAAACAAAAGTGGACATCGACATGATACCGACAATACAACGATAGATGATCGCAGATCGACTTCCGCAGCGTATCGGCACCTTTCGTACTCTCACTCTCGTTCCTCTGTACTTCCCTCGTGTATCGAGCATGTTTAGAACTGAAGGAGGAGGCTGATATTTAAAGGAAAACGTCCAGGGGCCATCTGGCGATCGCCAAGCGGCTGGTTTGGCGACGCCAGACACTTAGGTCAAACTCTGGTCTTCTCTTCAGTCGAACTTGGCGGCGCCAGGTTGAGGATTTCGCGATCGCCAAGTAGCTTCTGTTTGACTCTGTGCATTTTTCACGTTTTCTCGCCTTTTTTTCGTACTTTTCCGTTCCACGGCCTCCAAATCCTTCACAAACAATAATAAGCTCTTTTAGTGCATGAAATGATCATAAACAGGTGAGAAATGGGGTAAAGTCATACGATTACGCGCAACCAAAACATGTATAATTTTGGTGTTATCAAAATCCCCACACTTAAGGTTTGATTGTCCTCAATCAAAAGACTGAAAGATAAGAAAGATAACTCAAATTGACAAATTGATATTTCGCATAAAAATCAGTAATAAAGATCCGTTTAAAGATGAGTCTAGCAAACAGAAGAGATGATATGTCAATGGGATCAGAGACCAAAGCACCAGTATTGTTCAGAGACGAGTATGAATTGTGGGTCTCACGATTCAAACTATATATCAGGAGAAAGAAAGATGGAGATAACTTTCTTCATTCTATTATGCATGGTCCTCATCCTATTCCTATTACCACACTTGATGGAAGAGAAGTGCCGAAAGATTTTTCAGAAATGGATGTTGCTGAAAGAGAAAGATTTATGATTGATGTTGAAGCTCAAAACTATCTAATTCAAGCCATTCCAAATGAGATCTTTCGAAAATTAGATAGTTATGATGAGTCAGCAAAATCCATTTGGGATCAACTACAAAAGATGTGACAACCCTCCACTTCCTACCTCAGGTCAGTAAAACTTTAACTGAATAACCGGAGCCAGACAGTATTTTAAAACTGTCATTTTGTCAAAAAAAATATTGTATGACAACATTTATTGTGAAAAGGCTAGATAAGTGCCTTTTACGATTATTGAGTCGCCACTATAGTCGGTATGCAAAACCGACTGACTGTTATCAGCAGGTCCCGATTCCGACCACTAGACCGTCGAATTAAATTTTTATTGACCCAAAATATTAAAAATAATAATTTCTAATAAGTTCCTTAATAAAAATACGAAAAACTGCTTTCGTTACGCAAAAACGCGCGTTTTCGGTAACGGTTTCCAATTTTAGCAGCTTTTTACACCCAATACTACAAAATTCAATTAAACCCATTAAATGGCTTATTGAGATCAGCCATATTATTATTAGAGACAAATATTCTCTCATCACATGGTTCAAATTAAAGCAAGAAACATTGATAAGAATCTAACCAATACATACATCACCAACTTACACACACTAACATCAACTCATCTCTCAACTCACCACCTCTCTCCCTCTCTTTTCCCTCTCCCAAAACCGGCCACAAGGCCATGGTTTTGGCATCTCCCCTCTCCCAAATCCTAGTATAAATACACACTCACCTCTTCTCATTTCATTTGCCAAATTTCACTCTCTCTCTCTAACTTCTCACTAGAAATTTCTCTCTAGTTTTCCTTCTAGCTTTCTTCATACACTTCTCCATTCTTGAAGATATTCATCAATCTTCAAGAACACATTCAAGGTAAATATGATGATCTTCATCAATCTTCTTCTCTAAATCATCATCTCCCAATGTTGTGAGATGGAAGTATCTTGCATTTAAGCAAGGAAAACATCTATGATCAACCAAATAAGTTGGGTAGTTTGAATGATCTTCAAAACTCTTAATTATTGTTTATAATTCTTGTTTATCCTTTAAATTCTTGTTCATATACTACTATGTATAATCTTATACATTTTAATTCAAGTACTTCTTTTCTTTTATACAAACAATCCACCATATTTTGGTGTAGATGAAATCACTAGTCAAATACCCTTTCTTTGCTAAGCAATAAGTGAGTTGATGACTAGTGATTCCTATCTTCTTATGATCATCCATCACCTTGTATGGGGTATGGATGATTTCATATAGCCAAATACCCTTTTCTTTGCTTGGATCATCAAAAGTTCAAGCAATAAGTGAGTTGATGGCTTATGATTATAATCTAGATGTTTATTTTGGTATATATGTAAATGCATGTGTAAATGTGTTTTAAGAAGTTGATATTCCTTCAAACACATCTGGACTTGAGCTTTGGTAAAGAGAAATCATCATAAGAGTTATTAAACAAAAGAAGTATTATGTTATACAACAACTAGTCTAAAATTTTGTCCAACAGATTCTGGACAGATTCGGACCCGACTTTGAGAGGCCATAACTCCTTCATAAAATGTTCAAATGACATGATTCTTTTTTTTTAAATCAAGTTCATTGAGTTATCTTTCAAACCCCACTGGCCGTTTGCAAAAATTCCAAGTTTCGGACCCTCAAACAGTCCGTACAAAAAGGTTGCGCAACAGCTCTAGTTGCTGTCACTATTTTAATAAACCTTCTGTTTGAGGATCTTAATCTTTTCCAAAAATTATGAAATTTGGTCAGTAAATAGTAAACGCATATGGCTAAAACATATTAAAATTTCGTGATTTTCGGAGTTGTGGATCATACCCAAATGCATGCCCCAAACAGCCTCCGAATCTGTCAAGAATTACTAAAAGCTGAAAAGTGTTATTTTATGTAAACTTGTATTTTTCTAAAAACACTCTTGTGAAGAATAAATTGTTGGACATAAAAAGACTATATAAGGAATAAGTTGAGGTAGAATTAATATAAAACACACATGCATGACCATATACCAACTATCACATTTCGGTTATAATCGTAAGAGCACGTATTTATCGTCAACCGTTATAAAAAAAACTAACATTTCGTTCGCGCGTATAATTTTTACCTTAACTAAAGGAACTTAATTTGGGTCAAGGAACTTATTAAAATACTTATTATCACTAGGTCGGAATTCGGTGGAACCTCGCTAATTTGGGACTCTCGAACTTGTAACTCGGTGAGTTATTCACGGCCCCTTTTTACGTTTTTACATTTTTGGGGTGGAAAGCATGATAAAACTACCGGTTGATTAAACTTTTAAAACGATTTGTGAAACGATTTGTGGAACGATTTTGTGAAACGATTTGTGGAACGATTTTGTGGAACGATTGTTGTGTCATGTTGCGATAAGCATGGCATTGCGGGGCAAAAACTATGCTTCTAGGAGATTAGTAGTGGCTCGTTAATCTATTGAGTGTAAGTATTGCATGATAAGTACCATATGCCGGGATCTTGCGGGATACGCACATGATCCAACTATTAAGCTTTATTGCTTGAACTTATTATCTCCGGTATTATTATTTTTGGAACGCGAACTATATATGTGTGTTGTTAAACCCGTGAACTCACCAACTATGACGATAGTTGACTTTTTAACTCTCATGCTTTTCAGGCGATCCAAAGTAAGAAGAACGAAATGCACGTGTGTTACACCTTCATGCATATCAAGACTAAATTTCCTTTCCGTTGTAGTTTAATTTTCCTTGTAATAATTTTAAGACTTTAACGTGATGTAATAATGTAGACCTAACTATTTTGATATGCTATGGTGTTATTGTCTATACTTTGAGTTGTGCTACTTTGCGCTGTTACACTCCGTGTTTCCGCTTTAGCGGGGTGTGACAAAAGATAATGATGGGTTCCAAGGTAGGAAATCAAATGAGGATAACGAATCTTATGGATAGGTATGAGAATTTCAGAATGAAGGAAGATGAATCTCTAGAAGAGACTTACGATAGGTTTGTGGAAGTGATGAATGATATGAAGAAAAATAATATCATTCGATCAGAAATGGATTATATTGTGAAGTTCATTAACAATCTATCTTCAGACTGGAAACAATTTTCAAGGTTTGTGAAGCAATATAAGGTTCTGAATGAGTTGAAAGTTTATGAAGTATATGAGAACCTTTTACTGTTCGAGGAAGAGGTGAATGAAATTGTTGCTGAAAGAAAGAAGAAAGAAAAGACTGAAGCATATACTTTGGCTTTACTTGTTGAAAAAGAGAAAGCTAAGAAGAAAGTAAGAAAAGGCAAAGCTAAAGTTTTTGAAGCATTTGAAGATGAGGAGGAAGAGGATGAAAAAGAATATGATGAAGATGAAAAGTATCAAATGTTGCAAAGTTTATTGAGTCTAACTGAGGCCTATAAGAAGAAGTATCATAGTAAGCCTGGATCCAACAACCGAAGATTTTCCACTAGAGGTGGTCGAGGTTTTAACAGAAACTACATGCAAAGTTCACAAGGATATCCTCCTCGGGTTGACAATCAGTATGTTGATAAATATGCAACCAAGAAAGAGGAAATTGTCAAAGATACTCCTGAAAGAACAGAGGAAAAGAAAGGTCAAGCAGGTATTATCTGTTACAAGTGTGGAAAGACAGGGCATATTGCTAAAGGATGTGCTACTGATGCGGTAATTATCATACATAAAAAGCGTAACAAGTTTTAACCTCTAATGCCTAGCCACTGGCTTACCACATATACAGGCAAGCGTACCTGATCGTGAGTAATATATAGTGTAGGAAAGTCCAGGCATCGTATCTACCACTGGGAACGGTCAAGTTATCGTAGATTAAAGTCTGAATCGGTTTAATTAACCTAAAGGGGGGTTTTGTATGAAAAAGGTTTAAATACTTAAAACGACAATTAACTAAGTAAAAACTAAGAAAGTAATTAAAATACTGATTTAAGATTATAATAAAGAAAAACAGCAGTACTTATCATGGTAAAGTGAATCCCCAATATGGATGATATGAATAGGTCGAAGGTTTGGTTATCTTGACTATTGTAGGAGTTTAAGTCTGGGACACCCTAACATGTGCAATTTATGGTGAGAAACTAGGATACGATCCTCCTAATTCCAATCCTAAATCGTTTGGTCCACAACCTAGAATCGGTAAACCCTTCCTAATCAATACTGCAATGGCCCTTTTACTATCTGGTCACTATTGGTCCAAGTAACCCCTTAACACAACCTTTTGGTCCAAGTCAGGCTAAGGTAGGTTGATTATCCTTTCGGAGTCTATCTGCTTTGGTCTAACAAATACACCCAACCAATTGAATTCAAATTGCCACAACAATATCAATCAGAAAAGAACCATAAAAGACATTCAATTAATCAAAACAAACCAGTAAACATTAATCACAAAGTATCATCCATAAAGGTTCATCGACCATGACAAGCACTACTAATAAAACTACTCACTAATCATAATGAAAACATAAACAAAAGTAGACATCGACATGATACCGACAATACAACGATAGATGATCGAAGATCGACTTCCGCAGCGTATCGGCACCTTTCGTACCTTCACTCTCGTTCCTCTGTACTTCCCTCGTGTATTGAACCTGTTTAGAACTGAAGGAGGAGGCTGATATTTAAAGGAAAACGCCCAGGGGTCATCTGGCGATCGCCAAGCTGCTAGTTTGGCGACGCCAGACACTTAGGTCAAACTCTGGTCTTCAATTCAGTCGAACTTGGCGGCGCCAGGTTGAGGATTTCGCGATCGCCAAGTAGCTACTGTGTTGACTTTGTGCATTTTTCACGTTTTCTCGCCTTTTTTCGTACTTTTCCGTTCCATGGCCTCCAAATCCTTCACAAACAATAATAAGCTCTTTTAGTGCATGAAATGATCATAAACGGGTGAGAAATGGGGTAAAGTCATACGATTACGCGCAACCAAAACATGTATAATTTTGGTGTTATCAAAATCCCCACACTTAAGCTTTGATTGTCCTCAATCAAAAGACTAAAAGATAAGAAAGATAACTCCAAAATTATCTCCACCCAAGATCATCAGAAAGAACAAGGCATACTCACATATTCGAACACACAAACAAGACTCATCAAGTAATCGGATACCAAGGCCAACCTTTTACCCTCACATAATATGAATAACAATATAAAGTGTATCTCTCGGGGGTAAAAGTGTATATGTAAGTGATCACACCAATACTCGACTAATTCCCGCATGCATAAGCTTGTCACCAAATCTAATCTCCACCACTGAGAAGTTGTCAACCGTCAAGAAGACTTTAGGGTTGTAATGTTAGGCTAAGGGTTAAAGGTAGGATAAAGGATATATAAGTGAAAGGGTTTTGCAACAAAAACTTGAAAACTCAATCAGTAATGATCCAAACAGTGAATCAATCTGACTTTCAAACAATGAGACTTTTGGGATGATTATTTCCTCTCTTTTCTTTTCTTTTTAGAATTGGCCTAAGCCTATGGCTTATTTGGGGCACAAATTCTTTTTCACTTTTTTCAGCTCTCATTCTTTTCTTTTTGTATTCTCGACTCTTTTGATATTTCTTTTCTTTTCTGAGTCTCAAATATTTTCTTTTTCTCTTTTTTTTTTCAAAAGCAGCAACTATGTTGCTTTTGGGCTCTTTTCAAATCTCAATCCCATAAAAACTGTCAGATATGAAAAACTGGATCAAAACATCTCAAGATTCAAATTTGAGTCACGGCCAAAAGATAGATAAAACAATTAGGCTCAAGGATAAAGTGTATAGTGGGTAACAAATGAAAAGGCTAAGGCACAAAATGGTTTCAAGGGATAAAGTGTTAAAAGGTGAACACTTTTCAATTAAAGGCTAGGCAAATCAGATAACCTTATGATGAGGTCATCTGACGAAGGCTAAAAGGGTTAGAAACGAAGGCCTCTATCAGTGCAATGGTGATAAATACTTCTCTTATGTGGTCTCGACAAGCATTCAAATGACAAGTTCTACCTTGGGTCAAAGCCGGTATTTCTCACGAAATAAACAGATATAACAATTAAGGCTCAATCTCTCAACGGAATTGGGTGAGGCACTCATGGTAATCAGTATTCCAAGGCATCCTTTTACTCAACTAATCCTATTCCGTGTTCTCCTATGCAAGCAACTCAGTCTCAAAAACAATCTCAGATTTCGAAAAAAATTGGGGTCAAATCTCAAAGCTTTCAAAAGTTTGAAAAACGACAATCCACAAGCAAAAAGTGAACCCATTTAAACAGATAAGTCTACATAACCCCCTCCCCACACTTAAAATTTGCAGTGTCCTCAATGCAACAATTAACACAATTATGGAGTAATTGGGAGAAACAGAAACTTCCCGGGTTATGTGACGAAATCTGTTCTGATCTGAGAGTGGTGCATAAAATTCGTGCTCGATCATAAATCGCCGTATCAACCAACAAAAAAGAAAAAGAAAAAGTAAAAACGAACAAATGAAAATAAACCAAATCAAACTACTTAAAATCCTAAACAATCCAAGCAAAATAAAATTGTTCAACCAAACACAACCACGCAGTTCAAAAATAAAATTGTTTACGACAACCATATCGAATAACGGAGATAAAAGATAGAGATCAATAAGGGCCACGAGGTTGGTTTTGCCAATCCTCGTAAGTCGGGTAACCGGGCGGAGCATCCTCGGAGTATGGCCAAAATGGAGATGGAGCATAAGCGGTATTCGGTTGAATACCGAAGTGGGAGGCCATCTGGTTCATTACTCCACTTTGCCAGTTGGCTTGGTGAAGAGCCTCCACAGTGTTGTACTCCATATGCTGTTGATGCCGGCCATAAGAAAGTGACATCTCCGAGAGTCGGTTACTCAAGTCTTGGTAACCCGAATAAGCCGTCCAATCCGCCGGTTGTTGACCCACATTCGCCCCACTCGTTCCACTTGTTCCGCCAATCTCGTGCATGCTCCTCGGTGCTTCACTCCTTGCTTGACTCGGTTGACTTCTCGGTTGACTCCTATACGCTTGAGGATTATGGATCCATGAATTATAATCCCTTCCGGTCATATGGACAACCCTTGCTACACCTATGCCACGGAGTTGGTCCATGTCAATCAACCCCATCTCCCCGAGGTTCGTCATCGAAGCGATAGCGGCGTCGGTTAGGACACCGAAATGCTTGGCCAAGAGCGTCACATACTGGCCACCAACTATGCGACTACCCTCTCGATAACCACTCGCCTTAGCGAGTTGAGCGGCGATGAGATACGGAGCATTCGGATATTTATCATCCGTAGAGAGTTGCTCAAGAAGCCATAAATCCTGCACGGTAACTTTCTCCTCACTTGAAGAACGAGCGTTTACCGCTTGAATGAGCATGCGGTCTAGAAGTCTATCCGACGAAGCAAGAAAACCTTTCACCTTGAGGTTGCCATGATAATCACCATCACCTAAGATCGACCATGCCAAACGCGGATCAAAATCATCGGGTCTCTTCGAAGTCGCCCACATGTATTCCTCGAATCCGGGAGCATCAACATCCGATTGGGTATATATCCCCAAGGTAAGAACAAAATCGATCAAAGAAAGAGATCTCCAAACGCCACCAAGTCGGAACGTCACGCACGTTTGATGAAACTCGTCAAGGGCCTTAATTGCTTCGAAATGAAACGTGGCCACAAACTCCACGATAAGCTCTCGGTAAAGGGTCTCGGCAATATCGAAAACTCGCTCCCATGCATGGCATATGTAGTACTCATTGCCATCCTCGTCGTATGCGTGTTTCTCTAGAATCGCCTTTATGTTGTTTTCGACACTCATTGATCGAAGAAGATCCCAATCGACTCTCTTTGGCATAAGAATTTGGCGGGGGAGAAGTCGGTTAACGATGTCCCGATACTCCTCCTTCTTTCGAGCATTCAAAGTCGGGTCGTTTGCAAAGGAGGTGAAAACATGACTTCCATCCGGTGCACGGAAGTTAGCTACGGCAGTCGTAGACGAGCGGGTTCTTTGTCTCTTGTTCATGTTGGAAGATGAAATTGAAGCTCAAGAAAGTCGAATCTCGCAAGAACGTGAGAGAGTTTGGCGGTGCCTAAGAGGAATTAGGTTTGTGTGTTTGTGAAAAGTGGGAAAAAGAAGGTTTAAAAACCGTCTGTCCCGACTTCGCGTCGCGAAACCCTGGGTTTCGCGTCGCCAAACAGGCAATTTTCAGAAAACCCTAATTTTTAAAAGGTTCGCGTCGCCAAACGGCTCTCTTCGCGTCGCTAGGTTCGAAAATTTTTTACCTGCTCCGTGGCCTACCAACTTCGCGTCGCCAGATTTGGAATCTGGCGATCGCGAAATGCCCACTGTTTCCAACTTTTGAAAATCTGCATCGCATTCCGATTTCGCTCGAATCTGGTTTCTATCTCCTCCGTATGGTTACCTAAGCAATATCAAATGAAAACATTAATAAAAACACACACGAAAATCATTAAAAACGAAAGAAAATGAAAAAGCTCGGGTTGCCTCCCGAGAAGCGCTTCATTTTTGGACGGGTCTAGAGCTCGACCCCACTTTCTGCTCATTTCTTGGCACGTCGGGATGACGAGCCCTTCTTTTTTCTGTGATCTTTCTTGGAGGATCCCGGTTCCTTGGTTGATTGCTCCTTTCGATGCATCGGGTTTGAATAATCCTCCGTTTTCTTTCCAAGTTCATGCAGGAGTAACGGACGGTTCGTGCTCTTGTTGTAGGCCAGAGAAGGATCGTCATAAGGTTCATCGAGGTGTCTAACCGGCTCTCCGTTAGGATCAAAGTAAATCCGATTGTCTCCATAGCCTAAGCTCGTCACTTGGTTTCGCATATCGGTATTTACTTGAGCGGTGTGCAAGAAAGACCTCCCGAGGATTATCGGGATCCCCGTGTTTTGTGGAAGGTTAGCTATGACGAAGTCCGTATAGTACACAAATTTGCCAATACGAATCGGGACTCCTTCCGCTATTCCTAACGGTGTTGTCATGTAACCGTGCACTCCCCGGTATTGATAGTTCGTCGGCATGATCTTCTTGACTCCCATTTTCCTGCAATAACCAACAGGCATCATATTAAGAGCAGCACCTGAATCAACCAAAGCAAGACCACTAAATTTATGACAAGAAATAGGTAAGTTGTAACTCCCTGGATCATGCTTGATTGGTGCGATGTAGATAAGATCATCCTCCGGTGCTTTCTCCTTTTCTTTCTCCTTCTCTTTCTCCTTCTCTTTCTCCTTCTCTTTCTCCTTGCCTTTATCTCCTTTCTTCGGGATTACGAACTCCGCGTATCCGCCTTGCTTTCCATCTTCCTCATCATCATCATCACTTGAAGCTTCGGGTACCTTGAGTCTTAGGTGTTCGAAAGACACGGTGAACCCCTCCGAATCATAATCCGTGGCATAATCGGGCTCACTTTAACTCTCGGTTTCCACGTACTTCTTTGTGTAGATGTCCGTCCACTTCTTTTTTGACGGCTCTCCGGTTATCATGAGCATTGGCTTCACATTCTCCACCTTCGGGTTGACTTGTGTTTGCGTTGGCAATTCTCCTTGCGTCCTTTCATTCAGCATTTGTGAAACACGTCCAACCTGCAATTCCAAATTCTGGATGGTGCTTTGGTGATTACGTAGGTATGAACCCACTTCATCGTTTAGCTTCTTTTGCGCATCCATGAATTGGATAATCCGATCTTCGATAGAAACACGTGGCTCTCCATCCGGTCTTTGGTTCTGTTGAGTTGGTGCAAAGAAACCGGGAGGTCTAGGGATGAAATTACGGTTGTTGTTCCACCTCCCTTGGTAATCGCCTCGATTGATATAGTTCACCTCCTCGGGTGTCATCATTGGTTTGTTCCGGCAATCCTTGGTCAAATGTGGTCCATTGCACTCCTCGCATCCAACCTGCAAAGCATAAACAGATTTAATTAGTTCCTCGATTTTGCGTTCAAACTTTACCTGTTGGTTTTTCATAGCGGCTAGTTCATCGGATGGATCAAAGTTGGTAGAGATCTTTCCGGCCATCCTCGGGATTTGCAATCGCTTGTCCGTCCTCCAATCTATGTTATGTATGAGCATGTCTTCGAGGAGCTTGTAACCTTCCGTGGGCGTTTTGTACATGAAGACACCACCTGCAGATGAATCCAAAGTAGCTCGTGAGGAGTAAGCAAGTCCACTATAGAAAGTTTGAACCTGTTCACTCTTATTCAACTCGTGACTCGGGGACGAGTTTAGGAGGTGCTTGAAACGTTCCCATGCTTCGGATATGGTTTCCCCGTCTTGTTGTTGGAAGGATCGGATCTCGGCTCTCAATTTGTCGATCTTGGATGGTGGAAAGAATCGGGAAAGGAACTTTGAACAAAGTCCTTCCCATGTAGTGATTGAGCTCGGCTTTAAGGATCGTAACCAAGCCCTAGCTTCTCCGACAAGCGTTAGAGGAAAGACCCGAAGACGAATTGCATCATCCCGGTCCGCCTCTGTTTTGAACAGATCACAAATGTCCACGAAGTTTTCCATGTGAACGATAGGATTGCTATCGTTTTTCCCGTCAAAGGTAAGGTCCTTAATCATGTGTAGGAGCTTCCCCGGGATTTCTTTGTTCAGGTTTGGCTTCGTGATTGGATTGGTGGGTACAGTTGGAGCGGCTCTCCTAGCAGTCCACATCGGTGCCTCGCCTCCCATCTCAAAAATCAAAGCTCTCGGGCGAACATTGTTGGCTTTTGACTTCTTTTTGTTTCTTTTTCTGAACTCTCTCTCCGGCTCCTCAAATGGCTCTAACAAGTCTGCCGTGACTGAAATCACAACAAACGGTTACGGGCAACTTGCGGGAAACAAAGAGATAAAATAAAATAAAAATAACGAACTAAACTAAAAAGCAGAAAACTTGCAAGGGACAGAATCCCTCACAAGGATCGATTAACAAAACTAATAAAGACTAAAATCTAACAACTACCGTTCCCCGGCAGCGGCGCCAAAAACTTGATGCGGTAATTATCGTATATAAAAAGCGTAACAAGTTTTAACCTCTAATGCCTAGCCACCGTCTTACCACATATACAGGCAAGCGTACCTGATCGTGAGTAATATAGTGTAGGAAAGTCCAGGTATCGTATCTACCACTGGGAACGGTCAAGTTATCGTAGACTAAAGTCTGAATCGGTTTAATTAACCTAAAAGGGGGGTTTTGTATGAAAAAGGTTTGAATACTTAAAAAGAAACAATTAACAAAGTAAAAAATAAGAAAGTAATTAAAATACTGATTTAAGATTATAATAGGGAAAAACAGCAGTACTTATCATGATAAAGTGAATCCCCAATATGGATGATATGAATAGGTCGAAGGTTTGGTTGTTTTGACTATTGTATGAATTTAAGTCTGGGACACCCTAACATGTGCAATTTAAGGTGAGAAACTAGGATACGATCCTCCTAATTCCAATCCTAAATCGTTTGGTCCACAATCTAGAATCGGTAAATCCTTCCTAACCAATATCGCAATGGCTCTTTTACTATCTGGTCACTATTGGTCAAAGTAACCCCTTAACACAACCTTTTGGTCCAAGTCAGGCTAAGGTAGGTTGATTATCCTTTGGGAGTCTATCTGCTTTGGTCTAACAAATATACCCAACCAATTGAATTCAAATCGCCACAACAATATCAATCAGAAAAGAACCATAAAAGACATTCAATTAATCAAAACAAACCAGTAAACATTAATCACAAAGTATCATCCATAAAGGTTCATCGATCATGACAAGTACTACTAATAAACTACTCACTCATAATGAAAACATAAACACAAACAAAAGTGGACATCGACATGATACCAACAATACAACGATAGATGATCGCAGATCGACTTCCGCAGCGTATCGGCACCTTTCGTACTCTCACTCTCGTTCCTCTGTACTTCCCTCGTGTATCGAACATGTTTAGAACTGAAGGAGGAGGCTGATATTTAAAGGAAAACGTCCAGGGGCCATCTGGTGATCGCCAAGCGGCTGGTTTGGCGACGCCAGACACTTAGGTCAAACTCTGGTCTTCTCTTCAGTCGAACTTGGCGGCGCCAGGTTGAGGATTTCGCGATCGCCAAGTAGCTTCTGTTTGACTCTGTGCATTTTTCACGTTTTCTCGCCTTTTTTCGTACTTTTCCGTTCCACGGCCTCCAAATCCTTCACAAACAATAATAAGCTCTTTTAGTGCATGAAATGATCATAAACGGGTGAGAAATGGGGTAAAGTCATACGATTACGCGCAACCAAAACATGTATAATTTTGGTGTTATCAGTACATTTTAACGGACCTACCCAAGGTTGTTTAACGGCCCATCAACACCCCTTTAAAGACCCTGGTCAAAGAAGGTCAAAACTCCTATTTTTGTCCTTTTGTCAGGTACGTTATAACAGACCTTTACAGACCTAGGTCCGTTTAATGCCCTCTTAACGGAGCTAGGTCAAACTGAAAATGGTTAGCGTGGTCTTTTTTGTGGTTTTATGGTAGGTCCATTTTAATTCCTCTGTTAACGGACTTTCAAGGGTATGGGGCGCTAACGCTGTGTTCTCGAGTTTTGCAAGAAAAGAAAAGAAAGGGAAGGGAGGGGGAAGAATGGAAAGGAAAAGAAAAAAATAGTTTTATTTGTGTTCTTGAGATTGAAAGTAAAGAAGGGAAAAGAAAGGGAAAAAAATAAATTTTCATGTTCTTGAGTAGGGGTGGCAATCGTGTCGTGTTCGGGTTCACAGGTCGCGGGTTGGCGAGTTAGCGGGTCAGGATGTGCTGACACGAACACGACCCGTTTAACTAAACGGGTCAGGATTGCAAACACGAACACGAATAGCACACGCCACAACACGACTCAACACATTTAATTTCACGGGTTCGCGAGTCAGCTGTGGGTTCACGGGTCTGCGGGTACGTAACAGGTCAGCAGCTGAATTTTATCATTTTAATCCTTTTTAGACCACAATACATAACCCAATAAAACACTAAACCAAATAGTTAATCCAAACACCAAACAAAAGTACCAAATATCTTTACAAACACACATTAACCATTCCAAGTTTCCAACCTACTTAAAGTCTTAAACACGTAAATACTTGCAAACACAAACCTAAAATACCAAACGTAGTTCAACATCAAGTGGAAATAACAAGCAACAATCCAAATATCCCTCTTAAAGCTCTAAACCTTTTGTCCTCCAACATTCTTCTCCAAAGCAGCTGCTACAAACCTATGATTAACAAAACCATAACTATATTAAAGCATTACATGTATGAGCTTAATATATATACAAGATAAGGTACTCACCAAATCCAACTAAACTACATTTGAATTTGCGGCCTCATTTTTATCCTCATCAAAGTTTATATCCATGATATTCTGAGTTATTTCTTCAAGGTCAACTTGAGATTTTGCTGTGTTGCAAATAGACAAATGAATATTAATACACAATATTATTTAGGAAATAAGATGAACAAATAATTAATATATTACTACCTTTATCTCTAAACAACCAATCCCTGCTACATATCACAGCTTCAACAGTAAAAGGTGTCATAGAACTTCAATATTGATCCAAAACTCTTCCACCAAGACTAAAGGCCGCCTCAGATGAGACAGTTGAAACAGGAACACAAAGTATATCCATAGCCAATCGAGCCAATTTCGGATACCTATACAGTTGGACTTTCCAATAGTCAAGCATGTTTAGACGACTATTTCTTTTGGCTCTTGGCTTAAGAAGGTATACTTGCAATTGACTAGTTTTAGGCGCATCGCTATCAACATTCTCATATTCATCAAACTCCTATCAAATGACAATACAATATAAAAAATAAAATGAATTAGTATAAAGAACAGTTGATTGATTTTTTTTTAAAAAGATAACAATGTGTTAAATCTGGATGAAATTAACATTAGAGTGAATTACACTGGTGGTCCCTGTGGTTTACTCCAGTTTTGGATTTGGTCCCTAAAACAAGCTATCTACATCGGTAGTCCTCAACTTTTTATTTTCATAACACTCTTGGTCCCTCAGACTTAACACTGTTAAGTAGTTCTATTAAGTATGTTTAATGTGAGGGGCATATCGGTCAATTTACCCTTTATTTTATCTCTGCCTTGATCATCTTCAACAAAGCAAGAACCCTAATTTATCTTATGAACCTGTATTTAAGATAGATTTACACATGAATTTATTATATTTCAAACCTAGAACGATCGATCAAAGCCTAGAATCAAACCTAGAAAATGATTGAAAAAAAAAGCAAAAGCTATAGATACGAAATCTAACAAATCAAGACATAGATACATACATATAAGATATGATAAATCATACATACATACATACATCTGAGACAAAAAATATCACTAAAATCAGATGTTAATCGATCAGCAAAAACCTAAAGTCAAAAGTTAATCAATCAGCAAAAAACTAAAATCAAATCTTTATATGAAAAATCAGAGCCGAAATCAGGTTGTAGGCTACGAAATTGATGGATGAAACTCTTGAGGAAGGGTATGACTTGTTACAGAAAGTGAACACGAAACGGTGATGGAGATGGAGGAAGGTGAAGTGAGCAATGGTGGTGGAGAAATGGTAAATTTGAGTGGTTACTTTTTTCATCAAAGAGGTTTAAAAATCCCATCTTTCCATTAACCAATTTTAGAACTACAAATCTTCCACTCCTTCCATCCCTAATTGTCAGAATCGAATTCGTAACAAGAATTTAAAACTACTCAGAAACAAATTAAAGAAGTTGCGGAAAAACACTTTAATTGTAAAAGCAAACAATGAATTTAAACTCAATTGTATTAATCACAACTTGTTAAAAGATTACAACCAAAGCCTCAATCTGCAAGAACAGAAATCTCACAGACGAGCAATACTTCTCTATTGTTAGGAAAATTCTTGAGACTCTATTTTTATCTCTCTCAACAAACTCTGTAATCACTCGTAATCTAAAACAAAAGCATCTATAATCTATATATACAGATTACAAGATAAACATAAGGAAAACAAATCTTCTAAACTAATTCCAAGATATTCGGAATCTTTGTCTTATCGCATCAAACAGAATTGTTTCCTTATCGCATCCTTAGAAGCAGCATTAAAATGAGAAGCATTAACTGAAACTGATAAAACTGACTAGCAGTAGTAACTAGCAGCAATAACAGATGGCAGCAATAACTCCTTAGCAGCAGTAACCATTACTACTTCTAGGTCTTCAAACAACAACATTAATTTGTAAACAGCAGCAGTAATCATCTTCATCTTTTCTACCAACTCCATTATTACTGCTGCAGCAATAACCCTCTTTCAGCAACATTATCTTTGATGTAGCATCAGTAACCATACTTTGTATTCTTTATCAATCCCGATATCACTGCTGCAACATTAACTACCAAAATAACCCAACAAACTCCCCCTAACTTAACTGTTCATCCCTGAACTGTTAAGTTCTCTAATTGTTGCTAAAACTTCAAAATCAAATCAGTTCCCATTTGAGAGTGTTGATGATCTGTCAATTTTACTCTATCCATTCCTTACAGCCTTTGAACATCATGCACTTGATCACCATCAACAAAGTAGTATTCCTTATCCATCCCATTGATTGTCAAAGAATACACACCACATTTTTGGAACAACCTCCATTCATTGACAGTCTCACAACGCTGATTCATCAAATTTGCAACTCTTGAGGACTCAAACAACCAACACAAACATTCCAAAGCAATTTTGATCTTTATAATGATAGCTTCTTGACCTTCATCCTCCAAGATGTTTCCATATAAATGCATACCCTTTTTATACATCTCTCTCAGATTTTCCCTGGAACACACCTTCAAGATATCAGCCAGAATATCTCCCCAACTAGCTTTTCCATCTTCCCACTCTACTTTATAATAGAGTTTTCCATTCAGAACCCTTACATACCATTCTTTTACATTCTTTTCAGCACCATCATCTTTTCCCACTTCATCTGGATTAAAGTCAGCATCAAAATGCATCATTCTTTGATTGATTCTTTCTACAAACTCCTTATCCAGCTCTGTAAGCACATATTTCTTCTTCACTATCCTCAGAATGCTAGTACTGTTGGTCCCAAGGGGGTGACCTTCAAGTAAGGATAGTGTATGGGATTATAGAAGGGGGGGTTGAATATAATCACACCAACTTTTCACTTTTAAATTCTTTGTTGTATTAACAATATGAATTTACAGATTGTTGCGGAAATAGAAAAGACTAAAGTCTAAACTAAACAATCTAAGTTTCTTTCACTATGCACTAGAGTGAGAAGACTAGAAAAGAGAAGAAGATAGATGGAATATGAAAGAAAGGATTAGAGTATATTTTAGGATGAAGAAGAAGTATGGAGAACATCTCTTCAAGTCCTATTTATACTCCATGCATTAAATGCATGCAGAGTCACTTTTGTGTATGTGTCACATTCTAAGTGGTCCTATGTACTATTTACTATAAACAATTATCTTTTGCATGGTGTGCAAAAGAGGGTTCATGTAAACAGTTGCCTTGAGGTCTGATAAGTACGAAGGGAACAGAAAAGAGACTGTCCTTATGTACTTTTTGTGTCAGTAAAGGCGGATAATCCTTTTGTGCATTAGATTAAGACATTACACTAATCCTTCAGGATCGGGATACTGATCAGTGAGGAATGCTCTGATGCTGAGGTTGATCAGAGGTCACTGTATCCTGATGAGTCTTCAGGATGTCATACGATTTTGATCAGCCTGCTATCACTGAGTTCCGTCTTCAGATCACGAGCATGCTGGTCCTGTTATCAGCTAATTCTTCGACTTCGCTAATGGTTCTTGAGTATGATTTTGATGTCTTCAGGAGGTCTTCACTTTGATGGTCAGGATCAGTAGACGTCAGAACAGACTCGTTCATCTCCTGATCCTGATCCTGATGATTATAAAAATAAGTTACACCATAAGTAACATGGAATAACACTGAACAATCTCAGTGATAATTCCTCAAGCTATAACAGAAGTAAAGACCTATTCACTACGTAAAGTAACAGGATCATTATCATTTCATCAGGTCTTAGGAGAGCTGGATCAACAATCTACCCCTAAATGATAATGATAAGACAATAGAGAAATTGTCTTAATCTAGAAAATTTAGAAATAAAATTCTAAGTCTAGGTATAACAGTAGGAAATAGAACTCATAAAGGTACGTGTCCCATTTACTGTTTTGAGGGATCTTTTTCAGTACTATGATGGAATAAAGTACGATGCACTAAAATGCATTCCATTAATCTCATGAGGAATTACAAGAGTAAAGAAAATACACAAGTACATAACTACAGTACTGAAAGAAAAATTCCAAAAATCCTAGCTATCAGAGTCTTTAGTAAGATCTTCTTCTTTGACTTGGAAGGTGAGTGGAGTTTCACCAGTTGCTATTCGTCGATCAAGGATAGCTCTGACAGCACGAGCAACTTCTTTGTTGTCTTTGTTTTTCTTTTCTTTATTGGCAATGAAGAGGACTGTCACCAAGTGTTCAGTGGGTGCTTTGTGTAGTTCGCTGAAGCGTTGAAAGCGAAGGATGTTGTAGTTGTCACCTACACAAATCCCATGAACAGGTTCTCTGATGACTTGACCTTCAGAGAGAGTTACTCCTGAAGGAAAGGATAGATCAAGCATCGAGAGATCTATTAGCTTGTATGAAGTCCTGGGCATGCAAGGAGTGAATCTCCTTGTTGAAGTGCCTGCTGATCGTCGAACAGGAGGCTTTAGCAGTGCTGAAGAAGGTTGGAGTAAGGAATCAGGAATTTCAGTTGTCCTTCTGATTCGTGCAATGAGTCCTTCGATGACTTCTTCTACTTCAACCCTGTAATTCTTGTTGGCTTTGGGAAGTAGGCTTCTGATTTCATTCCACTCTGACAAGTTGTATCTTTCTAACTTGTCAAGAGTGTGTTGCACATCTTTTACTCCTGAGCGTTTGACTGTGATCCAGGTTTTACCAGGATTACCTCTCTTGCCGCGGGTTCGGCGAAGATGGACTCCTGAGATGGTAGCACCATGCTTCCTGAGATGTAGACAATCTCTGCACCAATCAAGCTCTGTATTAACTTCTTCAGCCTGTTCTTCAGTTCTCCTGTTGAAGACTTTCAGTGCGGCCTTCTGTGCTAGAAGTGGATCAACATTTATTTCATCGTCTTCATCAACAAAATCAGACGCAAGCCTTTTTGCGGCTTGAGCAGAAAGGAAGGATTCCTTTTGCTTTTTATTGTGCTCCTCCTGAGCTTTCCTTGCTTCTTCGTACTCCTCCTGTGATAGATAGGCGAACTCAGAGTCCCAAGAGGTACGAAGAGAGAAGAGAAAAGAGAGTTGGAGCCGGTGTGATGGCGTTGTTGATGGTCGGTAGTGCAGTCGCCTTCATATCCTGAAGGGACTCGTGCAGAGTGGTGGAGGAAGTGGCCATCTGCGATACCTTGTCCTGGATGGTATCCAGGCAGGGTATGCTGAGGTGGACGGCCGAGGGAGGAGGCGTGGCAGCAGCAACGGCAGCAGCAGCAGTGGCCCTTTCTTCAGCAGCAATGGCAGCAGCTTTCGCAGAAGCAAGTTCATCTGCCATTTCCTGAAGGTGTGCTTGATGTGCTTCCTCCTGAAGCTGAAGGGCTGTTTTGGCGTCCTGAAGCGCCTTCTCAGCAGACTGGCGTCTGAGCTCATCCACGCTTAGCTGATGCTCAGAGTCCGTGAAGATGAACTCGTCAAATAGATCATCCTGAAGATGTTGAGAATGACCCGGAGCAGCAGTAAATCAACCTGTAAGATCAGTAGCTAAATGAGCACTAGAGGTCTCAAAAGCTTTCATAGAAGAAGAAGAAGTAATAAAGTGCTTAATTTATTACCTGAGGCTTGAACGGCATCAGAACGATTGCCGTCCACATTCTCTGAGTGTTCCAGTTGAACAACCTCAGGTTCATTTTGTTGAGGAGCAGGAGTATCTGCGGGTAATGAACTTTTAGATAAATGGGAAGGTCTATTAAAGATTTTAGGGAGAGTAAGGTAATATTTCTTACCAGCAGGAACTCCCTTGCTCTTTTTCTTTGACGCCTTGGATTTGGCGCGCTTGGGTGGAGGAGAAGGTAAGGATCCAGATGGAGGTGGACGCTTCTGGAGCGTCAAGGATGGTGCAGCTGGGGAAGTCAGTATGGGGTTAGCTACTGACATAGCATGCAGAAAAAGAGAAGATAAGGATTTGGATGAGATGAAAGAAAGCATACCTTGGTTTGGTGGAGAAGCAAGCGGCTCTTCTGCGTCCTGGTCTGGTTCAGGAAGAACCAGGACAGCAGAGAGGGGTACGTCATCAGGACGAGGAAGAACCTGATCTAGGAACTTCGGCCCAATGGCGTAGTAGTTGAAGGTGCCTTCAGTGGGGTAGGCATTCTTCATGTGCCTAGCCAGGACAGCAGAGAAGAAACGGGTGTAGGGGATGTTGGTCACTCGCTTGGCCGTCTTGACCTTCTTCACCATATCATCCCAGATATGGCGAACATAGTCGAACTTCCGATTTTTGAGAGCAGAAAAGACCATGTTCTGGATGACGGTAGGGAACTGCTCCATGCTTCCTGTCTTGCCAATCAGACAGAGACCAAATGTGTTCCATATGTAATAGAACGTTGCATTCAGTCCTGTCTTCTGGACGGTAGCAGAGGACTTGGTGAGGATAACGCCTTCCTTCTCAGGCCATTGGTAGCCAATGTCATCAAGGAGAGCTATGAATTCTTCAGAGGATGGGGGAGGAGGATATTTCTTCTTTCCTGGGATCTCTGTTGGGTTTTTCAGGTCGGATAAACAAATAATTAACAACACAGCGGATAAACACTAACCCGAACAGAGATCCAACCGTAGTTTAACAAACACAATAATCAAGGGGGTTTTCTCGCGTTTACCTTTTTGACGATAAGAATAAACCTCCGGATGCTAGTGAGGGATACACCGCTACTGCACCACTGTGAGACTGGCTGCTAAACCGCCTTGGATTTGATCGGAAAAAAAACTCCGGCGTGTGTGTGCTTGTGTGTGTGGCCGGCGGCCAAGAGAGAGAGCGAGAGAGAGAGAGAGGTTTGTGATTCTTGGTGTAGAAGTTAGAATGAAATCAGATTAGTTTTCTATTACCCTAAACCTATATTTAAATAGGTAATTATGGTAATGATACAGAATCCAAACCAAATACAAACTCTCAATAATTACCTTAATTAATTTATACTTATCAATTAAGTAATTATCTATAAATAATAAATAAACAATTTATTATTTATTTCTCTCTTAATAATTAATTCAACCTAATTAATTATTTCCACACATTTAATCCAATAGGTCTCGGGTTGGGTGTGTAGCAGTGTGACCCACTAGTGTCTTATAACATTGGATATGACCCTAATTACTGTCTTGAACATAATCCCTTCAGACTCCCACTTGTGCCAGACCAGTTACTTAACTGTCATCATTAGCCTAAGGAGGTCCCTAGCCAGACACTTAGGTTAACCAGGTTATAAGATCTCTTATAGCCAGAGATACGATTCATATTTGAATTGTACACAGGTTCTTTCCCTTTACACACGATATTTCTAAAGTGAGTTTTAGACATGGAGCTGAGATAGTTCAATCATAAACTCAAGTATTTCCTGACTCTGATCTCGATTGCCTGCTGTAACGGAACTTCCAAATAACCACTGTTATTCTATCCGAGCGTGGCCACGCATTTCTGCCAATCTTAATCGCCAGGGGGGCCGGAAATATCTCTCCCATAAAGGAGGTGTAAATCCCTTCTTGACTACCCGCATCTACAACCATGGCTTCCGCTGCATCTAGTCATACCCCTTATGGCCACCCAGTTACGGTGCAACGTTAGAGCATGCTAAGAGTACAGTAGTCCTCATGATTACAGACCAGATATCTCAGGTCAAAGGACAACCTATCATCAAGTCAATGCTTATGACATAGGCTCCATGAAGCAGACTTAAAATTGGTCACCTCCAATACTCATTCACTCTGATAAGTATTTATGAATGTTTAACTATACCAACTGTATATCAAACACTTCATAATAGCGTTATAACCCTACTGAGATTCCCATCTCAATAAGTTGCTACGGAAATTTAGATTTTTCACAAGCATAAAAATCATGGATAACCTTAAATATGCAAAAAGTAATTTTTGAAACATTTTAAAACAGTTTCTCTTTATTTCCAACACACTGTGAAATAAACTCCTATAATGTATCAAAATATTACATTTATAATCGATAACATAAACTAACTACTAGTGTCCAGGTACTGCATCCCTATGGAACTAGCATGCCCCTCATGCTTTGCTCTAGCAAGTGGCTTAGTTAGTGGATCTGCAACATTTTCATCCGTCGGAATTTTGCATATTCTCACATCTCCTCTTCCAATGATCTCTCGGATGAGGTGATACTTCCTGAGTACATGTCTCGACTTGTGATGTTCTCTGGGCTCCTTTGCTTGCGCTACTGCTCCAGAGTTATCACAGTAAATATCTATGGGTCTAGAGATACTGGCTACAACTCTTAGATCCGAGATAAAATTCCTGAGCCAGACTGCCTCCTTTGCTGCATCTGATGCTGCAATGTACTCAACCTCTGTGGTAGAATCTGCTATGGTGTCTTGCTTCGAGCTCTTCCACGAGATCGCGCCTCCATTCATGGTGAATACATATCCCGACTGTGATTTAAAATCATCTCTATCGGTCTGAAAACTAGCGTCAGAATAGCCTGTGACACTAATCTCGTCTTCAGATCCTCCAAAGACCAAGAACATTTCTTTAGTCTGTCTCATGTACTTGAGAATGTTCTTGACAGCCACCCAATGGGCTTCACCTGGGTTCTGCTGGTATCTGCTCGTAACACTTATCGAGTAAGCAACATCAGGCCTTGTACATAACATGGCAGACATAATTGATCCAATTGCAGAAGCATATGGAATCAATTTCATTTTGTTCTGATCTTCACTAGAAACAGGACACTGTGCTTTACTTAGCACTATGCCATGCTGCATCGGGATAAATCCTTTCTTGGATTCGTCCATCCTGAATCGTTTCAGGATTTTGTCAATGTATGTACCTTGACTAAGCCCGATAAGCCGTCTAGATCTATTTCTGTAGATCTTTATACCAAGTATATAGGCGGCTTCTCCAAGGTCTTTCATTTGGAAACATTTGCTCAACCAAGTCTTCACGTTCTGTAAAGTCGGTACGTCGTTTCCAATGAGTAGAATCTCATCTACATATAAGACCAAGAAGGTCACTACGCTCCTACTGAACTTCGTGTAAACACATGGCTCAAACTCACTTTTAGCAAAACCAAATTCCTTGATTCGCTCATCAAAGTGTAAGTTCCAGCTCCTGGATGCTTGCTTTAATCCATATATGGATTTTAGCAGTTTGCACACTTTATCAGGATTCTTTGGATCTACAAAACCTTTCGGTTGTTGCATGTAGACGTCTTCTGTTAACTTCCCGTTTAGGAAGACCGTCTTAACATCCATTTGCCAAATCTCGTAATTAAAGTACGCTGAAATGGCCATCAAAATCCTGATAGATTTTAACATTGCTACTGGTGAAAAAGTTTCATCATAGTCGATGCCATGAGTCTGCGTGAAACCTTTTGCAACCAGTCTAGCTTTAAAAGTGTGCACATTACCATCCATATCAGTTTTCTTCTTGAAAACCCATTTATGTCCAACAGCCCTACAGTGTTGGGGTAAATCTGTCAACTCCCATACTTGGTTGTCGTACATGGACTGCATCTCTGCCTTCATGGCCTCCTGCCATTGTTCAGACTCACTGCCTGACACAGCTTCTCCATAGGAGGTTGGTTCATTCAAGTCTCCATCATCCTGGGAGACTAGGAACCCAAGATACCTATCTGGTTCTTGCCTTATCCTAGTGGATCTGCGAAGGTCCTGTGTTTGCACTTCCTCAACCGTCTCTGGTTGAGCCTCAACATGTTTTTGTTGAGTAACTGGCTCAACTATCGGTAAAGTGTCTTCTTCCTCTACTTCCTGTAGGTCTACATCGTTTCTGGTATTCTCAGTACTGAGAAACTTGTCTTTCAGAAATTCTCCATTCCGAGCTATAAAGACTTTATTTTCGGTAGGATTGTAGAAGTAGTATCCCACAGTTGTCTTGGGATAACCTACGAAGAAGCACCTATCTGATTTGGGATTGAGTTTCTCGGAGGTTGGTCTCTTGACGTACACCTTACAACCCCAAATCTTCAGAAAAGACAATTTAGGTTTCTTACCCGTTCATATTTCGTATGATGTCTTTTCTACCGATTTAGTCGGCACTCTGTTCAGTATGTGAGCCGCTGTTTCGAGCGCATGTCCCCAAAATGACACTGGTAGCAAGGAACGACACATCATTGATCGTACCATATCTAGTAAAGTACGATTCCTCCTTTCTGACACACCATTCAACTAAGGTGTATACGGAGGTGTGAGTTGTGAAACAATCCCACATTCCATCAAATGATCGTCGAATTCCTGACTCAGATATTCCCCACCTCGATCTGACCGTAGAAACTTGATCTTCCTGTCAAGTTGATTCTGTACTTCATTCTGAAATTCCTTAAATCTTTCAAAGGCTTCAGATTTATGTCTTATCAGGTAGACATAACCATATCTACTGAAATCGTCATTAAAAGTGATGAAGTACCGGTATCCTCCCCTAGCCACATGACTGAAAGGACCACACACATCTGTGTGTATTATTCCTAACAATTCATTTGCCCTTTCGTTATCTTTATTGAAAGGTTTCTTTGTCATCTTGCCAGATAAACAAGATTCGCAGTTGTCAAAGGGTTTAAAATCGAAAGACCCAAGGAGTCCTCCTTTCTGGAGTTTCTCTATGCGTTTCTTGTTTATGTGACCTAGACGACAATGCCAGAGGTAAGTCTGATCCTCAATTTCTTTGGATCGTTTACTTATATGATAGACTTCTTTGCTTTCTTGTAGATTTAACACATATAGACCATTGGATGGAGTTGCTTTGAAATAAAAGACATCATTTTTAAAGCAAGAAATAAGTTTATAATCGTATTTATAATAAAAACCTTGGTCTACAAGTAAATCGAAAGAAATAACATTTTTGATCATCTTTGGAACATAATAACAGTTTTCAAGTTCCAATACTAGACCCGAGGGTAAACTAAGACTATAGGAACCTATAGCTTCAACTACAAGCATCGTGCCTTCACCGACTCTTAGGTTCGAACGGTCCTTCCTCAGTGTCTCCCTTCTATTAAATCCCTGTAAATGATTACATATGTGGTTACCACTGCCTGTATCAAGTACCCATGATTCATAAGAAGTGATCAAACAGTCTATCATAAAGATACCTGGTGCATCGGGTAAACCGATGTCTAGCTGGTCGATGTCCATCGAGTGAGCACAAATATCCTTGCTACCGCATTCTGGGCAACTCAGATCTCCCAGCTCGTCAATCCAATCCGCGTCCATGAGTTCAGCAGGTGCTGCGGGTTTTGGCTCTAAACTGGCCAAAATATCCTCATGGAGCTTTGCCACGTTTCTCTTTGGTTCTCTGATGTATGCACTAACTGTGTTACGTATCTCGTCCGTGAGAGAGAACCACATGAGATGTACTAGTTCCTCCTGAACCATCTTATATCCCATGCGTGACAAACTTTTAAAGAGCTTCCTCATTTCCAGAAGATGATCTTTAACAGATTGACCCTTTTCCAGTTTCAGAGAGTAGATCTCTTTCATGATCAGATACTTCCCACTCTTCTTATAGAAACCCACCTGGTTCTCTATATTCTTCACGACCTCATGGCAGTACCTAACCCTCAAATCAGCAGTAAACTCGGGTGAGGTAGAAAAGGACAGAATCGACATTACATCAGATTCGTCGGCCATGTATTTAAAGTATTCTGCAAAATCCTTTTCAGGAGCATTGCAGCCTGGTCATGAAATGGGTTTCTCTATCACATATCGCTTACCCTGTGCATCCAAGACGTTGTCAAGGTGCATTTTCCAGACTGGAAAATTTTGGCCTGTAAGCTTCCATTTCCCCATTATCAGGCGGAGAGATTCCTCAGGTGAATAAAAGATAATAGCAGACATCTACAGAAAAATTAAAATTCCAATTTTAGTTATCTGATTATACTTCTAATAAATTATTACCTTAGAACAATAATTATATTAGACTAGAATCCATATTTCACATGAATTGACAAGTGGTTTGCTCACACAAGCCAATCCATGCCATTTCTGGTAGGTAACAACTTATACCAATCGCATCTCTAAACGAAGATACGACTTCTAGATGGTCGGGACATCGGATAATTAAATCCGTGCATATTTAGTCCCTCTAGTGTGTTTTGGCCCGGTACCACCCGGTGAATTGTAACAAAAACCAAAATAGATCGCACCATTTTGAATTGGATGTACTCTGGTCGGAACCATCCGATATCGCAGAGTCTTTTCACCCCCTTCATCTTGGGGTTTGAACGTGGGTGCCCAAGGTTTGCTCTCTTCGAGCTCCAACGTACCTTACGCCAAAGGTGTCCACAAATGGATCACACTAACTGATCTAAGATTTTTCCTAAGGATTTTAGCCAGTTTTAATTTTAAAAAGACTGGTTCGAAAAACAAACTGTAATCGAATCTTTTAAATCTGATTTCATAAAAAATTGTTTTTATCTAAGACTAAACAATTATAATCAACCACGCAGATAAAAACAAGACAGTGTCATAGCTTTGCCCAAATCTATTGTCAGTTTCGTGAGCTAACACGAAAACTGACGGTCCAAAATCCTATGTGACTAAACAGCCACAAGGCATGAAATCTTGGTGCTCCCACTGGCTCCAACATCTTTGGTTGTGTCTCCGTGAAGCTCCGTCTTCTAGCTTTACTCCTTTTGAAATTATTCTAATTTAACTTTTACAAAATTGGGTTGTAAATGGTACGCAGGCCTCCCATCTAAACTATTTAAATATAAAGTACAAAAGGGTTGTAAATGGCTCGCAGGCCTCCCTTACCATAAAATAATAAACGTAATAAAGCAATAAACACAACCATAGGTCTTTGGGCTCGGCTATGACAACAACAACTAGTTTAACAAAATTAAACTAACTAAACTGATTTTGATAAAACTGGTTTTTCGTAATAATCCAAATTGGATTAAAACAAGATTTTAATAATAATTTTAAGAAAAATAAATTGATAATGATTAAATAATTAAAACCTTATCCAATTCGAAAGATTATTACGATTTGATAATTATCCTAACTGATAACTACAAAACGCGTTTATCCGTTGGTTCGATAATGGTAAAATGCCCACTATCAATTATCGGTTTCGGTTATCTCGGACGATGGTAGCGGCGAGGATGCCACCACCACCACCTCGCCGGCGATTTAAAACAAACGACCATCACCGCGGCTTTGGCCACGGTTGTGATCGTGAACCACCATCGCCGCTAACATCGAGCACCACCATCGATTACCGCCATCGAGTACCGCCATCGACAGCCGCCACCACCACAGTAGCAGCAGCGATCGGCCGCCACCACCGTGGCGTGGCCGATCGGCGTTTAATCGAGAAACCGGCGTAGGACGGCAACGCCGAAGCGCAACCGCCGCCGCCCTCCTGCTGGACCGAAAACAAACCACCACCACTCCCACCACCGGCGACGGCAACGGCGCCAAGGAACCGCCACCGCCATCGGCGGCAGACGACAGCAGCAGCAAAAACACCGCCGCCGCCATCGCCTTTGTGGCGATCGTAAACAGAAAACGCCGCCACCACCGTGGCTGCCTTAGCCGATCGGTGGTGCGGCTCGAGGACATGGGACGACCACCACCACCATCGCCGTTGTGGCTTTGGTGGTGTGGTGGTTTGCGGTTGTAACAAGAAACGGCCACCACCACCGTTGCCGATCACGGCTTCGGTGGTGCGGTGGTTCGCGGTCGTGACTCGTCCGGCGATCGGCCCGGTGGTCCGGGCGGTTATCACCGCCGTTCCGCCGCCTATTGCCACGAGTTACCGGAAAAACGATAAAATCTAAATTAAAAGAATAATACGAAATTCAGATTTTATAAAACTTAAACCAATTTTATCAAAACCTACATATCAGAAACAGATTTGATAAACGTACGGAAGTGGCTCTGATACCACTGTTGGGTTTTTCGGGTCGGATAAACAAATAATTAACAACGCAGTGGATAAAAACTAACCCGAACAGAGATCCAACCATAGTTTAACAAACACAATAATCAAGGGGGTTTTCTCGCATTTACCTTTTTGACGATACGAATAAACCTCCAGATGCTAGTGAGGGATACACCGCTACTGCACCACCGTGAGACTGGCTGCTAGACCGCCTTCGATTTGATCGGAAAAAAAAACTCCGGTGTGTGTGTGTGCTTGTGTGCGTGGCCGGCGGCCAAGATAGAGAGCGAGAGAGAGAGGTTTGTGATTCTTGGTGAAGAAGTTAGAATGAAATCAGATTAGTTTTCTATTACCCTAAACCTATATTTAAATAGGTAATTATGGTAATGATACAGAATCCAAACCAAATACAAACTCTCAATAATTTTTATACTTATCAATTAAGTAGTTATCTATAAATAATAAATAAACAATTTATTTCTCTCTTGATAATTAATTCAACCTAATTAATTGTTTCCACACATTTAATCCAATAGGTCTCGGGTTGGGTGTGTAGCAGTGTGACCCACTAGTGTCTTATAACATTGGATATGATAACCCTAATTACTGTTTTGCACATAATCCCTTCAATCTCGAGGACGTTTCTGAGAGTCCCAATTCCGAAGGTGACGATTTCATCGTTTATTTGGAACTTGATCACGTCCTGCAGAATGCCCTTCGGGCTCTTCTCCCGAGCAACCATGGCTGTAGACCATAGTTAAAGAAGCAGAGGCTTGTTCGGCTTGGGATTGATGGTGAAGGCAGTCTTCAGAGGACTGCTCAGAAGAAAGTCCTTAGCAGGCTGCAAGTATTCCTTGCCTTTAGGAAGGTCGAACAGGCCTACAAGGTTGTTGGCCTTGAACTGTAGGTCATGCTGAGGGACAACCACAGGAAGGTTTCCTGATGCTGAACGTAGAGTAGTTGCTTCTGCGGAGAGTTGAGCGTCCAAGAAAGTGGAAGTAGTAGCAGCCATTCGGTAAACAAAAGGACTAACATATATGGATGATTAGAAAATCCAAAATATGTGTATTTTCTTCACTTTTCAATGAACATAAGTAATGTTCATAAAAGTGGTGAAATCCTTTATACTTGGAATAGATTAGATACCAAAAAAATCACAAAAGGAATGTGTTTTGGTATTAAAGAGAACTACTATTTTGATGAACTATATCAAAATAGGAGTTGTATGAATTTTCTTAAAAGGAATAAGAAAAACATATAAACAGTTTTAACAAAAAATCTTTGAAGATTTTGGGAAAACTAAGATCAAGCAAGGTGATCTTAGGGTTTTTGGAAAAACGTTTATCACATTAAGTTGTTTAAAAGGAAGAATGTCAACTTAAGTATGGAAAGAACAAGGATTAAAACACTTACGATGATTCTTTAGAGAAGAATTTAGTGTGTGTTCTTGGTGTAAAAGACTGGATTGCTTTTCTTGCTTTTCTTGCTTTAGAGCGTTTAGAGAATTTGTGAGCGTAAAGAGTGAAAAGAATACAAGTGAGGTTTTTATACCTCTTGGGTGGAGAGAGAAAATGGATAAGAGAGAAAAGAGCGGCTAAATTCAAACGTATTGATGAAAAAAGAAGCTTGACGCACGTTCACGCACCTGACACGCGTAGTGGGGAACAGGAAACGTCCCATTACGTGTCTGGCAAGATGAAAAGTTTGTTTTATTCTAAAAACCACCTTTTCAGGGGATAATTCCAATTTGGTGAAAGATTAATTTTCTTGGAATCAGAGTACTTATCAGATAAGTACTGTTTTGGGAAAATCCTCTTATCACATTTAATGCGATAAGGTTTCAGGGACAGTAATACTTACTTGAGGAGAATCATCAGTATTCGGATTTCGAACAAAGATTTTGTAAGTACTAAATAGAATTATCTCCTGATAAATGTATTCTTCAGGAGTTGTCAAGTATGTGTCCTGAGAAAACTTATTCTATAGGACTAACAACTTTGTATCCTGATAAACTTCATTCGTCAGGATTTAACATCCCAAGTTCACTGATGAGCATATTAAAACGTGTTACATCCAATGGTTTGGTAAAGAGGTCAGCAAGCTGATATTCAGTAGGGACAAAATGGAGTTCAATATCACCATTCATCACGTGATCCCTGATGAAGTGATATCTCACTTCAATGTGTTTTGTCTTGGAGTGTAAGACAGGATTGTTCGCTATGTTGATCGCTGAAGTGTTGTCACAGTATATGGGAATTTTGGAGAGTTGTATGTCATAGTCCTGAAGTTGATTTCTCAGCCACAGGACCTGAGCACAGCAAATTCTAGCTGCAACATATTCAGCTTCAGCAGTTGATGTGGACACAGAGTTCTGTTTCTTGCTAGTCCAACTCACCAACTTTCCACCTAGTAGGTGACACCCACCAGTGGTGCTTTTCCTGTCGATCTTACATCCTGCAAAGTAACTATCAAAATAAGCCGTTAGATCAAATCCTGAGTCTTTGGAGTACCAAAGACCCAGATTAGGAGTTCCCTTCAGATATCTGAAAATCCGCTTTACAGCAGTCAGATGGGATTCTTTGGGTTCAGCCTGATAACGAGCACATAAACATGTAGAATACATGATATCAGGACGACTCGCTGTAAGATACAGCAGTGAGCCGATCATTCCTCTATAAAGAGTCACATCAACAGGTTTCCCTTTGGAATCCTTGTCAAGTGATAGAGGAGGTGCCATTGGAGTCTTCATCGGTGTACATGATGTGAGATCAAATTTCTTCAGCATATCAAGTACATATTTACCTTGATTGATAAAGATTCCTTTTTCAGATTGCTTGATCTGAAGTCCTAAAAAGTAAGTTAGTTCACCCATCATAGACATTTTATATTCTGTTTTCATGAGCAACTCAAACTTTTCGCAGAGTTTGGGATTGGTTGATCCAAAGATAATGTCATCGACATATATCTGGACAAGAAGGATATGCTTAGGATATTTCTTAAGAAATAAAGTGCTATCGATCTTACCACGTTCAAAACCTTTAGAGAGAAGAAAGGTTGACAGGGTATCATACCAGGCACGAGGAGCCTGTTTTAACCCATAGAGAGCCTTGTTTAACTTATAGACGTGATCAGGGAACTTAGGATCTACAAAGCCAGGAGGCTGAGCCACATAGACTTCTTCATTAAGTTTTCCATTCAGAAAAGCATTTTTAATGTCCATCTAAAAAACTTTGAAGTTCATATGTGCTGCAAAGGCCAGGAATAGTCGAATTGCTTCGAGCCTAGCCACAGTTTCATCGTAATCAATGCCTTCTTCTTGTTGCTCAGGGATACATTCATATGTGCTGCAAAAGTTTCATCGTAATCAATGCCTTCTTCTTGCCTGTATCCCTGAGCAACAAGACGAGCCTTGTTTCGAATAATAGTACCAATCTCATCAAGTTTATTCTTGAAGATCCATTTGGATCCAATGATGGAACGTTTTCGAGGCCTAGGGACGAGAAGCCAGACATTGTTTCTGATGAACTCTGCTAGCTCTTCCTGCATGGCTGAGACCCAGGCAGGATCACGCAAGGCATCATCTATTTCTTTAGGTTCATTTTCAGAGATGAAATTAACATAAAGACAGATGTTACCAGATTGACGTCTAGTTTTAACACAAGAGGAAGGATTTCCGAGGACCTGATCAATTGGATGATCCTTGGTCCATCGAAGAGCAGGTGGTTGATACACCTGTCCTGAAGTGGAGGCTTCATTTAACGATGGATCAGGAAGAAGATTTGTAGTAGTAGGAGCTGTTAGGATTATGTGCGAGACAGTAACAGGGTTACCGTGTCCAATGTTATAAGACACTAGTAGGTCACACCGCTGCACGCCAAAATGAGAACGTTTGGATTACGTGAGAGAAATAATTAATTGTTTATTAATTATTTAATGAGAAAGTTTTAAATAAATAGTTAGTTAAACTATTTATAAATTAATTAAGATTAATTAATTATGGAAATTATTTGGAGATAATTACCAAAGAATTTTATATGGAATAAAACTCTTATTAAGTTTTATCCATATAAATAAAGGGTTAAGGGTATCATTTTAAACAATGAATTCAGTCTTAATCCTACAACCCAGAAAACTTTCTCTCCCTTCTCTCTCTCTGAAAACCGGCGCCAGTTTCTCCAGTGGGGAATCGTGTTCGTTTTTCCGAGTAATCCAAAGTGGTGGTCTAGCAACTTTCTCGATCGGTGTCAGTAGCGGTGTATTCCCTACAAGCCTTCCGGAAAATCAATCACATAAGGTAAAACCATCGAAAACACCCTTTGATTGTATCTGTTATGTTTGGGATTGGATCCTCGATTGGGAATCCGGTTTTTTATTCCGATGTGCATGTTTTGTAGCCCGTGATTCCCAACAGTGGTATCAGAGCCACTTCCCAAACCTGCAGATCAGGTTGTTAATCTTATTAGGTTAATAAGTTTTGATTTTTATCGAATTCGGGTTTTAAAAATTAAATCTTTTTGGAAAAACCTAAAACTGATCGGAAACAACCACCGGCGAAACCACAGATTGTGGTGGCCGGCGGCTGTCCACCAAAACCAACCACCACGCCGCACCACAGTTCGTGGCTGCGGCAGTGGCCGACGGGAATCACCGCACCACCGCTTGTGGTGGCGGTGGTGATCGGTCTTCGATAAAGTGGTGATCGCAACCGGAAACGATAGCAGTCGCCGGTGGCGGTGGTGGTTTCGAGCTGCTGCCGTCGCCGGATCAAAACAACCGCCACACCACCGTCTGTGGTGGTGGCGGCGATGATTACTGCTGCTGGTGACCGCAATCGACGGCGGTGGTGGCCGATTGCTACCATCGCCGATCGAATTGGCGGAGGCGGTGGTTTTTCTGTTCGATTGCAACCGCTGGAGGCGGCGGTGGTGGTGGCAGCGGCCGCCGTTGTCGTCGTCGTCCAAACACAACCGTCACACCACCGATTGTGGTGGTGGCGGGGCCTGTTTTCGGTTCAAGGGCCGTCGAACACGGCAATGGTGGTGGCACTTAGTCGCCGCTGTTGCCGGCGCAATTGATGGCGGCGATGGTTTTGTTGGTGGCGGTGGTCGACAACCACCGCAATGGGGTGTCGATCACCGTAGGTTTTCGATGGTTCTTCGGGTGGCGGCGGTGGCGATCGTGTCATTGTCGTCACCGGCGATAGTGAAACCACCGGTCGACGGCCACGCTTTGGCGGATCGGTGGAAATCAAGATCGTTGTTCGTCCCAATCGTTCATCATTAACGGATCTAGATTAGGATTCGTTTCCGGATAGCTTTTGGGATAAAGGATCGTTTTATCAGATAAGGTTAAAACGATTCAGGATTAAATTTAATTTTAAATTGTTTTAAATTAAATTTTGGTTTTATAATTATCCAATTAAAATTCAGTTGTATTTTAATTTGCTTAATTATATTGAGTCATAGCTGAACCCTTTCAGACCCGTGGTTATTTTTTTTTTTTTTTTATCCGTTTTAGAATAATTGGGAGGCATGCGTGCCATTTACAACCCTTCTTGTAATTTAAAATTATTAGAATAGTTGGGAGGCCTGCGTGCCATTTAAAGCCCATTTGTAATAGATAGTTTTAATTATCAAGACGGAGATAAGAAGACAACCATGGATCTCGGAGCCAATGGGAGTGCCAGAAGACAAAGGCTTTTGTCACTTAGGGTTGAGACCGTTGTCTTTGTGTTGGCTCACAAAACAACATTAGTTTAAGGGTTTAGGCCATGAATGTGCTTTTTATATTTAAATTGTGTGGTTGTTTAATTTACGTAATTGTTGTTAAATATAAATTGCCCTTTTAAACGACTGTTTTAAAAGATAAAAGGATACAAATACAGTTAGTGTTTGGATCCAGTTTTTCAAAGGTTTTGAAAGAGAAAACTGGCAATTTTAACCCTTAGTAAAATCATAGATTAGTAAGTGCAACCCACTTTAGGGGCACCTCCGGTGTAAGGTACATAGGGCGTTGTAAGTGCACACACTATGAACGCCCGTGTTCAAACCGAAACTGGAGGGTGATAAAACTCTGCGAATTATCTCCGGGTGGTACCGGCCAGAGTTTGTCCAGGTCCCGGGTGGTGCAATCTATTTTGGTAATTATTTATTCACTGGGTGGTACCAGGCCAAAATGCACTAGAGGGACTAAATATGCACGGACTATATATATCCGATGTCCCGACGATCTAGAAGTCGTATTTTTCAGATAGGAGTACGATTGGTATAGTTTTACCTACCATAGATCGCATGAGTCGGTTTGACATGATCACATGCTTCCCGACACATGTGAAATATGGATTCTAGTCTAATAAATTTATTTTAAGGGTAATAATTTATTAGAATTATATAATTATAAACTAAATTGGAATTTATATTCTTCTGTAGATGTCTCCAATTAGCATTCCGTTTTATTCACCTGAGGAATCACTTCGCCTTATTACGGGCAAGTGGAAGCTTACGGGCCAGAACTTTCCAGTTTGGAAGTTACACTTACAGAATGTTTTGAGTGCCCAGGGTAAGCTTTATGTGATCAATAAGCCCATGTCACGACCTAAAAGCAATGCCCCTGAAGAGGAATTTGCTGAATATTTCAGATTCATGGCAGATGAATCGGATGTAATGTCCATTCTAGTTTTCTCTATGTCACCCGAGTTCACGGGAGACTTAAGAGTGAAATTCTGTCACGAGGTTGTGAGAAATGTAGAGAACCAGTTAGGTTTCTACAAGCATACGGGCAAGCTTTTGATCATGCAAGAGATTCTCTCCCTGAAGCTGCAAAAGGGTCAGTCAGTTAAAAACCATCTTATTGAAATGAGAAGGTTTTTTAAATGTTTATCACGTCTGGGGTACAAGATGACTCAGGAAGAGTTAGTGTATCTCATGTGGTTCTCCCTCACAAAGGAAGTTCAGGACACAGCTAGTGCCTACATGAAGGAACCAAAGAACGACGTGGATAAAGTTCATGAAGATATCCTGGCCAGTCTAGAGCCAGCACCCGAACCCGTGAATCTCATGGACACTGATATAATTGATGAGCTGGGAGATCTGAGTTGCCGAGAGTGCGGCAGCGAGGATATTTGCGAGCACTCGATGAATATCGACCAGATAGAGATCGGTTTACCCGATGCTCCAGGTATCTTTATGATAGATTGCTTAATCACTTCTTATGAATCATGGGTAATTGATACAGGCAGTGGTAATCACATTTGTAATCATTTACAGGGATTCACTAGAAGAAAGACTCTGAGGAAGGACCGTTCGAACCTACGAGTTGGCGAAGGCACTCCGTTGATTGCTGAAGCCGTGGGATCTTATAGTCTTAGTTTACCTCGGGTCTAGTTTTGGAACTAGATAATTGTTATTATATTCCAAATATGATTAAGAACGTTTTGTCTTTTGATTTGTTAGTAGACCAAGGTTTTTATTATAAATATGATTATAAAATGATTTCTGTTTTTAAAGAAAATATTTTCTATTTTAAGGCTACACCCGTGAATGGTCTATATACAGTAAATCTACAAGACAACAGTAGTGAAATCTATCATATAAGTAAACGATCCAAGGATATCGAGATCAGACTTACCTCTGGCATTATCGTTTGGGCCACATAAACAAGAAACGCGTTGAACTACTCCTAAAAGGAGGTTTTCTTGGCAATTTCGATTATAAACCTTTTGATAATTGCGAATCTTGTTTATCTGGCAAAATGACAAAGCAACCTTTCAACAATGAAAATGAAAGGGCTACTGACTTGCTTGAAATAATTCACACAGATGTATGTGGACCTTTCAGTCATGTGGCAAGAGGAGGATACCGGTACTTCATTACCTTTACTGACGATTTCAGTAGGTATGGTTATGTCTACTTGATGAGACATAAATCTGAAACCTTTGAGAAATTCAAGGAATATCAGAATGAAGTACAGAATCTACTTGACAAGAGGATCAAGTTCTTACGGTCAGATCGTGGTGGCGAATATCTAAGTGACGAGTTTGACAATCATCTAATGGAGTGTGGGATTGTATCCCAACTTACACCTCCGTATACACCTCAGATGAACGGTGTATCAGAAAGGAGAAATCGTACTTTGCTTGACATGGTACGAACGATGATGTGTCATTCTTCGCTGCCAATATCATTCTGGGGACATGCGCTCGAAACAGCAGCACACATACTGAACAGAGCGCCAACAAAGTCGTTAGAAAAGACTCCATACGAGTTATGGAAGGGCAAGAAACCCAACATTTCTTTTCTGAGAATTTGGGGTTGTGAGGTATACGTCAAACGACCTACCTCAGAAAAACTCAAGCCCAAATCCGACAAGTGTTTCTTCGTTGGATATCCCAAGACCACCGTGGGATATTACTTCTACAACCCTGAAGAGAACAAAGTTTTTGTTGCTCGAAGTGGAAAATTTCTGGAAGAAAAGTTTCTCAGTCTAGAGAACACCAGAAAGGATGTAGATCTACAGGTAGTAGACGAAGAAAACACTACACCAGTTGTTGAGCCAGAAATTCAACATAACAATGTTGAACCTCAATCAGAGCCGATTGAGGAAGTGCAAACACAGGACCTTCGCAGATCCAGCAAGGTAAGACAAGAACCAGATAGGTATCTTGGGTTCCTAGTCTCTCAAGATAGCGGAGACTTAAATGAACCAACATCCTATGGAGAAGCTGTGTCAGGCAGTGAGTCTGAGCAATGGCAGGAAGCCATGAGGGCCGAGATGCAATCCATGTACGACAACCAAGTTTGGGAGTTGACAGATTTGCCACAACACTGTAAGGCTGTTGGACGCAAATGGGTTTTCAAGAAGAAAAACCGACATGGATGGAAACGTACACACCTTCAAAGCCAGACTGGTTGCAAAAGGATTCACGCAAACTCATGGCATTGACTATGATGAAACCTTTTCACCAGTGGCCATGTTAAAATCAATTAGGATTCTTATGGCCATCTCAGCGTATTTTAACTACGAGATTTGGCAAATGGACGTCAAGACAGCCTTTCTGAATGGAAAGTTAACAGAAGACGTCTATATGGAACAACCAGAGGGGTTTGAAGATCCTAAGAATCCTAATAAAGTGTGTAAACTGCTAAAATCCATTTATGGATTAAAGCAAGCATCTCGAAGCTGGAACTTACACTTTGATGAACGAATCAAAGAGTTTGGTTTTACCAAGGGTGAGTTCGAGCCGTGTGTCTACACTAAGTTCAGTGGGAGCATAGTAACCTTCTTGGTCTTGTATGTAGATGACATTCTACTCATAGGAAACGATGTACCAACTTTACAGAGTGTTAAAAGTTGGTTAAGCAAATGTTTCCAGATGAAAGACCTTGGAGAAGCCGCTTATATACTCGGTATAAAGATCTACAGAAATAGATCTAAGCGGCTTATCGGGCTTAGCCAAAGTACGTATATCGATAAAATCCTGAAGAAATTCAGGATGGATGAATCCAAGAAAGGATTTATCCCGATGCAACATGGCATAGTGTTAAGTAAAACACAGTGTCCTGTTTCTAGTCAGGATCAGGACAGGATGAAATCGGTCCCATATGCTTCTGCAATTGGATCGATTATGTATGCCATGCTGTGTACAAGGCCCGATGTTGCTTACTCAGTAAGTGTTAGGAGCAGATATCAACAGAATCCGGGTGAACCCCATTGGGTGGCTGTCAAGAACATTCTTAAATATCTAAGAAGAACGAAAGAAATGTTCTTGGTCTTTGGAGGTATCGAGGATGAAATTAGTGTCACCGGATATTCTGACGCTAGTTTCCAGACTGATAGAGATGACTTCAGGTCACAGTCAGGGTACGTCTTTACCCTAAACGGAGGTGCGATCTCATGGAAGAGCTCGAAGCAGGACACGATTGCAGACTCAACTACAGAAGTAGAGTACATTGCAGCATCTGATGCGGCAAAGGAAGCTGTCTGGCTAAGGAATTTTCTATCGGATCTCAGAGTGGTTGCCAGTATCTCGAGACCGATCGATATATTCTGTGATAACTCAGGAGCCGTGGCGCAAGCAAAGGAACCTAGAGAGCATCACAAGTCAAGACATGTGCTCAGAAAGTATCACCTCATCCGAGAGATCATTGGAAGAGGAGATGTGAGAATATGCAAGATTCCAACAGAAGACAATGTCGCAGATCCGCTGACAAAGCCACTAGCAAGGGTAAAGCATGAGGCACATGCGAATTCCATTGGGATGCAGTACCTGGAAGCCAGTAGCTAGTTCTTAGTTTATTAATTATTACCATAGTTTAATTTAGAAACAATGTAATCATGTAAAGTTTTATTTCACAGAGTGTTTGAAATAAATGGAGGTTTTATTTTCATGATTTTTCTAAATTAACTATTTTTGCATATTTAACGTATCCGTGATTTTGCAAAGTTTTGTATGAAATCTAAATTTCCGTAGCCACTTATTGAAATGGGAATTTCAATAGGGAGTTTAACGCTATTATGAATACTTGATGATTTATTCAAAGTAGAGAATAAAAGCACAAGTGATGTGAGCAAGTATTTATAGATACCCATCAGAGTGTTTTGGGTATTGGAAGTGACCAGTAATCAAGTCTGCTTCATGGAGCCTCAGTCATAAGCACTGACTTGATAGGTTGTCCTTAGACCTGAGATACTTGGTTTGGGAACGCGAGGACTACTGTATTCTTAGCATGTACTAACGCTGCACCGTAACTGGGTGGCCATACGGGACGTGACTAGATGCAGCGGAAGCCGTGGATCCAAATGCAAGTAGTCAAGAAGGGATTTGCACCTCTTTCAAAAGAGAGATATTTCCGGGCCCCTTGACGATTAAGATTGGCAGAAAACGTGTGGCCACGCTCGGATAGAATAACAGGGGTTATTTAGTAATATCCGTTACTGCAGGCAATCGAAATCAGAGTCAAGAAATACTTGATTTTAAGAAATGAATCCTCCACTCCATGTCTTAAATCGCTTTAGAAATATCGTGTGCGAAAGGAATGAACCTGTGTACAAATTCAAGCGTGAGTTGTATCTCTGGATATAAGAGATCTTATAACCTGGTTAACCTAAGTGTCTGGCTAGGGACCTCCTTAGGCTAATGGTGACAGAAGAGTTACATGTCTAGCACAAGTGGGAGTCTGTTAGGATTATGTGCGAGACAGTAACAGGGTTACCGTGTCCAATGTTATAAGACACTAGTAGGTCACACCGCTGCACGCCAAAATGAGAACGTTTGGATTACGTGAGAGAAATAATTAATTGTTTATTAATTATTTAATGAGAAAGTTTTAAATAAATAGTTAGTTAAACTATTTATAAATTAATTAAGATTAATTAATTATGGAAATTATTTGGAGATAATTACCAAAGAATTTTATATGGAATAAAACTCTTATTAAGTTTTATCCATATAAATAAAGGGTTAAGGGTATCAGTTTAAACAATGAATTCAGTCTTAATCCTACAACCCAGAAAACTTTCTCTCCCTTCTCTCTCTCTGAAAACCGGCGCCAGTTTCTCCAGTGGGGAATCGTGTTCGTTTTTCCGGGTAATCCAAAGTGGTGGTCTAGCAACTTTCTCGATCGGTGTTAGTAGCGGTGTATTCCCTACAAGCCTTCCGGAAAATCAATCACATAAGGTAAAACCATCGAAAACACCCTTTGATTGTATCTGTTATGTTTGGGATTGGATCCTCGATTGGGAATCCGGTTTTTTATTTCGCTGTGCATGTTTTGTAGCCCGTGATTCCCAACAGGAGCAGGTTCACTAACAGTGGTTTGAGAGAAGTCTTCACTGCTAGTGGGTTGATCAGGTTCAGGTGTGACTTGAGTACTGGGGGTGGCATTTATTACTGGAGGTATAGTTATTTGAGAGGGTGTAAGAGGAGTTTCTTCAAAACCATCAGGAAGGTCTTGAGGAGTTGGATCAGCAATGGGAATATTAGGGACTTGAAAGAAAGAGTCAGCCCACTGATTTATTTCAGCATTTTCTTGAGGGTGAGGGAAGGTAGGACCCGATTCATGAAAACGAACATGAATCGTTTCCTCTATGGTTTGTCTTCGTTTGTTGAACACACGGTAAGTTTTAGAAATAGAGGAGTATCCAAGGAAGATTCCATCATCAGACTTGGAATCGAACTTTCCAAGGTTATCTTTGTTGTTCAGGATGTAGCAGACACAACCAAAGATATGGAGATGTTCGATTGAAGGTTTTCTGTTACGAAAGAGTTCGTAAGGGGTTCTCCTGAAGCGCTTGACTAACAGAGATCTGTTCTGGGTGTAGCAGGCAGTATTAACGGCTTCAGCCTAGAATTGTGTGGCAAGATTGGCTTCACTCAACATCGATCGTGCAGCTTCAATCAGGGTTCTGTTTCGTCTTTCAGCAACACCATTTTGCTGAGGAGTTCTCACAGAGGAGAAGTTCTGGGAAATACCTTTCCTATCAAAGAAGGTTTCCAAGGTACTGTTTTTGAACTCAGTACCGTGGTCACTTCTGATAGATCGAACAGAAAGGTTGTTGAGCTTTTCCATTTTCCTGACGAACAGGATGATTTCTTCAGGAGCATCACTCTTGGATCGAAGAAAGAATACCCAAGTATATCTGGAATATTCATCAACAATCACCAGAGTGTATTTCTTTCCAGCAATGGATTGGACATTAACAGGTCCAAAGAGATCCATGTGAAGAAGTTGAAGAGGAGAGTTGATGGAGGAAATCTTCTTGGACTTGAAACTTGCCCTGGTCTGTTTTTCTTTTTCACATGTTGAACAAAGAGATACCTTTGTATAGCGAAAATCAGGAAGACCAACGTAAGCAAGAGATACCTTTGTATACCTTTGTATCTTTGAAAAGGAGACTTTGTGACTTTTATCACATAGTTGACTGATGCTAAGAAGATTGTGCATCAGGCCTTCAACGTAAGCAACTCTTTTGAACGTAGTTACTCCGTTGGTCAGGGTGCCATACCCCTCGGGTTTGGCCTTTACCGTTTCCACCAAAGGTCACTCTAGGACCTCTTTCGTCACGATAGTCAGAGAGGATAGATTTTGAACCAGTCATATGTCGTAAGCATCCACTGTCCAAGTACTAAATGCCCTTATCCTGTAAAATTTAGAGTTTAAGTTTTTCTTGGTACCCATAGGACTATGGATCTAGAGTTATCAGTAGGTATGGTGGAGTCAGTGATAGCCTTAACTGAGTTAGTTTTTGAGGTTGGAGTCTTGACTAAAGGAGCAGTCTTGACAACCTTCTTTCCTTTGACTGTTTTACTAGACTTAGGATTTTTGTTTACCTTGGCTGATTTTTCAGCTTTGGTAGCATCAGGACACTTGCTCGCAATATGGTCATTTAATCCACAGTGATAACATTTGCGATAAAGAAAGAATTTTGTGGGGTCTAAGAAGTCTTTGAACTTCAGATGAGCAGGACCAGTACCAAGTATACCTTTAGCATTGGACAGAGGAGGAATGGGTTTCTTCTTCTTAGTCTTTTGCTTCAGGTCAATCTTCAGTCTAGGAGCAGGATTTTGAGAAAATGATTTTGTTCCTGAGACTGAAGGACCACCACCTAGAACTTTATTATTCTTAGATTTAGGATTCTTGGTCTTTGAAGGTGACACAGTTTTGGAGTTCTCCTTAACTGCTTTCTTTTTGCTCTTAGGAGCACCTTCAGTGTGTGTGTGTTAGAAGAAGAAGGGATGTTTTCAGGAGCATTAGGATCGGGGATAGAGGAGACGAACATTCCAAATTTAAGCATGGAACGATCAGGCCTAGGACATCCACGAGTGAATCCAAGACCTTTTTTGTTTTTAACATTTCTCCTTGAGGCTAATATTTCATCAACCTTTTCAGAGGCGTCACTCCATCCTTTGATGGTGACTTTTTCAGCATAAAGTTCAGCCAAAGACCTGATCCTTATAGTTTTCTTCCAGAATGGTAAGTTGTTTTATCTTTTCATGACACTCTTTGAGTTGATCACAAAGATCAATGTTCATTTTCTCAGCAGAAGTCTTACCATTCAGGGCTTTATAGAGATCAAGGGTCAGTAGATCCAATTGAGTTAGACTTTCAAGAGGAACAACAGAAGTAAGTACCTGACTGGAAGATTCAGTCGCAGAGGTGGAATCTTCAGGAGCTTGAGTAGGAACCTCTTCAGGGACCTCTTCTATCTTAGCCATGAGAGCTAGGTTAGGTTCCTCAATAATGGCCATCAGTGCCACTGGAGTAGTATCTTCCTCATCTGATGACTCATCAGAGGAGACATCATCCCAATCGCAGTCTTCTGCGATAAGACCTTTACCTTTGCGCTGAGATTTCATTTTCTTATACTTTTCTTTCAGCCTTTGGTATTTGGGATTTTTGGAGGAAGATTTGGTGAAAGAAGGAGCAAACTGATTTTTCTTGTACCTGCAATCATTAGCAAAGTGTCCTTAGCCCTGACAATTGTAGCAGGTAGCAGTAGCCTTGTCAACAGTTTTTGTTTTAGGCTTGTCAGTAAGAGTAAGAGGTTTCCTTCTTTGGAAGTTTCCCTTTTTGGCAAACTTTTTAAAAGAGCGAGTAAGTAGAGCAAGAGATTCATTAAAATCAGGATCTGAGTCTGACATGTCAGAATCAGAAGATTCTAATTCAGTAATGGTGACAGAAGAAGGAGTAGCAACAGCAGGAACTGAATCAGAGACCAATGCCATAGAAGTGCTCTTGGAATCTTTAGTATCTCTTATGAGATTCTTTTTCAGTTTCTTCTGTTGCTCACGGTTCAGAAGAATACCATACAACTCACTTAGTGTGAGTGTCTTTATGTCTTTGGACATAGTTAGGCAGGAGGTGTATACTTCCTAATGTTCAGGAAGAGCTTCCATGAACTTGGTAATCACCTCAGGGTTAGGATAGACAGTACCAATAGTCTTCAGGTCGATCAGGAGATAGTTGAATCTCTGATGTATCTGGGAGAGGGTTTCATCCTTCTGATGAATGAAGCTTTCATACTGGCGAACCAAGAAAATCTTTCTTGATTCCATGAGGACAGCAGTACCTTCGTATTGGACACAAAGAGTGTTCCAAATTTCTTTAGCAGAACGAAGATGACAGACAGAGTGAAAGATGTCATCAGGGAGTGACATGGCAATGAGAGACCTAGCCTTGGTGTATAGCCTTGGTTCATCATTCTAGTCAGTCACAGGCTTTACCAGCTCCCTTGCAGGTATAGCAGGTTGGCCGTTGGCAACAGGAACAGCATGGACAGTTTGTGTGGGCACAGGTGGTCCATTTTCCAGGAAGTAGGGAATTTGGGGATCAGAACCGGATAGAAAGAGTTCCATCCTGGTTTTCCAAAGAGCAAAGTTGTCTTTGTTAAACCTTGGAGGTTTTCCAGAAGAGCCGGTATCAAAGTAGTTATCCTTAGCTTGAAGAGCCATGGATTAAGAGAGAGGATCACAAGATTTTTCTTAGAGAAGAAGAGAGCTTGAATCCGCTCTGATACCACACTTGTTGGTCCCAAGGGGGTGACCTTCAAGTAAGGATAGTGTATGGGATTATAGAAGGGGGGTTGAATATAATCACACCAACTTTTCACTTTTAAATTCTTTGTTGTATTAACAATATGAATTTACAGATTGTTGCGGAAATAGAAAAGACTAAAGTCTAAACTAAACAATCTAAGTTTCTTTCACTATGCACTAGAGTGAGAAGACTAGAAAAGAGAAGAAGATAGAGGGAATAAGAAAGAAAGGATTAGAGTATATTTTAGGATGAAGAAGTATGGAGAACATCTCTTCAAGTCCTATTTATACTCCATGCATTAAATGCATGCAGACTCACTTTTGTGTATGTGTCACATTCTAAGTGGTCCTATGTACTATTTACTATAAACAATTATCTTTTGCATGGTGTGCAAAAGAGGGTTCATGTAAACAATTGCCTTGAGGTCTGATAAGTACGGAGGGAACAGAAAAGAGACTGTCCTTATGTATTTTTTGTGTCAGTAAAGGTGGATAATCTTTTTGTGCGTTAGATTAAGACATTACACTAATCCTTCAGAATCAGGATACTGATCAGTGGGGAATGCTCTGATGCTCAGGTTGATCAGAGGTCACTGTATCCTGATGAGTCTTCAGGATGTCATACGATTTTGATCAGCCTGCTATCACTGAGTTCCGTCTTCAGATCACAAGCATGTTGGTCCTGTCATCAGCTAATTCTTTGACTTCGCTGATGGTTCTTGAGTATGATCTTGATGTCTTCAGGAGGTCTTCACTTTGATGGTCAGGATCAGTAGACGTTAGAACAGACTCGTTCATCTCCTGATCCTGATCCTGATGATTATAAAAATAAGTTACAGCATAAGTAACTTGGACTAACACTGAACAATCTCAGTGATAATTCCTCAAGCTATAACAGAAGTAAAGACCTATTCACTACGTAAAGTAACAGGATCATTATCATTTCATCAGGTCTTAGGAGAGCTGGATCAACAAGTACACAGATGATGATCAAAATCATATCTCTTGTCCAACAAAAAAATAACTTTGTCTGGCATTTTTAAAGAGATAGATACCATCCGGTTTCTTCTGAAAGTACTCCATGCTTCAGCTTCACCTCCTCCAATTCCCTGAGATGCCACAATGGTCACTTTCTTTCTCTGCTCATCTCTGGTCTTCTCAAAAGCAAACATGATTTTAAGATCTTCAATCAACTGATCAACTTCTACCTTTCCTTGAGAATCTTTCACACAACCAATCTCATACATTTTCTTCAAGTCCTCTATACTCATCCTAGAGAACAGATTATACACAGATCTGTAAGTTTCCAACTTTCCACCCTTCCTTTCAACCATCCAAACTATCTTTTGATTTTGTTCAACAGACTCCCAATCAAGTATATCTGAAGTTGTAGAATCATCCATCAGCTTTGGTTTCTTTGCAGATTTCTTGTGGGCAATTGACTTCTTTCTCTTTGCATCACCAGTTCTCTTTTGCTCAGCTGATTGAGAGTCAACTTCTTCCATACTTGCATCACCTACAGATTGCTCAGCTAGCTTCTCTGTATCATCAGCTATTTCCTCTTCCTTCTTATTTCCTTCCTCTTTATCATTCTCAGCTTCCTTTTTTTTTTCAGCCTCTTTCTCTTTTTCAGCCACTTTTTCTTTATTAGTCACACCATCTTTTACCACAGACTGATTCTCCTCAAGTACAGGCACATCATTCTTTCTTTTGCTCCTCCTTTGCACTAGAGGCACCTCCTCTACTTCTTCTTCTTCTTCTTTTTCCTCTTCTTTCTTTTGCAGAGCATTCCTTTCCTTGTTGTATCTGTCTTCAAGCTTTTTATCACTCCATCCAGTATACATGCTTTCTGTGCCACCAATTACATTAACAAGAAACCTGATTCTTCCCTTTCTTTCCTTGGTTCTTGATATTTGCCTTGTTCTCATAACTACCTTATTTGTTTGAACCTTCTTGGGCTAAGGCTTAGGCTTTGATTTTGGCTTTGAAGGGGTTTTCTTGACAACAGCCTGCTCTTCCTCTTCCTGTAGTTTCCTTGCTACCTCCATTGATGCCTCCTGTTCAGCAACTATTTTCTTTGCTTTTTCTAATTCTTTAGGAGTCATCATGGAATAAATAGCTTTCAAAGACATAGCTTCTTCCACCTCCTTTGGAATTCTTTTAGAGCTCTTCTTCTTTGGTTCTTCTATAGCAATCCCCTTTCCCTTATCTTTCAAATCCACCTTTGACTTTGAACCGATAGTTTTCTAAATCTCTTTCTCCTTTATTACTACTCCTTTGGTCTGTAGAGTGACCTCTGGAGCAGCTTGAGGTAAATCCACCAATGCTTCTACAGCCACCCTTTCATTCACATTCACTTCTGCAGCAGTGTTAGATGTTTTCTCTTCAAATCCAGACTTCATCCCAGATACTGCTGCTTTCATAAATTCCTTCTTCACTGAAGTCTCCCCCTTAACCTTAGCTTCCCCCCCCCCCCTTGTGAATGCAGCCAATGTAGCATATCCCCTTTGAAGTGCTGAAATCTGCATATGTTGAGCAGCAATTTTAGCACCTTGGTACTAGCACTTCTTATGCACATCTGAAATTAACTGATGTTGTGTTTTGACTATCTTCTCCACAATCTCCATTCTAGCATCAGTATGAGCATGTCTTTGATCATGAACTTGAAACTGATCATCATAAGTCTGCAAGTCTTTGGTTATGGCAGCCAAGGAATCCATCAATTCTTTTTGTGAAAATCTACCTTCACCAGTTTTAGAAGTTGAACCCTTCTGTGATGGATCTTTGGGAATTTTAATAAAAGTTTTCAGCCTAGCTGAAACACTGTCTACTTCCATGGTTTCTTGGCACCTGGGTCCTCTAGATGATTTCTCATGAAGAGTTGCCGTGGAGGGGGTCTTACCTATGTTCACACTATCCTGATGCACACCTTGTGTAACACCAGTAGTGTGAACCTCACCATCCACATGCACATCCATCTCCTTAGAGGGCACCTTCAATGAATTGGAGTTGGGGGACACTCCCTGGGTTTCCCTTTGGTCAAACTCAAGTGGAGAGTGCTCCACAAGAGGGCTTGAAGGTTTGGGTTTCTTGGATCTAGAGGAGGAAGGAGCTCCTTTGGTCCTTCTTTGATACATTTTAAGTGTAGGGGTGGGGGTTTTATGAACATGACTCAAAGGTGTATTTGAAGTAGTAGGTGTGGGTAGGTCATCAGAGGGTGTGCTTGATTGTGTTGGCTGCAAGCCTGATGCCTCACCTGTGGGGGGAATCACACCCATCATTGTAGGGAACAATGGTGTCATTGTAGAGATACCTCATCTTTTCATGTTAGAGTACATTTTGAAAGAGGGGTCATTCCTATTGTAGGTCTGACCAGAGGTAGGTACATCCGTCAATTCTATGTTAATCACTCCTTGTACAAATCTTGGATACATGTAAAAAGCAGTTGAAGTGGATTTGGGATCAAGATTTGAAACAAGATTTTCAAAAATCATGTTGGAAAAGTTAAATCTTCTGGATGTGGCTAAGCAGACCAAAGCAGAGGCAGTAGTACTGCCAAACTCACTCCATCCAGAGGTTTTTCTTGAAAAACAATGTAACAAGATATGAACAAATAACTTCCATTGATGACCAAAGTTGTTCTTTTTGATTTTCAAAGAGGTCAGGGAGCCTTCATATCCCATTCGTGCTAAAGCAGGAAAAATATCAGTGGTAGGGATAGAAATCTCACCTCCTTCATGATTCAATCGCAAGCACCTTCGAATGGTTGATTCAGTAATTGACAGAGGTCTGTCACACATAGTGGTCTGAATCATCTTTGTGTCATTGATGGTTTCTATACGAGCATTCCTCTAAAAATCCTTCTGATGCGCAATGTAGATCTTTGGATCAAGAAGAATGGCATGAGCAAGTGTTGATGATCGAAGAAAGTCCACTATGTCATTGAAACCCTCTGATTTCTTTCCTTTGGTAAGAAATCCAACTTTGTTGTGCTCTTTGTGGAATCGCAAATCATCCATGATCAGAAACGAAGAGTAATCAAACAGATTAGATGAATTTTACAGAAAATATGAAGAATCGAACAGAAAATCGCACAAAATCGCCTTAGAATCGCAAAGGGTTTTTGAGTTAGGGTTTTGAAAATAGCTGTTGTGAAAAAGGCGGTGATGAAGGGGCTATTTATACATTCCCAAGTTAGTTAAAAGCAGCAATAATTGTAGAGAAGTAGTAACCACAAACCTTAGCTTAAAGCAACAATAATCGAGCAACAGTAACAGACTTAGCAACAGTAATGAGACTAGTAGCAATAATGATACTAGCAACATTAATGATACCAGCAGCAATAATGATCCGTGCAACAATAAGAACATCAGAAGTGGTAACTGAAAAGAAGCAATAGTAATGATACAAGCAGTAATAATGCAAGCAACAATAACCAAAGCAGCAGTAATGAGTCCCTTTATTCCTATGAGCAGCAATATCACCCGATTAGTAACAATAACCTCCCTCAGCAGCAATAAGTCCCGATTAGCAAAAGTAACACCCTTTAGCAGCAATATCAGGACCCCGCAGCAGTAACTATACTTAGCGACAGAAATACCACCTAGCAGCAGTATCATCACTTAGCGATAGTAACACCACTGAGCAGCAGTATCTTCACTTAACGATACTAATGACCTTTTTGCGATTATGAGCACTGAAATCACTTAACAAACACATTAAAGGTACCCTGAGGTATACATATACATAGGATACAAGCATTTACATAAGAAAGATAAAGGAACTTCATTCAGAGTTGATCATGCCAACACTTGTGATCAAAAACTTGAATCTTCCCGCATCAAAAGCTTTTGTGAAAAGATCAGCATATTGATAATTTAGTGTGCACTTTCAACACCTAGATGAGTTTCTTTTCATTAGAGTCCCGAATGAAATGATACTTGATCTCTATGTGTTTGGTTTTGGAATGCTTGACAGGATTGTTAACAATGCTTATAGCACTGTTATTATCAATATAAACAGGAGTGTTAAGAAAGGTAATACCATAGTCTAACATCTGATTTTGAATCCAAAGAACCTGTGAACAACATTGTGCAGCTGCTACATATTCTGCTTCTGCTGTTGATGTTGAGACTGTGGTCTGCTTCTTACACTGCCATGACACCAATCTTGCACCCAAAAACTAACATCCACCTGAAGTGGATTTTCTATCCAAGCTTGCACCTCCATAATCACTATCAGTGTAGGCCAATAACTCAAAAGGAGACTCATATGGATACCAAAGACCCAATCTGGGTTGTCCCTTTAGATATCTGAAAATCCTTTTAACTGCTTGAAGATGAGAATCCTTTGGCCTAACTCGAAATCTTGCACACACACATACAGCAAACATAATATCTGGTCTGGAAGTTGTGAGATACATAAGTGAACCAATCATGGATCTGTATTGATGTACATCTACTTCCTCCCCCTCAACATCAGCTGTAGTTGCTTGTGTGTTTCCATTGGTGTTGAAGCTGATTTAGAATCAAGAAAACCGAACTTTGTGAGTATATCTTTGACATACTTGGATTGATTAATGAGTATCCCATCTTCCTTCTGTTTGACTTGCAATCCAAGGGAAAATGTCAATTCTCCCATAGAGCTCATCTTGAACTTCTTGTGCATCAATGCCTCAAATTCTTTACACATCTCTTCCTTGGTGGAACCAAAGATGATGTCATCAACATAGATTTGAACCAAAAGCAAATTTATGCCATCTTTCTTTATGAACAAGGTCTTGTCAATCACTCCTTTTTCAAACTGATTTTCCAAGAGATAGGTAGACAGTGTGTCATACCAAGCTCTTGGTGCTTGATGTAGACCATACAATGCTTTTCTTAGCTTGTAAACCTTGTCTGGAAACTTTAGATCTTCAAATCCTGGAGGCTGACACACATACACTTCCTCTTCAATCTTTCCATACAAAAAGGCACTTTTCACATCCATCTGAAATACCTTGAACTGTTTGTATGAAGCAAAGGCTAGGAATAGTTTTATAGCTTCAATTCTTGCAACTGGTGCAAAAACATCATCATAATCAATTCCTTCCTCTTGAGTATATCCTTATGCCACCAATCTTGCTTTATTCTTGATGACAATGCCTCTTTCATCCTTCTTGTTTCTGAAGATCCATCTGGTACCAATTGCCCTATGACCTATTGGCAAATTTACCAAATCCCACACATGTTGCAACACAAACTGAAGCAGTTCTTCCTGCATTGCTTCTATCCAACTGGGATCCTTCATAGCATCAAATATCTTCTTTGGCTCAGTCTGAGATAGAAAACATGAGAACATTCCAGAGTTTGGATTTTGGAAACCCACAGCTTTACTCTGTTTCCTTGTGATCATTAGTGATTGAATGTCTCCTATCACCAGACTTGATGGATGATTCTTCTGAGTTCTAGTAAGATGTAGGGGTTCTTCAGAAAGATCCACCCCTAGATTGGAATCATAAGCATCATGGTCTTCATGTTGGACTGTGGAATCACTCACATTTGTTTGAGTGACATCCAAATGTGAAACAATTACATCTGAAGATTGAGAATCATCCACAGGATTCTCTAGTTGTAAATCTGGATGACTTTGATGTTGATCTCCTTCAGGCTCACTTTCTTTCTGTATCTGATCTTCTTCACTTTCCTGCTGAGTCTGAACTTCATCTCCTTCCTTTTGAGTCAGATCTCCATCACTTTCCTTTTGAGTCTCAGGCTTCTTGTCTATAGTGCAGAACTTGATTGGATCCACTGTAGGCATAGGAAACATGACAAAAGGTGTCCCTATCTGTTTCTCATTTGATTTGTCTACATCTACACCTGTCTCAACTGCATAGCTCATATTCAAAGAGTTAGTTAGTGAGTCAATGTCAAATAGCCAATTTGGACCAGTACCAGGTATATTTGGTGTGTTCTCATTGCATTTGACATTGTCACTTTCCTCAATAATTCTGGATGAACTGTTGAAAACTCTGAGGGCCTTACTTTGAGATGAGTAACCAACAAGAAATCCATCTTCTGATTTGCTTTCAAACTTTCCTAAGTGAGATCTGGTATTGAGAATAGTGCAAGGACACCCAAAAGGTTTTAAAAATCCTATGAAAGGTTTCTTTTTCTCAAAAAGTTCATATGGTGTCTTGCCCTTAGACTTTACTACAAGAACCCTGTTTTGAACATAGCATGTAGTATTAACTGCTTCTGCCCAATAAGTAATAGGAAATTTTGAATCAACTAACATGGTTCTTGCAGCTTCAATAAGTGTCCTATTCCTCCTCTCAGCAACACCATTCTGTTGAGGAGTTCTAGGAGCACTATATTGTCTCTTAATTCCCTTTTCTTCACAAAAGTTGTTCAAATCTGCATTTTTAAACTCAGTCCCATTATCTGATCTGATGACTTTTACTTTCAGATTGGTCTTGTTTTCTACTCTGATTACAAAGGGTTTGATTAGTCCACTTGTCTCATCCTTTGTTTTCAGAAAGAATACCCAAGTGAATCTTGAGTAATCATCAACAATAACCAGACAGTAGGATTTCTTGCCAATGCTCATTACATTTGTAGGCCCAAATAAATCCATATGTAAAAGCTATAAAGGAGATGAAATTGTGTTTACTTCTTTGGACTTGTGAGTGGATTTGTGTTGCTTGCCTTTAAGACAAGAAACACAGTGATCATCACATGAAAATTCTTTAGCAGGCAAACCTCTAACCAAATTACCTTTAACCGATTTGTTCAAGTTTTTGAAATTCATGTGACACATCCTTCTATGTCAGAGGGATGATTCACTCAAAGAAGCTTTTGACAATAAACAGTTTAAGGATGATTTAGAAGAAACATCCTCCAAGTCCAAACAGTAAACATTATCCTTTCTTGGAGCTCTTAATAGTATCATATTTTCATCAACTATTTTAAACTCTGGTGAAAGTATCAAACACTCTTCATCATTGAACAATATGCTATGTTTCTTGTCACACACCTGTGATACACTTAACAGGTTGTATTTTAATTGCTCAACATAGTATACATCCTCAAAGGTCATCATACCTTTTGAGATCTTACCTTTTCCACTTACCTTTCCTCCCTTTGGATTGTCCCCAAAAGCAACATGTCCACCTTCAAACCTTTTAAAGTTCTCAAGTAAGGACATGATGCCTGTCATGTGCCTAGAGCAACTACTATCTACATGCCACAGATTCTTCCCTCTTCCTTGGTTGCCCTGCACATTAAGATGAAACAGTTAGTGTCTTGAGGGAACCCAAGCCAATATGGTCTTGGGTTCACCTTTATCATTAACATACTTAACTTCAGCCAATCTGTTTAGTTTCAACAGATAGTCTTTGCTTGGTATTTTATGACTTGAGTATTTTGTTACAATATAGGGTTTTCTCTTTTCAGGACTTGCAGTAGTAGTAACTTGAGGAGTATTTGGACAACTATAGCTACTATTGCTAGCAGCAGTATTTAACTTAACACTTCTACAGTTATTACTACTACTCTCAGAAGCAGGAGTATCATGTACCACAGCTTTTGGTACCCATTTTGTAACCATTCTAACAGATTTAGTCTCAACCTTTTTTATTTGAACCTGTCCTTTTGGTTGAGAGTGCCTGTTGTGATTTGGAACAACTCTTTTGTTTGTAGGCTTAAATCTCTTTGCTTGTGACTGTTGTCATCTCCTTTCAATCCAAGTAGAATTTGATTTTTGAAAAGTGTTCCTCTGATTGATTGGATTAAAGTAACAGTCTTTAGCCAAGTGATTTAGCTTACAACAAATAAAACATGGTTTTGGTCTGTTGATTTTGCTAAGATCAATACCATGACTTTTGGCCCACTGGTTGTTCAAATTTCTCTGATTTCCTCTTTTGTATTGAGACTGTTTAGAAGAACTGGGATCACTTTCAGTGGTCTGTTTGTGTGTCTCTCTTATGTTCTTCCCTTTTCCCTTCTCTACACTATTGCTTTTCACAAAAGGTCTTCCGCCTTTCTCATTTGTGAGAATGTGGTTTTCATCAGGGACAGCTTTATATTTCTCTTTCTTTCTAGTCTCTCCTTCTTCTCCTAAGTCCTCAACTACACCTTTCACTGGATCTACTTCTGTCACTCCAGGTTTTAGGTCTTCAGAATCAAGTCTATCTGCAAGATTAGACTTTCGAGGTATGTAGTTGTTGTTATATGGTGGTGGAGTGTTATTGTAACCTATTCCTCTCTTAAGGTCATCATTAATCTGAGCTTTCAAAATTTCATCCATTGCTTTAGAGGCTTTGGAGAACTTCTCAAGATCAGCTTTGGACTTCTCTAGTTCTGTTCTGACCTTTTCCAATTCAGATCTACACTTGGACAGTTTAAGTTCATACTCTTTCCTCTCCCAATCCCAATAATTTTGATCATATTCAAATTGGAGTTCATTAGCTTGATAAGCTTTGATCTGATCCTCTAAACTTGCTATCACCTCATTGGACTCTCTTCTAAACTGTTCTAACTTCTTGATATTGTCACACATATTCTGATTATGATCCCTGTACTTCTTAATAGTATCAATACAAGATTTAGAGCAAAGTTTAGAATTTACCTCAGCTGGAATGTCTGATGAAGATGTTTCTGAGATCTCTACCATCAGTGCTTGGTTTTGAGTGGCCTCCTCAGCTTGATCACTCCAGTCAAATCCCAATCCTTCTTGAGACACTAATGCTTGAGAAGTACTTTGACTAGAATTCTTGTTGAACTTGGATTGGTTGTTGTGTTGTTGTCCATTCCCTTTGCATTCTCTTGCAAAGTGTCCAAGATCATTGCACTTGTAACATCTTACCTTTGTCTTGTCAAATCCTGCCCCATCCTCTCTCTTCATTCCAAAGTTATTTCTTCCAGTTCTCTTGATGAACCTCTTGATCCTCATTGTCAACATAGCCATCTGCCACTTGATGTCCATCTCCTCCAAGTCATCTGCACTTATCTGTTCAAGATCTTCATTGATTAATGAAGACTTTACATGACTTGCAAGAAAAGCTTCCAGTATTTGATCCACACCAGAATTAGGTTTAGCAGCAGTATGAGTATCACCAGCAGCAGTATTCACAAATCCAGAACTAGAGTCATTGAATTGAATAGATTCATTGGATAGAAGAGCAGTATTGTGAGAATACCCAATTGGTTTCCTTTTGGCTTCTACCTCAGCTTCAAAGACCCTGAGATCATTGTAAATATCATCAAGTTCTTTATCCTCCAGATTGTCACTCTGTCTCAAAGAAACAGTGTACATAGTCCATTCATCTCCAAGGGATCTAAGAAACTTTCTGTTTCTGTCATCATTATCTATCTGCACACCAACTGTGGCCATTCTCCTATGAGTTTGTTGTATCTATCAAAAGTTTGAGTCATTGTCTCATTCTTTGAAGACAAAAAATTCTCATATTGTTGCCTGAGAATTGCCTTTTGATTTCTTTTGGTGCTTTTGGAACCTGCAAATCTCTTTTCCAAAGCTTGCCAGAGTACCTTTGCATTCTCACAATTTATGAATTGATGTTGATATTCATTAGGAATTGCAAAAAGCAAAGTACTAAGAGCCTTCATCTCTGTTTGTCTTGCTTTTCTTTCAGCATCAGTTCTTGGTGGAGGAACAACACCATCTTCACCAGCCTTTCTCTCTGCAGGGCCATTCTCAATGACATCCCACATAGAGTAATCAGTGAGCAGTATATGCTGTCTGATTCTGATTTTCCACATGTCAAACTCGTTAGGCTTAAGCATGGGAACCTTGTTTGCAAACACTCCTTCTTGAGAATCCATTGTTTTGATTCCAGATTCTGCGTTTATAGCTCTGATACCACTTGTCAGGATCGAATTCGTAACAAGAATTTAAAACTACTCAGAAACAAATTAAAGAAGTTGCGGAAAAACACTTTAATTGTAAAAGCAAACAATGAATTTAAACTATATTGTATTAATCACAACTTGTTAAAATATTACAACCAAAGCCTCAATCTGCAAGAACAGAAATCTCACAGACGAGCAATACTTCTCTATTGCTAGGAAAATTCTTGAGACTCTACTTTTATCTCTCTCAACAAACTCTGTAATCACTCGTAATCTAAAACAAAAGCATCTATCATCTATATATACAGATTACAAGATAAACATAAGGAAAACAAATCTTCTAAACTAATTCCAAGATATTCGGAATCTTTGCCTTATCGCATCAAACAGAATTGTTTCCTTATCGCATCCTTAGAAGCAACATTAAAATGAGAAGCATTAACTGAAACTGATAAAACTGACTAGCAGTAGTAACTAGCAGCAATAACAGATAGCAGCAATAATTCCTTAGCAGAAGTAACCATTACTGCTTCTAGGTCTTCAAACAGCAGAAGTAATCATCTTCATCTTTTCTACCAACTCCATTATTACTGCTGCAGCAATAACCCTCTTTCAACAACATTATCTTTGATGTAGCATCAGTAACCATACTTTGTATTCTTTATCAATCCCGATACCACTGCTGCAACATTAACTACCAAAATAACCCAACACTAATCCAACAAGAAAGATATAATCCCTCGATTCTCCAGACCTACATCCCAAAATCCCAAATTCAATGGCTTTCTTGATACCCATTTTGATTTAGTGGGATTCCTTCCATTATCAGTTGCTTTGTTTATAACCCATTTCACTATTTGGAATAGGAAGTAATTAAATGTGGTTTACATCTTCTAAAAAAAGCCACCGTCGATCCAAAGTCCTTCCTATTAACTTTATTTACCTTTAATTTCTTGCCTCTCTATTGCCATTTAATTCTCTGGTTCTTTAACCTAAATCTGCATCGAAGAAGGAAGAATAATAATTATAATGGAATAGATAAATAGACTAAAATGCCCTCACATTAACCATACTTAACGGCAACTGCTGAACGGTGTTAAGTTCAAGGGACCAAGATGTTGGGAATCGAGGGATACAAGAACATGCACAGCGGAATAAAACCCGATTCCCAATCGAGGATCCAATCCCAAACCATACAGATACAATAAAGAGTGTTTTGGTGAATTACCTTTGCGAATAATAACTCCGAAACGCAAGCAGGGGTTACACCGCTACTGGCACCGGCTGAGAGGGTTGCTAGACCACCGTGGATCACTCAAAAACGACTCCTGACTTCCGTCTAGATGCTTGTGACAACCGTCAGTTCCGACCTCCAGGTTAATTTACGCGTTCAGTCACTCTACAGCATTTCCATAGGTTAGAAATTAGTTAAATAAGTTTTAAGATGAAAATAGATTAGTTGGCGAGAAAAAGTTAGGTTAAAATCCTAAGAGTTCCGAGAACTGCCCGAAAAAGCCCGAACCGGCCCGAAATCACCCGATAATCCTAAAATGCCAGAATTAAGATCATTTTTGGAAAATTAAGTTATAATGTTTAAATTATATGTAAAGTAACTTAATTAACCTAAAACCACTTTCGAAAAGTTAGAAATTGCGAAAAACCGACAAAAACCCGGTACCGCGTCAAAATAACAGTGTCAATTGTACACTGTTTTAAAAGAAAAAAAAAATATAGGGAGAGTGGGTGGGACCCACTAGGGGCCGGCCACACCACTCCCCAAGGTGGCCCTTCCCCTCTTTCATATAAAAGCTATCATTTGTTCTTTTTTCCAACAAATCTCATAATCACTTTTCAAATCTTCTTTCTCTCTCTAATTCTCTCTACTCTCTCTCACTAAAAATCAGCCAAGAACTCCTCTTGACTCCAGATTTTTAAAGGTTTTTAAAACCTATTTGAGATTTAGATTGGGTGTTCATCAAAGGTAAGCATAGTTAGATGATTTCTACTTCGATTTTAACTCATTTGTGAGTTTTCTCTTCTTCTTTTCAAGGGTTTTAACCCCTTTTTGATTCAAATAATGAAATATGTGTTTGGGAAAGAGATTGAACCTTAGAACATGTTGTATAACATTCTATGAAGGTGAAAATCAAGGATTTCCCCATAAGAACACAAGAAAGGCATCAAAAATCATTTAGATGATGTTTTTGACCTCCAAACTTGTGCTAAACTTCATCAATAGTTCATGCATGGGTTTGGATGGTATGAGAGCATATCTTAGTTTTATTACACTTGAATAATCTGAGTTATGGGTGAAATAGCAAGAAAAGCCCCGAAATGGTATGATTTTATGTGTCTTGGTGGTATATTAGATGTTAAAATGTTGGACAGATTCTGTCAAAGTAGTTGCATGCACTTTACACGACCCAAAAAGGGCTTTCTTGAACTTATTTCTTCATGAAAATTTTATGGAATGATATTTAATGTGTTAGGGTTCAAACCCCACTGGAATGGTGCAAAAACACCAAGATTTGAACCCAAACCACCATAAAACATTTTTGTGTGCAACAATGTTTTGGTCAGAAACTTTGGTCAACTTCAAACAAGCATAACTCCTTGATTATTTATCAAAAATACGATTTTCTTGATTCTAAACTCAAGTACTTTGAGTTAGCTTTCTAAAAAGTCCAAGATCATGTCATTTAGAGGTGTTTTGGGACTTCAACCAATGAGTTTAAGTTGGTGGTGTAGGCTGTCCTCTTATGGCAGATTACACATGCACCACTTGAAAAGGTCATATCTCCCTCAAAAATCATCCTTATGACATGAAACTTGTTTCAAAAGTTTGGTTTATGTTTTAGCTAGAAAATCCCTTTGGAAATTCGTGATAAAGTGGTGTATAGAATTATTTATGAATAAAACAAGGACTAAAGGTACTCTGGAAATTCAGCCCTTACCACTGATTTTGTAAAAATGTTTAAAAATAGTAAAAATCCTCTAAAAATCATGAAACTTGGTGAAAATGTTCCTAACAACCCCTAATTCAAGGGGTAAAAATTTAAAGACTCAATATTTAGAGGACCTAAGTTCAAAATGACAATTTTTACAACTCAAAAATTTTGACAGATTCTGAAATTTTCTTAAAAGCTCAATTTTATAAAATTTGAACTTCTAAAATGTTTAGAAGACTTTCATTTGTGACAAAATGAATTTTTATTGGATTAGGCTATAAAATTTATATAATGGCATATTATGGATTTCGGTACGATTTTAGTTAAGGACCGTTGGACCTAGGACTTACGTTAAAAATTTCGTGTTTGATAGGACTACCCTAGTTTGGAGCCGGGATTTAGGTCACGCATCAACTCTTTCAAATTCGCACTAAGCACTCAAGGTGAGTATTCACAGCCCCATTTTTACCGTTTTATACGTTTTGGGGTGAAAAGCATGATATGATTAAATGTATTATGAAAATGTTATGAATTGAACTGCTTCGAAATGAGCAAAAATGGATTTAAATGAATTGAATTGAAATGAAACGTAGTGAGTTAAATTTGATATGTTTAAAGCTTGATATAGTGAGATAAAAGGAAAATATGAATAAGTCCCCGAAGACTACTATTAACTCATAACAATGGGCCTAAAATACACGTGGATAGCGCTATTTGGATTGACATACCCACCTAGAACTGACGAGTGATAGGTGCACTGTATTGAACAAAACGTTCTACGCAAGTGGGATTTACTTCCACCTCTGGAGTAGATAGGGGCAAAGCATGTCATGAATTGGAAAGGATTGTAGTAACTCACTAATTATCTTGCGATTTACAAATCATCCGGAAAATTTACTCACTGTTGGTAGTGAATGAACGGATTCACTCTAACTGTATACGATAACTTAAGCGAATGAACGGATTTGCTTTAGTTGAATTTTGAAAAGTGTAGTGAATAAAAGGTTCACTGAAATGTCGTTGCATTTAAAATATTTTTGTGCATATGAAAACCTGTGAACTCACCAACTCTTGTAGTTGACACTTGTTTATCATGCTTTTCAGGAAATCCGAAGGTTTGATAAGATCATTAAGGGAACTTTTGTATAACACCAGTCATGTTGATTCATATTTCGTTTAAATTTGTAAACCTGAATGATGGTTGGATTGTAATACTTGTAGTACTGTGTAAACTCTTTTAAACTTTTGATATGAATGATTGGTGTATTTTATTTCCTATCGCGATGAAATCTTAACTGTGGCACCTCGTGGTTCCGCTTTAGCGGGGTGTTACAGATTTGGTATCAGAGCCATAGGTTATAGAGAACATCGGTTTTTCATAAAAACCAAGTACTATAACCAACCTTTTCAAAAGAAATTCAAACCCTTAAGTAAAAAGATTTCTAGGCATAGGAAAAATTTAAAAAATTCGTATGATTAGGATAGGTACTGTTCTGGTATATCATAGAAATGCGGAGCCTGATCACCTACGCATCGCCATGATATAAGTAGAATAAGACTTGTGAACTAACCATGCTGTTAAAATTTAAAGGTCGAAACTTTCTGAGAAATTTCCTGCAAAACATTTTTATTTCTGTGAGTTCGCATTTATATGTACAAGTTTTGAAAATATTTCTAAATTGATAATTTAAAATTTTTCTATCGCAGTTACCATGTCTCAGGAGACCGACCCGTCTGAGCACCAGTCCTTGGGGTCCCACGGACCCTCTAGGAGTCGGAGTGTCGCCTCGCGTTCCCAGACCATCGACCGGGAACGTGACCCGTACAGCGACAGTGACGCTGACTCCCATCAGGTCCCCGTCCGGCCCGCCAGTCCGGCGCGACCTTACGGGCCTGAGACCCATTATGGCCTTAGGGGCAGGCGCACCGCTCGAAAGAGCGTGCCACTGCCTACCCGGATGACCTTCCGCATTCCCTCTGGGGATGGGGCGGGGCCATCACGGGTAAGGGGCCAGGGTGGGTCATCATCGTCGTCGTCGTCGTCCTCGTCCTCTACATCATCTGGATATCCGCCGCCCTACCGTCCGTCGTCGCCGATACCTAGAGTTGCCCGACCATCACCCGATGCCCGACCACCGCCTGTCGTCCAACCACCGCCGATAGCACCAGTTCCTAGGCACCCACCAGTGGCCCGTGCCCCTGTCCTATGCCTGAGAGGCATGACCCCGCTCGAGCGTCAGGAGGTCGAGCGCTTAGCCCGGGGTCAGGACATCCACGAGCACATGATCGATCATCATGACCACATGATCGATTCCCTGATAGGTGTAGCCGGAGCGGATAGCCAGCAGCTATCCAGAGTCGTGGCCCTCCTAGGTCACACTATGGACTCGCTCAGTCACCTATACACCTTGGTGTATGTGGTGATTGCTCTGGCTATCATCTTGTTCGTCTGGGCTATGTGGGGGGCTGGCTACTAGGAGATGGGATCTTGTACTGATTTATGTTTTGGGGCATGATGCCCAGTTATTGAACACTTATAACTTTTGGTATTTTGGATGACTGTAAAACTGTATGATCGTTTGGATATTATTTTTGGGAAACGATATGGATATTATGATGGTATGATTTGCTATGAGTTGCATGTTATATTTGCATCTTTACGTATGAATGGAATGTTTAAATTATTATGCATCTAATGACCTCGTTAGTTGGTATAATAAGTTTAATAGGTTGCGTAAACACTATGGCTTGAATGAGTAGATAGTTAGCAAATTGCAAGAACTTAGATTTGCTAGTTCATCACTAAATGCCTTTATTATGGTTATGTTTTAGAAACATGCCTCCAAGAAGGGAAGATCCGGAACTTGCAAGACTCGTTTCGGAGCAAGTCATAGCCTCTCTTCCTAATATAGTTAGCCAAGTGGCAGCTGGATTCAATACTAATCAAAACCAAAATCACGAGCATAGAGAAAGGGAATGTACGTACAAATCCTTCCGTAGCTGTAATCCTAAAGAATTCCATGGAACCGAAGGAGCGGTTGGCCTGTTAACTTGGATAGAGGGCATGGAATCTGTCCTCCATATCAGCAAGTGTACGGAGGGAAATAAGGTACAGTATGCTGCCTGCTTGTTACAAGGACGAGCTTTAACTTGGTGGAACACTCAAATTCAGACCCGTGGACGTGAGGCCACCAATCAAATATCTTGGGAGGATTTCAAGAAGATGCTTAAGGATGAGTTTTGCCCGCGAAGCGAGATACAGAAACTAGAAGCGGAGTTGTGGCACCATGAGATGAAAGGAAATGATGTCACCACTTACACTACCCGATTCCATGAATTGGCTAAGCTAGTACCGCACCTGGTAACACCTGAACAGAACCGTGTAGATCGATACGTCTGGGGATTATCACCAGTAATCCGGGGAAATGTAACCGCAGCAGACCCGAAAACTCTGCAAGAGGCAGTGAATCTGGCAAATCGACTCACCAACAATGCAGTTCGATCAGGAACCTTTCTGAGTGATGGGGCGAAAGGAAAGAGGAAGATAGAGGAGTCTACTAAACCACAATTCAGGGGAAAGATGGGCAAGGATAGGAGAGTAACCAGGAGCTACGGATTGCAGACTCAGATGGCAGAAAGAGAGAGAGGAACGAATCAGAAGTGTGGCAAGTGTGGGAACCTTCATGGTGGGAGGTGTATTGTCTGTTCTAGATGTGGCAGGGGAGGCCATACCGACAAGGGCTGTAAGAAGGGAACTTGTTTTGAGTGTGGGAGCTTAAATCATTACCGGAATGATTGTCCCAAGTTGAATCAGAGACCCTACGCGAATCGAGTGCAGCCGGCAAACCAAACAACCCAAGCAAACCAAGCGAACCAAGGAAACCGAGGAGGACTAGCTCGAGGGAGAGCATTTGTGATTGGGGCAGAGGAAGCAAAGCAAAACCCCGACGTGGTTACAGGTACGTTTCTTCTCAACAACTATCCTGCTACTGTGCTTTTTGATTCCGGAGCAGATAGGAGCTTTGTATCGTTAGAATTCAGACCTAAGATAAATAAAAAGTCACAGGATCTGAAAGAGGATCATATAATCGAATACTCCAACGGAGAATTAGTTAAGGCCGATAAGATAATCAGAAAATGCACACTAGGATTGTCTGGAAAGGATTTTAGCATAGACTTGATTCCGATTAAGATAGGGAGTTTTGACATAATTGTTGGTATGGACTGGATGTCCAAGCATCGAGCAACAATATGTTGTGCTGAGAAGATAGTCGTGATAGCATTACCTGATGGAAGATTTCTTGAAGTGTATGGAGACAAGCCAAAGAGAGACATTAAGATCGTGTCTTTTATGAAAATGCGAAACCATCTACGAAAGGAGTGTGTAGCATTTATGGCGCACGTGGTAGATAAGAGTGCAAAAGAAAAGCAAATCCAGGATATTCCAATCGTGCGAGATTTTCCTGAGGTTTTCCCAGAAGAGTTACCAGGACTACCCCCGCAGCGACAAGTAGAGTTCCACATCGATATAATCCCTGGAGCAGGCCCTGTAGCAAGATCGCCTTATCGTCTAGCACCATCCGAGATGCAGGAGCTGTCGAACCAACTTCAAGAACTGTTAGAAAAGGGATTCATCCGACCCAGCTCTTCGCCCTGGGGAGCCCCTGTGCTGTTCGTCAAGAAGAAGGATGGATCATTTCGCATGTGCATCGACTATAGGGAACTGAACAAGATCACCATCAAGAACCGATACCCTCTTCCACGCATCGATGACCTATTCGATCAACTGCAAGGAGCAACGTACTTCTCCAAGATCGATCTTCGATCGGGATACCATCAAATGCGAGTTCGTGAGGAAGACATTGCAAAGACAGCGTTCAGAACTCGATATGGTCACTATGAGTTCTTAGTCATGCCTTTTGGATTGACGAACGCTCCAGCAGTATTTATGGATCTAATGAACCGAGTGTGCCGACCTTACCTAGACAAGTTCGTAATTGTCTTCATAGACGATATCCTGATTTATTCGCAGAGCAAGGAGGATCATGAGCAACATCTGAGGCTAGTATTGGAATTGCTAAAGGCCGAAAAGCTTTACGCCAAATTTTCGAAGTGCGAATTTTGGATCCGAGAAGTTCACTTCTTAGGACATGTAGTGAACAAGGAAGGAATACACGTCGACCCAGCCAAGATCGAGGCCGTAAAGCAGTGGGAAGCCCCGAAGACCCCAACCGAAATTCGACAATTTCTCGGTTTGGCAGGTTATTACCGAAGATTCATCGCAAATTTTTCTAAGATTGCGCAGCCGTTGACAACCTTGACGCAAAAAGACAAGAAGTTCGTCTGGGGAGAGAAACAAGAGGAAGCGTTCCAATTACTCAAGCATAAGTTGTGCAATGCGCCCATTCTAGCGTTACCCGAAGGAACGGATAACTTTGTAGTGTATTGCGATGCTTCACATCAAGGCTTAGGATGTGTCTTGATGCAGAACGAGAAGGTTATTGCCTATGCATCCAGACAGTTGAAGGTCCACGAGAAGAACTACACTACTCACGACTTGGAACTCGGAGCAGTGGTGTTTGCCCTTAAGATTTGGAGACATTATCTGTACGGCACCAAATGCACTATCTTTACAGATCACAAGAGTCTTCAGCATATTCTGGACCAAAAGATGTTAAACATGAGGCAGAGAAGATGGGTGGAGTTGCTCAGTGACTATGATTGTGAGATCAAATACCACCCAGGGAAGGCGAACGTAGTAGCTGATGCGCTAAGCAGAAAAGAAAGAGTGAAGCCTACAAGAGCACGAGCCATGGGAGTTTTGGTCCAGACCAGCTTGAAAAGCCAGATATTGGAAGCTCAAAGGGAAGCCCTAATGACTGACAATATAAAGAAAGAAACCCTTCATGGCGTAGAGAAGGAATTCGAGAAGAAAGGGGATGGAGTATGTTATTTCAAGGGAAGAATTTGGATTCCAAGTGTGGAGCAGCTGAGGAAAATGATCATGGACGAAGCTCATCAATCAAAGTACTCGATACATCCAGGATCCGATAAAATGTACAAAGGACTGAAGGAGCACTACTGGTGGCCCGGTATGAAAAGAGATATCGCCACTTACGTGAGTAAATGCTTGACTTGTGCGAAGGTTAAAGCAGAGCATCAGAAACCGTCAGGACTTCTTCAGCAACCAGAAATCCCAGAGTGGAAATGGGAGCAGATATCGATGGACTTCGTGACCAAGTTACCCAAGACCAAAAAGGGGCATGATACGATTTGGGTAATCGTTGATCGACTCACGAAATCAGCGCATTTCTTGCCAATAAAGGAGACTGATAGCATCGATAAGCTTGCACGATTGTATGTCGGTGAGGTTGTTATGCGACACGGAGTCCCGATATCGATCATCTCTGATAGGGATAGTAGATTCACCTCGCGATTTTGGAAATCGCTTCAAGCAGCTTTAGGCACTCGTGTAGATCTAAGCACGGCTTATCATCCTCAAACCGATGGACAAACTGAGAGAACCATTCAGACATTAGAGGATATGCTACGTGCTTGCGTGATTGAATTCGGAGGTAGTTGGGACGATCATCTACCTTTAGTCGAGTTCTCCTACAACAACAGCTATCATGCCAGCATTCAGTGTGCGCCATACGAGGCACTCTATGGACGCAAGTGTAGATCCCCACTTAATTGGTTGGAAGTGGGAGAGAATAAATTGTTTAGGTCGGATGTCGTGCAGGAGACCACCGACAAAATCAAAATGGTTCGAGAAAAGCTGAAAACGGCCAGAGATCGCCAGAAAAGTTATGCCGATAATCGGCGAAAGCCGTTGGAATTTCAAGTTGGTGACAAAGTGTTACTGAAGGTATCACCATGGAAAGGGCTAATAAGATTCGGAAAGAAAGGAAAGCTGAGCCCTCGTTTTGTTGGACCGTTTGAGGTCGTAGAAAGAATCGGACCCGTTGCCTATAGGTTGAACTTGCCTATAGAGCTGAGCTCTATTCATGACACGTTTCACGTGTCCAACCTGAAGAAATGTCTGTCAGAGGGGACAGTAATTCTGCCTTTGGATGAGATTCAAATTGATGAAAAACTGCGCGCCTCGGAAGAACCAATCGAGATTCTTGATCAAGAAACCAAACAACTCCGGCGCAGCAAAATACCAATCGTCAAGGTACGATGGAACTCTCGTCACGGACCTGAGTTCACTTGGGAACGGAAGGCTTACATGAAAGACAAATACCCGCACCTCTTCACGAAAGATCGCTTCGGTACCAGCAAGAATTAAATTTCGGGACGAAATTTCTTTCAACCGGGGGTAAATGTGACAACCGTCAGTTCCGACCTCCAGGTTAATTTACGCGTTCAGTCACTCTACAGCATTTCCATAGGTTAGAAATTAGTTAAATAAGTTTTAAGATGAAAATAGATTAGTTGGCGAGAAAAAGTTAGGTTAAAATCCTAAGAGTTCCGAGAACTGCCCGAAAAAGCCCGAACCGGCCCGAAATCACCCGATAATCCTAAAATGCCAGAATTAAGATCATTTTTGGAAAATTAAGTTATAATGTTTAAATTATATGTAAAGTAACTTAATTAACCTAAAACCACTTTCGAAAAGTTAGAAATTGCGAAAAACCGACAAAAACCCGGTACCCGCGTCAAAATAACAGTGTCAATTGTACACTGTTTTAAAAGAAAAAAAAATATAGGGAGAGTGGGTGGGACCCACTAGGGGCCGGCCACACCACTCCCCAAGGTGGCCCTTCCCCTCTTTCATATAAAAGCTATCATTTGTTCTTTTTTCCAACAAATCTCATAATCACTTTTCAAATCTTCTTTCTCTCTCTAATTCTCTCTACTCTCTCTCACTAAAAATCAGCCAAGAACTCCTCTTGACTCCAGATTTTTATAGGTTTTTAAAACCTATTTGAGATTTAGATTGGGTGTTCATCAAAGGTAAGCATAGTTAGATGATTTCTACTTCGATTTTAACTCATTTGTGAGTTTTCTCTTCTTCTTTTCAAGGGTTTTAACCCCTTTTTGATTCAAATAATGAAATATGTGTTTGGGAAAGAGATTGAACCTTAGAACATGTTGTATAACATTCTATGAAGGTGAAAATCAAGGATTTCCCCATAAGAACACAAGAAAGGCATCAAAAATCATTTAGATGATGTTTTTGACCTCCAAACTTGTGCTAAACTTCATCAATAGTTCATGCATGGGTTTGGATGGTATGAGAGCATATCTTAGTTTTATTACACTTGAATAATCTGAGTTATGGGTGAAATAGCAAGAAAAGCCCCGAAATGGTATGATTTTATGTGTCTTGGTGGTATATTAGATGTTAAAATGTTGGACAGATTCTGTCAAAGTAGTTGCATGCACTTTTACACGACCCAAAAAGGGCTTTCTTGAACTTATTTCTTCATGAAAATTTTATGGAATGATATTTAATGTGTTAGGGTTCAAACCCCACTGGAATGGTGCAAAAACACCAAGATTTGAACCCAAACCACCATAAAACATTTTTGTGTGCAACAATGTTTTGGTCAGAAACTTTGGTCAACTTCAAACAAGCATAACTCCTTGATTATTTATCAAAAATACGATTTTCTTGATTCTAAACTCAAGTACTTTGAGTTAGCTTTCTAAAAAGTCCAAGATCATGTCATTTAGAGGTGTTTTGGGACTTCAACCAATGAGTTTAAGTTGGTGGTGTAGGCTGTCCTCTTATGGCAGATTACACATGCACCACTTGAAAAGGTCATATCTCCCTCAAAAATCATCCTTATGACATGAAACTTGTTTCAAAAGTTTGGTTTATGTTTTAGCTAGAAAATCCCTTTGGAAATTCGTGATAAAGTGGTGTATAGAATTATTTATGAATAAAACAAGGACTAAAGGTACTCTGGAAATTCAGCCCTTACCACTGATTTTGTAAAAATGTTTAAAAATAGTAAAAATCCTCTAAAAATCATGAAACTTGGTGAAAATGTTCCTAACAACCCCTAATTCAAGGGGTAAAAATTTAAAGACTCAATATTTAGAGGACCTAAGTTCAAAATGACAATTTTTACAACTCAAAAATTTTGACAGATTCTGAAATTTTCTTAAAAGCTCAATTTTATAAAATTTGAACTTCTAAAATGTTTAGAAGACTTTCATTTGTGACAAAATGAATTTTTATTGGATTAGGCTATAAAATTTATATAATGGCATATTATGGATTTCGGTACGATTTTAGTTAAGGACCGTTGGACCTAGGACTTACGTTAAAAATTTCGTGTTTGATAGGACTACCCTAGTTTGGAGCCGGGATTTAGGTCACGCATCAACTCTTTCAAATTCGCACTAAGCACTCAAGGTGAGTATTCACAGCCCCATTTTTACCGTTTTATACGTTTTGGGGGGAAAAGCATGATATGATTAAATGTATTATGAAAATGTTATGAATTGAACTGCTTCGAAATGAGCAAAAATGGATTTAAATGAATTGAATTGAAATGAAACGTAGTGAGTTAAATTTGATATGTTTAAAGCTTGATATAGTGAGATAAAAGGAAAATATGAATAAGTCCCCGAAGACTACTATTAACTCATAACAATGGGCCTAAAATACACGTGGATAGCGCTATTTGGATTGACATACCCACCTAGAACTGACGAGTGATAGGTGCACTGTATTGAACAAAACGTTCTACGCAAGTGGGATTTACTTCCACCTCTGGAGTAGATAGGGGCAAAGCATGTCATGAATTGGAAAGGATTGTAGTAACTCACTAATTATCTTGCGATTTACAAATCATCCGGAAAATTTACTCACTGTTGGTAGTGAATGAACGGATTCACTCTAACTGTATACGATAACTTAAGCGAATGAACGGATTTGCTTTAGTTGAATTTTGAAAAGTGTAGTGAATAAAAGGTTCACTGAAATGTCGTTGCATTTAAAATATTTTTGTGCATATGAAAACCTGTGAACTCACCAACTCTTGTAGTTGACACTTGTTTATCATGCTTTTCAGGAAATCCGAAGGTTTGATAAGATCATTAAGGGAACTTTTGTATAACACCAGTCATGTTGATTCATATTTCGTTTAAATTTGTAAACCTGAATGATGGTTGGATTGTAATACTTGTAGTACTGTGTAAACTCTTTTAAACTTTTGATATGAATGATTGGTGTATTTTATTTCCTATCGCGATGAAATCTTAACTGTGGCACCTCGTGGTTCCGCTTTAGCGGGGTGTTACAGATTTGGTATCAGAGCCATAGGTTATAGAGAACATCGGTTTTTCATAAAAACCAAGTACTATAACCAACCTTTTCAAAAGAAATTCAAACCCTTAAGTAAAAAGATTTCTAGGCATAGGAAAAATTTAAAAAATTCGTATGATTAGGATAGGTACTGTTCTGGTATATCATAGAAATGCGGAGCCTGATCACCTACGCATCGCCATGATATAAGTAGAATAAGACTTGTGAACTAACCATGCTGTTAAAATTTAAAGGTCGAAACTTTCTGAGAAATTTCCTGCAAAACATTTTTATTTCTGTGAGTTCGCATTTATATGTACAAGTTTTGAAAATATTTCTAAATTGATAATTTAAAATTTTTCTATCGCAGTTACCATGTCTCAGGAGACCGACCCGTCTGAGCACCAGTCCTTGGGGTCCCACGGACCCTCTAGGAGTCGGAGTGTCGCCTCGCGTTCCCAGACCATCGACCGGGAACGTGACCCGTACAGCGACAGTGACGCTGACTCCCATCAGGTCCCCGTCCGGCCCGCCAGTCCGGCGCGACCTTACGGGCCTGAGACCCATTATGGCCTTAGGGGCAGGCGCACCGCTCGAAAGAGCGTGCCACTGCCTACCCGGATGACCTTCCGCATTCCCTCTGGGGATGGGGCGGGGCCATCACGGGTAAGGGGCCAGGGTGGGTCATCATCGTCGTCGTCGTCGTCCTCGTCCTCTACATCATCTGGATATCCGCCGCCCTACCGTCCGTCGTCGCCGATACCTAGAGTTGCCCGACCATCACCCGATGCCCGACCACCGCCTGTCGTCCAACCACCGCCGATAGCACCAGTTCCTAGGCACCCACCAGTGGCCCGTGCCCCTGTCCTATGCCTGAGAGGCATGACCCCGCTCGAGCGTCAGGAGGTCGAGCGCTTAGCCCGGGGTCAGGACATCCACGAGCACATGATCGATCATCATGACCACATGATCGATTCCCTGATAGGTGTAGCCGGAGCGGATAGCCAGCAGCTATCCAGAGTCGTGGCCCTCCTAGGTCACACTATGGACTCGCTCAGTCACCTATACACCTTGGTGTATGTGGTGATTGCTCTGGCTATCATCTTGTTCGTCTGGGCTATGTGGGGGGCTGGCTACTAGGAGATGGGATCTTGTACTGATTTATGTTTTGGGGCATGATGCCCAGTTATTGAACACTTATAACTTTTGGTATTTTGGATGACTGTAAAACTGTATGATCGTTTGGATATTATTTTTGGGAAACGATATGGATATTATGATGGTATGATTTGCTATGAGTTGCATGTTATATTTGCATCTTTACGTATGAATGGAATGTTTAAATTATTATGCATCTAATGACCTCGTTAGTTGGTATAATAAGTTTAATAGGTTGCGTAAACACTATGGCTTGAATGAGTAGATAGTTAGCAAATTGCAAGAACTTAGATTTGCTAGTTCATCACTAAATGCCTTTATTATGGTTATGTTTTAGAAACATGCCTCCAAGAAGGGAAGATCCGGAACTTGCAAGACTCGTTTCGGAGCAAGTCATAGCCTCTCTTCCTAATATAGTTAGCCAAGTGGCAGCTGGATTCAATACTAATCAAAACCAAAATCACGAGCATAGAGAAAGGGAATGTACGTACAAATCCTTCCGTAGCTGTAATCCTAAAGAATTCCATGGAACCGAAGGAGCGGTTGGCCTGTTAACTTGGATAGAGGGCATGGAATCTGTCCTCCATATCAGCAAGTGTACGGAGGGAAATAAGGTACAGTATGCTGCCTGCTTGTTACAAGGACGAGCTTTAACTTGGTGGAACACTCAAATTCAGACCCGTGGACGTGAGGCCACCAATCAAATATCTTGGGAGGATTTCAAGAAGATGCTTAAGGATGAGTTTTGCCCGCGAAGCGAGATACAGAAACTAGAAGCGGAGTTGTGGCACCATGAGATGAAAGGAAATGATGTCACCACTTACACTACCCGATTCCATGAATTGGCTAAGCTAGTACCGCACCTGGTAACACCTGAACAGAACCGTGTAGATCGATACGTCTGGGGATTATCACCAGTAATCCGGGGAAATGTAACCGCAGCAGACCCGAAAACTCTGCAAGAGGCAGTGAATCTGGCAAATCGACTCACCAACAATGCAGTTCGATCAGGAACCTTTCTGAGTGATGGGGCGAAAGGAAAGAGGAAGATAGAGGAGTCTACTAAACCACAATTCAGGGGAAAGATGGGCAAGGATAGGAGAGTAACCAGGAGCTACGGATTGCAGACTCAGATGGCAGAAAGAGAGAGAGGAACGAATCAGAAGTGTGGCAAGTGTGGGAACCTTCATGGTGGGAGGTGTATTGTCTGTTCTAGATGTGGCAGGGGAGGCCATACCGACAAGGGCTGTAAGAAGGGAACTTGTTTTGAGTGTGGGAGCTTAAATCATTACCGGAATGATTGTCCCAAGTTGAATCAGAGACCCTACGCGAATCGAGTGCAGCCGGCAAACCAAACAACCCAAGCAAACCAAGCGAACCAAGGAAACCGAGGAGGACTAGCTCGAGGGAGAGCATTTGTGATTGGGGCAGAGGAAGCAAAGCAAAACCCCGACGTGGTTACAGGTACGTTTCTTCTCAACAACTATCCTGCTACTGTGCTTTTTGATTCCGGAGCAGATAGGAGCTTTGTATCGTTAGAATTCAGACCTAAGATAAATAAAAAGTCACAGGATCTGAAAGAGGATCATATAATCGAATACTCCAACGGAGAATTAGTTAAGGCCGATAAGATAATCAGAAAATGCACACTAGGATTGTCTGGAAAGGATTTTAGCATAGACTTGATTCCGATTAAGATAGGGAGTTTTGACATAATTGTTGGTATGGACTGGATGTCCAAGCATCGAGCAACAATATGTTGTGCTGAGAAGATAGTCGTGATAGCATTACCTGATGGAAGATTTCTTGAAGTGTATGGAGACAAGCCAAAGAGAGACATTAAGATCGTGTCTTTTATGAAAATGCGAAACCATCTACGAAAGGAGTGTGTAGCATTTATGGCGCACGTGGTAGATAAGAGTGCAAAAGAAAAGCAAATCCAGGATATTCCAATCGTGCGAGATTTTCCTGAGGTTTTCCCAGAAGAGTTACCAGGACTACCCCCGCAGCGACAAGTAGAGTTCCACATCGATATAATCCCTGGAGCAGGCCCTGTAGCAAGATCGCCTTATCGTCTAGCACCATCCGAGATGCAGGAGCTGTCGAACCAACTTCAAGAACTGTTAGAAAAGGGATTCATCCGACCCAGCTCTTCGCCCTGGGGAGCCCCTGTGCTGTTCGTCAAGAAGAAGGATGGATCATTTCGCATGTGCATCGACTATAGGGAACTGAACAAGATCACCATCAAGAACCGATACCCTCTTCCACGCATCGATGACCTATTCGATCAACTGCAAGGAGCAACGTACTTCTCCAAGATCGATCTTCGATCGGGATACCATCAAATGCGAGTTCGTGAGGAAGACATTGCAAAGACAGCGTTCAGAACTCGATATGGTCACTATGAGTTCTTAGTCATGCCTTTTGGATTGACGAACGCTCCAGCAGTATTTATGGATCTAATGAACCGAGTGTGCCGACCTTACCTAGACAAGTTCGTAATTGTCTTCATAGACGATATCCTGATTTATTCGCAGAGCAAGGAGGATCATGAGCAACATCTGAGGCTAGTATTGGAATTGCTAAAGGCCGAAAAGCTTTACGCCAAATTTTCGAAGTGCGAATTTTGGATCCGAGAAGTTCACTTCTTAGGACATGTAGTGAACAAGGAAGGAATACACGTCGACCCAGCCAAGATCGAGGCCGTAAAGCAGTGGGAAGCCCCGAAGACCCCAACCGAAATTCGACAATTTCTCGGTTTGGCAGGTTATTACCGAAGATTCATCGCAAATTTTTCTAAGATTGCGCAGCCGTTGACAACCTTGACGCAAAAAGACAAGAAGTTCGTCTGGGGAGAGAAACAAGAGGAAGCGTTCCAATTACTCAAGCATAAGTTGTGCAATGCGCCCATTCTAGCGTTACCCGAAGGAACGGATAACTTTGTAGTGTATTGCGATGCTTCACATCAAGGCTTAGGATGTGTCTTGATGCAGAACGAGAAGGTTATTGCCTATGCATCCAGACAGTTGAAGGTCCACGAGAAGAACTACACTACTCACGACTTGGAACTCGGAGCAGTGGTGTTTGCCCTTAAGATTTGGAGACATTATCTGTACGGCACCAAATGCACTATCTTTACAGATCACAAGAGTCTTCAGCATATTCTGGACCAAAAGATGTTAAACATGAGGCAGAGAAGATGGGTGGAGTTGCTCAGTGACTATGATTGTGAGATCAAATACCACCCAGGGAAGGCGAACGTAGTAGCTGATGCGCTAAGCAGAAAAGAAAGAGTGAAGCCTACAAGAGCACGAGCCATGGGAGTTTTGGTCCAGACCAGCTTGAAAAGCCAGATATTGGAAGCTCAAAGGGAAGCCCTAATGACTGACAATATAAAGAAAGAAACCCTTCATGGCGTAGAGAAGGAATTCGAGAAGAAAGGGGATGGAGTATGTTATTTCAAGGGAAGAATTTGGATTCCAAGTGTGGAGCAGCTGAGGAAAATGATCATGGACGAAGCTCATCAATCAAAGTACTCGATACATCCAGGATCCGATAAAATGTACAAAGGACTGAAGGAGCACTACTGGTGGCCCGGTATGAAAAGAGATATCGCCACTTACGTGAGTAAATGCTTGACTTGTGCGAAGGTTAAAGCAGAGCATCAGAAACCGTCAGGACTTCTTCAGCAACCAGAAATCCCAGAGTGGAAATGGGAGCAGATATCGATGGACTTCGTGACCAAGTTACCCAAGACCAAAAAGGGGCATGATACGATTTGGGTAATCGTTGATCGACTCACGAAATCAGCGCATTTCTTGCCAATAAAGGAGACTGATAGCATCGATAAGCTTGCACGATTGTATGTCGGTGAGGTTGTTATGCGACACGGAGTCCCGATATCGATCATCTCTGATAGGGATAGTAGATTCACCTCGCGATTTTGGAAATCGCTTCAAGCAGCTTTAGGCACTCGTGTAGATCTAAGCACGGCTTATCATCCTCAAACCGATGGACAAACTGAGAGAACCATTCAGACATTAGAGGATATGCTACGTGCTTGCGTGATTGAATTCGGAGGTAGTTGGGACGATCATCTACCTTTAGTCGAGTTCTCCTACAACAACAGCTATCATGCCAGCATTCAGTGTGCGCCATACGAGGCACTCTATGGACGCAAGTGTAGATCCCCACTTAATTGGTTGGAAGTGGGAGAGAATAAATTGTTTAGGTCGGATGTCGTGCAGGAGACCACCGACAAAATCAAAATGGTTCGAGAAAAGCTGAAAACGGCCAGAGATCGCCAGAAAAGTTATGCCGATAATCGGCGAAAGCCGTTGGAATTTCAAGTTGGTGACAAAGTGTTACTGAAGGTATCACCATGGAAAGGGCTAATAAGATTCGGAAAGAAAGGAAAGCTGAGCCCTCGTTTTGTTGGACCGTTTGAGGTCGTAGAAAGAATCGGACCCGTTGCCTATAGGTTGAACTTGCCTATAGAGCTGAGCTCTATTCATGACACGTTTCACGTGTCCAACCTGAAGAAATGTCTGTCAGAGGGGACAGTAATTCTGCCTTTGGATGAGATTCAAATTGATGAAAAACTGCGCGCCTCGGAAGAACCAATCGAGATTCTTGATCAAGAAACCAAACAACTCCGGCGCAGCAAAATACCAATCGTCAAGGTACGATGGAACTCTCGTCACGGACCTGAGTTCACTTGGGAACGGAAGGCTTACATGAAAGACAAATACCCGCACCTCTTCACGAAAGATCGCTTCGGTACCAGCAAGAATTAAATTTCGGGACGAAATTTCTTTCAACCGGGGGTAAATGTGACAACCGTCAGTTCCGACCTCCAGGTTAATTTACGCGTTCAGTCACTCTACAGCATTTCCATAGGTTAGAAATTAGTTAAATAAGTTTTAAGATGAAAATAGATTAGTTGGCGAGAAAAAGTTAGGTTAAAATCCTAAGAGTTCCGAGAACTGCCCGAAAAAGCCCGAACCGGCCCGAAATCACCCGATAATCCTAAAATGCCAGAATTAAGATCATTTTTGGAAAATTAAGTTATAATGTTTAAATTATATGTAAAGTAACTTAATTAACCTAAAACCACTTTCGAAAAGTTAGAAATTGCGAAAAACCGACAAAAACCCGGTACCGCGTCAAAATAACAGTGTCAATTGTACACTGTTTTAAAAGAAAAAAAAAAATATAGGGAGAGTGGGTGGGACCCACTAGGGGCCGGCCACACCACTCCCCAAGGTGGCCCTTCCCCTCTTTCATATAAAAGCTATCATTTGTTCTTTTTTCCAACAAATCTCATAATCACTTTTCAAATCTTCTTTCTCTCTCTAATTCTCTCTACTCTCTCTCACTAAAAATCAGCCAAGAACTCCTCTTGACTCCAGATTTTTATAGGTTTTTAAAACCTATTTGAGATTTAGATTGGGTGTTCATCAAAGGTAAGCATAGTTAGATGATTTCTACTTCGATTTTAACTCATTTGTGAGTTTTCTCTTCTTCTTTTCAAGGGTTTTAACCCCTTTTTGATTCAAATAATGAAATATGTGTTTGGGAAAGAGATTGAACCTTAGAACATGTTGTATAACATTCTATGAAGGTGAAAATCAAGGATTTCCCCATAAGAACACAAGAAAGGCATCAAAAATCATTTAGATGATGTTTTTGACCTCCAAACTTGTGCTAAACTTCATCAATAGTTCATGCATGGGTTTGGATGGTATGAGAGCATATCTTAGTTTTATTACACTTGAATAATCTGAGTTATGGGTGAAATAGCAAGAAAAGCCCCGAAATGGTATGATTTTATGTGTCTTGGTGGTATATTAGATGTTAAAATGTTGGACAGATTCTGTCAAAGTAGTTGCATGCACTTTACACGACCCAAAAAGGGCTTTCTTGAACTTATTTCTTCATGAAAATTTTATGGAATGATATTTAATGTGTTAGGGTTCAAACCCCACTGGAATGGTGCAAAAACACCAAGATTTGAACCCAAACCACCATAAAACATTTTTGTGTGCAACAATGTTTTGGTCAGAAACTTTGGTCAACTTCAAACAAGCATAACTCCTTGATTATTTATCAAAAATACGATTTTCTTGATTCTAAACTCAAGTACTTTGAGTTAGCTTTCTAAAAAGTCCAAGATCATGTCATTTAGAGGTGTTTTGGGACTTCAACCAATGAGTTTAAGTTGGTGGTGTAGGCTGTCCTCTTATGGCAGATTACACATGCACCACTTGAAAAGGTCATATCTCCCTCAAAAATCATCCTTATGACATGAAACTTGTTTCAAAAGTTTGGTTTATGTTTTAGCTAGAAAATCCCTTTGGAAATTCGTGATAAAGTGGTGTATAGAATTATTTATGAATAAAACAAGGACTAAAGGTACTCTGGAAATTCAGCCCTTACCACTGATTTTGTAAAAATGTTTAAAAATAGTAAAAATCCTCTAAAAATCATGAAACTTGGTGAAAATGTTCCTAACAACCCCTAATTCAAGGGGTAAAAATTTAAAGACTCAATATTTAGAGGACCTAAGTTCAAAATGACAATTTTTACAACTCAAAAATTTTGACAGATTCTGAAATTTTCTTAAAAGCTCAATTTTATAAAATTTGAACTTCTAAAATGTTTAGAAGACTTTCATTTGTGACAAAATGAATTTTTATTGGATTAGGCTATAAAATTTATATAATGGCATATTATGGATTTCGGTACGATTTTAGTTAAGGACCGTTGGACCTAGGACTTACGTTAAAAATTTCGTGTTTGATAGGACTACCCTAGTTTGGAGCCGGGATTTAGGTCACGCATCAACTCTTTCAAATTCGCACTAAGCACTCAAGGTGAGTATTCACAGCCCCATTTTTACCGTTTTATACGTTTTGGGGTGAAAAGCATGATATGATTAAATGTATTATGAAAATGTTATGAATTGAACTGCTTCGAAATGAGCAAAAATGGATTTAAATGAATTGAATTGAAATGAAACGTAGTGAGTTAAATTTGATATGTTTAAAGCTTGATATAGTGAGATAAAAGGAAAATATGAATAAGTCCCCGAAGACTACTATTAACTCATAACAATGGGCCTAAAATACACGTGGATAGCGCTATTTGGATTGACATACCCACCTAGAACTGACGAGTGATAGGTGCACTGTATTGAACAAAACGTTCTACGCAAGTGGGATTTACTTCCACCTCTGGAGTAGATAGGGGCAAAGCATGTCATGAATTGGAAAGGATTGTAGTAACTCACTAATTATCTTGCGATTTACAAATCATCCGGAAAATTTACTCACTGTTGGTAGTGAATGAACGGATTCACTCTAACTGTATACGATAACTTAAGCGAATGAACGGATTTGCTTTAGTTGAATTTTGAAAAGTGTAGTGAATAAAAGGTTCACTGAAATGTCGTTGCATTTAAAATATTTTTGTGCATATGAAAACCTGTGAACTCACCAACTCTTGTAGTTGACACTTGTTTATCATGCTTTTCAGGAAATCCGAAGGTTTGATAAGATCATTAAGGGAACTTTTGTATAACACCAGTCATGTTGATTCATATTTCGTTTAAATTTGTAAACCTGAATGATGGTTGGATTGTAATACTTGTAGTACTGTGTAAACTCTTTTAAACTTTTGATATGAATGATTGGTGTATTTTATTTCCTATCGCGATGAAATCTTAACTGTGGCACCTCGTGGTTCCGCTTTAGCGGGGTGTTACAATGCTGGCGCCGGTTTTTGGGTAGGGAGAGAGAGAGAGAGAAGCTTTCTTGGGAATAAAGGAATTAACTTAATAATTATGAACCCTTAACCCTTTATTTATATGGACAAACCTGGCAGTGTTTGATTCCATATATAATTCTTGGTAATTATCTCTGAAATAACTTCCATAATTATCCCTTTTAATTAATCTAACTGATTAATTAATTATAAATAATTAAACTATTATTTATTTATTTCTTTTTCTCTCTAAATAATTAATTAACCAATTAATTATTTCCCATAATCCAAACATTCTCATTTTGGTGTGCAGCAGTGTGACCTACTAGTGTCTTATAACATTAGACACGATAACCCTGTTACTGTCTCGCACATAATCCTAACAGACTCCCACTTGTGCTAGACATGTAACTAAACTGTTATCATTCACCTAAGGAGGTCCCTAGCCAGACGCTTAGGTTAACCAGGTTATAAGATCTCTTATATCCAGAGATACAATTCACGCTTGAATTTGTACACAGGTTCATTCCTTTTGCACACGATATTTCTAAAGTGATTTAAGACATGGAGTGGAGGATTCATTTCTTAAAATCAAGTATTTCTTGACTCTGATTTCGATTGCCTGCAGTAACGGATATTACTAAATAACCCCTGTTATTCTATCCGAGCGTGGCCACGCGTTTTCTGCCAATCTTAATCGTCAAGGGGCCCGGAAATATCTCTCTTTTGAAAGAGGTGCAAATCCCTTCTTGACTACTTGCATTTGGATTCACGGCTTCCGCTGCATCTAGTCACGTCCCGTATGGCCACCCAGTTACGGTGCAGCGTTAGTACGTGCTAAGAGTACAGTGGTCCTCGTGTTCCCAAACCAAGTATCTCAGGTCTAAGGACAACCTATCAAGTCAGTGCCTATGACTAAGGCTCCATGAAGCAGACTTGATTACTGGTCACTTCCAATACCCAAACACTCTGATGAGTATCTACAAATACTTGGTCACATCACTTGTGCTTTTATTCTTTACTTTGAATAAATCATCAAGTATTTATAATAGCGTCAAACTCCCTATTGAAATTCCCATTTCAATAAGTGGCTACGGAAATTTAGATTTCATACAAGACTTTGTAGAATCATGGATACGTTAAATATGCAAAAATAGTTAATTTAGAACAATCATGAAATTAAAACCTCCATTTATTTCCAACACACTGTGAAATAAAAACTTTACATGATTACATTGTTTCTAAATTAGACTATAGTAATAATTAATAAACTAAGTACTAGCTACTGGCTTCCAGGTACTGCATCCCAATGGAATTCGCATGTGCCTCATGCTTTGCCCTTGCTAGTGGCTTTGTCAGCGGATCTGCGACATTGTCTTCTGTTGGAATCTTGCATATTCTTACATCTCCTCTTCCAATGATCTCTCGGATGAGGTGATACTTTCTGAGCACGTGTCTCGACTTGTGATGCTCTCTAGGTTCCTTTGCTTGCGCCACGGCTCCTGAGTTATCACAGAATATATCGATCGGTCTCGAGATACTGGCAACCACTCTGAGATCCGATAGAAAATTCCTTAGCCAGACAGCTTCCTTTGCCGCATCACATGCTGCAATGTACTCTGCTTCTGTAGTTGAGTCTGCAATCGTGTCCTGCTTCGAGCTCTTCCATGAGATCGCACCTCCGTTTAGGGTAAAGACATACCCTGACTGTGACCTGAAGTCATCTCTGTCGGTCTGGAAACTAGCGTCAGAGTACCCGGTGACACTAATTTCATCCTCAGTACCTCCAAAGACCAAGAACATTTCTTTCGTTCTTCTCAGATATTTAAGAATGTTCTTGACAGCCACCCAGTGGGGTTCACCCGGATTCTGTTGGTATCTGCTCGTAACACTTACTGAGTAAGCAACATCGGGCCTAGTACATAGCATGGCATACATAATCGATCCAATTGCTGAAGCATATGGGACCGATTTCATTTTGTCCTGATCTTCACTAGAAACAGGACACTGTGTTTTACTCAACACTATGCCATGTTGCATTGGAATGAATCCTTTCTTGGATTTATCCATCCTGAATCTCTTCAGTACTTTGTCAATGTATGTACTCTGACTAAGTCCGATAAGCCGCTTAGATCTGTTTCTGTAGATCTTTATACCTAGTATATAAGCGGCTTCTCCAAGGTCTTTCATCTGGAAACACTTACTTAACCATTCCTTAACACTCTGTAAAGTTGGTACATCGTTTCCTATGAGTAGTATGTCATCTACATACAAGACCAGGAAGGTTACTATGCTCCCACTGAACTTAGTGTAAACACATGGCTCGAATTCACTTTTAGCGAAGCCAAACTCTTTGATTCGCTCATCAAAGTGTAAGTTCCAGCTTCGAGATGCTTGCTTCAATCCATAAATAGATTTTAGCAGTTTACACACCTTATTAGGATTCTTAGGATCTTCAAACCCCTCTGGTTGTTCCATATAGACGTCTTCTGTTAACTTTCCATTTAGAAAGGCTGTCTTGACGTCCATTTGCCAAATCTCGTAATTAAAGTACGCTGAGATGGCCATAAGAATCCTAATTGACTTCAACATTGCCACTGGTGAAAAGGTTTCATCATAGTCAATGCCATGAGTTTGCGTGAATCCTTTTGCAACCAGTCTGACTTTGAAGGTGTGTACGTTCCCATCCATGTCGGTTTTCTTCTTGAAAACCCATTTGCGTCCAACAGCCTTACAGTGTTGTGGCAAATCAGTCAACTCCCAGACTTGGTTGTCGTACATGGATTGCATCTCGGCCTTCAAGGCTTCCTGCCATTGTTCAGACTCACTGCCTGACACAGCTTCTCCATAGGATGTTGGTTCATTTAAGTCTCCGCTATCTTGAGAGACTAGGAACCCAAGATACCTATCTGGTTCTTGTCTTACCCTGCTGGATCTGCGAAGGTCCTGTGTTTGCACTTCCTCAACCGGCTCTGATTGAGGTTCAACATTGTTATGTTGAATTTCTGGCTCAACAACTGGTGTAGTGCTTTCTTCGTCTACTATCTGTAGATCTACATCCTTTCTGGTGTTCTCTAAACTGAGAAACTTTTCTTCCAGAAATTTTCCATTTCGAGCAACAAACACTTTGTTCTCTTCAGGGTTGTAGAAATAATATCCCACGGTGGTCTTGGGATATCCAACGAAGAAACACTTGTCGGATTTGGGTTTGAGTTTTTCTGAGGTAGGTCGTTTGACGTAAACCTCACAACCCCAAATTTTCAGAAAAGATATGTTGGGTTTCTTACCCTTCCATAACTCGTATGGAGTCTTTTCTACCGACTTTGTTGGCGCTCTGTTCAGTATGTGTGCTGCTGTTTCGAGCGCGTGTCCCCAGAATGATATTGGCAGCGAAGAATGACACATCATTGTTCGTACCATGTCAAGCAAAGTACGATTTCTCCTTTCTGATACACCGTTCATCTGAGGTGTATACGGAGGTGTAAGTTGGGATACAATCCCACACTCCATCAGATGATTGTCAAACTCATCACTGAGATATTCGCCACCACGATCTGACCGTAAGAACTTGATCCTCTTGTCAAGTAGATTATGTACTTCATTCTGATATTCCTTGAATTTCTCAAAGGTTTCAGATTTATGTCTCATCAAGTAGACATAACCATACCTACTGAAGTCGTCAGTGAAGGTAATGAAGTACCGGTATCCTCCTCTTGCTACATGACTGAAAGGTCCACATACATCTGTGTGGATTATTTTAAGCAAGTCAGTAGCCCTTTCATTCTCACTGTTGAAAGGTTGCTTTGTCATTTTGCCAGATAAACAAGATTCGCAATTATCAAAAGGTTTATAGTCGAAATTGCCGAGAAAACCTCCTTTTAGGAGTAGTTCAACGCGTTTCTTGTTTATATGGCCCAAACGACAATACCAGAGGTAAGTCTGATCCTCAATATCCTTGGATCTCTTACTTATATGATAGATTTCACTATTGTTGTCTTTAAGATTTACAGTGTATAGACCATCTACGGGTGTAGCTTTAAAATAGAAAATATTATCTTTAAAGACTGAAATCATTTTATAAGAATATTTATAATAAAAGCCTTGGTCTACCAACAAATCAAAAGACAATACATTCTTAATCATATTTGGAATATAATAACAATTATCCAGTTCCAAAACTAGACCCGAGGGTAAACTAAGACTATAAGATCCCACGGCTTCAGCAATCAACGGAGTGCCTTCGCCAACTCGTAGGTTCGAACGGTCCTTCCTCAGAGTCTTTCTTCTAGTGAATCCCTGTAAATGATTACAAATGTGGTTACCACTGCCTGTATCAATTACCCATGATTCATAAGAAGTGATTAAGCAATCTATCATAAAGATACCTGGAGTATCGGGTAAACCGATATCCATCTGGTCGATGTTCATCGAGTGCTCGCAAATATCCTCGCTGCCGCACTCTGGGCAACTCAGATCTCCCAGCTCATCAATTATATCAGTGTCCATGAGATTTGCAGGTTCGGGTACTGGCTCTAGACTGGCCAGGATATCTTCATGAACTTTATCCACGTCGTTCTTTGGTTCCTTCATGTAGGCACTAGCTGTGTCCTGAACTTCCTTTGTGAGGGAGAACCACATGAGGTACACAAGCTCTTCCTGAGTCATCTTGTACCCCAGACGTGATAAACATTTAAAAAGCCTTCTCATTTCAATAAGATGGTTTTTAACTGACTGACCCTTTTGTAGCTTTAGGGAGAGAATCTCTTGCATGATCAAAAGCTTGCCCGTGTGCTTGTAGAAACCTAACTGGTTTTCTACGTTCCTTACGACCTCGTGACAAAATTTCACTCTTAAGTCTCCCGTGAACTCGGGTGACATAGAGAAAACTAGAATCGACATTACATCTGACTCATCTGCCATGAATCTGAAATATTCAGCAAATTCCTCTTCTGGGGCATTGCTTTTGGGTCGTGACATGGGCTTATTGATCACATAAAGCTTACCCTGGGCACTCAAAACATTCTGTAAGTGCAACTTCCAAACTGGAAAGTTCTGGCCCGTAAGCTTCCACTTGCCCGTCATAAGGCGAAGTGATTCCTCAGGTGAATAAAACGGAATGCTAATTGGAGACATCTACAGAAGAATATAAATTCCAATTTAGTTTATAATTATATAATTCTAATAAATTATTACCCTTAAAATAAATTTATTAGACTAGAATCCATAGTTCACATGTGTCGGGAAGCATGTGATCATGTCAAACCGACTCATGCGATCTATGGTAGGTAACACTATACCAATCGTATTCCTATCTGAAAATACGACTTCTAGATCGTCGGGACATCGGATATTAATAATCCGTGCATATTTAGTCCCTCTAGTGCATTTTGGCCTGGTACCACCCAGTGAATAGATAATTACCAAAATAGATTGCACCACCCGGGACCTGGACAAACTCTGGCCGGTACCACCCGGAGATAATTCGCAGAGTTTTATCACCTTCCAGTTTCGGTTTGAACACGGGCGTTCATAGTGTGTGCACTTACAACGCCCTATGTACCTTACACCGGAAGTGTCCCTAAAGTGGGTTGCACATACTAATCTATGATTTTAACAAGGGTCTAAATTGCCAGTTTCCTTTTTCAAAAACTTTGAAAAACTGGATCCAAACACTAACTGTATTTGTATCCTTTGAATTTTTAAACAATCCGTTCAAAAAGGGCAATTTATATTTAATAACAATTACGTAAATTAAACAACCACGCAATTTAAATATAAAAGGCACAGTCATAGCTTAAACCCTTAAACTAATGTTGTTTTGTGAGCCAACACAAAACAACGGTCTCAACCCTAAGTGACAAAAGTCTTCAACTTCTGGCACTCCCACTGGCTCCGAGATCCATGGTCGTCGTCCTCGTCTCCGTCTCGATGTAATTAAAATAATTATTACAAATGGGTTTAAATGGCACGCAGGCCTCCCAACTAGTCTAATAAAACATTAAAATTACAAAAGGGTTGTAAATGGCTCGCAAGCCTCCCAACTATTCTAAAACGGATAAATAAAATAAACACAACCACGGGTCTAAAAGGGTTCAGCTATGACTTATCATAGTTAAACAAATTAAAATACAACTGAATTTTAAACGGATAATTATAAAAACATAAATTAATTTAAAACAAATTAATTAAACTAATCCTGAATCGTTTTAAAACTTATCTGATAAAAACGATCCTTAATTCGAAAAAAAAATTATCCGGAAACGGATTTCAAACTGATACCCGTTAACGATAATAACGAAACTAAATACGTCATTGAATTACCACCGATCCGCCGAAACTCGGTCGTCGATCGGCGGTTTTCAACGCCGGCGACGATGATGACGTAATTGCCACCACCGCCGCTTGTCTCTCCCGCAATTACCGCCGGCAGCGGTGACTTCGACAGCCACCACCGCCGCAGCAACCACCACTGCCACCAGAATGTCCGGCGACGGCAGCAGCTAAGAAGCCACCACCGCCGCCCACCGCAATCACAACCCGTCGGCGACAGCAGCGGCTGGAAAGCCACCACCGTCGCCGCAATCCCGCGACGAGAGCGCCGCCACCACCGTAACTGGTGGTGCGACCGGTTCCGATTCGACAGGTAGGCGGCGATCGCCGCTGCCCCCAAATCCCTCCGATCGATCGCCACCGCCTAGGTGGTCGATCACGGCTACCTTTCGCCGATCGTCGGCTTGGGTTCGATCGATACCACCGCCACCACAATCGGTGGTGCGGTGGTGGTTTTTCGTTCGCGGTTTACTACGGCCGACGCCACAACCACCAAGCGGGTGGTGTGGCCGGCGACTACCATGACAGCCGGTACCGCAGCCACCAATCGGGTGGTGCGGCCGGTAGAGAATTGACGGCGATCGGCCTGGAGGTCCGGCCGGCTAACTGCCGCCGTTCCGCCGCCGATCGTCGTTTCGTTAGGTTTACAAAAATCAGATTTTTAAATACGAAAAACAATGATTTTTACAAAACCTAAATAATCAACAAACAGCTTAAACCTGATCTGTTAGGTTTAGGAAGTGGCTCTGATACCACTGTTGGGAATCGAGGGATACAAGAACATGCACAGCGGAATAAAACCCGATTCCCAATCGAGGATCCAATCCCAAACCATACAGATACAATAAAGAGTGTTTTGGTGAATTACCTTTGCGAATAATAACTCCGAAACGCAAGCAGGGGTTACACCGCTACTGGCACCGGCTGAGAGGGTTGCTAGACCACCGTGGATCACTCAAAAACGACTCCTGACTTCCGTCTAGATGCTGGCGCCGGTTTTTGGGTAGGGAGAGAGAGAGAGAGAGAGAGAAGCTTTCTTGGGAATAAAGGAATTAACTTAATAATTATGAACCCTTAACCCTTTATTTATATGGACAAACCTGGCAGTGTTTGATTCCATATATAATTCTTGGTAATTATCTCTGAAATAACTTCCATAATTATCCCTTTTAATTAATCTAACTGATTAATTAATTATAAATAATTAAACTAATTATTTATTTATTTCTTTTTCTCTCTAAATAATTAATTAACCAATTAATTATTTCCCATAATCCAAACATTCTCATTTTGGTGTGCAGCAGTGTGACCTACTAGTGTCTTATAACATTGGACACGATAACCCTGTTACTGTCTCGCACATAATCCTAACACAAGAGTGTTATGAAAATAAAAAGTTAAGGACTACAGGTGTAGATAATTTGTTTTAGGGACCAAATCCAAAATTTAAGCAAACCACATGGACCACCATTGTAATTCACTCTTAACATTATATATACAAATGTGATGAAATTATTTTTTTACCTCAAGAATGCTTGTACTCTCATCTTTTTCCCCATCATGACTTTGTCGAGCCTCATTACTACTCGAAAATGATGTCGTTCCTGTTGAATTCTTGGTGACTAGCATGTACTCATCAAAAAGTGCAAAGAGGGCCTCCTCGACCTTTTTAATTTGTGGTGAATCTTTACCATAAAGCTTTGTGTAGCAAAATTGAACTAAAGAAAGCTTATACCTTGGATCAAACACCACAACAATGGCTAAAAGAAGATTAAAACCAGCCCAATACTTATTGAACTTAATCCACATTTGATCAGCAATCTTCTTCATATACAACTCTTCAACCAATTTCAAGTGTATTCCAAAGATTTTAGGGAAGTACAAATTTGAAGTTGGATAAAGAGTTCCCGAAAAGTCAAGAGTGGCTTCATAAAAAACCTTCAAAAAACTGCATATCTTTTGAATTTTTTCCCACTCCTCAGCTGAAGGGCAACTTTGAATGTTAGAGTCACTCAAGCTAAGATGGCAAAACGCAAGCCGATAATAAAGTGCACTAGAAAGCATCCTATAAGTAGAATTCCACCTAGTAGGGACATCTTGCATCAAAGCTTTCTTGTTATCTAGAAGATTTTGTGAACAACATTGAGAAAATTTATCTTTCCTTCCATGAGAACCCTTAACATACTAGACACAATCTCTAACTTTTTCCATAGCAACATCAATTTGTTTCATCCCATCTTGAACAATTAGATTGAGAATATGAGCACAAAATCTAAGATGAAATAACTTACCATCATATACCAAAGCATTCATCAAACAAAATCGATTTTTAAGCAACCCAACACAAACATCATTATTAGAAGCATTATCTAAAGTTATAGAAAATAGCTAATACCCCAACTTTTGACCATATCACTAATTTTCTCAGCTAAAGCAACACCTGTATGCGGAGGAGGCATGTGAGAAAAGTTCAAAATTCTTTTTTGTAAGACCCAGTTGCAATCAACATAGTGGGCTGTCAAACTTAAATAGCCATCAGTAACAATTGAAGTCCAAGCATCAGAAGTTAAGCATATCCTACTAGGACATCTAGCTAACTCATCATGAAGTCTATTACGTTCACGTGCATGTAACTTTCTAATATTAGATTTGCCATGTTTTTAGTGATATGAGTAACTTTTGGTTCCAAGTATGACAAAACTTGTCTAATTCCTTCGTACTCAACAAAAGAGAATGGCAAATCATGCATAACAGTAGCCTCAATAAGCAATTCCCTAAGTTTATCTTGAGTAAATTTAGGATTTCTTGTGTTCAAAAGACCATTGCTTGAAGACATCATATACTGAGCGATATCTTTTGTTGTTGTCTTAACGCATGATTTTTGATGACGGAGTAAATTACCGGTACCATTCTAACTCTTTGCAAGGTATTTTGAACCACACTTTATGCACTCGCAATATAGGGGATCGTCATCTTTTTGGGACAGCAAACGAAAAGTCTTCCAAACTGGTGAAGTTAGTTTCCTTTTTTTCTTTTGTTTTGTTTCAACACCTTGGGATTGAGATCCAACTGGTGGTGCAATTTCTTGAATTGGATCATCACTATCATCTTCAAAATCCATAGTTGTGCTATGATTGTTGTCCATATCTTAACTACAAAAACAAAAAAGCTTAATAATGTTATATAAAACAATGTTATACAGTAGAAAACCAAGTTATACAAACCAGAAAACCAAGCAAGTTATAATGTTATATAACTAAAACAATAGATAGTACTAGTAAGTGCAAAAAGAAAGAACAAAACATTGCTCATATAGTTGGAATAAATTAAAAATGGAAGCAAATTTGAAGTAAGAATTTGTGAATCGAATGATAATAATGGAGGTAAAAATCGATAACAACAGAAGCAAGAAGTTAACGAACCCCAATCGATAACAACAGAATCGATAACAACAAAAGCAAGAAGTCGATCGAAATTACCTTTTCGTTCGAAGGTTTCCAGTTTCCGGCCTTGATTTGCTTGATTCTTCGACTGAGAGAGAGAGAGCAGTTAGGGTGAGATCTTGAGAGGGTTTTGGAAATGAGCAAATGACGGGTGTAAGGGTTACTATCATATACTTCAATTTTGGGGGTAATATAAAATTTTGATTTTTTAAAACTTACTAATACTAAACGGGTTGGCGGGTCATCCCGAGAAACCAGCTCCCAACCCGAACACGACCCGTTTAATTAAACGAGTTCGCGGGTCAACCTGTTTACAACCCGAACCCGTTAAGGGTAAACCCAAACCCGTTTATTTTCGTGTCGGGTTCGTGTCGTGTCGCGGGTTGTGTCGCGAATTGCCACCCCTATTCTTGAGTAGGAGAGAAAGGAAAGGAAAGATGCTATTTTACGAATATACCCTTGTTAATATTGCAGGCAGGAGAATGTAATTGATGGGTATATGTGTCAATTTATAAATCTTTTTAATTAACTTTTTATCCCCTCATTTCCTTTCCTTCATTTTCCTCCCACATTTGAAAGGAAAGTTTTGAAAGAAAAATCAACATTATTTTCCCTCCCATTCCTTTTCTTTCCCCCCTTAAAAAACTCGAAAACACAACATTTTTTTCCTTCCTTCCTACTTTCCTTCCCTTTCCCTCCATTTCCCCCCTAAAAAACTCGAGAACACAACGTGAGAGAGAGAGAGAGAGAGAGAGAGTGAATGGGTAGGAGGTTAAAGCGGGGGTGGCCCTATAGGCATACACACCAATTTACCTTTGGTTGGGGTTCTTTTGGGCTTGGGTTAAAAATCTGATTTTGTTTTGAGTTTTTTTATTTGTTTTGTTTATTTAGTTTTATAATTACAAAATAATTATATAAATATAATTATACAAATACATATAATTATAATATATAATTATATAAATATAATAAAAACAATATATATAATTATATAAATACCAACCATTTCCATTTACCAACATACTATAAATATAAGTTCAAATAAAAATACATATAAAATCAAATAAAAATGCATATATATATATATATATATGTATATATAAAAGATTTAAAATTTTGGATTACAAATTACAATAATCATCATTTATATATATTAAAACAAAAACCAAAGGCAATGACGTGGCAGCCTCTCAAAACAAGAAACAGACTGTTCTTTTTTCTCCTTGATCATCTATTTACCCTTCTTTTCCATGATTTTCCACCTAATTTCTCATTCATTATAATTAATCTTCACATTTAACATCAGTCCCTTTGTCTTCCCCAACGATGGCTCCTCTTCATCTTTCTATATCTTGCTTAGGGTTTTGTTTGCTTCTTACTACACCATATAAATCGCTTCTGCAATAGGACACCAACAGACAAATTCAGATTCGCTATACCATTGGTTTAATGAGAAGCTTGGCCATAATCTACCAATCCTTTAGACCCATTTTTTATGTTGTTTCTTGCGTATTTTCGCACAATCTAATGGAGAATCCGTCGGTAAACTACTGTTCGATTTTGGGCCCTTGTTAAGTTACCGATGGAAGTCGGGCCATCCGTATATTTGTCCGTGAAAGTAATCTTTTTTAGTGTGCAAATCTTTTTTTAATGAGGAATCGGCTAAGGCTCTATTACTTATGTTAGGTAAATATATTAGTCTACTCTTTTTCCAATTTGTATATTTTAGATTCTCATGGGAATCCACTTCTATAGCTTTTGTGAGGAAAGTATAGGTACGGTTTGTCGGTGGTATGGTAATTAGTTTATATATTTCTATACTTTATAATCCAACTTATAGTATTTCTCTTCATATATTTTCTTCCACATCGTGTACAAGAAATTTTTTATTCAACAACTTCGTTTGAGAAATAGAATATGTTGCTGATAAAAATAGGTGATTGACAACAGAGTAAGCATTAAAGGAAAATGTTCCAATTCAACCATTGATGATGCAAAAGATTTGGATAAGTTGTTTTGGTTTATCTTAGTTGTTCTTTTATGTAATAGAGTGACTATATTTTGGTTATTGGTTTTGTGGTGTGAAGGTTGTTTCAACCACGTCTATTTAGATGTTTGCAATAATGCACTTCGCGTTAATATCTACGGCATGCACCTTTTTGGTGTATATAAGGTTGCTCATTTTATTCATTTAATCTTGCTAATTAAGTTACAATAATTTTCGTAAATCATTTTAATAAGATTTACTAATTGTTGTATATAACATTCAAAAATTAATTTATGTACAATGTGTGTATATATATATATCTCAACACTCAAAATACTTAAGCTACCGCGTTCATACATGATTATAGGTAATTTTTTATATTTATAAAAATAACAACTCTTACCTTTGACATCTTCAATAAATAACAACTCTTACCTTATTTTTAGGTAAGTCAAGCCTAATGGGTGCTTGAAAGTTGAAACTTGAAAATTCAAACCATATAAGATTTGTGACAAACATTCATCAATAAAGGTAGCGGTGAATTCGTATTAATTTGTATGATATGTTTTTTTTACTTTCCATCTCAAAAGCAATTTCGTATTATTTTTAAATAATGTAGTAATAACATGGAAGATGTTATGAATTAAAATTATTAAAAAAATTAACCATATTTAGAAAAATACCATGATTGTAGGCGCTTTCCATGTATAATAGAAAATATTGGAATTCCTAGGATTTCTGAATCTAAAATTAATTTTAAAAATGTCATCAAAACATACATCTCTAGCCGTTGATTAAATCAATGAGTGGGTCTAGAACTCTATATTGCATTTCATGATATCTCATAAGAATAATATGGTAAAAGCCATAGGATGTGGATCACAAGAAAGAAGTTACGTCAAAAAAAGTTAACAGAAAAAATAATTAATGACAACCAAAGAGAACAATGAATATATCACGCATTATCAATTGACCACCTAGGGTCTCAGGAAGTTGCACCGATTACAAAAAAGAGCAAGTAAATTTTTAAAACAATTCAATCGACCACCAACGGTATCAGGAAGACCGAAACAGGGAGACCATAATGCCTTATCAACTCTGGCAAATCCGATCGGCCTACATAGTCAAATGATTTTAAACATGGAGTATTGAGCTCACAAAGATTTAAACAACAATGACATGTAATGGTCAAATCCGTAAGTCTCATAGCCTCCACCGTCAGAATTTTACTATGACGACAATCACCGAGCACCAACCTTCCCAACCTGGGAAACCCTAAAAAGGGTTCAAGATTCTCTATAATCGCTCCTTTGAGGTGCAACACAGTTAGATTCTCGAACATTCCTGATAGAGACGGACAACTAACGTAACTTTCACTTTTTAGTATAAGGATTTTCAATGAATCCGATGACGTATGCTGACAAGCAGGCCAAGAACCGTATTTGGATTTTTGAATGAAGAGTTCCAAAATGGTTGACGCCATGAAAAAAAGCATAATTTAGAACATCTTTAAAACCTTGGCACTCGATACGCCATCACGGGTGAAGGTTAATGTGTTTAACTTGGCCGATTGATCATAAAAACGTAAAACTTTGTCAACAAACTTATCAAAATCACGAAGTTTATGAAAAGCAACGGAGTTGAGGCGAAGAAACAACGTGGACGTCCAGAGGGATATCCCTGGTTTAGAGAGCACCAATGTTTGAACCGCTTCTTTGGCATCGAGAAAAGTGAGGATGTGAATCTGTAAAGATTCCGGAAAGTCATCAAGCTGGTGTTCATCCATTCTTCTTGACCTCTTATTTTCCATACAATTCGTTGTAGACGATGTGTTGAATATAGGAGGAGGAGGAGGAGGAGGAGAAATTTAAGGAATGATTGACTCTTGAAATATGGAAAGTTTTAATTTTCAAATCAAAATGTAACTGAAAAAATAAATGCATTTTTAAATTAACCAACCCATGATCCCACTCATTCCAAGGATACTAAATTTACTTTGTAGTTTCTCTTTACCCCCTTGTTTATATATATAAAAGGAGAAACCTCAAGGCATGACGTGACATCTTCTAAAGGCCCAACCAGTGTTATCGATATCGATAAATATCGATAACGATATCGGTACCGACATAGCTTCGGTATTAGCTGAATATCGATAAATATCGCATTTGAGTTTTTTTTTGTATTTTTTTTTGTATTTTTTATTTATTTTAAAGATTAGTAAAATTTAGGGTTTTACCCTTTTTACTTTTAAACGGTAAAAAGAATACACAGCCCCATACGTCGATTCAAATCCTTTGACCTCCTCTCCCTCCTCTCTGGTCGCGCGACTTTCTCCCTCCGGCACCGGCAACAGTGGTCTTCTCCGGCGACACTGGTCTTCTCCGGCGACGGCGACCTTGCTCGGCTCCGGCGACATTGCTCCATATATCTATAGGTGAGTTCGATTTCGATTTCTGATCTTCTGACCTTGCTGTTCTTCTCAATTCTGATATGAACTCTGATTCTATGAAATTCTTAAGTTCTTTTTAAGTTCTTAAGTTCTTCTTAATCTTTTTTGTTTATATGACTTTTGATTTCTGAATTCTTTTTTTGTTTATGACTTTTGATTTCTGACTTCTGTTCTGTTCTTTTTTTGTTTATATGACTTTTCGATTTTTAAGTTCTTTTTTATAAAGATTTTAAATTTCTATGAGATGTTTGATTTTAAATTATATTTTCTGATTTTGTCTATTTAAAAGATGGCTAAAGATAAGGATGATCCGGGGTGGCAATACGGGACTCATGTTGAAGGAACCAAGAATAGCGTCAAATGCCACTTTTGTGGTATAATTTGTTCGGCCGGAATTACTAGACTTAAACATCACTTTGTGGGGGATGACCGTAATATAAAGAAATGTAAAAAGGTCCCGGATGATGTATCTCAAATGTTCAAAGAACTTTTTGAGAAAAAGAAGGAAAAGAAAGAAGCGGAGAATACGATACCCCACTTCGATGAGGTTGTCGAGTTAGAAGATGAGGACGAGGATGATGATGAAGATGAAGATGAACTTAGGAGGCAAATTCAAGCTAAAGGAAAGAAGCAAGCAACGGCGAATACATCTACAAAGAAAGGGCGCATCAATTTGTACTACGTGCCATCTGGTCAAGGGGAAAGAAAGGGGGGAACGTTGTAGGAAGCTCCCAACACAAAGAAGTACAAAAAAAGCTAAGACTTAATGCGATACAAAAGTTTTGTCGTTGGATGTACGATGCGGGTATTCCATTCAACGCGGTGAAGTATGATAGTTTAAAGCCCGCATTTCAAGCAATTGCCGAATATGGCGTAGATTTGAAGCCACCTAGCTATCATGAAGCACGAGTTCCTATGTTGAAGCTTGAGAAGGAACATACAAAGAAGCTTTTGAAGGAAAATGAGCTTGAGAAGAAGACGTTTGGATGTTCATTGATGGCGGATGGATGGAGGGATCGGAAAGGAAAAGCACTTATTAACTTCTTAGTGAATACTCCTTGAGGGAGTATGTTTATAGAGTCCGTCGATGCTTCAAGCTATTCTCATACGGGTGACAACTTGTTCAAGTTATTTGACCAATTCATTCAAAAAGTCGGCCCGGATGATGTTGTTCAAATTGTTACCGATAGTGCGAGTAACAACGTTTTAGCCGGTAAGTTTATAAATAACAACAAACTTTTTTGTTATTGTTTATTACTTCAAGATAATGGCTAACGATCATTATTAATTGATAATATCATAATATAGGTAAACTCGTGGAAGAAAAGTATCCACACATTTATTGGACCCCGTGTGCGGCCCATTACATTGACTTGATGTTGGAAGACATCTTCAAGTTGCCGCATCTCAAGAAGGCGCTTGAAAGGGCAATTTCGTTAAACACATATATTTACAACCGAACGTTGTTGTTAAATATGATGCGAGATTTCACCGGGCAAAGGGACATGGTTAGGCCTGCGAAGACCCGGTTTGCCACGGCTTTTATCACGTTAAAATGCTTTCGGACTCACAAAAAGAGTTTGCGAAAAATGTTCACTTCCGAAAAGTGGACAAAAAGCAAATTTGCAAAGGAGGCGGGAGGAAGGCAAACGGCTAACACTATATTGTTGCCAAGCTTTTGGCACAATGTAGATATTGCGGTGAAAGTGGGTTTGCCATTATTAGGAGTGCTTCGTTTGGTCGACGGGGAAAGAAAGCCTCCTATGGGATACATTTATGAAGCGATGGATCGGGCAAAGGAGTGTATTGCCAAGTCTTTTAATAACAAGGTCGATAAATATGAAGAACTTTTTGCCATCATTGACAAGAGATGGGATTTGCAATTACATCGACCTTTGCACGCGGCCGGATATTATTTGAATTCGATGTTGTTTTATAACGACCCAAAAATCGCTTTTGATCATGAGGTGACTAAAGGGTTGTTTGCTTGCATTCACAAGTTGGCGTTGAATGAGGTCGAGGAGGAGGCAATCCATTCCGAGCTTCCTATATATAGAGCCGCACAAGGGATTTTTAAGAATCCCATTGCAATAAAAATGAGATCAAAACTTGCACCGGCGGAGTGGTGGGCGCAATATGGAGCCGAAACACCTACACTACAAAAGTTTGCGGTCAAGGTGCTAAGTCTTACGTGTAGCTCATCGGGTTGTGAGCGTAATTGGAGTGTATTTGAACACGTAAGTAATATTTTATTTGTAACATATTATTATTTATAATTATATAATATATGCTAATAGTTGTATTTTATTTATGTAGCTTCATTCCAAGAAAAGAAGTCGATTGGATCAACAAAAGTTAAACGATTTGGTATACATTAAGTATAACCGTGCTTTAAGGAGGAGACATGACGCTCGTGACACAATTAACCCAATCATCTTGGACGATACAAATGTTCAAGATCCACATGAGTGGTTGATGGGAGTTTTGGAGGATGAAGAAGATGACATGGTGCACGAAGGTGAAGATTTGACGTGGACCACCGTTGCGGATGCTATGGGGGTGGATGAACCACTTCATGCGACAAGAAAGAGTAGATGAGGTGCCGGGACATCATCGGCAGCACCGGTTAGAAGGGGTGCCGAGACTTCCACATCTAGAAAGAGAGGTCGTCATCTAGTAGATGAAGAGGATTTTGACTTTGGTGAAGAAAGTGAAGAAGAACACGATGCTTCGGTGTATAAAGAGTATGTGTCGGGATCGGATGAAGATGAGCCGGAATATGAAGATTTAGATGATTAGCTTAAGACTTAAAAGGGCAATTTGGTATTTTTGTTATCTAATATATATAATAGATTAAGACTTAAGACCCTTATTATTATGATTTTTGAGGCTTTCAAGGTAATATATTAATATATAAATATATATTTTATATTTTAGAAAATATCGTTATTTTATAAATAACTGTCGATATTTATCGGTATTCGTTATGTAACATATCTGTAAGCCATCGTTAATTTGGGTATTCGTTACTGACAACTATGGGCCCAACATGTTTGGTTGACAAACACTGCAATGGAATCTATTAAAGGAATTAAAATCTATTTGTTTAGTTCACATACTGTTGTTTTTGGAATTAGAATAAAATATTAGTTAATGACCAAAATACCTTTTTTAAAACTTTGAAATTGAAATATGACTATTGTGTTGGAAAATGGTGGTGGTCAGCGGTGGTTCGGATCGGTGGTGGTCGGTGGTGCTTTAGAACGACGATGATAGGCAGTGGTTCAGAACGGCGATTGTCGATAGTGGTTGAAATTGATATGGTCGACGATGATTGGTGGTTGAGAATAGTGGTGGTCGCTAGTGGTTCAGACGATGGTGGTTGACGATGGTGTAGGTTGCCTATGGCTTAGATCAATGGTGGTCAGTAGTGGTTCAGAATGGTGGTAGACGATGGTTCAGGTCGATGGTGGTTGCAATGGTTATGAACGGCGACGGTCGCCGATGGTTGATGGTGGCGGTCGCCGGTGGTTCATAATGGTGGTGGTCGCCAATTGTCTAGGTCGTTGGTGGTTCAAATCGGTGATGGTCGGTAGCGGTTCATAACGGTGGTCGTCGGTGTTTGGGGTCGATGGTGGTCGCTCGTGGTTGAGAACGGCGGTGGTCGTCGATGGTTCAAGTTGGTGGCGGTCTGTGATGGTTGAGAACAATGGTGGTCAGCAGTGATTCAGGTCGTTAGTGGTAAAAAATGGTTGGGAATGCGGGTGGTTCCTGTCAGTGGTGGTCGGCGACAATTCAGGTCAGTGTTAGTCACGATTGTCGGCGGTCGTTTAGGTCGGTGTTGTTCGGTGGTGGTCAACACAATGGTGGTCGCCGGTGGTTGAGAATGATGGTGGTCACCGATGGTTGAGGACGGTAATGGTCATCGATGTCGGTAAATCTGATTAGGAAGATAGGGATAGTTTTTTCTTTTAGGGTAAATAGGATGGAATAGAATTGAATTCATTCTCAATTATGATGGAATGACCAAATCCATGAATGGTGAAATTTATGGAATTCAATTCCATTCAAGAGGTAAACCAAACGTTTGAATGGAATTTGGTCAATGGAATTGGTCATTCCAATCCTTCAGATTCCGTTAGAATCCTGCAAACCAAATGTCCCTTTTAGTTTTTGCACTTTTAAGCACTATAACGTATTGGGTACCATTTTGAGGTGTCCTAGTTAAGGAACTCGGAACCCTGATATATTTTATTGAAACGTGAAGATAATAGGTTCACTGACATATGTTATTCTTTCTTTAAGCCGACTCACTATGGAACAAAATTAATATACGATGATTGAAAGTGTTAACAACCTAACCAGTCGTTAGTATAATTGTCCCCATTATTAGGAAGTTTCATGATCGTAATGGACATATTTAAACATTGGGAGACTAAAATTTGAAGTTTGTTTAAGTCTAGTTGTGCTCAATCGCTCTATGGGTTAATGTAAAGGTCTTAAGTTTTAAATATCATAATTGAGGATTATCAACTTACATATCAAATATACGATAATCGACTTGCTGAATGGCTCTATGGGTTGTTGTAATAGACTTGCTGCAACAACTGTCATGACTCAAGGCTCGTGTCTAATGTCATGCTAAGCTTGATATGATGTGCATTTTCTTAGGTGATGTTTGATTTTGATATTTTTATAATGTTTTACTTTTTAGTTTTGATATAAAACATGATTTAAATTGTTTTATATCATTGACTCATTATTTAATATTATAAAACATATGTGCATCTAGGAATGAGCGTAGTAACCCAAAATCCTAAACCGAACCAGTACTAACGGTCCAGTATTTGGTCCTTAATTTACCCAAATTCAGGATTGGTACTATCAGTTCCGATACCAGGTATTTCTCAAAGAATACCACACCGAACCAAAGGTAACCCAATAGCCCCTGTTTAAAAATTTTAAATGTTCATTCCATTTCCCAAACCAAATATCTCTTCCAAATTTGAACCAAATATTCACCTAAAACTAATCAAAAAATCGGTTCCCTTCTCATACCAAAAAAAAAAAAAAAAAACAGTTTCCTTCCCATACATAAGAAAATTGGTTTCGGTACCATCGGTTGTTTGGTGAACTTTAGATTAAGAAATATTAAACATTGCTTAGTTTGATGAACTTTAGATTTTTGATCAACTTTATGTTTTTGTCCCACCGATGCCGAACCATAAGCGAACCGGGACCGAATTTGTGTATTCGGTTCTTAAAATTTCTCCCCAAAAATTTCAGTCGGTGCTGGACCGAACCTACCCCTATGTGCATATATATAATCATACATATGATATACAAATTCCCCACCATAATTCATGCATTGAAAATGTCATGAACTTATCGTGACACCTCAGGCTTAAGGGCTTGACCTCGGCACTAGATCACGACTCAAATTGTTTAGAAACTTGATAAAAAGGATAAAGGACCTCAAACGACACATTCAAAAGCAAAAGGTCCACTTTGTAAATTTCCTGTGCGCCTACATACTTCTGCCCCAGGCAGTCCAACGAAGATTCAAAGTTGTCACAGACAAACGTGAAACCTTCCCGCAAAACACATACACACACACACACTCAAATTCAGTGACAAAATCGTTGCAATTAGGGTTCATATGAAATAGGGGTTTTGGCGTTTCCCGATAAATCATGGTCGGAATGATGGCAGCGATTTCCAGGGAGAAGTTCGCCGGCCTAATCGACTCCGCCAAGTTCACCACCGATGTTCCTTCGAAGCTCGACAACTTAACTAAACTAAAAGAGGAATTTTCTCGACCACAAAACCCTAACTTGGTCACTGAATTCCTTCCTCAATTTCTTGATCTTCACACCGACCGTTGCAGTCCAGTTCGCAGATTCGTTGCAGAGTGCGCATCGTAAACCTTTGATTAGTTCGTTTTTATCTGTAATTTTGTCTCTAAAGTTGGCAACTTAATGGTGAATTTTTGAATAGGGTTAGGGTTCTGTGCAAAATGCTTAAAGCCTCCCCATTTGTGGCTTGCCTATTAATAATAGAAATTCTCTTGGCTTATTTTGGATTAACCTGGTTGAAACATTGGAATCAGATTTGGCTATGAATTTTAATTCTTTACATTTGCTCTGTCTTTTAATTTATTTAGATTTTGGACTTCATATTTTCTATCTTATGATTGTGTTGGATCAATTTTGTTGAGAGAAGATTATGAATCTACATTGGATGTTTTATGGTATTTAATGGAGTTTGCTAACTGTTAGTGTTATGTTTATAGTTTATACAGAAAAGTGTTTATGATCATTCCTTGGTAGTTTGCATACATCTCCCAAACATACACTTGGAGTGCTTGAACGTTTTTGCCTCAATGTCTACAACTTACAATGGTTTTGTTGAAGAAATAGGCATAGTGCAAAGGTTGAACATGTTCAAGTAATCAATCCAAGTGCAGCACTATTTGGGATTTTGCACCACAAAGGTTTTTTCTGCAAAATCTGAAAGTATCGTTACAAAAGTTGATTATTCCTTATGTTTAAGGTCATTTTAATAAGGTGCGGTCTTCAAGCTGATTAAAGTGACAATCGAGGATTGGTAACTGTGAGGACTAAATAAACTCTGGCTTAGCAAGAAGACGCAAGAAAAGCACTTCGAATTGTTTTAAAGCCGCAGGTCCTATTTATTTGTATGATCAAGTCTTAAATCACCCTAAAAGTGATTATTAGATAAATTAACATTAGATATATGAAGATCTAAGCTGCCCACTCTTTGCAGCTAGAAGCTTGAAATCTTGCCATGCACCTTGAACCTTGATATAAGAATGCTCAACATTGACAAACATCACAAGTTATCTTGAATATAAGTACGTTAACATTATCAATACATTTGGATGCTTATACTGTACCTCTCTGAGTTACTTGTGATGTTTTTTCATGCAAGTAACAGAGTTCAGATACAATACTGGTTCATGAGGTTTGCCAACACCTTTCTCCTTTATCTTTGCTTGGAATAGGCTACGTAAGTATATATAGGTGCAGTTGTTTTGTATGATAGGAGAACCTTGTGATTTGTAGTATCCCTATATATAAACAGAAAATTATTAATCTTGCTGATTGATTGATTCTCGTTTGTAGGATCGCTGGTGATATTGGGTTGAATTATACGGATTTATTACCTGATGTTGTACCTTTATTGATTACTCTGTTAAGAGATAGTACACCAGCAGTTGCTAGACAAGCAATCACCTGTGGTATCAGTTTATTCCGACGTGTTCTTACGAAAATCGCACTTCAGGTAAATTCATATGTTAATTGTTTGACATGGAACAAGCTCTCACTTTAAAGAAACATGTAAAGTTTATGAAGATCTTATAGCTGTTGATCATTTTTATGAGTTCACATTTTTATCATCCGTAGTTTATTGGAGTTTCAGTATGCTTTGCTAAACATGCAAACATCCATTTGCTTTTCATTGATGTGTCATACTATCATGTGTTTTGAATGTTGATATTATCGGTCACTGGATGCTACCTTAGATTTTCATTTGTATTATTTCATTGTCTCTTTCTGTTATATGCTGTTGATCTGACCAATTAAATTTCACGCAGTCTTTGATTTTTTTTCCACAATGACCATTATGTTGAGTATGCTGTCAAAATCTATAGCGTAATAGATACTGATAGCTATAGCTCTCAGGGTTTGTATTCTAGCCAGTTGGATGATTCTCTCGAGTCATCATGGGTATGGGTGTTGAAGTTTAAAGAAGAAATATATTCAATGGCCTATCAAGTAAGCTCTATTCTCAAAGATTTGGCACAACTTTTTTGCATTACACATGCAATCTAATTCTATGTAACAAATGTTCTGCAAGCCGCAAAGCGATGGGAGAAAGTTACTTGCGCTGAAGTTTGTTGAAGCAGTAACTCTTTTATATACAGCTGATCCTAGTGCCTCTTCTGAACCACCGGAAGATCTAACTTCTGGAGGTATTTCTCCTCTTAATGAATGTATATGTCTCAGCCTATAGGTTTTTGTCACATTGTGTCTTTTGCAAGGTTCTTGATTCTTTCTGTATGATCACTTGTGTTTCAGAAATGCCAGATGAATTTAACATAGCATGGCTTCGTGGAGGCCATCCCATACTTAATGTTGGCAATTTATCAGTTGAAGCCAGTCGGAACCTGGGTTTGTTACTTGATCAGCTAAGATATCCAGCTGTGAAATCACTCAGCAATATGGTGGTCATTGTGCTAATCAAGAGGTATTTGATCTTCATCATACATGCATATGCTATGGTGCTTTCTCTATGAAAGTTGACTTGCAGAAATAAAGATACATATAACTAGGATGTCCAAAATTCTATAGGGTTGAGCAGCATTCAACAGGTAGTCATGGCCAATGTTGCTCTAATATTTGGTTTCTTTGCATTTCTAACTATTTATATAAGAAAGAAGGATACAATGATAGGGTGAACACCACCCAAAACATATGTCTACTTACTAAATTGTTTAGCCTTTAACTTCTGTTCAATACTTTCTTTAACGTAGTTACTTTTAGCAATATTGTTTCTTCTGATAGCACTAAGATCTACATATACATTCTAGAAAAGAGGCAACTATATCATAATCATTGGTGAATAAAGTATGGCTGCGCTATTTTGTCAAATCCTACTCCTCCAGTCCCAATTAGCCCATGTTACTTCTGGTATGTGCAAGCACGTCCAAGCTAGTATGTAATAAAAAACGGCTTACTTAGAATCTGCTGCCGGACTATTGGAGGTTTTGGGGAATTAATTGCTTATTTGTGTTAAAGCCATAACTCTGTAATATGCAATTGAAGTTTGTTTGTGGGTGGGAAGGAAGCACCATTACAATCCTTACCAAATAACCTCAAGACTGTGCAATCTTTGTTAGAGATGATTGTGTGTGCGCGTGTAGGTGTGTTCACTCCATGCGAAAGAGTGAGGGAGAGGCTTATGGTATTATGGGTTACTTCATCCAGGAAAAATGTCTTGCTTTTACATGGTTTTACTTTTACTCTTTTTCAGTATATCCCGCACCACTTTTAACCTTCCCTTTTTATTAAGAAAAAAGATTTTGGAGAGTCGAATGCTGAGGACTTTCCAAATGCAGAAGTGGAACAATCCAGAAATGAACAAGCCTATCTTTGTTCCAAATGCTTATTCTAATATTATTCTTTGGATTCCTACTATTTATCGTTGCTAATGTTTCTTTTTGAGTCCCATAATTTTGGACAGCTTCACTAATTGCTTTGTGATGGTGTACAGTCTTTCAGCAATTGCAAAGAAACGACCTGCATTTTATGGCCGCATTCTTCCGGTTTTACTTGGTCTGGATCCATCAAACTCTGCTGTTAAAGTGGGTCATGTTTCCGGGGTGCATCATGCCTTAAAGAATGCTTTTCTTTCCTGCTTGAAATGCACCCACCCGGGTGCTGTCCCGGTAAGTGTTCCACATTCTTGCTTTTTTCATGTGGTTGCCATCTGTCCATATACTTGGGAAATTCCCATCTGAAGCCTTTTCTTCTTTTAAGAGGATTTATTTGTGGTTGAATTTTATTTAGCACAACCTGTTTCTTAGGTTATTCTTCTTGTTTGAATGCATATTTGTATTACTGCCCATGTTGCTATAATATTTTCTGTTCATCTGTTAATTGGACAATTAGTTAATGTATTCTGTTCTGTAACAGTATTCTAGTCTTGCAAAAAGCTTTCTATTCAACTTTGGTCGTTTCTCATGTTTTTCAGACAGTTACTTAGTTCGATTGTGAATTTCTTCTGAAATACTCCAATTTTGGGGATGTTATAGGAGGTTTTAGTTTAGATCTACACATTTATTATTACCCATTAGTGTTGTAAGTAGATGTTTCTGCAGGCTTTTCATATGATTACAATATTTTTCTGTAGCTGAATCATGTTGTCCTTGATGATGCGAGTTATCTTGCTTTGGCTACCCTTCCCTGACTCTTCAACTTATCTAGTATTACTTTTAATCTTCTTGGTACACTATTATAGACCTTTAGGTCAAATGGTAGCCTAATGCAAACCTTTTTAACCTCTCTAAATCTTTTCCACTAGCGTTGGACTTTCTTGTGATTCAGTTGTCTCTAGTTGATGTTACCCAAGATACAAATATCAAAAAACAGTTTGATGGGTATGTGTGCCTTTTATCCTCTTTTTATGCACTCCATGATAAAAACTGCTGCTTGAGATTTCCTCTTCTACATTTATGCTGATTCTGGGGAAGAACTTAAGAAGTTATGGTTTGAGACTGAGCCATGAATTGTCACTTTGTCGTTTTTCAGTTTTATTGTTTGTATTTTTCCACGTTTTGTCTGGTTCATATGTGTGATCTTATCAATCAAGAACATTATGTTTAATAATGTGTTTTTAAAAAATTCACTTATGCTTGACACGTATTCTCTTAGATTATAATCTTATTATGGTTGGGTTATTCAGATTATCGGCAAGAAGTTGTGGTTTGAGTCTGAGCCATGAATTTAGTTTTTCATTTGTTAATGCTTTTCCACCTTTTGCTTGGTTTTCATGTGTGATCTTATTGGTCACGAACATATTTTAGTTATTTTCTTTTATACAAGATTACACAAAGGTCGGATTCCTTTTCTGTATATGTTTATCCTTTCTTTGTTGCATTTTTGCATATGAACTTGATTCAGTTGACTGACATCCGAGATAAACAAGAGAATGCAGTGTTGTTAGTCTTGAATGTGTTTTGCTTTCGTACTGTATAAATCATGTTCTGCTTTTGCATAGTGGCGGGATCGTCTAGTTGGATCACTTAGAGAAATGAAAGCTGGAGGGTTGGCTGAAGAAGCGCTTCATCAAGTTTCTGGGGGTAATTCGTCAGTTGCACAGGTATCTGACATTATGGACATAAGCTTTTCATCAACTAGTAATCTGTCCAGTTGAAAGTATTTTTGTAGAATGGTGCTAAATGCTCAATTTCTCACAGGAGATAAAACCTTCAATAGAAGCTACTGATGCTGTGCATGCCACTGCTGTTAGGAAAAGACCCGAAATACAGGATGTTAGTGATCTGAATAAAGATGATGATGTACCTGGAAAGCGTGCCAGACCAACACCTAATATGACTGGGGAACTGAAACAAGAATCAAAGGGTGGTGATGATGGTGGGAATTCTTCAGGTGGACTAACTTCGGCGAAACGAAATGTAGACAATGGACCGGTGCAGCAGCTTGTTGCTATGTTTAGTTCATTGGTTGCACAGGGTGAACAGTCTGCAGCAATGTTAGAAATTCTTATTAGTAGTATATCTGCTGATTTGCTAGCAGAAGTAGTAGTGGCCAATATGCCAAATCTTCCTCCAGTTCGCCCAAGTGCAGAGGGCGAGGAAGAGCTTCTGAACGCTGGGTCCCATCCTGCTACAGGTGGCAATGCTACACAAGTTAATAATCTGTCTGCATATTTGACAGACATATTATCGCGCTCCAGTTCTCAACCTGCACATTCTGCTTCAGACACACACAGTGATGAGGTACATGTTATTTTGATTGCAATCTTTGAGGTTGGCATATGTCAGTCTAGCATTTATATTGGAAGGTAATTTGATTAGTTTTCTTTTTGTACTGTCGGTCATTCTACTAAAAGCTGCAGAAGCCTGAAGTGGAGGGTGAACCCCCTGCAACAAAAGATAGTGATGTAGCAGATTGTACTGTAGATTCTGCCACTGAGCAAGACTTGGTACATCCAGACCCGTCTTTTTCTGTTGACTTACCATCTACAAGGAGTGTTAGTTCAGCTATTCCATTTGAAGATACTGATATGGTGGAAGTTGAGAATGGTATACCTGGTCTAGATTCGTCAGACCGGAATGATGGGATACCTGAAATGCAAGTTGATTCCTCATTGATTTCTGTCGACCCGGAGGAAAACAGTCAAGAGCAAATTACTAACATGGGAAGGTCATCAGCGGATATAGTTCCATCGATGTCTACAGATAGGTCTGAGGAACTTAGTCCAAAAGAAGCTATGGCAGAAGCAAACAGCATCAACTCCTCAACAGCAACTTCTGTTCAGTTAATAACTAAAGTGGTACTCCCTAAGATGTCTGCGCCTGTAATTAGCCTCACCGATGAGCAGAAGGATCAAATACAGAAATCGGCTTTTATCCGCATCATTGAAGCTTATAAGCATATTGCGGTTGCTGGAGGTTCACAACTTCGCTTTTCCTTACTTTCCTATTTAGGAGTTGAGGTAACGAACCTAGCCATACAGAAATCCTTTTAGCTAAGATAATTTTTGCTATTTGGTGCTTGCTATTCCAAATGTACCTTTACATTAATGGAACCGGGAACCACTTCATTCTCTATTACCAGATCTTGCTTTTCAAGGCACCCTTTACCAAATGCTTACCGGATTAAGGGCTTACCAACAAAATTCAACACTATCACTTACTTACCGGGTAAGATTTTAGTCCACAAAAACGGTATCGTATGCAATAATTTACCTGGTAAGTGCATCGTGGTAAGAGATGACGCCCTCACTTACCGGGAAGACTCTCATCCTTGCCTTCTCTCTTACTGGAGTAAGATTGTTGATCCTTGCCATATGCTTTGGTAAGGTAATATGACTTGGTAAGTGCTTACCTGGGTAAGTGTTTAGCAAACGGCTCCTTAGTCTGCCATTCACTAACAAAAAGTCACCAACTTCATGGTTTCAAGTACTAACCTCTAATAGTTTATTTAATATTTGTGTTGGCTACGATCTTGACTACTTGCATGTAAACAGTTTCCTTTGGAGCTGGATCCATGGAGACTCCTACAAACACATATACTATCAGATTATACAAGTCATGAGGTAATTACTCTTCGTCCATGCCTATTTGTATTTTATTCATTCTAAGCTTTAATCATTTTGGTCAAACTTCGTTCACATGTATTTCCAATTCATGCTTGTTCTTTTCTCGAGTATGGTTATTTTCCTACCGAGGCTATTACAAATCAGGAACAATCTGGCTCAAACATGTTTAGGTGAGACAACAAATGACTGTACTGATGCTTATACCATTTATGCAACAATGCCTGCTATATAGACTTGCCAAGTTTGGATATTCAGCCTCTACCAGATGAATGGGTCCATGCTTGTTAGCATTCGTATTCTGTCAAAAATAAGAGCTTGAGATGGTATGCTCTATACCCTGACCCAGTCAGGTACACAGTGAGGCAGACTACAGCAGACTGGTAACCTACATTAGGAACTAGGAAGCTCAGTTTGCCAAGGTCCCTATTTTTAAACGGGTGTCTCAACTTTATAGGCTTCACATCTCATTATGTCTGTATATGAGAAGTATTCATTTTGAGAGCTAAATGTGTTCAAGTAATTCGCTCTTTTAGGGTTTAAGTGACACCTTCTTCAACCTTTTCATCATCATATGTAGGCTTGCAACTAGAGCAGTGTTGATATTTGGAGATATTGACCCAACCAGAGTTTGAAATATTTGGTGAAGTTGGCTTTTAATAACTTTGTAACACAGGTCGGGTTTGTCACATATTCGTGATTATAACAAAATAATGTTCCCATTTAACCAAATGAAACCCAAAATAGCCGTTTATATGGTCATGGGAGGAAGCTTATTCATGGAATTTGTTTTATATCTGTGTCGTGCCTTGAAAGTGCATCTAGATGTACCTTCAACCTATGCCTTCTTGTCATACTGAACGAATATTTTCTTGTGTGGAAAACTTAGTAAGCAAAGAGGTGATTCTTTCATAATGATTTATCACTGTTTTGGGCAACTATTAACTAAGGGTAGCTGCTGAGATAAAAAAAATGCCAGTTGTCCATGTTACGTAGTAAGAAAAGCTCATATATGAAACCGATAAGATTCGTGGACTTAACCTAAAACCATTGACTGATATCTCATCAGAGTCAGTGAGTTCAATACCCTGGTTACCTGTTCTTCATATTGAATAGTGAATGCTTATACTGCAACACCAAGCCTTCTATCCCAAAATAGTTGGATCACTTGTTTTTCTTTTCTTTTCTTGTTCAGTTATTAAAGCATTGGCTGCCATTTCCAATTTGATTCTTTACCCAATTTGAGGCTAGTTGACATGTTTTTTGTTGTTGTTATTTTCATCGTATTACCTTTTCCTTGGGTCCTGTTTTGTTTTTGTGCTTCTTTTTCAGTGAATTCGGGAATTGTGACCTTTATCTCTTGTTAAACTTTCCTTGCTATTTATGAATTCAAAACTTTTAATGCTGACAGCGACATATTCTTTCAGGGCCATGAGTTAACCTTGCGTGTCCTATATAGATTATTTGGAGAGGCAGAAGCAGACCATGACTTCTTTTCTTCGAGAACAGCGACTTCTGTATATGAAATGTTTCTTCTGAAAGTGGTTCGTAAATGTTCTCTTATTTCTCTGTAGTTATCCTCCATCAGGCAATGGATAAAGTACATTTTTATTGCAGGCAGAAACACTCCGAGATTCTTTTCCAGCCACCGACAAATCTTTGAGTAGATTACTAAGTGAAGTTCCTTACCTGCCAAAGTCGGTTCTTAAATTATTAGAGTCCTTGTGTGTTCCTGGAAACAGTGATAAAGATGAGGAATTACACAGTGGAGATAGAGTGCATCAAGGTCTCAGCATTGTTTGGAGCTTAATTCTTCTTAGACCACCCACTAGAGACGCCTGCCTAAAAATTGCCTTACAGGTATACTTGCTTATGATCTACAGAAATCTATCATAATCATTTGCACGGTGCTGAATCTAGTGATACCGAATCAACACACTTGAAAGAACTGCGCTATTAAATGTGATATTGAATCATAGAGAAGATATATATTGAATGATCTTTGTTTATCTGCAACTTTTCTTTACAGTCAATTATACCATTAAATATAGATGGCTAACCAGGAAAGGAAATTTGTAAGTAAGGCTTAATATCTGTAGTATAAACATTTGACAGTTCAAACCATTGGGTGTGGGTAGGAGTACGTGTGTGTGGTACACATTGTAGTTGTATGTGGTTTGTGAAGGTGAAGTCTCAATAGATACATAAGTTTAGTGCACATTACTTGGTCAGTGAGATGCTTTATTAGGGTATATTTAATTCTCATTTGTGTGTATATGTATAATTATATTTACACTGAGCAGGTATTGCCAATGACCACTAGTGAAATAGGTACAATTATTATAAATGACATGTCAATAAAAAACAAACCTTTTGAAGCATCAACATTCTTTATCCCCTTTCACACTTTGCACATTTTATACTTCTCTTCATCCACTGTACACAAATCATTTACAAAAACCCAAATTCAAAGAAGAAGATGATCCAGTCATCCTGTAATGATTAAACATACATTGAGGTACATTATATACATTTTCTAATTTTTTTGATCCTGCTTGAATTTTTTTGGAACTGTGTATGTGTTTCTACTCTACTTCACAAGGTTTCATCATATTCATATATTTTGAAGAATCAATTCGTGAACTCACCCATAGTTCCATAAAGGTACAAAAGAAACTATTTGTGATTCATAAAGCTGACGGAGAATATCGTAACGTTGGTTTAAACTAATGTAGCTTGGATTACTTCAGATTATCATACGAGATATATTTTTAAATGCATATATGAAACTTTATGTACATGCATACACACAATTGTTTTTCCAAAAAGCATCAAGTGGGGCCAAGTGGTCAAGGGACCTTCTAGTGCTTGGACCTTTGAAGCAGACTACTAAAAGGTCTAATTTATGTGTATATGTATAACATCTGAACTTTTTGGGTTTACAAAATCAAGTTTATTAGTGCAAACAATTGAAAGTTAGCATAATGATAACTAGATAACCGAACCGACCTTAGTAATTCACAAAATTTGTTGTTTCAGTCTTGGGTCTTTTGGTCTTTTTCTTCCACTTAGAAGCACTTAAGATTGTTGGTCAATGTGTAACTCCGGCATGAGGATGATTGATTCTTTGGTGTGGATACACACTCTCCCAACTTATTTGAATTGCTTCTTTCATACACGTGCATGAGTAGAGAAAGAAGTGTTTTGAAAATTGTTTCGATGGGATAATAAGTAGTCCAGGATTGTAAGAAACGTATGATAGAACTATTAGAAGATTGTTAATATGGAATGTGGTAGGAATAAAAGAAATAGTGCTATTTATATAGACATACCTATTTATATTTGTTCTATACTAAGTCCTAGTGCTTGTTTGATGGTATGATGTAAATATATTTCTGATTTAAGAATGAATATTAAGTCCATTATTTTCAGAAGCCAGATAGATGGTACTGTTGCATTTTTATATTCTTTCTATGCTATACTACACATCCACAATTTTGAAATTTGACTTCTAACCATACTGGTCCTTTTGAATAGAGTGCAGTGCACCATTTGGAGGAAGTGCGAATGAAGGCCATACGTCTGGTATATATCTGAATTTTCAATTGTCATCTGAACAAGTTCAAGGTTTTGTCATCTTCTTTTTTGTTTCTTTCAGATTTTGATCTAGTGTCCAATCTTCAGGTGGCAAACAAGCTTTATCCTGTAGCGTCCATTTCTCAGCAAATTGAAGGTTTTGCAAAGGAAATGCTATTATCTGCAATGAATGGTGATCATTCGATGGATAAGTCCCGTACTGATGGATCTAATGCTGAATTAACAAAGGTATGGCTTTAATGTAATGTTTAAATCAAGTATGAGAAACAATATTAACTTTAGAAGGGGAGGATGTTAACTAGAAAGAAACAATATTAACTCCATAGTCTTGCCATAGATGCAATTATTTCATTTCGGAACGTCCTCTATCATGTGCAACGCTTTCCTTTTAGTACACTTCAGAACGACATACTTCTTTTAATCTCTGTTATACCATGCGTCAATACATTTATAATGTAACTTCATTTATATTTGCATCCATTATCTCTCTTTATGCTGAATTTCAACTTAAAAGCTGTGTTACTGCATTTTGAAGGCACTTATATGGATTTTAATATTTTATTTCTCATTTGATATTATGTAGGACACTGAGATGGAAAAAACTTCAACTGAATGTCCATCATTAGCAAGTACCATTGCCAAAGATGGTTCCGGTGAGACTGGTCAACCATGCACATCTGAAAGCATTCCATCCCCTTCAATAACCGATGCACAGCGGTGCATGTCGCTTTATTTTGCTCTTTGTACAAAGGTATCATTACTCCCTGCACATTTAAAACTTATCGGCATGTAGACGTCTGCACAATCTGATTTCTGATTTCTAAGGTCCCCTTAATTATTTGATGTCCTCATGTGTTACAGAAGCACTCTCTTTTCCGTCAACTGTTAATTGTCTACAACAACATGTCGAAATCAGCCAAGCAGGTAGAGTAGTTTGTACTGTACCAATTTTTTTTATTTTATTAAATAAACTAACACAAATATGCTAGTATCGATATTCAAGTTTGGTATCCCCATTTTCTGTTTGTGCAGGCAATTTTCGTTCAAATCCCCAAACTTGTTCGCACCATTGGCGCATCATCTCAGCTTCTTGAAATTATTTCAGATCCACCTGCTGGAAGCGAGAACCTTCTGATGCAGGTCCTTTGTGCTGCTTATATATATATTTTTTATTATTTTCATAATAGATGGAGAATGTTTTTTTTTTCAATGGGCTTCTCTTTTCAACAGGTTGTGCAAACACTAACAGATGGAGCAGTTCCTCCGCCTGACTTGATAGCTACCATTAGAAAGTTATATGACACAAAAATAAAGGTATATACATATTCATGTACATACATACATACATATATATATATATATATAGGGTTAGGTTCAAATGTGAACTCAATTTTGGTTGTGAACGTGAGGACGAATCTCAGCCACACATCTTCGGTTACGGTGGACGCGATTCATGGGAGGGTGGAGATTATTAAAGAAGGGGACCCGGTCAAAGCCGCCTTTATTGACCGGATGAGTGGCTGAGATTCGTCCTCATGTTCACAACCAAAATTGAGTTCACATTTCAACTTTCCTCTATATATATAGATATATATAGGGAGGTTCAAATCAAACTTGCTAAAGGAAGTTGGTAATTGTTATTGATAAATAATAGAATGATACAAAACAAAATATATAGACTATTAGACCTAGATAAAGAAGGAAACTAAATCAAGAATAATAAGGAAACTATAACTAAGGAAACTAAATCAAGAATAATAGACAGAAAAAGAATTTCTGTCTAATAGTTCATTTGTTAACCGGACAATTTGTGTTAACCAAAAACGGACCAATAGGATTTCTCCATTTTTCCTATTTTCCCGCCTATGTGGGCCACCCTCTTATATTTTAGGAATTAATTAACTTCCCTTTAATTTAGTAAATCTATCTTAATCATTGATTGAAATGATCAACGGCGGTTATGTGGTTAACATGGTTAACACAAATTGCAGGGTTAACAAATGAACCTGACCCTATATATATATATGTGTGTGTGTGTGTGTGTGTGTGTGTGTGTGTGTGTGTGTGTGTGTGTGTGTCTATATATATTTGCGTTCTAGATAGAATTCTACCTTTATACTGATCTGTTTACTTCCTGTCACGTGACAGGATGCAGAGATTCTTATTCCAGTATTACCGTTTCTACCAAAAGATGAGGTTCTTTTCTCTTCATACTTATTACTGTTCTTATATGCCAGTAGTTTGAATTGCTTCCAGTTTATCTATACATAACTTTTAACAGCAGATAATGTCTGTTATATAATTGACTTGTTTGGTTTGGTTTGGTTTTGTTTATTTGTGTAAGATACAATGAAGTAATAAAGTGCAAAGGTAAATAGGTGAATATAAATTCACATCATAATGTAATTTCCAATATAAATAAGCATCAATCTTAGCTTCTAAAGCTCCCCTGTCTTTCTCTATTCACAACCTGCTTCTATTTAAATCCATCCCCAATGGAGTAAGAAATAGAATCATCAACCTGTGCGACATGCTACAAGATATGGGTGATGGCCCCATAAATTTGTCAGGGGTGTATAATCTCTCCATTAGGACGCTTTAAAGTTATGACAATAACAATGTGAAATATATGAAAAAAGTAACATGCCAAGGTTGGGGCATCCAACATTATTTTAGCACAGTGAAAAAGTGAATTTAACAGATCTGGAGAAAAATCAGGGTTAAAATTAACTAGTGATGCATACGGGGGCGGGTAGTAGCGGGGACTATATACACGTCCCCGTCCCCGACCTCCTATATCCACACCCGTCTCCATCCCCGCCCTGTCAAATCCCCATCGGAGTCAGGTAAGAAAATCCTCATCGGGGTCAGGGAACCCGATGGATACCCATTTTGTAAATAAAATTTAATTTTTTATAAATTTGAAAACATGAAATCATGAACAAGAATCACAATAAGTAAAATTGGAGTGGATGCTATAACCTATGTCATAAGTATATATATAGGGTTAGGTTCAAATGTGAACTTAATTTTGGTGAGGACCACTAAAATTGCGCCACGTGTTATTCAGAGTGAATAAAGCTTAGGCGCCTTCATTTTCATGCATGATATTCAGAGTGAATAATGCCATATGGCGCGATTTTAGTGGTTCTCACGTTCACAATGAAAAATGAGTTTTCATTTGAACTTTCCTCTATATATATATATATTGGGTCTTAACGGGGGTGGATGCCATTATACCCTTCCCCGCTTCGGGTAAGAAAATCAAGCTCCATCCCCGACCCATTACCCACTAAAGCGGGGATTCCCCACTCCGTTGGGTTCAGGTCTCCGCGAGTAGCGAGGATTATCCATTCCGTTTGCATCCCTAAAATTAACCCATTGAAACAGCATCTTAACATTGAACTGCATACGAAATTGATACTTAATGTCTCGGGAAAAAAAATTAACTCCAAAGTGAATGACAAACCATAAGGGTCTCCAAGTAGCGTATTAGTTTTTTGATATTATATATTTTTAAATTTTGTTTACAGTGAATGTTTTAGTCATATTTGTTAACAACTTAACATTTGCTCGTGTTTGTTTTCACAGCTTCTTCGGATATTTCCTCGTTTTGTAAGTCTTCCACCGGATAAATTTCAGGCTGCACTTCTCCGTGCGTTGCAGGTAAGTTTGACCATCATATTAACTTTGTTATTTTCTTTTTCTTTTCTCTAGTTGGTATCTTATCTTTGTGTGATATGTTTATAATCTGTTCTAAAAGTTTATTCATGGAATGCGCTTCCTATCAAAAAGTTTTATCTATAGCTATGTGGTGATCATACATAATTTGTAAATATACATACACTGAGCTAGGTCTTGGAAAACCTTTATTATACAGGAATCATCTCAAGGTAGTCCAGTTCTTACACCAGCTGAAGTACTGATTGGTATCCACGGCATTGATCCTGAGAAAGATGGAATTCCACTAAAGAAGGTATGTATTCTTTTTTTTTCCTACCTGTTTTACCCCTTCCTCATCATGCAACTAAATAATATCTTTATATATTTTTTACACAGATTACAGATGCATGCAATGCTTGCTTTCAGCAACGCCAAATATTCACTCAACAAGTTCTAGCGAAGGTCTTAAACCAACTGGTAATTTCAACCTTTAAAACAGAACATTAGTACAAATTGGTGTTACTATGCTTATTGTAAGTGAAACGTTGGAGAGAATGTTTTTTAAAAATTTAGAATTTTGCAACTTCTGTGGAGTGTAATGGCCCATTTTTTTCTTCCCCATTTAAGTGCTGGATTATCTTCAAAGAATTGTAAGATGGAAATACTTTCTATTTGCTAGTATAGAAATAAATTTGAAATCATAATCAAATGATCTTCATCACTGCCTTGCACAATCTTAATACTTTTACTTGATAAGCAAGCCAATTTGGTAGAGACGTCTTATGATGGGCTGAAGGTTACTAACTTACTATATGTGGTAGCAGTTAACTCACTGAAATACCTAATAAAGAGTAACATTATCTATTCAGGTTGAGCAGATTCCTCTTCCAATGCTGTTCATGCGGACAGTAATACAGACAATTGGTGCATTTCCCTCACTGGTAAGATGATCAAAAGTTACACTCTCTTTGCCATATGTTAGTTCTTTTCTTTTATTTTATTTTATTATAGAATAGATTTGGCTGTGAAAGAACTATTATGTAACACACCAACACTCCTGCCCTTTGCTAGATATAACCCTTTAGAGAAAAAAAAAGTCTGTTTTTTCTATTCGTTTCATTCTGCTTGATTTTTTAGGTTTTCAGCTCAGTGTGTTGTGGTATATATGATTAAATTATAAGAAATCCCATCATGTAAACTAATTGAGTAATGTTATTACTTATTACCTGTTTTCTGTTCATTTGCTTCTTTGAAAATTTGATGGTGTCAATGTAATGCAGGTTGATTTTATCATGGAGATATTATCTCGTCTTGTGAGCAAGCAGGTGAGAAATGTGGTTGTCATTTAGTACAGGCGTTTTACCCACGGTACATCTTATATGATGGAGATACAATATTGTCTTTCAGATTTGGAAAAACCAAAAGCTCTGGGTAGGATTCTTGAAGTGTGCTCAGCTAACGAAACCTCAATCTTTCAGCGTGTTACTTCAGGTTTGCCGTACTAATAGTTCTAGAAATTTTGCTGATTTTATGTTTGATCTAGATACTTGAATTGCTCAACATCTTCAGTATCACTTGCTTTTGCAATTCTCACACGCACATATTTATATAGGGTCAGGTTCAAAAGAAACTCATTTTTCATTGCGAATGTGAGGACAACCGAGAGCATGCCACCTGACATATTTACTATGAATAATTATGTATTATTCAGAGTGAATAACACTGAATGCCGTGTTATTCACTCTGAATAATACATGATTATTCATAGTAAATATGCCACATGGTGCGATCTTAGAGGTCCTCACGTTTGCAATCAGATTTGAGTTTCCATTTGAACTTTTGTCTCTCTCTATATATATAGGGTCGGGTTCAGGGTAAAACCGCAAAAAGTTAGAAAACTGGGGAACACCTCAATAGCCCTTCATCAGGACGATATGCATTTGCGCATACAGTAATTTGCAACATGCACATCTGCATAAAATACAATAAACAACCTAAGTTACTTGTATCCACAAGTGCATACCATCTAGATGAAGGGCTACCAGGATGTTCCCCAGTTTTCCATTTTTTTGAGGTTTTCCCCTAAACCTCCCTCTACACACACACATATATATCTTCTCTACTTCCCTTATATGGTCATTCGTCTCATGGTGTTATGAATTTGGTTGTTTAGCTTCCTCCTGCACAGCTCGAAATTGCACTGAATAAACAGCCCGTACTTAAGGGTCCCTTGGTTGCGTATGCAAGCCAACCGGACTTACGATCTTCACTTCCAAGGTTCTCTAAGTAACCATTCTTGATATTGTTTTAGTCGCTTCCGTGTCCCCTTTGTGCTGAAAACAGCTTTCTATTTTTCAGGTCCATACTTGTTGTTCTTGGAATTGCAACGGACTCTCAAAGTGCACATCAAGGGCAAATAACAGTCTCTCAGTCACAATCACATTCTCAGGCTCAGTCACAGACATATTCTCAGGCTCAGTCACAGACACATTCTCAGGCTCAGTCACAGACACATTCTCAGGCTCAGTCACAGACACATTCTCAGGCTCAGTCACAGACACAGTCTCAGGCTCAGTCACAGACACAATCGCAGGTTCAGTCACAAACCGAGTCTCAGGCTCAGTCACAGGCCGAGTCTCAGGTTCAGTCACAGACAGGAGATACGGGCAATTCAGATAAAGAAATGTCAGCTGAAGCACCAAAGGAATCAAGTACCAGCTAAATTAGCATCCAACATGTAACAACTTGAACTCACATAACTTGTCCGTACCTTCTTCCTACTTTTTTTTTGGGCAACCCCAAGGCCCTGCATTTATTTGCCTGTTTAGCTGGCCCTCGAGGTTTAATAATAAGCTCAACTAGCTTTATCACTTTTGGGGATTCACTCCCTTGCTTAGCTGCTCCTAGTCAGATAAAACTTAATTGTTTCAACCTCCGTAGTTGACCATGAATTCATATTAAATCATCATAAGCACATTATCTAGTTGGCAGTGTTTTCTCAGTGTTCTAAACAATTACAAGGCCAACACTAGCATTGATTTGTATAGAGGATGCATAAAAATGGTTAAGGAGGGGTTAAGGGGATGTATTTAGTGCACCATGTATACAACAAAGTTGGTAATCTGTTGATCTTGTAACATTTGATGATGTGTGTACCAGTTATGAAAGTTAACATCTGATGACGTGGGTACCCGTTTATAAAAGGTTTGAGAAAGGTTTACGGCAATGTGGAACAATAAACTTGATAATCACGTTACCTAATGTTACAAAGTCAGCAGTTTACGGGTCAAAATGAGAAAGAAATGAAAATTTTGAAGCTCTGTTACATTAAATAGGAAATTTCCAAATCTTGTTACATTGATTGAGGAAAGAAAATTTTCTCATCACTCTAAATAGGAAGTAAAGCAAGCTTCGTTACATTTTAATGCATTTTGCCTTCACTTTGTTGCTGCTAAAACAAGATTCTTAAATCCAGCAAGAACTAAAATGCTCATTTCTATTAATCTTTTCTTTGCAGGTTGTTGAAGATTTCTTCTGCAAATGGTTAGGATAAATATCCCCCATTTCCCCTTATTTCTCCTAGCATTCGAGTATTGATTAGAATGATTTTACAACACACCGTGATGCATCATTTTAGGAGTTCCGGTTGATAGATCGGACGGTGTGATTAGAGTTTGCTGCAAGCTTAGGGAGATGTATGATAATGTAATTCTCTATTACAATTAACTATGGGCATAAATAAGCCCCCTATTTTAAATGGCAAGGCTGAACCTGCAATTTTAGTCTGTTTAACCTTATAAGAGTAGAATCCTCTTTCATGGTATAAGTGTGCTGTTGTATCTTTGATTTCAGAATTAAAAAAGAAGTTGAATTTTGATTTTGTTTTGCTGAATTAGCTGTTGTTTAATTGCTTTCTTTCCCCTCTTGTTTGAATTCTTCTGGTGATCTTTCAGTAATCTTTTATATTCAGAAAGGAATAAACATAGACAACCATTATGACATTATGAGATTTAGTATTCTCAAAGGGTTGGTTAAATGTACCCTTTTACATTGTTAAATGCATCTATACTTACCAATTCTCTTCTTACATATACTAACATTGAGATTTATCTTTTATATTTATAATGTATAATTTAATCTTATTCTTACATAATTGGGGATGTATATAGCTAACACCCATATGTGGTTTTTGGTTAGATTGGGATGGATAGTTGGGATGCATTTGAAAATTAATAGGGTTGACTGGTCAAATAAATAAAAAATGGTATATTTTAATTACCACAAAAGTGGTATATTTTGACAACTAATTAAAGATGTGTTGATTGAAATCATGAGATTTTAGTATTCTAAAGTTTTGAGCTATGGTGTGGGGGTTATTTGTGTGTAAACTCCAAACTTTTTTAATCTTTTAAAGGCCTCGAAACCCGATGAAACCTTAAGGGGATGCTTTTACGTATTTCAACCAACATTAAGAAAACACATTTTTTTAACGTCGGTTACACCAAATCGTGTTATGAGATAAATTTATATGTATCATATTGCCTTGAACCCTATCCTGTATGTTGGTGGATATAATCAATATTCCCGAACAAATATTTAACCTTCCCATATGACTAAATTGAAAATTTCCATTGTGTGTTCATAAATTTACTTGAAACATACAATGATATATTCTAAACAGATAAAAATGTTTATGATTATTTTTTAAAATAATCATAGGTGTTCGAATCAGCTTGTGCTTAGCTCAATTAATCCATAAGCCTATGAAGATAACAACCACAAAAAAGCATGGTGGTTTTATGAAGACTCGAACTTGAATTGTTGACCTATGAGATGAGCCTCAAGGCCTAGCCGTTATTTGCCAATTAATTTACCCTCAAAGTTGTATTCATGAGGTTTTGGTAAAGGCAAAGACATGTCTAAGTAAAGGAAAATAATTGCATTTTAATACTTTATAATAATATATTTAACCAATCTAGCAGACGATTGAGAAGCAGTTTCAACTTTAATGGATCATAAATCATATGGTGTCTAATTTTGTGAGTTATATGAAATGTGGATGGTACTGCATACCTTCATATATCAGAATGGTGGAAAAAAGGAATTCTAATTTTCGATTCCATCACAGATGCGAGTATTTAGATGCAATAATTAGGCTAGACAATGTTGATATTTAACCATGAGATGACAATTAATCTTAGCAGTTTAAATAATTTTCAGTTTTCATATAATCAATATTTATATTTTTAAACAAAAAATGGTAGGAGTTTTAGAAGATTACATTTTGTGTGTATGTGTTTATGATCTGATAACTAAAATATTATTTTATTGCAATAAATAACATTTTATATTTCATCATGTATATTAAATTATGTTATATTTGTGACTTATATTTTACCAATTTCTAATAATACTGATAACCAAAGTTCTTTTCGATAGTTATAACTAGTGTTACCAAAAAATTGTTGTTATAAAACATTATGATTTGTAAATACAATAAATTGATAAAACTAAAAGATAGAAAACAGGAATGTGGAAAATATTGGCTGAATGTAGATAATACATGTAATCTGGCTGACCGATCAAGCCATAAGCAAACATCATTGTATGACTGACCGAATAAGTCATACAACTTATTCAAACCATTAAGCTAGATCTGGCAAACGTGTCGTGTCGAGTCGGGTTCGTGTCGGGTTCAAAGTTAAATGGGTTGAAAGTGCTTGACCCTAACCCGACCCGTTTATATAAACGGGTCAGACATCTCAACCCTAACCCGACCCGGTTAATAAACGGGTTGACCCGCTTAACCCGTCTAACCCGTTTACCATTTATAAAAATCAAAAATCAAAAATAATAATCAATAAGAATTTACGAATCAAAACTTTATAATACAAAGTTATAAGTTCTAACCAAATCCATTAACATTAAAATCCAAATAAAACGAAAAAGTAAAATTGAAATCGAGAAACTCTTAGCGACCTATCATTAATAGGTTGACTAATGTTGAACGATTTAGACTTTAGAGTTTTAAAATTTTAATAATTTTTGAGTTATCAATTATTCTTGCCAAACTACCCAAAATATAAATCTTAAATTTGTAAAATAGTAAAATAGTAAAGAGAAAACTTTATATATATATATATATATACACACACAAACATATACACACGTATATGTATAAACGGGTTAGTCGGGTCATTTTCGAGTTAATATGTTTGACCCTAACCTTACCCGTTTAATTTTCGTGTCGTGTCGTGTCAACCCGTTTACTTAAACGGGTTAAAACCTGTTACCCAAACCCGTTTATTTCGTGTCGAGTTCGTGTCAGGTTAACGTGTCGTCTCAGTTTTTGCCAGGTCTACATTAAGCCGCAAACGAACCATTAAACTGCAAAGCCACTTAGAAGATTAGTCCAACCCAACCACTAAAAAAATAACACAAAAATCACCAAGAACACTAAAAATAATAGGACTATTCAACGACTAGAAAAACCCCCAACCCCAACTCATGCTAAAAAAACACACACTAAAATTAACTTTTATATTATAATAATAATAAACATTTTAATATATTAAACTTTTAATTAATATTTGTATATTTAATTATAAAGTTGAATAGAATATTAATATTTGGTTTTAGAAGCTACCTTTATTGGCTTTCAAATATACGGACCATCTTTATTGACCTTCATTTTGTTTACTTTATAGTGTTACATTGAAGAGGAAAACACCTCCACTTTTATGTTTTTAGTGTTGGATTGGAGATAATCTTTAAAAGAACGAGCGTTTAATAACCAAATAAATCTTTAGTTGATTTTACCTTATAACTTTGAGTTATGATTTCATTTTATAACATCACACTGGTTTAAGTGCAAAAATAGTTGGTGTAGATCCATATGAATTATAACGACCTAGTTTATATTCATACTGAAATGCAGCAAGATATAAATTAGAAATATTTAAGCAAAAGTGGATGTGTAAATTGTTTTTGCCATATGAAATAAATAGTTGACTCCATTTAAAAAGAGTAGTTGAAAGAACAATGATATTATGTTGCAAAAAACATATTTCATTATGTTTAAATGGTTATTAAGTAAATGGTTACTAGTTTTTCAACACAATAAAAAAAGCTTCTATACAAAAGTAGTGTCAGATATTGGTACAATCGCCATAAATAGAGCTTTTACTTAATTTTTTTTGTTTGATCGGGTAAGGAAGATAAAATGAGTACAAAAAGTAGGATTAGCATTTTGCTTTTTCTTTTTCTCCAGAAAATAATAATTTTAGTCTCATGCTTATGAGTAGGAGATAGACACAATAAACTACAAAAACAAAAATCAAAACAAAACTCATATTGGCTAGCTCAGTTGGCCACCAAGGAAAACCTTGGGGGTTTTGCCCTTGTAAGTCTCAGGTTCGAGCCTTGCAAGGGACTTTTCCTCAAGTGAATTTAGGAGAATTATGGTGTTGGAAAGGGAGGCGATTGTGGGCCGCCAGGGTTACCTGACCCGCTCTAACGTTTCCGTGTACAAAGCTAACAACTAACTTTAACTCCGCTGGTTTCAAAAAAAAAAAACAAAACTCATACTATAAGAGATTTTTAAAATAATCACAACTTAAGGACAAGAATTGTAATATTACCATAACATATGGACGTAATCCTTAATTTACTTTGCCAATAGTTACAAATTGATTACAAAAATTAACTTAAATAGAAGCTATTAACCTTAAGTAGCTATGTTGACTTGCTAGTTTTAAAATTTAGCCGTAAAATTATACTCTCTCAATTTTGTCCATTAATCCGTAAAGACGAGCCCGTATTGTTAATGGTAGGGAAAAAGAAAGACCTTGCTCAAATGTCAAAATAAAATAAAATTACAGTTTAGATAATATTTACTTTTCTATCTTAATTTTCATAATCATTTTTTACGGTTTCCTTCAGTGTTATATCTATTTTAACTAAACTCACAATGGTTATTCTTCCCATATATTATTACCACCGGTTGCAATTATTCTATAATGATATTGTCGTTAAGATTTTTTTTAAATATATATCAATTTCTTATTCTTTATGTTCAAAGTACTTTATTAGAAGAAAATTATATAAACTAGATTATAGTACATTTTGCTATTCGGTTAATAGATGCGGTAAAAAAGTAATCGGAATTAATTTTTAACATATTTGGTTAAACGGATTGTTTAACCCGCAAACCAAATAACCTAAAACTGTCTTGATTAATTTGAGTTATTTGGTTTCAGATTTTTTTTAATACCCTAGGGTTCCAGTCATCAGAATCTCTAAATCCACCACTTACCGCAAACCACCTTTTGCTGTTAGTGTCAAACTTCTTTTTGATAGATTTTGGAAAAAAAAAATTACGACCCTCAAGTATAAAACCATAACTTGCGATGCTACAAGCCGGAAGTTAGATTTGGTTAAAAAAGTCAGACATTGTAAGCAAAAGGTTGTTTAAATGTCGGACTTGATAGATTTTAAGTATAAACTAAAAAAAGTTGGTGGATAATTTAAAAAATAAAATAAAAAGTATTTGTTATTGATATATTTTTTAGTAAATTCATTTTAAGAATATATTAGAGTGAATTGCCATTTTGGTCCCTATGGTTTATTATTTCTCTCACCTTTGGTCCCGATAGAATTTTTATTACAAAACAAACCTCGTGATATGAAATTTGCTTGGTTTTGGTCCTTGAGGAGTAACACCGTTAGGTGTATATGTTAAGTCTTTCCCATGTACCTTGTATATGAGGAAATGTTGGCCATTTTACCAAAAACAAACTACAAGGACCAAAATTGCAGTTGACTCCTTTTATTTGGTAGATTTTAAAACTCCGGTACACTAAATGATAGATTTTTAGGTTCAAGACATACAATAGCAAAAAATCACACCTTTGATACATTTTTAGAAACTAAATCCTATTAATATTGTAGAATTAAAAAATAATTATTTAAACTTCTTTACCAAATAATCTTAACTCTTTTTGTCTCTCCTCATTCATCATCTTCATCCACAAGAAATCCAAGATCAAACCTAAATCAACAACAATCCCTAAATCTTAAATCGCTACCACCTCTGTTTTGAATAATATTTAAATCATCAATTATGAAGAACATATTAAATTTGTTCATTTCAAGGCCTTATTAGAACCCCTAAATCTAAATGAAAAAGCAAGAAAAAAACCCTCAAATAAGAAGCTTAGATTCAAGGTTTTGGTTTTGATCTGGATAACCGAAACCTATTTTTAGGGAAGGACAACTCTTCGATTTAATGAATCAGATGGTATAAAGTTGCGACAGTAGAAGGATGGTGGGACGATGGAAGGATGGTACGATTCAAAGAACCAAAACCCTCAAGTGGTGCGATGCTGGATTGTAAAGAGTAATTCAACAATTTTCGGCGGCTATAGAAAGAGAAATCGTGGCTGTAGAAGGGAGAGATTGTGGTGTTCGGTGATTGTATGACTATGGGTTCTCGATCCAACCTCCTAGGAGCCTCTTCATTTTTCACTTGTGAAGCACAAGTTGTGATTGTGGTTCATTACCAAACCCCACCACAACTACGACACGCCTGCCGTCGAAACTGGACTCACAACCACACCCTCCTCGACAACCCCATTGACGGCGGAAGGTAGTGTGGAGTGTTCTACTTTGCCAGATCCTACAATTTCCCATTAGGAATGTTGTGAAGATGATGATGGTTATTGTGGATTAGAAGGTGATACAATATGGTTGTTAATGTGTTTCATTGTGTATTAGATCACTTTTTAAATATAATATAATATATACAATATAAATAAATTAATCTAACTTTAATTACAAAATAAATTGTATAAATAATAAAAGAGTAAATTGCAACTTTGGTCCTTGTAGTTTGTTATTGGTAAAAGGACCAAGAGTCCCTCATGTGCAAAGCACATGGGAAGGATGTAACAAAGACACCTAACACTGTCAGTCTTGAAGGATCAAAACCGAGCAAAATTACACATCACAAAGTTTTTTCGACAATAATATAGGGACCAAAGGTAAGAAAACAATAAACCACATGAACCAAAATTGCAATTCACACAATATATTATTTTGGGATTTTGTTTTACCAACAAGGAATAGCAAATTCTACCTCCTTTCTTTCATTCCATCTTTGCTTTAGATTCTCTTACAAGCATCTCTCTCTTCTCTCTCTCTCATCTGATTTCAAAATTGGGATTAATTTTTGTAGCCTGATCTCTCTCTCTGCACAGAAACACACAACATAGATACCATATATATAGTCAATATATTATAGACTTCAATTTGAAGAAATTACATCATCCAGATCTTCTTTTTTGTCCTTAATTTTATTATATGGAAATGGCTTCAATTTCTTCCAGCCCTCGTACTGTTGAAGAGATCTTCAAAGATTACAGCGGTCGTCGTGCCGGCATACTTCGTGCTTTGACTTATGGTAATTTAATTTAATCCATAACCGCTAGCCCTAATTTTTATAAAATTTTCCCCCTTTTTATTTATGTTTAAAGTTGCTCACTTGCTGTTTTCTTTGTGCAGATGTTGATGAGTTTTATGGAATTTGTGATCCAGGTAATTTCTGATTTTTCAGTAGTTATATTTGTAAATGCAGATTGGTTGGAATTGAGTTTTCAAAGATATGTGGTTATTTAAGTATGCTCATGTGTGCAGAATTTGGTTGAAAGTTAGACTAATAGTTTAATTTGTAAATGGGGATTGATGAAGTTGATGGAATTTTTAGACAATGTTTAACAGTTGAAAGTAATTTTATGGTGGAACAGAAGTAAGAATGTACTACTAGTAAAATAGGTTCAATTAATGGAAGATTGAAACTTAAAATCTTTTTATTTGAAAGACCATCTTCAGACTAAGAGATTGCAAACTAATCTTTCTATTTGAAAACCACATGGTTTCGAGCTAGCCAAATCATCGAAATTGCCTGTTGAGTGGTAATCCTTAAAAACTTCCTCAAACTTGTGATCATACCCTTTTTATATTCCACTAACTGAAAACAGACAGACCATGCTGCATGGAGCTGCAATGTAGCACAGATTCGGTATCTTTTTGTGCACCAAAATATACAAAATCAGTCATTTGGATATAAATTTCAGTTGTAGCAGAGCCTTGTTGGTTGGTATGGCATTATGAGTTATGAACAGTTAACCAAAGAAAGAACTCTGCTCTAGTTGGCACGTGATCGTTCCATACTTATTCCATCCGGTTTGAATGCCATCTTCCTCACTCTGAAGCAAATTAGTGGGGGTAAAGCAGCAAGTAATTTTCCATACTGTCCACTGCCCATTCCAAAGTTTAAACTTTTGCGCAACAAATTTATCAGTTTGGCGTATTGGTTGATTCAGAATAGACTAATCGTATGTTCAAGAAAGTAAACTTACATGGTTAAATACTTCTCCTGGTTATGAAATATCTTCTACTTCCTCTTTGAATGAGAAAAAAACATCGTCTTTTTTTAATCTCAAGAAAGGCTTATATTCAGAACAGACAAATCATGTATATATCGTACCTAATTTTGAGAGATGTAGCAATGGGGTCCTTCTTTGTAAGCTGGTTTGTTCAGTTCTAATTTTCAAACACCAGATTTGGGTATAATGTGGCTATGACAACTAGTTATAAAGTGAAAATTTTATTTTGTATATAAAGGCTATGTTCGGCAAACTAGCTGATAAGGTAGCTGATGACTGATAAGCTAGCTGATGAATAAGTTGCGTTTGGCAAAAACTAGCTGATAAGATAGCTTATGACAGTAAAATGACAAAAAAAGACATGTTTAAAAAATTGGTAGTGTAAAAAGTAGCAAGGGTATATTTGAATACAAAAAATAGAAAGTCCCATAAGTCACCAAAACGCTAGCAAGAGTAGCTTTTCAAAAAAACTAGCTTATAAGCTTGGTCCATCCAAACATGTACCTGACTTATAAGCTAACTTATAAGTTACCTTATTTTTACCAAACGATGCCAATGCTTTTGATGATAGAAGGTGCAAATGGGAAAGCTTGAATCTTGAAATAAAGTTGGCACAGTCTAATGTTGTGTAAATTCTCTGTGAGCAATTTAAATGGTTTAAAGGGAATAAAAGAACAAAGCTTTGCATAGCATTGATATAATTACTATTATTTTTCATACATGGTGAGGGGTTTTTACTCTAAATTAATTTGTGTTACTATTTGCCTTGCGAGATTTTTTTAACATATTAAATATTTTATCTCATGGTTTCAGAAAAAGAGAACTTGTGTCTATATGGACACCCAAATGAAAGTTGGGAAGTCACTCTTCCTGCAGAGGAAGTTCCTCCGGAGCTTCCCGAGCCAGCTCTCGGAATAAACTTTGCAAGAGATGGCATGAATCGCAAAGATTGGCTGTCGCTGGTTGCAGTCCATAGCGACTGTTGGTTGCTCTCTGTGGCTTTCTATCTTGGAGCTCGACTAAATCGTAATGAAAGGTACTTATATGTGATGTTTACCCTTGATGCAATGTAAGTTGGTGATTTATCTTAACTTGTTTGATGCATGTGCTTTTACTGGCTTTCAAGTGGATCTCTTCTTTTTTATATAAGGCGTCGTTTGTTTTTAAGAGGTCTGAAGTCTAAATTCACTCTAAAAAGTAAGAGGTGGATGGTGCATCTCTTAAAATTTTAGAAGACAGTATTTTAGGCCTTTTCTTAAAAATAAAACACATGGTCTTAAGTCTGCAGACCTCTTAATTTTCAGACTTAAAGAAGTTTTAAGAGGTGTCTTTTAAAAAACAAATGGCCCCTAAGTGTTTGCATTTGTTGAGCTGTAAAATCCATGATGAGTAATTTTATATGGCTAGCATGCTTGGATGCATTATAAATTCTTAGAATGTACTTGGTCTAAATATGTTTGCTTTCAAGCTTCATGCTTCATTGTGACAATCTTAGTTTTGTTGTTTAACAACCAAAAAACAAGCTGATTTCCTAAAGCTTTTTTGTTTATTAAGAATTTTGACAACATTCAACCTTCTGTTGTGAATTAATAATTCACATAAAGCTCGGATTTTTCTTGTTTGTTTCTCCCTTATTCATTGAGGAGCTTCTGGATGACTCCAACTGCTTTGTGGAATTCATGTGTTACGAACATATTTTCGATCAAATGATTGGGCTTTTCTAGTGTGTTATCGATATCAACAGATTAAATAATAGTCACTGTTTCCTTGTAAATACCGCACCTTTTCTAATGTGTTACCGATATCAAGTGCTTTGAACATTACAGGCTTTCAACGCTTGTATATTGGATTACTTTGTGTTTTAGTTGGAAGATCCTTCATAGATTATGTTCTTTTTATGCTTGTTAATAGGAATTATTTCCAAGGATAAAAACGAATAAAATATGCATGCTTGAAATGCATTCAAATTTATTAATTGAACATGTTCAGACCGGTCATGTTTCTTGTTTCTTGTCTATATGTTACACATAAAGTTGTGTAAGGCATAATTGTGGTGACTTTTGCAAAGAGATGTGACAATTAAAGGTATTATTACTTGGGGACTTTTTAGACCAGAGTGATCTTTTTAGTTTTATGTGGTGCTCTTTTTTTGGTTTTTATATGGAAATGTTTGTGTATTTCGTCTAATTCTATGTGTTTTTTTTTCCGGGTGCTATCACTATCTATAAGCGTGGTCTTATATTTTAATGTTATGTTGGTAGCTTGTTAGTTTGTTAATTCGTCGAGTATTGTCTCTAAAGTTGTAACCAATGAGCCTGCTTACAAATTTTGGGGTACCCAGTTTATTTTATCTTATTGAGTGTATCTCCATCTGTCGAAAAAGAGTTCATGTTTGATTTTTGAGTATCAAATGATTCACTTCACAATGTTAAAATTAATAATCGAATTCAAGTAAAAAAAAAAAAAAAAAACTGAACTAACCTGCTTCAAAAAACCAAAGATCTTTGTGTTAAATTTGACTCTGAAAAATGCTGGATTTGACTTTCAAAATCAGAAGTGGACTCTTTTTTCTTTGGGATGAAGTATAATAATCCATCATGACATCTAATTATTACCCTTATGTAACATTAACTAATAATCTTGCAGGGTAATTGTTTTCTGTATTAGCATGAAATAAATTCAACTTAAGATTTAGGAGAAAATGAGGAATGATTTAGGAACTCTCCTACCATCTTTTTACATTATCTGTCCCAAATCAAAATTGTTATAGTTTTCAGCTAAAAGATAGATTTATTCTTAAACCCCATCATTATTCAGTAGCTTCATTAAAGTACTTCTTTTGCATATGTTTTGGGTTCATAGGGCGTATTTTCAAACGTTGAAATTTACATAGTAGACTTGAGTACTTGACTATTGATAATCCATATATTGTCTCATCTGTTTGTGGATTGTGGCTCCTTGACAAAGCCCCGTTATTTCAAGGACTCATGTTACCATATCTCCTTATTTTCGACAGGAAGCGTCTGTTTAGCTTGATTAATGATATGCCCCCCGTCTTTGAAGTTGTATCAGAAAGGAAACCCGTAAAAGATAAGCCTAGTGCAGCAGAGAGCGGAAGCAAATCAAAGGGCAGCACAAAGGTCAGATTAGTTGAATGTATTTTATAATCCCCCCAAATTTGAGGCTATTCTGAAACCAGCGAAACTAGTGACACATTTATCACTCACGTTATCCGATGAAGTGGAATCTCCAAAAGTTATAACACCTCCACGTAGGATAAATTTCGACCAAAGCACGCAAAATTCGGGGAATCCCTTGGTCACTTCTCCACATTAAATGGGCTGGGTCTTTTGCAACCAACCCATTTATGTGCATTTGACTGAAAACAACTACTCTACTCCTTGGAGTAGAGGTCAGGTCTACGTACATCCCACCCCCTAGACCCACCTTCGGGTGGGATATACTTCACTCATTTGGTTTTGGTGATTCAATGGGCCATACACAAACAAAAACAGGAGTACAGGACCGAAAACCACTTTACCACTCTATGTTAGCTTGACCATAACATAGTATCTATATTTAATAAATGAGTAACTGGGCTGCCATGGAATCAGTATTTTCCCGCCTAAACGTGTATCTGAACACAATTTACACTTTCAGTTCATTTAAGCTTATATGATTGACACGTGTCCTTTTATTTAATAAATCCCACTAATTTATTTTAAATATAAGAAAATATAAAATATAATCAAGATAATCATTGAAATTTGAATTGTTCAAGTTAATCTTGCTGATGTATTTTAAACATAAAAAAGTATAAAATATAATCAAGATAATCATTGAAATTATAATAAATAATGTATATGAACTAAGATGCATTAAAAAAACATTTCTACCTTTTACAAATAATACCATTTTAATTGTTTCGTCAATTCCTTCGAAATGAGCCCCAGTATTGAGTATTTTTGGATTTAATGGTACTATTAGAATATCATAAACTTATTAAAGTAGTCGATAACTTAAGGTGTTTTGCGTCGCATCATGCACGTACATATCTAGTAATATAATATAATATAATGAAAAATGAATTATATAATTTGCAGAGATCAAGTGATGGACAGGTGAAAAGCGTTCAAAAGCCAGCAGAAGAGAGCTACGAGGAGGAAGAGGATGAACATGGTGATACGCAATGTGGTAGCTGTGGTGGAAACTACAACGCTGATGAGTTCTGGATCGGGTGCGACATATGTGAAAGGTGGTACCATGGGAAATGCGTAAAGATTACCCCAGCCAAGGCCGAGAGCATAAAACAGTACAAATGCCCTTCTTGCACCATCAAAAGAGGTAGGCCCTAGAAACAATTATTAAGAGAGAAAAAAAAAACGATTAACGGATGGCCAACATGCCTAACAGAAAGTAGCATCGCCATGTTTACAAACGAGCGGAAAAATTGTCTGTAATGTATTCTTTGTTATTGTGACTGTTGTTGATAACAGATGCCCTAAGGGGTTGAAATGCACACCTTTCAGCCTCTTAATTGAATCTTGTTCTTTATGCTACTTCTATATATATAGTGCATATATATTGAGAATTGTTTTCGTCTTGTTGGTTTTGTAGCTTAAGCGGTCTTTTTCTCTATTAAGCCCTGTACTTGTTAAAATGTCTGTTTGTTTGTCTGGATAAAAATGTAGTATTGATATTCTTTTTTCAGAATCAGTGGCACAAAAAATGATTGGTATTATATTGTTATGAAATGAAAGATGGCACATGCAGCTTGGATGTGCTGATAATATGCATGTGAAGATGAATTGGAAAGTCATAATACTACAAAATCTTAAGGATCTCACCTCACAACCCACTTGAGGGTGTATGATGTGTTGGGTTTGGTCTGGTTTGGTTTGATTCCTAATATTTTTGTTGTGTGATTGGGTTAGCCTAGTTCAATCTAGCTCGACCTATCAACCGAACCCAACTGCTCTAGTTGGGTTGAGTTGTATAAATGCCGTAATTCGCCTGACCCAAGCTACCTACACGGCTACACCCTTACTTCAGAGGTTTGAAATGATGACCTTTGGTGTGGAGCCCTAAAGAAAAAAAATCTTATTGTCAGTTGAGCCAACTCCTCAAAGTTAGGTTATAAATGGTTGTTTATGCAATGTAAATTGAATACAAATTGGATCTCGTTGGGTTGGGTATAATGATGTGCAACATTTTTGGTGTATTCGTCTTTTTACATAAATTAAAGATAAAAACTTTTGTCTCAACGACTTTAACTTAACGAGTAAGAACGTGGAAGTCCTTACCGAGGCAATAAGGCATAGAAAATGCAATTTACCTTTCCTATCATGGTTAGGAGGCCAAATGCATATTCTTTACCAAAAGACAGGTTTTTGCCTATCAAATATATTTTCAAAATTGCATGTTTCTTTATGTTGTTGAATGAGATGATAAAGATAACAATATTAAAAAGAAATTATATATAGTTTTTCTAATTAAGCTATTATATAAACAATTAATATGGTTAATTAATTAAATTTAACTTTTATGTCTTATATGCTCTATAAAAAATAAATCACATTGTATCAATATGATTATATATACAAGATTACAAGGTAGAAAATAAGTAAGAGGATAAAACATGTTAAATCAAGAGTAAATTACAAATTTTGTCTATGTGATCTTAAGAAAATTATGGAAAAATGCTAAAACTTGTTAAATTATCTAATTTCTTGTAATGCAATCCACGTGGACATTTGTTAGTCATGCAAATTTAATAATATGATTAAATAGTGCCTTAAAATATAGTTGTGGTCCAATTGTCTTTGTTGTAGTGTTAACTAAAACAAGAAAATGAATTTAATTAAGAAACTCTACAAAATCTTGGTTTATTCCGTAAACTTGCTTTCTTTTCTTAGTCCAAATCGCCTGTTTTTCCTAGGAAACATCTCTTGGACTGTTTCTGTACCTGTTTTCTTCCTCCTTTATTAATCAACAACCACAACGTTTGTCTTCTGCTTTTGTGCAATCCCTGAAACGGGTTCGCTCCCGGGCCAAACGTACACATTGTCGGAAATATGGGTACGAATTGCTGCGATAACTTGCAGAAAGAACGATTGAAATGGACTCAAGAGCTCCATAATCTGTTCGAAAAGGCAGTTGATCAGCTTGGTGGGCCTGATAGTACGTATTCCGAATTAATGTGTTTTTCTTTTTAGCGTCACAAGGTCTCTTTACATGTTTAGTAAACCATGATTGATCTTGCATAAAGTTTTATAATTTAATTACAAGGCTTGTGGCGTACTGGTTCGGCTTGTGGGGATGTGGCTAGCAACCCATCTACCCAGAATCTGAATCCAGACGTTAACAAACTTGTGACCGTTGAGGATTTTCTCAGGGCTGCATGTCTAGCAGTTAAACATTGCTGAGATTAGTCTAGGCCACACGGTATAGGATTCCCTAACAAAAAAAGCGATGTAGTTTTTGCATCGCATGTGAGCTTAATTTGCTTAATTAAGCAAATTATATAGTTTAAGTTTGTTTGTTTGTCGTTAATGATGTTTTTGGTGGGTTTGAACCTATTTGATCTTGTAGGGGCAACTCCAAAGGGTATATTGAAGACAATGGGCATAGCAGGAATTACAATATACCATGTCAAAAGCCATTTACAGGTTCTCTCTCTCTCCATCAGAAATGGCTTCTTCCTTGTGATCGATGAAAATTCATGTTTAATGGTTATATGATACGGGCAATAGAGGTGGGTTCATACGAGAACCAGGCCCGGCCCTGGGGCCGTGCAGCCCGTGCGATCGCACAGGGCATCAAAGCCCCAAGGGGCATCAAATTTCTATCTAATGTTATTAGTATATGTAATTAGTTTTAATAATTTATGAGTTTGAGGCTCCATGCAATCCCTAAAGTATGGTATTATGTTACATTATCAATTTAGTTGATTTTGATTTAATAGAATTCTCCATTATTCCATCTACGTTACTTGCTTTTGCATCAATTAAAGGATTTGAGAAATTGGCCGATTGCATATTTAAATTGTTTTGCAGCTGCCTATGCTTAGGAATTTAGGATTTAGTCATTTGTTGTTTTTCCACCATTGCACTTGTTTTTTTTAATCAATTTCAATGACCTTACTCTTTTTATTAGTCTTGACATTTATAAATCTAATTATTTACCATTTTAGTTAGAACTAATTATAGTTTTTCTTGTTTTCTATCCTTCTAGGCATGAAGACATCGTTTTAGGTGACTTATGTTTATTATTTGTAATTTGGGGTTTTGGTTCATATGTCCCCCTTTGTACTATTTGTTTAGTTAATAAAAATCGGCGTAGGGATGAGTCACATAGCTTGGCTAGGTTCCAAACCTTTTAAAAAATCGTATTGTTTATCGTTTCATTTGCTTAAAAGATGGACATAGGGGCATAACTTTGTATTTCGCACAGGGCATCCGAAACTCTAGGAACGGCCTTGACGAGAACAATGTCAATTTAAACAAACGCGAGGATGATTCTCAGCAACACATTTTTGGTTTGGTGGATGCGATAACGGAGGATTGACGTGATTCATGGAGGGTGGAGTTGATTAAAGGAGGGTGACCCGGTCAAAACCACCTTTATTGACCGGATTAGTTGTTTAGAATCGTCCTCACATTTTCTTAAAAAATTATGTTTCTCGCATGAACCTTTCTCATGGCAATATGGTTCTATTAATATGTTAATGCATGCAACTTAATTAATTTGGTGACTAGATAAAAAAAATGTATATACTTATCGGATATAAACTAAGAAATTATATATAGGGGTATCTTTTAGATTTCAGTCATCTAAATAATGATATAAATATGTTGGGCTAAGTTATTATAATGAAGGTTTAATGCATATTTTTAATTGTTTGTTTTGCAGAAGTATAGGATGTCGAAATTGATCCCTGAATCATCGAAAGGTCATTAACTACTTTTAAGATTTAACTTGTTAAATTAACGAAGGGTACTTATGTTGCTAACGTTCGATATATCATATATGCAGGAGACAAGTTTGAGAAAAGAAACTTATTAGAAATGTTTCCCAACTTCAGCAAAACATCGTGGGTTCTCTACTTTTCTCTCTTTCTCTCACGATAGAAAATGAGTTTTTATTTGAACTTTTCTCTATAAAAAAAGGTTTCAATGAGAAGTGCTAAAAAAATACGAAGTAGAACTCAACCATTGATACAGTTGAGATCATAACTGACTAATCAAAAATTACGGCTTTGACCAGTCAAAAACCGCAATCTTTGAGTAGTCAAAGTTCGGTTGGCCGTGATTCATGGAGGGGTAGAGGTCAAAGCCACCTTTATTAACCGGATCAGTGGTGAAGATCACTTCTTTAATTCGTGTTTTTTTAGCATTTCTCATTTGAACCTAATACTTCCTATATATATATATATATATATATATATATATATAGAGGAAGGTTCATGCGAGAAACATATCAATTTAAGAGAACGTGAGGAGCAATCTCAGCCACTCATCTTCGATTACGGTGGACGTGATCACGGAGGATTGACGCGATTCATGGGAGGGTAGAGATTATTAAAGGGGGACCGGTCAAAGCCGTCTTTATTGACCGGATGAGTGGTTGAGATTGCTTCTCACGTTCTCTTAAATTGATATGTTTCCCATTTAGGTTCAAATGAGAAGTGCTAAAAAAATGAGAAGTAGAGAATTGATCTTCACTACTCATCCGGTCAATAAAGGCGGCTTTAACCGGGTCCCCTCCTTTAATAATCTCTACCCTCCCATGAATCGCGTCAATCCCCCGTGATCACGTCCACCGTAACCGGTTAAAGCCATCTTTATTAACTGGATGAGTGGTGGAGATCACTTCTCTACTTCGTATTTTTTTAGCACTTCTCATTTAAACTTTTCTCTTTCTATATATATATAGATACATAAATGATTTTTAAATTAATTTTCATGTTACTTTGTCATTTAATAACAATTTTATTATTTTAATTCACAAGACTTTTAATATAACACATGATATAATTTTTTATATTTGATGTTTATTACCCAGTCTAATCGATCTATAGTTTTTGATTAACAATAATTTGTTCATATGTTTAGGGGTATTCAACTCAATGAAGCATTACAAATGCAGATGGAAGTCGAAAGACGCTTGAACGATCAACTCGAGGTAACTCAGAGCTTGTTCGTATTGTTATATGACTACAAGAAACTGTACTTTTGCTAGCACGTTTGGAAAGTGTGTTGGTAAATGCAACTTTTAACCATGCCTTAAAACAAAGCCTTGGGTAAAAGTGTGACCTTTTGCAATATTGTTGGCAAAAAAGTATTTAATACTTTTAAATGACTTTTTTTATAGTCGAAATTCACTTATTCAATTCACTTGCAAAAGTATTCTCATTATATTAATATATTTTTCAGTTACACATTTGCCATGTAGAATTATGAAACTTGTAAAAAGTATTTGTATGTTATTAACAATACTTCTATATTCTTTTTATATATCAGGTTCAAAGGAATTTGAAGCTAAAAATCGAAGCACAATCAAGATTTCTTGAGAAAATCGCACAAGACTACAAAACCAGGCCAATTGCAAAAACCAACCAACCAATCTCTCTTACATCCCTACCTTCGCTTTGTGATGAATCCGAGTCCATCATCAATGATTACTTTGAATCGGATTCTGAAGTCGACACACACCATATCCATGAACCTCGACCTAACAAAAGGGCTAGGGTTGTGCTTATCGACGATGATGATGTATCTCCAAAGATATTTAAACTGAATTCCGAAAGCATTCTTCTCGCACAAAATGGGAATAGTTTTCATAGCCAAGATGATATGTTTCCGTGGAGTATGGCTTTTTGCCGCTCACCGCTACTTGGAGCTTCGCATCGTTGTTTCGATTAGACTCACCTTTTGGAAGTGAAAAATTGGTTGAAACTCTTTGTGCAGGTGGGATTGTATTGTAACTGAAATAAAAGATTTGTTCATCTTGTAAACTAAACATATATATTTTGTTAAGAAAAGTTAGACTTAGCTAGCCATCAAAGCTAGATGAGAATTCCTTATATATGTACTTAATTCTCTTATCCATAATAATGGGGAATTTGTTTTACGAAATGTTTTTGGATGAAATGATATTTGTCATAGGAATTTGACGTTGAAGGAATTAGAATGTAATGTTATCAAGTACGACCACCTATATCATCCATAGACAAAAGAATTTGAACCTGTCTGTTTGGTTCATATAATGTAGCTTTGGATTTGGAATAAAATATTGTTATATGACCAGAATACCTTTTTTTTGAAAATTTTGAAACCAAAATAAAACTATCATGGTTCAGATCGGTGCCAGTTTAGGTTGGCGATGGTTCAAATTAGTGATGGCGAGTGTTGGTAGGTGGTGTTTCAGAACAATGGTTTAAATCGGTAGTGTTAGGCAATGGTTCAAATGAGTGTTAGTTGATCGTGGTTCAGATCAGTGGTGGTAGGCGGTGGTTCATATCAGTGGTGGTCATTGATGGTGATCTGTGTGAGAAGAATATGTTTATATATTGAGAGGTGTGTTTACAAAAGGAATTACAAAGATAAATATACAAGTATGAAGACTTTTAATTTATGCAACAATGTCACTATTCAATTTGATATAGGGAGAATTCGAGCCTTAACAAATATTTTTAGAGAGTTCCGAAAACCAAGAAAATGGGGCCGAAAGAAGAAGCGCCTAGGCAGACGAGACCTCGCGGCGCGAGACTATGGCTCGCGGCGCGAGCCTGTCGCTGGGTATTTTCCGGGGCAGACTAATTCAGAAGAGATTGCATTTATCTGTTTATTTAAATATTTTATTACTTAATTAGTTTAGGAATAATTGTTTTATTCAGTTTCCTTTTCAATAATATTTTATTACTTAGTTTTCTTAATCATCAAGTTAGGATTAGTATTAGGAAAGATTTAGGTTATTTAGTTTCTATAATTATCTCATAGCATAGCTTATAAATAGAATGATTTAGGTTCATTGTTAATCAGATTTGAGTTTTAATACAATTGTTCTCTTTGTGAGATTATTAAGAGTTTATCTCTTTGTTCTTGGAGTTTTACGCTCGTAATTCTCGTCATATTTTGGATTTGACGATTGTCGATCCGTTCCGCGTTTCCCACTGCGTCACAATTAATGTAGTATTGTAACTCCCACATCACATTAACGTAGCTTGATTTTTTAATTCTCATATCAATTAATTTGTAACTCCCATATCATTTTATTCCATCTTGATGGGGGTCTCTCATGTGTAAAAAACAACTTCGGTGAGATGTACTTAGTGGTATCCCCTTTGATGTAACCGTGTTTCGCTTGATCAATAACAACAGTGTTGTCCTCATAGATGACAATCAGTTTGTCGGGATCATGAGCTAAATCACAAGTACTTCGGATATGGCCAATAACTGCTCGAAGCCATACACACTCTCTAGTCACCTCATGGAGTGCGAGTAACTCAGAGTGGTTCGTCGAAGTAGCAACTAGAGTCTGCTTACGAGACCTCTAGGATATCGCCGTATTCCCAATGGTAAAGACATAACCTGATTGAGAACGTTCCTTATGTGGGTTTGATAAGTAACCTGCATCGGCGTAGCCGACAAGGGTTGCGTTTTTCGGAGTACCAATTGCGGTATCCTCACTCGATGACGCGTAGGGATAGAACAAACCCATACCCGTAGTACCCTTAAGGTAACAGAAAATGTCTTTGATGTCATTCCAGTGGCGGCGTGTTGGCGTGTTGCTATGTCGAGCAAGACAATTCACAACAAATGAAATATCCGGTCTAGTACATTGGGCCAAGTACAATAATGCACCTATTGCACCCAGATATGAACACTCAAGGCTCAATATCTCTTCATCGTCTTCTTTTGGTCAGAACGGGTCCTTCTTAATATCTAGAGAATGAACGATCATGGGGGTAGATGACGGTTTTGCATCATGATGACTAAACCGTCTCAACACCTTTTGGGTGTAGTTTTCTTGATGGATTAAAATCCCGTCTCTACGGTGCTCGATCTGCAGGCCGAGGCAATACTGTGTATGGTTATTTCCCTTTCCACTACTGACTTTGTGTACTCTTTTGCCCTTCGACCAAGTTTTTTTTCATTGGGTTTTTTGGCAAGGTTTTTAATGAGGCATAATTTTTCTAGTCAGATGACTCATACACTTGTATAGTGTGTCGGCGCATACATTTATCCGATGCATGAAGAGCTCAAGACATCCACATCACATTTTTTTCCTTCGACCAGAGTTTTTTCCAAAGGGTTTTCTCCAGCAAAGGTTTTAACGAGGCGTATGTTTGATGGATTATCAGAAGATACAAGACATTGAAGTGTAGTGTGGTTTAGTGTAAATTAGACACCCAAGAGGAAGTGTTGTAACTCAAAATTTATGAGTATTGAGTGTCTCATTTTACACTATTATGATGGTCTTTATGTATGAGTTAATAGCTTTGTAACTCCCATTTCTTCATTAAGTTTAGGCTCTTCCCTTCCACTATACAAAAGGGGTTGAGGCCTCACTATTGTAAGCACTTATCATTCTCAATATATGAGCTCTATTGTTCTTCTCTCTAAAGTTGTCTAAATTTCGTCTACAACACAAAAAAGATATATTGGGGGTATAATAGTTAATATTAATAAGGGTATAATTGGAAAAAACTACAAAAAACTCTCAAACGCTACTCCAAGTATGTTTCAATAAACTTGCTTATGGTTCATCCAAAGTTGATATAGAATCAAAGTGGATTTTCCAATAAATTACAAAATGCTATAGCTCTTACACATGATTTCCACATTCTAGCATATATGCTAGCTTATTTTTAGCAAACACAATCTTAGGTAATGTTTATTTGTAAATCTTCATTTACGCTTGTTTATAATTATATTTATATATTAGGACATTAATATGTAAAATCATCAATTAAATTAAGTTGCTAGAATACATTTTTTTATCCCTCATGAGTTTAGTGGCTCCAGATTTTGTTATGTTATTCTGAAGAAACATAATGATGAGCAATGATGATTGTTTTTTTTTTGTATTCGTACGTTACGTTCATAAATGGTGTTTCAATGTCTCTTTAAATCGTTCGTTTAACATCTTAGCAAACAAACATGAAGACATTACAATGAATACATTTTCTTATCAAACAAACATAAACACAAACTCTTTTGTTGTGACAAGAAAAAAAATCATCTTTGTGTTCCTTCTATTCATTTAAAGCCATAATACCATATATACTTGCAAGCAAGGTTCTAAATGATGTGAGTCGTGGCGTAACGGCGAGGTCAAGCCTCAAGCCTTATGAGTTATGGCGAGGCCATGGTGTTAGGATCGATTTCGTAACAAGAAATTAACAACTCAGAAACAAATTAAAGAAGTTGCGGAATAAACACTCTAATTGGAAAACAAACAATGAACTTGAAAGATCAATTTCATTCAACACTTTCAATCACAAGATTACACTCAAAGCCTCAATCTGCAAGAACAAATCTCTCACAGACGAGCAATACTTCTCTATTGCTAGGAATTCTCTTGAGGCTCTGTTTTCTCTCAACAAAACAAAAGATATCTCGTAATCTTCTCCAAAAGTAACTAACTAACTATATATACAGATTACAAGATAGATATAAGGAAAACAAATCTCCTAAACTAATTCCAAGATATTCGGAATCTTTTCCTTATCGCTCCAAACATATCATCTTCTTTATCGCATCCTTAGAAGCAGCAGTAATAATAAGAAACATTAACTGAACCTGTCAAAACTGACTAGCAGCAATAACAATCAGCAGCAATAACTTCTTAGCAGCAGTAACCATTACTGCTTCTAAGTCTTCAAAACAGCAACACTAACTTGCGACAGCAGCAGTAATCATACTTAAGTCTTCTAGCATCTCCATTACTACTACAGCAGCATTAACAATCAAACAACAACAATAACTTTGAGTTGAGCAGCAATAACCATACTTTGCAATTTTTTATCCAACCCGATACTTCTGCTACACAACTATCATCAAAGTAACCCAACAAACTCCCCCTACTTAATTGTTCATCCCTGAACATTTAAGTTCTTCAACTGTTGCTTAACCTTCAAAATTAGAGCTGTTCCCACATCAGAATGTTGATGATCATACAACTTTACTCTATCTATACCTTGCATCCTTGGCAAATCATGTACCTGATCACCATCAACAAAGTAATACTCTTTGTCCATACCATTGATCGTTAGAGAATATACACCACACTTCAGAAACAGTCTCCATTCATTTACTGTCTCACAGGGCTGATTCATCAAATTAGCAACTTTAGTGGGCTCAAACAACCAGCACAAACACTCTAAAGCACTTTTGATATTTAGAATGATGTCCTCTTGACTATCCTCTTCCAAAATATTCCCATATAGTTGCATGCCCATCTCATACATCTCCCTGAGATTCTCCCTTGAACATACCTTCAAAATATCAGCCAGAATGCCTCCCCGACAAGCTTTTCCATCCTCCCATATCACTTTATAATAAAGTCTTCCATTCAGATCCCTCACAAACCATTCCTTCATCCTTTTCTCAACACCATCATCTACTCCCACTTCAGCTGGATCAAAATCATCATCAAACTGCATCATCCTCTGGTTAATTCTTTCTATGAACTCTTTTTCCAGTTCAGAGAGAATAGATTTCTTTTTCATGAGCCTCAAAATGCTTGTGCACAGAACCTGATCAAAATCATATCTTTTGTCCACCAAAAAGTAACACTGTCTACCATTGAACGAAATAGATGCCACCCTGTTTCTCTTGAAAGTACACCATGCTGTAGCTCCAACTCCTCCAAATGCTTCACATGTAACCTCTGTGATTTTCTCTCTATAATCATCCCTGGATTTCTCAAAAGCAAACATGACTTTGAAGTCTTCAATAAGCTGTATAACCTCTACCTTTCCTTTAGGATCTTTTACACAGCCAATTTCATACATCTTCTTCAAATCTGCTATGCTCATCCTAGAAAACATGTTGTACACTGATCTGTAGGTATCCAACTTTCCTCCTTTACTCTCTACCATCCATACAACTTGCTTATCTTGTTCTTGAGCATCCCAATCAATGATTTCAGAACTTCCAGAATCATGTACCAACTTTAACTTCTTGGCAAACTTCTTGTGAGCTATGGACTTCTTTCTTTTGGAATCACCAGTTTTCTGCTGCTCTGAAGGTTGAGAACCACCTTCTTCCATAGTAGCATCCTCTGGAATTTTTTCAGCTTGTTTACTTCCATCCTCATTCCTCTCATCTTTCTCTTTCTCTGCCTCAGATACTTTTTCTTTCTCAACTTCCTTCTCTTTCTCTTTCTCAGGTTCCTTCTCTTTTTCTTCAACAACAGGCACATCATGCTTTCTCTTGCTTCTCCTTTGTATCAATGGCATCTCTTCTACTTCTTCCTTTTCCTCTTCCTTCTTTTGCATAGCCTCCCTTTCCTTCTTGTACCTGTCCTGAATCTTCTTATCAGACCACCCAGAAAACATGCTCTCAGTTCCACCAACAACATTAACCAGGAACCTGATTCTCCCCTTTCTTTCTTCAGTCTTGGAGGTCTGTCTTGTACTCATTGCTACCTTCTTTGGTTGAACCTTCTTTGATTGAGGTTTTGATCTTGGTGGCTTTGATGGAGTCTTCTTCACCACTACTTGATCTTCCTCCTCTTGTAGTTTCCTTGCCACCTCTATTGATGCCTCTTGCTCAGCATCTATCTTTTTGGCCCTTTCTAGCTCTTCAGGAGTCATCAAGGAGTAGATTGTCTTCAATGACATGGCCTCTTCAACCTCCTTAGGAATCTTCTTAGCCTTCTTCTTCTTTGGTTCTTCAACCATATTCCCTTTCCTTTATCTTTTGGATCTGTCTTCTGCCCTTCAGCCTTCTTAACAACTTTCTCCTTAAATACTATTCCTTTGGTCTGTGGAATGACCTCAGGAGTAGCTTGTGGTAACACCACCAATGTCTCAGCAGCAACCCTTTCATCAACATTCACTTCTGTAGCAGCCTCAGGGGTTGTCTCCTTAGTCTTCTCAAAACCAGACTTCTCTTCAGATATTGTTGCTTTCACAAACTCTGCTTTTACTTTAGACTCCCCCTTAACCTTAGCCTTCTCCCCCTTTGTGAATGCAGCCAAGGTAGTATATCTCCTCTGAAGGGCTGAAATATGCATATTCTGAACAACAATCTTTGCACCCTGATACTGGCACTTCTTGTATAAATCAGAGATCAATTGGTGCTGTGTCTTGACCATTTTCTCCAAGATCTCCATTCTGGTGGCTGTTTCATCATGCTTTAAGTCATGAAGTTGAAATTGAGCATCATGAGCCTGCAAGTCTTTGGCTATGGCAGCCAATGAATCCATCAATTCCTTTTGTGTCAATCTACCCTCACCAGGTTTAGAAGTTGAATCCTTCTGTGCTGGATCTTTGGGAATTTTAGTAGAAGTTTTCAGCCTTGCTGAAACACTGTCTACTCCCTTGGTTTCTTGGCACCTGGGTCCTCTCAATGATTTCTCATTAAGAGTTGCCGTGGAAGGGGTCTTACTTATGTTCACACTGGCCTGATGCACACTTTGTGCAACACCCGTAGTGTGAGCCACACCATCCACATGCCCTTGCATCTCCATAGAGGGCACCTCCTTAACATTGGAGTTGGGGGACACTCCATGGGTTTCCCTTTGGTCAAACTCAAGTGGAGAGTGCTCCACAAGAGGGCTTGTAGGCTCAGGTTTCTTGGATCCAGAGGAGGAAGGAGCTCCTTTGATCCTTCTGTGATATACTTTTAGTGCAGGGGTGGGGTTAACATGAACAGGAGTCAGAGGTGTATTTGAAGTAGTAGGTGTGGGTAGGTCATCAGAGGGTATGCTTGTATGTGTGGGCTGTAAGCCTGATGCCTCACCTGTGGGGGGAATCACACCCATCATTGTAGGGAACAATGGTGTGATTGTAGAGATACCACCTCTTTTCATGTTTGAATACATCTTGAAAGAGGGGTCATTCCTGTTATAGGTCTGACCAGAGGCAGGTACATCCGTCAATTCCAGGTTAATGACTTCTTGGACAAATCTTGGATACATGTAAAAAGCTGTTGAGGTAGATTTGGGATCCAGATTTGACACAAGATTTTGAAAAATCATGTTGGAAAAGTTAAACTTTCTGGATGTGGCTAGGCAAACTAAAGCAGATGCAATAGTACTACCAAACTCACTCCATCCAGAGGTTTTTTTTTGAAAAACAGTGTATCAGGATATGAACAAGAAACTTCCATTGATAACCAAACTTGTTTTTCTTGATTTTTAAAGATTTCAATGAGCCTTCATATCCCATTTGTGCTAAAGCATGAAAAATATCAGTTGTAGAGATAGAAAGCTCACCTCCTTCATCATCTAGATGCAAACACCTTCGAATTGTGGATTCAGTTACAGACAGAGGTCTGTCACACAGAGTGGTTTGAATCATCTTTATCCCATTCACTGTTTCGACCCGTGCATTCCTCCAAAAATCCTTTTGATGTGCAATGTAAATCTTTGGAGCAAGAAGAATGGCATGAGCAAGTGTTGAGGCTCGAAGAAAATCCACAATGTCGTTGAACCCTTCTGATTTCTTCCCTTTGGATAGAAATCCAACCTTGTTGTGCTCCTCGTGAAATCGCAAATCATCCATGATGAGTAATCGATGTTAGAACACTCAAATTTTATGCAAGAAAGCAAAGAATCAATCGAAACAATCAAGATCGCACAAAATCGCACACAATCGCCTTAGAATTCCAATGGTTTTTGAGTTAGGGTTTTGAAAATAGCTGTTGTGAAAAAGGCGGTGATACAGGGGCTATTTATACATTCCCAAGTTAGTTAAAAGCAGCAATAATGAAATCAGCAGCAATAACAGTTTGAGAAGTAGTAACCACAAACCCTAGATAAAAGCAGCAATAATCGAGCAACAATAACAGATATAGCAGCATTAATGAAACTACCAGCAATAAACAACTAGCAACATTAACAACTACCAGCAGCAATAATGACCTGTGCATCACTAAGAACATTAGAAGTAGTAATTGCATACAAGCAACAGTAATGATTTGAGCAGTAGTAATGCAAGCAACAATAACTAATGCAGCAGTAATAACCCCAAGAAGTCTTAATAGTAGCAATATCACCCGATTAGCAACCTTAACCTCTCTCAGCAGCAATAAGTTCTGATTGGCAACAATAACCAATCTCAGCAGCAATAGGGCCCGATTGGCAGCAATAACCAATCTCAACAGCAATAAGGCGTAGCAGTAGTAACTGTACTTAGCCATACAAAGACCACTTAGTAACAGTAACTTTCTCATTAACCCCGTTCAGCAGCAGTATCTTCATACATCAACATTAATGATTCTTTTTGCAACTGTGCCTACTGAAATCACTAAAGAAACACATCAAACACATGTTGAGGTATACAATTACATAGGATACAAGATTTTTACACATAAAAGATAAAGAAACTTTATTCAGAATTGATCATGCCTACACTTGTGATCAAAAACTTGAATCTCCCCACATCAAAAGCTTTTGTGAAGAGATCAACATATTGATAGTCAGTGTGCACTTTCAATACCTGAATGAGTTTCTTTTCATTTGAGTCCCGAATGAAATGATACTTGATCTCTATGTGCTTGGTTTTGGAATGCTTGACATGATTATTAACAATGCTTATGGCACTGTTATTGTCAATGTAAATAGGAGTGTTTAGAAAGGTAATACCATAATCCAACATCTGATTTTGAATCCATAGAACCTGTGAACAGCATTGAGCAGCTGCTACATATTCTGCCTTTGCTGTGGATGTTGATACTGTGGTTTGCTTCTTACACTGCCATGACACAAGTCTTGCACCCAAAAACTGACATCCACCTAAAGTGGATTTTCTATCCAAGCTTGCACCTCCATAATCACTATCAGTGTAGGCCAAGAGCTCAAAAGGAGACTCATAGGGATACCAAAGACCCAATCTGGGTTGTCCCTTTAGATATCTGAATATTCTTTTTACAGCTTGAAGATGAGAATCCTTTGGCCTAACTTGAAATCTTGCACACACACAGACTGCAAACATAATATCTGGTCTGGAAGCTGTGAGATACATAAGTGATCCAATCATAGATCTGTATTGGTGTACATCTACTTCCTTCCCCTCAACATCAGCTGTCAATTGCCTGTGTGTCTCCATTGGTGTTGAGGCTGATTTTGCATCTAGAAAACCAAACTTTAAGAGCATATCCTTGACATACTTGGATTGATTGATGAGTATTCCATCTTCTTTCTGCTTGACTTGTAATCCAAGGAAAAATGTCAATTCTCCCATAGAGCTCTTCTTGAATCTCTTGTGCATCAAATCCTCAAACTCTTTGCACATCTCTTCCTTTGTGGATCCAAAGATAATATCATCCACATAGATCTGTACCAACAGCAAATCTAATCCCTTTTTCTTTATGAACAAAGTCTTATCTATCACTCCTCTTTCAAACTGGTTCTCCAAGAGATAGGTAGACAGTGTGTCATACCAAGCTCTTGGTGCTTGATGTAGACCATACAATGCTTTCCTTAGCTTGTAGACTTTGTCTGGAAACTTTGGATCTTCAAACCCTGGAGGCTGACACACATATACCTCCTCTTCAATCTTCCCATATAAGAATGCACTTTTTACATCCATTTGATACACCTTAAACCTTTTGTAGGAAGCAAAAGCTAGGAATAATCTTATGGCTTCGATTCTTGCAACAGGTGCAAAAACATCATCATAATCAATTCCCTCCTCCTGAGTGTATCCCTGTGCCACCAGCCTTGCCTTGTTTTTGATGACAATACCTCTTTCATCCTTTTTGTTCCTGAAAATCCATTTGGTGCCAATTGCCCTATGTCCTCTAGGCAAATCAACCAAATCCCATACATGTTGTAGCACAAACTGAAGTAGTTCTTCCTGCATTGCTTCTATCCAGCTGGGATCTTTCATGGCATCAAACACCTTCTTTGGCTCAGTCTTAGAAAGGAAACATGAAAACATTGCTGAATTGGGATTTTGAAAACCCACAGCTTTACTTTGTTTCCTTGTGATCATTGGGGATTGCATGTCTCCAATCACCAAACTTGATGGATGATTCTTCTGAGTCCTGGTGAGATGTAGAGGTTCTTCAGGAAGATTTACCCCTAAGTTGGACTCAAAAGCATCCCCTTCTTTATTTAGAACAGTGGAATCAATCACATTGGTGTGGGGTTCATCCAGATTTGTGATACTCATATCTGAAGAATGAGAATCATCAAGATAGTCCTCTTGATGTGTGATTGGAGGATCTGTAATACTCATGTCTGAAGAGTGTGAATCATCTGCATCATCTTCTTGTGGTGTGCCTAGATGATTCTGGATTTGTTCCCTCTTTGTTTCACTTTCCCTCTGAATTTGACCTTCTCTTGTCTCCTTCTGACTTCGACTAACATCACCTTCCTTCTCAGGTTCATGCTCCTTTTCTGCATGGAAAAATTCAATAGGGTCCACAGTAGGCATTGGAAACATGACAAAAGGTGTCTCTGTTTCCTTTGATTTGTCTGTACTTGAACCTGTTTCAACTGCATAGCTCATATCCAAAGAGTTAGTTAGTGAATCAATGTCAAATAGCCAATTTGGACCAGTACCAGGTACATTTGGTGTGTTCTCATTGCATTCAACATTGTCACTGAGAGCCTTACTCTGTGATGAGTAACCAACAAGAAATCCATCTTCTAATTTGCTATCAAACTTTCCTAAATGAGATTTGGTATTGAGATTAGTGCAAGGACACCCAAAAGGTTTTAAGAATCCTATAAAAGGTTTCTTTTTCTCAAAAAGTTCATATGGTGTCTTCCCCTTTGACTTGACTATAAGAACCCTGTTTTGAACATAGCAGGCAGTATTTACTGCTTCTGCCCAAAAAGTGATAGGAAGTTTTGAATCAACTAACATGGTTCTTGCAGCCTCAATAAGTGTCCTGTTCCTCCTCTCTGCAACACCATTTTGTTGAGGAGTTCTAGGAGCACTGTATTGTTTCTCAATTCCTTTTTCTTCACAAAATGAGTTTAAATCAGCATTTTTAAATTCTGTACCATTGTCTGATCTGATGACTTTTACTTTCAGATTGGTCTTGTTTTCTACTCTGATCACAAAGGGTTTGATCAGTCCACTTGTCTCATCCTTTGTTCTCAGAAAGAATACCCAAGTGAATCTTGAGTAATCATCAACAATGACCAGACAATATGACTTCTTGCCAATACTTATCACAATTGTTGGGCCAAATAAATCCATATGCAAAAGCTGTAAAGGAGCAGAAATTGTGTTTACTTCTTTGGACTTGTGAGTGGATTTGTGTTACTTGCCTTTAAGACAGGAAACACAGTGATCATCACATGAAAACTCTTTTGCAAGTAAACCTCTAACCAAATTACCTTTAAACAATTTATTCATGATTTTGAAATTCATGTGACACATCCTTCTATGCCAGAGGGATGATTCACTCAAAGAAGCTTTTGACAACAAACAGTTTAAGGATGATTTAGAAGAAACATCCTCCAAGTCCAAACAGTAAACATTATCCTTTCTTGGAGCTCTCAATAGTATCATATTTTCATCAACTATTTTGAACTCAGGTGAAAGTATCAAACACTCTTCATCATTGAACAATATACTATGTTTCTTGTCACAAACCTGTGATACACTTAACAGGTTGTACTTCAATTGCTCAACATAGTACACATCTTCAAAGGTCATCATACCTTTGGAGATCTTACCTTTCCCACTTACCTTTCCTCCCTTTGGATTGTCACCAAAGGCAACATGTCCACCTTCAAACCTTTTAAAGTTTTCAAGTAAAGACATGATGCCTGTCATGTGCCTAGAGCAACCACTGTCTACATGCCACAGATTCTTTCCCCTTCCTTGGTTGCCCTGCACATGAAGATGAAACAGTTAGTGTCTTGAGGGAACCCAAGCCAAAATGGTCTTGGGTTCACCTTTATCATTAACATACTTGAACTCAGCCAATCTGTTGAGTTTTAACAGATAGTCCTTGCTAGGTATTTCATGACTTGAATACTTAGTGACAATATAGGGCTTTCTCTTTTCAGGGCTTGCAGCAGTAGTAACTGGAGGAGTATTGTTACTATTGCTAGCAACAATGCTTTTCTTCTTACTTTCATAGTTATTACTGCTGCTCTCAGTAGCAGCAGTATTTTGTACTGCAGCTTTTGGCACCCATTTAGCAATCATTTTCACAGATTTAGTCTCAACCTTTTTCATTTGACCTTTTCCTTTTGGTTGAGATTGTCTGTTTTGGTTTGGAACAACTTTCTTGTTGCTGTGCTCAACTCTCTTTGCTTGTGGCTGTTGCTTTTTCCTTTCAATCCAAGGTGAATTTAAGCTTTGAAAAGAATTCCTTTGATCGATTGGATTAAAGTAACAGTTTCTAGCTAAGTGATTGAGCTTACAACAAATGAAGCATGGTTTTGGTCTGTTGATTTTGCTAAGATCAATACCATGGCTTTTAGCCCATTGATTGTTCCAATTTCTTTGATTTCCTTTTTTGTATTGAAACTGTTTAGAGGAACTTGGATCATTCTCAGAGAATTGTGTATCAATCTTACTCTTACCTTTCTCCTTCTCTATCTTATTGCTTTTGACAAAAGGTCTGCCACCATTCTCATTAGTGAGAATATGGTTTTCATCAGGGACAACCTTGCCTTTACCTTTCCTTTTAGTCTCTTCTCCTTCTCCTAGATCCTCAACTACATCTTCTACTGGATCTACTTCAGTCACTCCAGGTTTCAGGTCCTCAGTGTCAAGTCTATCAGCAAGATTAGACTTTGGAGGGATGTAGTTGTTGTTATAAGGTGGTGGGGTGTTATGGTAACCTATTCCACGTTTAAGGTCATCATTAATCTGAGCTTTTAGAATTTCATCCATTGCCTTTGAGGCTTTGGAGAACTTCTCAAGATCAGATTTGGACTATTCTAACTCAATTCTGACCTTTTCTAACTCAGATCTACACTTGGACAACTTAAGCTCATATTATTTCCTCTCCCATTTCCAATAGTTTTGGTCATAATCAAATTGGAGTTCATTGGCTTGATAAGCCTTAATTTGATCCTCCAAACTACCTATAACCTCATTGGACTGTCTTCTGAACTGCTCTAGCTTCTTGATACTATCACACATACTTTGATTATGATCCCTGTACTTCTTAACAGTATCAATACAAGATTTAGAACAAAGTTTAGAAACTACCTCAGATGGGATCTCTGATGATGATGACTTTGTAATCTCTTCCATGAGGGCTTGATTCTGAACTGCTTCTTCTGCTTGATCACTCCAATCAAACCCAAATCCTTCTTGTGAAACCAGTGCTTGTGAAGAGCTTCCACTGGAATTCTTGTTGAACTTGGTTTGATGGTTATGTTGTGGAACATTCCCTTTGCATTCTCTTGCAAAGTGACCAAGATCATTACACTTATAACATCTCACTTTGGACTTATCAAAACCTGCACCATCTTCTCTCTTCATTCCAAAGTTGTTTCTTCCTGTTCTCTTGATGAATCTTTTGATCCTCATAGTCAGCATAGCCATTTGCCATTTGATGTCCATCTCCTCCAGGTCATCTACACTGATCTGTTCAAGATCTTCATTGATTAACGAAGATTTAACATGACTGGCAAGAAAAGCTTCTAGAGTTTGGTCCACTCTAGAACTAGGTTTAGCAGTATTAAAAGATTCACTAGCAGCAGTATTGTGAGAACTTGAATCATTAAACTGAGAAGATTCATTGGACAACAGTGCAGTATTGTGGGAATAGCCAATTGGCTTCCTCTTTGCTTCAACTTCAGCCTCAAAGACCCTGAGATCATTGTAAAGATCATCAAGCTCTTTGTTCTCCAAGTTTTCACTCTGTCTTAGAGACACAGTGTACATGGTCCATTCTTCTCCCAGAGATCTGAGAAACTTTCTGTTGATATCATCATTGTCTATCTGCACTCCAACAGTGGCCAACTCTCCTATGAGTTTGTTATATCTATCAAAGGTTTGAGTCATAGTCTCATTCTTTGAGGACATAAAATTCTCATATTGTTGCCTAAGAATTGCCTTTTGGTTCCTTTTGGTACTCTTAGATCTTGCAAACCTTTTCTCTAAAGCTTGCCAAAGAACTTTAGCATTCTCACAGTTCATGAATTGATGTTGATACTCGTTGGGAATAGCAAAGAGTAAAGTACTCAGAGCCTTCATCTCAGTCTGTCTTGCTTTTCTCTCTGCATCAGTTCTTGGTGGAGGAACGACACCATCTTCACCAGCTTTTCTCTCTGTAGGGCCATTCTCAATGACATCCCACATAGAGTAATCAATGAGCAACATGTGTTGCCTGATTCGAATTTTCCACATGTTAAACTCATTTGGTTTGAGCATTGGAACTTTGTTTGCAAATACACCTTCTTGGGAGTCCATCATTTGATTTCAGATTCTGAGTTTATGGCTCTGATACCACTTGTCAGGATCGATTTCGTAACAAGAAATTAACAACTCAGAAACAAATTAAAGAAGTTGCGGAATAAACACTCTAATTGGAAAACAAACAATGAACTTGAAAGATCAATTTCATTCAACACTTTCAATCACAAGATTACATTCAAAGCCTCAATCTGCAAGAACAAATCTCTCACAGACGAGCAATACTTCTCTATTGCTAGGAATTCTCTTGAGGCTCTGTTTTCTCTCAACAAAACAAAAGATATCTCGTAATCTTCTCCAAAAGTAACTAACTATATATACATATTACATGATAGATATAAGGAAAACAAATCTCCTAAACTAATTCCAAGATATTCGGAATCTTTTCCTTATCGCTCCAAACAGATCATCTTCCTTATCGCATCCTTAGAAGCAGCAGTAATAATAAGAAACATTAACTGAACCTGTCAAAACTGACTAGCAGCAATAACAAGCAGCAACAATAACTTCTTAGCAGCAGTAACCATTACTGCTTCTAAGTCTTCAAAACAGCAACACTAACTTGCGACAGCAGCAGTAATCATACTTAAGTCTTCTAGCATCTCCATTACTACTGCAGCAGCATTAACAATCAAACATCAACAATAACTTTGAGTTGAGCAGCAATAACCATACTTTGCAATTTTTTATCCAACCCGATACTTCTGCTACACAACTATCATCAAAATAACCCAACACATGGCGTTTTTCATGGCGTAAGGCGGCATACACATACACTCGTACTTGTATATGTCAGTGTTTTGAATAATATCATAAAACAAAATAAATTCATAGCAAGAAATAAAACTAAAACATAAAGAATAACCATTGATACAAAGTATATTAAGCTTATAAAAATGATATCATGGGTGCAAAATCGGGATTAAATCTCTTGAATCCCTACTCATTACTTTCTTCAATTTTCAAAGAATTCATGTTCAACTCTCTATGTACGGGAATGAGATCAAAGTATTTACGTATTTAAGGTTTTAGTTTTAATGTTTATTTAAGTTTTAAGCCTCGTAAATAGTTACCATTTTTTTCTGTAAATTATATATAAAAATAACCGCAAGACTTACAAAATAACGCATTACAAGCAAGTCAAGCCTTAGAGTGGAGCCATAGGGGTTAACGTGGCGGCGACCCCAAGCCTTGATGCCATAACGTGCCATAACGAGTTATTTAGAACCATGCTTGCAAGTAACATAAAAGGTGTTAGGGCATCTTGCATGATAAGTTGGAGTAGGGGTGACTCTCGTGTAGTGATCGGGTTGGAGAGTTAGAAAGGCTCAATCCGAATATGACCTGTTTAACTAATCTGTTGACATCTTCAACCCTAACCCGCGACCCGTCAACCCCAACACGACCTGTGTAACCCATTTAGCTATACGGGTTCGTAAGTTGGCGGTTCATAACTCATAAATGGATTGGCAGGTCGTAAACGCCGTGGGTCAAATACAACCTAATTCAAAACTTCAAATACAACCAAAATAAAATTCTATTTATTGATTTTAGATGCTGAATTAAAACTATAAAAGTAATACTCATAAGTCAAAATAAAATTTTGTTATATAAAAAATATTTAAAAGATAAAAGTTAACCGGTTAACTCATATACCAACCCGACACGACCACCCGAAACAAACGGGTTGGTGAATTGATGGGTCAAAAAACTCAACCCAAAGTCGTTTAACTTCATGTTGGGTTCGTGTCATGTCGAAACTTGCCACTCCTCCTAAGGGGGCGTTTGGTTCATAGAATGATTTCTAAAGGAATGAAATCTGTCAAATGAATTGAAATATGTCTGTTTGGTTTGCTAAATAATTGAAATGGAATTATAAAAAATGACAAAAAGTGACAAAATACCTTTTTTTTAATAAATATTGAACTATATTTTAAACAAATTCTCATAAACCAAATATTATTTGTACAAAAGACGATCATTAATAATTTCTAAAATTTAAAATTTAAATAAGAAATGCAATTTCTTTTCTTATGAGATCTAGAATTTGAAGGGTTTGATTCCACTTTTTTTATCTAACCACACAAATGTTCATGTCCGTAGGAAAGTGAAAAGACAAAGTTGTTTTATATAAAATAGGTCCAATTACTCTCTTTTGCCTGTAGAACTCATCAACTTACAGCAAGCACTATGACGTTTACGGTAGGAATAGATCTTGGAACTACGTATTCATGTGTTGCTGTTTGGAGACATAATCGCGTAGAAATCATACCCAATGAACAAGGCAACAAAACTACACCCTCTTGTGTTGCTTTCACTAAAGCTGAACCGCTTATTGGTGATGCTGCAAAGAGCCAGATAGTCATGAATCCCACTAATACCATTTTTGGTGAGTTCATTTTGCACTAATATTACTTAGGATATATAGAATTCATTTATTTCCATGACCTGCTTTAATTTCTCTTATGTTTTTCCGTCTTATTTGAAGCTTTGCTCGTATATTTAGACATTCTATTTTCATTTTTTGTGCATGTGTTAAAAATACTCAATATATACAACTTTTTTATGAAAGGTACTCAATATATATATATATATATATAATTATGTAGTGCATGTAGAAAGTATAACCATAGGGGAAGTGACTAAGTGAGGAACTCGATCAATAGAGGAAAGTTCAAATGTGAACCACTTTTTGGTTATGAACGTGAGGACAACCGAGATTGCGACACGTGGCGGCTTTGAGTGTGGTCCCCCCTTTTAATTCAATGTCCTCCCATGAATCGCGTCTAGTCATCCGCTGTGAATCTGACGTGACGCGTAGTCATCCGCCACGTGTCGTGCTCACGGCTGTCTTCACGTTCACAACCAAAAAGTGGTTCACATTTGAACCCACCCTCGATCAATATATATATATATATATATATATATAATTGTGTTGTTCTACCTTGTTGTTTGAACGAATTACTCTATTAGACGTGGATGAAAATGGTCCCTTGCAGAGGCAGACCTACTTAAGTGTCCACGGTGGCTTGTGCCACTATATCTTTCCTCCGTCGCACAAAATAATGCACGATTATGGAAAGTGCTACCGTATTAATTTGGTGTATGTCGCCATATATATATATATATATATATATTTTGAATGTACAATAAATACAAAAACTTCCCTTGATTGAGTTGGCTAGTTCTTTGCTTTTCAAAGGTGAGGTCATGGATTTAAATCTTGTTAGAGTCATTTTTTTAGTTTTTTACTTTAAAAAAAAGATTAGGATTACATAGATGATAATGTGGTTTCTTATACTCTTTTTATTTCAGATGCTAAGCGATTTATTGGAAGGCGATTCAGTGATGACATGGTGCAGGCTGCCAAGAATTTGTATCCTTTCAAGATTGTGGGAGGAATATGTGACAAGCTAATGATCTTAGTTACATACAAAGGGGAAAAGAAGTGCTTCTCAGCAGAAGAAATTTCATCCATGATTCTTGCAAGGTTGAAAGAGACATCAGAGGCATATCTCGGAACAACCGTTAAAAATGCGGTAATAACAGTTCCAGCTTATTTCAATGATTTGCAGCGTCAGGCAACAAAGAATGCCAGTATGGTGGCTGGCATGGAAGTCTTACGTCTAATTAACGAGCCTACGGCAGCTGCAATCACGTATGGTTTAGATAACAAGGATGATATAGGTAAAGAGACGAATGCTCTTATCTTTGATTTGGGTGGAGGTACTTTTGATGTCTCTCTTATGACAATTAGCGATGGTAAATTTGAGGTCAAGGCCACGGCTGGAGATGGTCGTTTGGGAGGTGAGGACTTCGATAATGCGATGGTTACCCACTTCGTTGAGGAATTCAAGCAGAAACACAAAAGGGACATGCGTCAAAATCCGAGGGCATTATGGAGATTGAAGGCTGCTTGCGAGAGAGCGAAGAGGATTCTCTCTTCTACCACTCAAACTGCCATCGATATTGATTGCTTGTATGAGGGTGAAGATTTTTCAAGGGTGGTCACCCGGGCAGAATTTGAGGAGTTGAATACAAATTTTTTCGACAAGTGCCTAGACATCGTTAAAAAGTGTTTGAGGGATGCAAACATGGATAAGAAGAGTGTAAATGAAGTGGTTCTTGTTGGTGGATCAACTAGGATTCCGAAGGTACTACAAATGTTGCAAGACTTCTTCGATGGGATAAAGCTATGCAAGAGCATCAATGCGGATGAGGCTATTGCTTATGGTGCAGCGGTTCTCGGTGCCAAGTTAAGTGGCGAGGGTGATGAAACCGTGCGAGATTTGCAACTGTTGGATGTTACTTCTTTTTCACTTGGTATTCAAACATTTGGTAAAATCATGACCGTTCTCATTCCAAGGAACACTCAGATACCTGTAAAGATAGAAAAGGAGTTTTCAACGGTAATTGACAACCAAACTTCTGTTTTAGTTTCAGTATATCAAGGTGAGGGTTTGATGGCTACGGACAATTGCTTGCTTGGTCAGTTCGAGCTTTCTGACATACCAATGGCTTCAAAGCAAGTACCTCGTATCAATGTTTGCTTCGACATCGATGCCAATGGTATCTTGAGTGTGTCCGCTAAAGAAACTTCAAGTGGTCGGAGTAAGAAGGTTGCAATCATCAAAGATGAGAAATTTGAGTTGAAGACTTGGAGGATATGCAAAGGTGGTAAATGCCTATAATGGTTTGGAAAAATATGATATCTACATGAAAAATATATCTTTTTGTTGAAGTCATTGAGCTTGTAACCCTTTCATTGCGAATTTGCTATTATCTCTCTTTGGTTGGTTATGATTATGACATTATCTGCTTGCTTTTGAGAACTTAATTTGGTTTCGCTATTAAATTATGCAAGTTGCCACTTGAGCATATGACGACGGTAAGATCTTTAGACCATCTGCAATGGGGATTGGCAAGGCATCGGCAAGTGGTTGTTGCCGATCGGCAAGCCCGGCTACACCGCCGAGGTCCTTCGGCAAGCACCAAAATCGGTAACCCATGCCGACTTGTTAGACTACCCGACCCCACCCTCTCTCTCTTTTCTCTCTATCTCTCCTTCTTTTTTTCTTTTTTTAGTAATTATTTAGATTGGCCTTAGGCAACATACACACAAGAAAAAATATGTTGCATTTGAAAACTCTAATGCAACAAATGAAATAGATTGTAAGTTGTCTAAGATAAAAACTAAGGCAACACAAAGAAGGTTGTTGCTTAAGAGAATGTAAGGCAACATATAATAATTTATACGCTGCCTAAGGTATCACTTAGGCAACATATAACTATATGTTGCCTAAGAATAAACTTAGGCAACATATAATAGCTTTTGTTGCCTAAGCGTTTCTTAAGCAACATAGTCAATTAACATATGTTGTCTAAGACGATATTTGGTGTAGTGTGGTTTGAGTGCGAATGAATTGGTAAAGATCGGTAACATTTTGGTAAAATAGTAGAAACCTGATGTGACGCTAATGTGGCGACTGATATCATTGGCAAGAGGCGTTACCACCACTCTGGATGCTCTTAGAGATAGAATATTTTTGTTCCCAAAAGGTCTAAAAGTTATTTGAAAGCTTTGTAGGTTCTATTCAGTTTTTTAGAGTTATTGCATAACCATTCCTAAATGTTTTGGTTTATTTTTTAGAAGCACCAATTATTGATGCTTTTTGATGATTAGTAACGGCTGTAAAGTGATATTAAAAGCCACCCTTATATTTTAGATTAGAGCATCCCTAATGGCTTTGCTAAAATAGCAAAAAATGGATTTTCTTTCTTTAAACCTTTTCAACATCATTGCTATCTTGTTTGCTATAATAAAAAAAAAAAACTTCAAATTTTTCTAAGTTGAGAGATTTCTCTAAAACTTGATAATAAAAGAGAGAAATGAATATTTTATTTAATCCAACCAATGAAATTGAATCTTTATTATTATATATTTAGTTCTTTTTTTTTTAAATGCATCGGGATGATAAATTATAAATTATTTTGATAATATATAATGATAGCTTTTCTAAAATAGCAAAACTATTGAAGATGAAAAAAGTATGTGTTTAGAAAATTTTATTATTTAATATTTGTTATTCTCTATTTTAAAAAACTTTTAGCAAAATTATTGAAGATGGTAAGACTTTCTTTTTTCTTTTCACACGAAATGGTTAAGTTTGTTATTGATGGTAGGAAATTTATTTTTGAGTAAATTACATACTTGGTTCTTGTAGTTTACATTATATTGTACTATTAGTTTTTATTTTAAAATAATTATGAAAAAAGTCATTGTGGGTTACATTATATTGCATTATTGGTCCCTAAAATTAACAAATTGATTTTGGACTTATGGTTAAGGATCAATAATGCAATCTAATGTAAACCATAAAGACTTTTTCCATAATTATTTTAAAATAGGAATCAATAATGTAATATAGTGCAAATCACATGAACAAAATATGTAATTTACACTTTATTTTTTATCATAAGGTATGAAATAAAAAACAAATAGGCTAAAATGCCTTTTAATGGAATAAAATTTGTAGTTAAAAGTTTGATTCAATTCGAAGAAATACAAATAAAATTTCATTAGGTTTGCTATTTAGTTAGTAAAAGCTAAAATGAAATATGTATTGTTATGAAAATTAGAATGTATGTGTTTGATTCTCATAGTATAGTTTTAAATTATAGTTTAAATGAAATGTTGGCAAATAGTTAAAATACCTTTTTGTTAGAAAATTTTGATTTTTTTTCTTAAACCAAAAATACTTTAATGAAAACAAAATTTTAAACACAACTCAAATATATCCGTAAATAGTAAGAACAAGTTGATAAGCCCGGGTTTCGCATCGGGTTCATGAACAGTAGCTACCGACACTTTAACATATTTAAGTCAATATACTATATATGACTATGATTTTCTATTAATATGTAACTATGATTTTGATTCTGATCTCTCGTTTAACTGGACTTAATGAAAAAGTTTAATAACCGTTAGGAAGAGGGACAAACATGGTTGCCAGGCGTCAAACATGAAGGACAAATCTATTTAAAAAGTTGATAAACGTAAACAGTTGAAAATGACAAACATTAGGGACCAATAGTTGATGGACGCAAACCATTCTATTAAACAAAAGTAAACTCTACTCCTAATATAATAACAAACTATCATAATAACAATAACTGGGGTGCAAGGCTTGGGGGTGTGCTGGTAGTGCCGCCGAACGGGGCCTTTGTTCACAAGGGGCATCTAGATAACTTTTTAAGTTCTAATACAGTGTATACATTTTCTAGCAAAACAAATAAAAATAAAGCACTTCCAGCGTAGTGGCAGGATGAGTTCCTCCTATTCCATGGGATCCAGTTTCGACCCTTGTAAGTGGTTTTTTTTATCTTCTTAATTATGTTTTCTTTGTGGTTTTTTTTATCTTCTTAATTATGTTTTCTTTTTCCTGTTTTAAATTTGATGGTTTTTTTTAATCTTCTTAATTATGTTTTCTTTTTCCTGTTTTAAATTTGATGTATATAGTTTCTCATGATTTCTTAATTCCAAAAATCCTTTTACACACTAATAAAGTATAATTTTCGTAGTTAACTTTTCGTTTTATATTAATACGATAATTATTATCTAATTGTTTTATTAATTTATTTTTATAATTTAGTTTTTACACTCTAACCCAAAATTATTATTATATAACTTATTCTTATATTTTGTTTTTCAATTTACATTTATCTTCGTCACTTATAAATAGTATTTTTTTTGTTTAGTATTCTTTTATTTTATTTTCTAATGATTACTTCTATTGTTTTTCTTCGATCATTTAATAGAATTTAACATTTTTAATCCTTGTTGATTTTTTCTATATTTTAATAGAACACTTTTAATTTCAATGTCAGTGTTTATTTAATGACAATTGATTAATAAGCGTTCTTGTTGATATTCTTTCTATAATACCGATTATGATTTATTGCTTCTTTATAGAAATCGGTCCCATACTATAAAATTTGAATCCGTATTTTAAATGTCAAAAAATAATGGAAGATGAATACTTTGTTTATTATTAAAGAATGTTCATTGATATTTTATGATCAAATAGACATCAGAATATTACGGAAACAATTTGCAAATTAGCACAAAAATTGAGGGCCACTTTTTGATTCTTTTTGCACAGGGCTTCCAAAATCTCAGGACCGGCCCTATTGAGGTGTGGTTGCAATTCTCAGTATAATCTATGTCGCAGTGATAAACAGGGCTCAAAATGAAATGTATCTTAATGTTCCTTGATTTAATAAATTAAAAACATGATAATATTTTGTTTGTTTGTTTGTATGAATTCATTTATGTTGGTAAGTTTATGCTTGTTCTTAAATATTTGTATGTAAAATCATTGATTAAATTAAGTCTTTGAAATCTCTTCTCTATTCATCATGATTTTATTTTGTTATGTTATCCTAGGATTTTACATTTTCTATCCATCTCTCTAGTTTACGTGTAGAAAAAACAAGAGTAAAATACATTTTTGGTCCCTGTGGTTTGACAAAAGTCTCATTTTTGGTCCCTACAGTTTAAAAAGTACACATTAGCCACCACAATATGCGATTTGGTCCAATTTTGGTCCCTCTGACTAACAGCCGTTAAATGAAACCGTTAGTTTGGGGTTAATTTGATATTTTTTCCATTTTTTCTTGTTTTTAATTTAAGAATAACCACAAGGACCAATAGTGTAATTTACTCTATATAATATATATATATATATACACACACTTCCTTCTTCTTCACCACCCACCACCACCATCCACCACCCACCTTCTTCACCCACATCTTCATCATCCACTTCTTCTTCACGTTCCGACGCTGCCTTTCCCCAAAACCTCCGTCGAAGCTCTCAACAGATCTTCCAAATCGAAGCTGTAAATTCCGCCATCGAAGAACACCAACTTGTTACTCTCTCCTTCCGTCGAAGCACCGGTCAGGTCGTCCTTCGACGACGACGTGCCGCCTGTTACGGCGATGCTCTGGGAAGCAGCGATCGCCGTAGCGGCGGTAAGCGGTGGCTTCGGAGGCGGTTTGTTTTGCTGTTTCCGCTTCCTTCGTAGGCAGAGGAGGAGGATTAGCAAAAGTAGGGCTAGAATCAAAGCAGATCCGACTGCGATAGCTACGATTGCTCTTGTTGAGAGTTTGTTGTTCTTCGATTTCATACCTACCGGCGGCGGTTCGAGAGACGACGGAGCCGGCGTCGGAGAAGGAAAGAAGGAGTTGTTGCAAGGAGGCAAAGGAGGACCGTAGAGGTTAATGTTACCGGAGAATGCAGTTACCGGAAACCTAGACAACGATTTCGGAATCGAACCATTCAATCGATTATTGGAAACGTTCATCACAGCTAAACTCCCCGGGTTAATGCTAGGGATCTGGCCGGAAAAATTGTTGTTCTGTAAGAATAGTCCAGTGAGTTGAGTTAGACTGTTGATACCGAACGGAATTTCGCCAGAGAACTCGTTTCCAGATAGATCTAGACGGACTATGTGGGTGATGGGTGGGTAAAAAAGAAGGTGGGTGGTGGTGGATGATGAAGATATGGGTGAAGAAGAAGGTGGGTGGTGGTGGATGATGAAGATGTGGGTGAAGAAGAAGGTGGGTGGTGGATGGTGGTGGTGGGTGGTGAAGAAGAAGGAAGTGTGTATATATATATATATTAAATAGAGTAAATTACACTATTGGTCCTTGTGGTTATTCTTAAATTAAAAACAAGAAAAAATGGAAAAAAATATCAAATTAACCCCAAACTAACGGTTTCATTTAACGGCTGTTAGTCAGAGGGACCAAAATTGGACCAAATCGCATATTGTGGTGGCTAATGTGTACTTTTTAAACTGTAGGGATCAAAAGTGAGACTTTTGTCAAACCACAAGGACCAAAAATGTATTTTACTCAAAAAACAATAAATTGAAGAGATCAAAAAGTTATAGATTCTTATTAATATTAAATCATTTACGACCTTACTTGAACAAAAACTATTCTATAGGGCTCGTACCTGTGTATTCTTGCATTCCTAACAAAAAATAATAAGGTCGCGTTTGGTTTGCTGGAATCTTTTTGAAGGAATTTGAATTCTGAAGGAATTGAAATCCTGAAGGAGTTGAAATCCAATTCCATAATCTGTTTGATTGGCAGGAAATGGAATTGGAATCCAATTCCATAATCTGTTTGGTTGGCAGAAATGTCCGATGGAATTGGAATTCAGATATACAAAATGATAGAATTACCCTCCTTTTGTTCTTATGTCAAAGCGGTAGCGGTGGGTCGAAGCGGCGGCGACGGTCGGCGCTCGGCCGAAGCGGCGGCGGCGTTCGCGGCGGTGGGTCGAAGCGGTTGCGGCGGTCAGCGGTGGGTCGAAGCGGTTGCGGCGGTCAGCGATGGGTTGAAGCGAAGTAGTAAGTTAGAACATTTAATTGAAGGGTAATCTGGTAATTTGGCAATTCCCATGTCAAAGGATTTTAAAATCCTTTCATGTACCCAATTCCAATTCCCTTCTCTATATTTTACCAAAGACAGAAATTCTTGGGAATTGGATTTCAATTGCTTCAGATTCCCAAGAAATCCTGCATACCAAACGTGCCTTAAATCATTTAAATGCGAAGATCTAGTCTATAAAATCTATAAATATATCTAATAGAATATATATTTATAACATATCACAATCATTATTCATAAATAACTCTTAACACATTTATCGTGAATCCATATTTTTTAAAATTTTGAGTTTATCTCTATCTTGAGAATTTGAAACGTTTAATTCCTTACTTGAAATTGCGAAGATGAAAAGCGACTCTTAATTTGCGGTTTAAATAAAGTAGTTTTGTGGCATTGAATCACACCTTTTTTCCAGATTTCAATTACTTGGAGCAACATGACTGTTACGGTTGGAATCGATCTCGGAACTACGTACTCATGTGTTGCTGTTTGGAGGCACAATCGCATAGAGATCATACCCAATGAACAAGGCAACAGAACCACACCGTCTTGTGTTGCTTTCACCAATGCCGAACGATTTATCGGCGATGCTGCCAAGAACCAGATTGCCATGAATCCGATCAACACAGTTTTCGGTTAGTCCACCATCAACTTGTTATGATCGATCTCTTGTTTCATCTTATTTTGAAGCTTTGTGATGTTATAATATAATTACTTTTTATTAATTTATGAGAGATTTGTGCTCAAAAACTATGCTACCTTATCGGTCACCTGCTACTATTATTAGCCATAAGTTAACTTATTATCTAGTTTGCCAAACGTACCCGAAATATAAAAAAGTAAAGAGGATGTAAAAACTTCTCTAAATTTATGAAATTAAAATAGGGCAGCCTGTTGATGTTGAATGCAATTAGTGCATACTTATCAAGTTATCATTTAGGAGGGCATGATGAATATGTTTGTTTTGTACAAGGCCAAAATACTAAACTTGTTGGGTCCCATTAACACTATATAAAAAAAAAAACTCAAAACATATTTCTAAAATAACCCCAAACCATAAAAAAAATTGGAAAAAAGAAAAAAATTTGGTGGGCCAGCAAATTATTTGATGATATGCAGTGTGGTTTGGAATCTATAATTTGATGTTTTTGCCATAAGAATGGAGTTTGTCTAATATATAATAAATGTGATTTTTTTTATTTACAAACAGAAGGCATTGATTCTTGAATAATGGGTCATGTATTTTGTAAAGATTCAGGGTTATTATAGATAATATGTGTATGTGGTTCTTTATATTGTTTTATTTTTCAGATGCCAAGAGGTTTATTGGAAGGAGATATAGTGATGACATAGTGCAGGCTGACAAGGACTTGTATCCCTTCAAGATTATGAAAGGAAATGGTGACAAACCAATGATTTCAGTTACATACAAAGAGGAAGAGAAGTGTTTCTCAGCTGAAGAAATTTCATCCATGGTTCTTGCCAAGATGAAGGAGATATCTGAGGCTTATCTTGGCACATCTGTTAAAAATGCAGTCATAACGGTTCCGGCTTATTTTAATGATGGGCAGCGTCAGGCGACGAAAGACGCTGGCATGGTTGCTGGGCTGAATGTCGTACGTATGATTAACGAGCCTACAGCTGCTGCAATTGCGTACGGATTGGTGAACAAAGATGATGTATCAAAGAAGCTAAATGTTCTCATCTTTGATCTTGGTGGAGGTACATTTGATGTCTCTTTAGTAACTATCTCCCAGGGTGTTTTCGAGGTCAAGGCCACGGCCGGAGACAGTCGTTTGGGCGGTGAGGATTTTGATAATGCAATGGTCACTCACTTTGTTCAGGAGTTCATGAGGAAACAAAAGAAGGATATTAGTCAGAACCCTAGGGCTTTAGGGAGATTGAGGATTGCTTGTGAGAGAGCAAAGAGGATTCTTTCATCAACATCACAGACATCCATTGAAATCGATTGCTTGCATGAGGGTGATGATTTTTCGAGCATAATCACTCGGGCGAAATTCGAAGAGTTAAATTCGGGGTTTTTCAAGAAGTGCATAACGACTGTCGAGAATTGTTTGAGTGATGCAAAAATGGATAAGAAGAGCGTAAACGAAGTGGTTCTTGTTGGTGGCTCTACTAGGATTCCGAAGGTACAACAGATGTTGCAAGACTTCTTTGATGGGATCGAGCTTTGCAAGAGCATCAATGCGGATGAAGCAGTTGCGTATGGCGCGGCGGTTCTTGGTGCCAAGTTAAGTGGCGTGGGTGATGAAACGGTCCAAGATATGCAGTTGTTGGATGTCACTCCTTTGTCGCTCGGTGTTCAAACATCTGGCGAGATCATGGCTGTTCTTATTCCAAGGAACACTCCGATACCCACAAAGGTAGAAAAGGTTTTCTCAACGTCAACAGATAACCAAACTTCCGTTTTGGTCAAAGCGTATCAGGGCGAGCGAACAAGGTGTGCGGACAATTGTTTACTTGGTCAGTTTGAGCTCTCGAACATCCCATTGGCTCCAAAGCTCGAGCCCCGTATCAATGTTTGCTTCGACATCGATGCCAATGGTATCTTGAGTGTTTCAGCTCAAGAAATGGCAAGTGGTCAGAGAAACAAGATTGCAATCATCAACGATGGTTCTACAAGTTTGTCGAAAGAGGAGATCGAAAAGATGGTAAAAGATGCCGAGAAATTTCGAGTTGAAGACCAAGAGCATGCAAAGAAGGTAGATGCTTATAATGCCTTGGAGAAATATGCTTATTGCATGAAAAATAAAATCAGGGGTTCATTTAAGCTGCAGTATGATGACTTGAAGGTATTGGAGACTGCTATTGATGAGACTATTAGTTGGCTTGATGAAAATCCTGAAGCTGAGTTCAATGAGCTTGTAAAGAAGAAAGACTCTTTGGAAGGTGTATTCAACCCTTTCATTGCTCAGTTATATGAGTAGAGTAAGTACCCTTTTATTCATGTTAAATTGCATAGGTTTTATACCAAATCTGAATCTGGTAACACTCTGTAACTAAGCATGCTCTTTTTTTTGTGTGAGTACTGATTATGATTTTCCTTAGATAATTTCTGTTTGTGGATTGGGTTTTGCATCTACATTGTTGTTGATGAATTTGTACTTGTAGCATAGATGCATGTAGATGTGGGTAGCACTCTTCAACCCTTTTTTGTGATTAGTGCCTAGTTTGAACTATTTTTTGTGATTTCCACAATATAATTTTGGAAGATTACTATTTATTTTGTTTGGTACTTTTTATTCAATATTGAATCTCGTAAATCCAATTTTGTTGTCATCCATAGTATGGTTTGTTGCCCAAAGCTATATCAGGTTGTTTAGACTACATAAAAACATGCTACTCAAGTATGTTTAGATGTTTAAAAATATGATATTGAACAAAACCACAAGGCTTGTGGCGTAGCGGTAAGGCCTGTGGGGAATGTGGATGGTATCCCATTTACCCTAGGTTCGAATCCCCTCGTGCACATCTTGTGGCCAGGCTTAGTCTTAGACGGCCGAATTTTCAATTTCTGTTCTATATCGCCAAGGATGTAGTCTAGGCAAAGCCTAGGTGAACCTTTACCAAAAAAAAAAAAAAGACAAATTGAACATCTTATATGGTTTTCAACAATTAGTATGAGCACCACTTTCATTACGAATTAAATAATACATTATCATTCAATAATAGTAACAAGAGTTAAGTTCCGGTGAGACCAAGCCTTTTTGGTGAGACCGGTGAGACCAACATATTTTACTTGAAACTTCACATCAAAACATTTGTGAAGGTAAAAAAAATTGAACATTCATCGTTAAAACATACTAAAAAACACTATCGAAAAAAAAATTTCCAAAAAAAAGTTAAAAAACGAAACCTTCACAACAATTTTTTTGTGAAGGTTTGCATTATATATATGTAACCTTCACAGAACTTGAGCTGTGAAGGTTTCGTTTTTTAGCTTGTTTTCGATATTTTTTTGCATCGAAAGTGAATTTTAGGTCTGCGTATTCGTGTTTTATGTACATTCACGGTGTTTTTTTGTGAAGTTTCATACGTTAGGTATTGGTTTCACGCGGTCTCACGGTAACAGCTTGGTCTCACCCGATCCTAAGTCATAGTAACAATGATTAGTCTTTAAAAATTTTGTTTTTATTTTTGTAGTTTTTAAATAACATGGGTATTGTTTAGCTTTTTCTCCTCGAGTATGAAAAACCCCAGGACCGAGCCAACCCTCTTATCCTAGTGCTTTTGTTTTTTGCGGACTTTTTTAATCGTAAAGGATTAGACCAAGTAACCAAAGGCCTATGGTTACTTAATACGAACAATAGGTGAATAGCTCGCTCTACCAATGAGCTATTGAGGAACACCGGGAGATACAAACTCATAAAGTTCCACTACATTATTTTTGTTTGGCTCTGTGTTGTCAGCTAATTATTTATGTTTGACTTGTATCTTGTACATTTGCACTCGTTTTAAAACACATAATGTAATTGGATTAGTTCCATAATTGTTGGTATTGATCCCAACTTAGTTATGGTTGCTCTAACATGATTCTGGGGATTGAATCAATAATCTTTTGAGTGATAAAGAATCATAGACACAATTTTTATGCACAGTTCAATTGGAAGCTTGGAGTAAAAAATAAAAATGCAAGACTACACTAAGATGATATATGAAATATGGAAATTGGCCAAAACCCCAAAATTACTATTGCTAGAGGCAATTGGTCTCATAACTATTTTTCTTCCAACTTTATATAAATATCAATACATCCGTAATATCCAATTTCATAATAATTGGATAGAAAGTGTAGTTTTTTTCTAAAATCTTCACTGCGATACATAATTATAAAATTGAATATCACAAAACTGTAAAGATTTTTGAAAAAAAATATACACTTTTTAAGTTTTTATCTAACTTTGTGATTATGGAATTGAATATTATAGATGTATTGATATGTTAGAAAAAAATGACAGAAAAACAAGTAAAACGCCAATTGACACCTCAACAGTAGCCATTTTAGCTAATTTCCCCGAAATAGATTGACCATGTTATTAATTAATATTTGGTCTACACTCCACCTGAGCAATTTCACGATAGCAAGATGAGAAAGTTCATATTGTTGTATATCAAAAGGTGCTAAATCAATAATACATTATAAAATATTTGATAAAAAATTCTTAAAACCATTGTAATGCATAAATATTGCTATATATTACTTAAAACTATTTATTCATAGACAACTAATGCATAAATACAATTTGTTAAAACTTCATGGTTGGATTCCCGTAAGTAATTACAGATAAACATAATCAAATACAAGATAAACATCTCAATTAAAATAAAAAAAATATATAAAACAACATTTAGGTGTCGGTGTTTCATTGAGTTTGTAACATATGTTCTACCACTAGGAGTTGGAGTTGGACGGATTGGGATTGTAATCCGAAAGTTGTCACCTCCCTTTGGGCTAGCTCTTTCTACTCTTCGCAATAAATTCTAATGTTTCAAAAAAATTATAGTACGATACCGAATTATTATATGTAAAAGTTGTTGTGTTATTAAACCAAAACTAAATTAATTCGGCAAGAGCTTTTAAGTAGTAAATTTGATACTAGTAATACAAAATTTTCAAGTTTTAATGACATCTCCAAAGAAATACTTATTTAAAAATATAACTATTATCGGGTTCTTAAAACCACATAAAGCCATATTATTAAAAAAAAAAAAAAACCCACATAAAGCCATATTGAAAACTTATAGAGCCAAAAAATAAAACTTAACATTAAAATTGAAATGTATTTCGCTGCATTGTTTGAACATTAATTCTCTAGTATTAATTAAGTCATGTATGTTTTTGACCGGCAAAAAAGGAACACTCATGTATGTTTTAAATAGGAGTTTTTATCGTATGGACAAGTGTACCTCACTATAAAGAGATATGAATTTATACAAGTGTACAATAGCTATAAGTTAGGTGGGAAACACAACCACCTTTAAATAAACTTATTTTAATTGATAAAATTTTTGATATCTCATTTTCATTGAATTATTTAAACATGATTTTAAATAGATATACATGACATAAAAATCTATATGTCAGTTTTATTAAAACGTGGTTTTAATTTTATCGTATTCTAAATATGTTTTGAGAATATTTAAATTTGAATACATATATATCAATCATAGATACGTATCTTTTATAATGTTATAAAATATTCAATTTAAAGTTTAAAAAACAATTTATTACCTATATACACATTTACCAAATGATGTGTCCTGTTCATAAGCTACAGGGTTATCAAGACTTACATTTTACACCCTTAAAACTTACAGTTTATACCCTTATAGTTATGTAATTATTTAATTTATACCTTTTAATTTTCTACATTTTATTTTACATTTTTATTATATTAACACATATGATTGTATATTGACTAAAATACATTAAAAAAATACGTTTTAATTTTAACAATGTACATCATTATAATCGTATCTACGATACCTTCAAAATGAATTCAATATTAAATAGTTTTTGATTAAATACTTACAATTCATATCATTATATAGTCTTTTAGAAAATGTCTGAAGACTTAATTGTGAAATGAACGCGTCTTAATTCCGAAGACGTGATCGTTATTTTTTTCAAATAATTAATCATCCGAATACTTAATAGTTATTTTATTTGGAAGACTTCATCTTAATTGTAACTATATAGTTAATCAGAAATATTAACCACATCAAAAAATACATTAACCAGATTTCAATTTTATATTTTCTCATGAAATTTTCCTTTTTAGGTTAAATCGTCTTTTGAGCCATAATTGTCCTATCGATTTATGTTAAATATCGTTATATTTTTATGATCTCTCATCTCCCCTGCAACGCAGGGTTAAAAAACTAGTTAAACACTATTATCCATTTATTATACTATACTATAAAACATTTGGTATATTTTAAAAGGCTTCTTTTAGTTACTATTTATTAATGATATTATTTAAAATTCGAGATTATAAAAGTAGATGATGCAAGCCTATAATTTTCAATCATACATATATATTTGAATTTCAATAATTAACTAATAAACATAATCAAATATTAATTAAATATCAATCTCAAAATAAATATAAAATATCTAAAATATAATTATTAGGATGACCATTGATTTATAATAAAATACTCCTTATTATTTTTGTAAAAATGTTATATTATTAAACCTAAACTAAATTAAAATAAAAAAATAAACTAAACAAATAATAATTGTTAACTTGAGCATTTATGGGATGTTTAAAAATATATTTTATTTAAAGATAAAAAAATATTAACATTTCTTAGAGCATCTTCAACCTTTACACCAAAAAATTCACCAAAAACACCAAATTGGTGGACCCATCAACACCAAAAAAAACAAACCTAACTCCAACCATACTCCAAAAACAACACCAAATTGTATTTATAATTAATATCAAATGATAAAATAAGGGGTGTTGTATGGGGCCATAAAAATTGGTGTGTGAATTTGGCCCTCCAAATTTGGAGGTCAAACTCATTTCTCTCTCCTCCAACACCAAATTTTTTTGGTGTTTGGAGGTTGATTGGAGTTGATATTTGGTGTTTTGGGGTTTTTTAGAGGTTCATTGGAGAAGCTCTTAACACCATACAAACTTATATTATAAAATCGACAATCATAAATGATAAGGACAGTTATTAAAATCACGTTGCATTACACGAGTATACTTTTAGTATTATTATTATTATAAAAAATTTAGAATCATGTCTTAAAACCTACTTTGTGTGCATCAAGTATATATAGCTCTGTGTAGGCTATGGATAGGATAAGGATGGATAAGATAAGGGTTAATCCATTATCTAATCCAATTAAAATAAACATGTAATTATCCATTTCATAAACCTATTGTATATCCAAACAATAGCGGGTAACAAAACAGGTAATGGAAAACGGCAAAACGAAATCTTATTTTGAACTATAAACAATATTGTTAAATCTCAAACACATATGTGAAAGATGAATTTATAAATATAGTAATGATTTTAAATCTAATATTCTTATAGTAAACATTTTAGTAGCTTTATAAACTCATAGTATAATGTTTTAAAAACAATACAGAAAATGTAAAAATACACCTTTCATTATTTTATTTTCTTCACCTCATCCTGTTTCTCATTTAATCATTATAAACTTTTTAACTTGAGAAATAAAAATTAATAAATAAAAGAGAAAATTATTAAAATGCCAAGTAATAAATACCATTTAACCTCTTACCCTTTCTCTTACTCCGGTTACAAAAATACCCACCGGTCTGCTACCGGCCGGCCGCTTTCCGGCGCCGGCGTCCGCTCCATGACCAAATCACCGTATTCCGGCCGCTCCACGACCAAAACGAGTTCGGGCCACTCCAGGCCCGGCCGCTAATAGCGGCCCAAAGCCAAATGAGCCGCTA